>JAJHZJ010000716.1:148193-1348193 GCA_023548195.1 Bettongia penicillata ogilbyi
TATTGGCCTACTAGAAAAAAAGAGTCTGGACAATATCTTCCAAGAAATCGTCAAGGAAAACTGCCCAGAAGTGCGAGATCTAGAGGGCAAAATAGTCATCGAAGGAATCCATCATTTACCTCCCAAAAGAGATCCCAAACTAAAAACACCAAGAAATATTGTTGCCAAATTTAAGAACTATCAAGTGAAGGAGAAAATACCACAGGCAGCCATTCAAATATTAAGAAGCTACAGTCAGGATCACACATGACCTTGTAGCTTCTACATTAAACGATTGAAGGAATTGGAATATGATATTCTGCAAGGCAAAGGAGCTGGGACTACAACTAAGGATCAATTACCTAGCAAAGTACAGCATAATATTTCAGGCAAGGAGCTAGACATTCAATGAAATAAGGGATTTCCAGACCTTCCTGATAAAAAGGCCAGAACTCAACAGAAAATTCGAACTTCAAATGCAGATCTCAAGAGAGGCATAAAATGGCAAACAAAGGGAAAGAAAACTTGTAACTCAATTTGGGCAAACTGTTTACCTCCCTATAAGGGAAGATGATACTTGTTAATCTTGAGAATTGTATGTCTATTATGAAATATAAAAGAGATATACAGAGATAGAGGGAATGGGTATAATGTAAAATATGTGATGATAAATGTGTGATTTAAACATGCAAAGGGATTGTATGTGAGGAGGAAGCAGAAAATGGTAAATTACGTCACAGGAAGAAGCATTCATTTTTGTTGAGTCATTTTAATCATGTCTAATTCTTCATGAACCCACCTGGGTAAATAAGGTTAAGTTTCTTGCCCAGGGTCATACATTTAGTAAATATCTGAAGCCAGATTTGAACTCAGGAAGATGATGCTTCCTAATTCTCATCTGTGTTCTATTCACTGTGTCACCTACCTACCCATGGTACCTAGGTGAGGAACTCAAAATGTAGAATGAGGTATACATTTTTAGACATAGCCAATGTAGGGGTTTGTTGTGCTAAGGTTTTTTTCCATCTTTTTTCTTCTTTTTCCAGTTATGAGTGGGGAGGGTAATCAAGATGAAATAGAAATAGAGTAAAGAAAAAGAAAGAAAACAGGGTCATTGAGGCATCACTTTTTAAAAAATTCACCAACAGAGAATAGAACAATAGTCAAAAGAAAAAAGAAAAAGATGGCTTTGTAAGTGCCATGTTGGACTTACTATAGATCTAAAATGGAAAGCAAGATATAGTCAATAAAGCTCTGCAGTTTCATATAAATACTCCTCTTGTTTTCCCCAGGAAATTTCCATTTTATTTACTGTTTTCCTCTTGAGTCTGCTGGAGCTGGTCATTGTGTTGATCAAAGTTTTACGGTACTTAATCTCTCTCAAAGATCAGAGGGTCTCCCTCTATCTGGATATACCAGGGTACGTCATTGCCACATAGAAATGAACAAAGGATTAACATTCTTAGATGGCTAAGAATGGTAACCTTGGAAGTCACTGCTGGTAGACATATAGGTTTCCAAAATGTACAATACAACTCCCTGGTGGGCACTGTAATGATTGGAGGAGGGACACAATAGTAGTCTCCAGGGCAGTTTGTGGGGTAGCACTAAATAAAAATAAATATTAACCTAATCTAACCCCAGCACAGCTCTGAGTAACTTTTTTTGGAAAGGAGTGTGGTAGGTCAAATAAGTTTGGGAACCTCTGCTGGTGTCTCACATTTAAACTTCTAGCAGCTACAGTCATGTTTTTAAAAAACTTAAAAACTCTATGATCCTTAGTACTGCCTAACAATATTCCTGAGAAGCAAAGGGGGATTGCACAGTACTGAGCAATTTTGGAATTTTTAAAAAGTTATTTCATAGATATACATGGTCAAAAACATAATCACCAAATGGCTAGCCTATTTGAGGTGATAAGATCTCCTTACTAAGTTAGGCTGCATCTCAAAAGAAAACAGAAAACAGTTTTCCAGTGTTGTGGTGGTGGTGGTGGTAATTCAATTGTGTTTAATTCTTCATAACTCCATGGATTATAGCACATCATGCCATTTCTACTACACTATCTCTTGCAATCTGTCCAAGTTCATGTTCATTTCTTCCATAATACTGTTTATCCACCTCATCTTTTCTTTTCCCCTCTCCCTTTTGTCTTTAATTTTTCCCAACATCAGCATCTTTTTCAGTAAGTACCTACTTCTCATTACGCACCCAGAGTATTTAAGCTTCAGCTTGAGTACTTGGCTTTCCAGGGAATAGCCTGAATTAATGTCTTTAAATATTGACTGATTTGATCTCTTTACTTTCCAAGGAACTATCAAAAGTTTTGTGGCTTTTTTATTTTGTCAATTTTGTGGCTTTCCTTATAGTCTAACTCTCACAGTCATACATTGCTACTGAAAAAAATGGAGCTTTGACTACACAGACCTTTCCTGGCATGGTGATATTTCTACATTTTAGTATGCTGTCCAGCTTTAACATACCTTTCCTTCAAAGGAACATGTGTCTTTTAATTTCATGGCTGCAGTCACTGTTCACTGTGATCTTTGAACCCAAGAATATAAAATTTGAAACTCTTTTCAGTTTTTCTCTCTCTATTTGACATTAAGTGATGGAACCCGTTTCTGTTAAGTTTCAAGCCAGCTTTTTCACTCTTTTTTTTCATCCTCATCTAGAAGATTCTTAATTTCTTTTCCTTTTCTGCCATTAGAGAAAGTATTGTCTGCATATCTGAGATTGCTTATATTTCTCCTGGAAACTTTAATATCAGCTTTCAATTCATCCAGCTTGGCATTTTGCATAATGTTCTCTTCATATGAGTTAAATAAATAAAGTGACAATATACAGCCTTCTTTTACTCTTTTTCCAATCTTAAACTAATCAGTTGTTCCATGTTCGATTCTAATTTTTGCTTCTTGGCCTGTATGCAGATTCCTTGAGAGACAAGTAAAATAATCTAGTATTCCCATCTCTTTGAGGACTTGACATATTTTTTTGTGCTCCACATAGTCATTAGTAGGGTATAGAAAACTCTTTCCTTATAGGGAAATAGCAGGGGAGGGGTACAAGACAAGAGGAACTGATAGAAAGTAGGGCAGATTGAGGGAGGTGATGGTGAGAATGAAAATACTGGTGAGGAGAGACAGGTTGAGATGAGAGAAAAAAAGGTATATTAATAGGGGAAAATAGGATGGAGGGAAATACACAGTTAGTAATCATAACTGTGAGGGTGAATGGGATAAACTCACCTATAAAATGAAAGCAAATAGCAGAATGAATTAAAAACTAGAATCCTACAATATGTGGCATACAAGAAACGCATTTGAAACAGAGATACACAGTATAGGTAAAAGGCTGGAACAGAATATGTTATGCTTTAGCTGAAGTTTAAAAAGAAAGCCATGTAGCAATCAAGGTCTCAGAAAAAATGATTATTAATTTGTAAAAAGTGAAATCAATTAAAAGGAACAAAGAAGGAAACTACATTTAGTTAAATGAAAAGGTACCATAGACAATGAAGTAATAACATATGTAACATATAAACATATATGCACCAAATGGAATAGCATCCTAATTTCCAAAGAAGTTAAATGAGTTACTAGAGGAAATAAACAGTAACTACACTAGTGGGGGGTCTAACCTTTTCCTTTTAAAACTAGATGAATATAAGCACAAAATTAACTAGAAAGAAGATAAGGAGATGAATAGAATTCTAGAAATATTAGATATGATAGCCCTCCAGAGAAAACTGAACAAAGATCGAAAGGAATATATCTTTTTCTCAGTGGTCACATGGTACCTACATAAAAATCAACCATGTATTTTTAGGGCATAAAAACCTCACAATGAAATGCAGAAAGGCAGAAATATTAAATGCATCCTTTCCATAACATGATGCAATAGACTAAATTTAATAAAAGGCCATGAAAAGAGAGATTAAAATTAATTGGAAACTAAGCAATCTAACCCAAAAGAATGAGTGGGTCAAATAAAAAATCATACAATCAATAATCTCATCAAAAAGAATGACAATAATGAGACAACATACCAAAATTTATGGGATTCAGCCAAAGCAGTACTTTGAGGAAATTTATATCTACAAACTTTTACATTAATAAAATAGAGAAAAAGCAGATCAATGAATTGGGCATACAACTAAAAGAGCTAGAAAAAGAATAAATTGAAAATCCCTAATTAAAAAACAAATTGGAAACTCTAAAAAATCAAAGTAAAGATTAAGTACAATTAAAAGTAAGAAAACCATAAAACCTATACCTGGTTTTATGAAAAAATAGTAAAATAGATGTTCATTGGCTAATTTGACTTAAAAAGAAAGGAAAGAACAAAATCAAATATGACAAAAACCAGAAGAGGAAATAAAATACTTGATTTCATTTTGGAAAAAGAATATGAACCAGCCATCAGTGAACTTCCTATGAAAAAAATCCATTTTGGCTCTTCCTGTTTTAGGTATCTGTACCATACTTGCATCATAAAAGGAATTTAGTAGGACCATGTCAGTGACGAAACCAATAGAAATCTCATGATTTTCTCAATAGATGCAGAAAATCCTTTTGACAAAAAAGAACACCAACTCACATTCAAAATGCTAGAGGGCATAGTAACAGATAAAGTTTTAAAAAATGTTAAGTAGCATTTATCTAAAACAATCAACAAATATCATATTAATGAGGGTTAAAATAGAAGCCTTCTCAATAAGTTCAGGAGTGAAGCAGGGATGCCCACTATCATCGCTATTATTCAACATGGTTCTAGAAATATTAACTACGGTAATGAGAAGAGTAAACAAATGTAAGGAATAAGAGTAGGCGATGGGGAAACAAAACTATTGCTCTTTGTAGATGATATGATGGCATATTTCTAGAGAATTCTAGAAAATCAACTAAAGGACTAGGTGAAATAACAATTTTAACAAAGTTGCAGGATATAAAACAAACCCACATAAATCATCAACATTTCTATATATTACCAAAAAAAAAAAGCTCAGCAACAAGAGTTAGAAAGAGAACTTCCATTTAAAATAACTGTAGACAAAGTAAAATACATGGAAGCCTTCTACCTAAGACCAACCCAGGGATTCTATGAAGACAATTACAAAACACTTCACACGAATAATGTCAGTTCTAAACAATTGGAAAATATCAGTTGCTCATGGGTAGATTGGGCCAATATAATGAAAATGACAACTCTATATAAATTAATTTATGTACTCTCTGCCATATCAATCAAAATACCTCCCTCCCAAAATTTTATAGACTTAGAAAAAATAAGGACAAAATTCATGAAGAAGACCGAAAGTTCAAGAATATCAAGAGACTTAAGGGGAAAAATGCAAAGGAAGGTAGCCTACCTATATCAGATCTTGAATTATATTATAAAGCAGCAATCATCAAAACTGTTAGGTATTGACTAAGAAATAGAGTGGTAGATCAGTGGAATAAATTGGGTACACAGTAGCAAATGACCATAGTAATCTAGTACTTGATAAACCCAAAGACCCCAGCTTCTGAGATAAGAACTTACTGTTTGACAAAGACTGCTAGGAGAACTGGAAAACAGTATGGAAGAAACTAGGTATAGACCAGCATCTTATATCATATGCCCAGATAAGGTCACTATGGATACATGATATAAATATAAAGGATGATACCATAAGTAAATCAGAGGAGCAAGGAATAGTATCTGTTAGATCTATGGAAAAGGGAAGACCATTTGACCAAACAAGAGATAGAGATAATTACAATATAAATGGATAATCTTGATTATGTTCAATTAATTTGCTCAAATAACACCAATGCAACCAAGATTAGAAGGAAAGGAGAAAACCAGAAAATATTTTTTACAGCAAGTGTCTCTGATAAAGGCCCTCATTTCTCAAATATACAGAGAACTGAAACAAATTTATAATAATTTAGATTATTCCCCAACTAATAAATGAAGTATATGAACAGGCATTTTCCAGATAAAGAACCCAAAGACATCTTTAGTCATATAAGAAATGCTCTAAATCACTATTGACTTGAGAAATTCTAATTTAAATAATTCTGAGTTACCACCTCATACTTATCAGATGAGCTAATGACAGAAAAGGAAAATGTTAAATGTTGAAGAGGATGTGGGAAAATTGGGACATTTATTATTAGTGGAGTAGTGAACTGATCCAATCATTCTAGAGAGATATTTGAAACTATGCCCAAAGGGCAACTGAACTGTGTATAACTGATCCAGCAATACCACTACTAGGTCTTTATCCCAAAGAGATCATAAAAAAGGAAAAGAACCTGTATGTGCAAAAACTACATATTTATAGTAACTCATTTTTGTTCTCAAAGAATAAGAAATTGAGTGGGATACCTGTCAATTGGGGAATGGCTGAACAAATTATGGCATATGAATGTAATGGAATACCATTCTGCTATAAGAAATGATACAGAGGCAAATTTCAGAAAAACCTGGAAAGATGTACACAAAATGATGCAAAATGAAAGGAGCAAAACCAGGAAAACATTGTACACAGCAACAGCAACATTGTGCTGTGATAACTGTGAGTGTCTTAGTTCTCAGCAATATAATAAGTTATATCAAATTACTTACCGTTTTGGGGTGGGATGTAAGGGTGTAAGGAAGGAAGAGAGAAAAAAATTGGTATTTGATTTGTTTTTAAATGAATGTTAAAAATTGTCTGTACATGTAACTGGGAAAAATGCAATAGAATTTGGGCGGCGGGGGAAGAATACAGAATACACACCAAAATAAGACTTGGTAGTGAGATGAATTTCTACCCATTATTTATGTTTTTCCTTCTTTTAAAAAAAATTATTTATTTGTTTTCAATTTTTGAGAATCACTTTCATAAGTTTTAAATTTTCTCTCCCTCCCTTCCCCTTTCCTCCCCCTCCCTTCCCCTTTCTTCCCTAAGATGGCATGCAATCTTACATGGGCTCACACATACATTCTTATTAAACACATTTTTCACCACATATGAGTGGATATTTCTTTAGTTCTCAAAAAATGGTGAGGCATATCTATTTCTTCAACTGGTTCTTGATTAAATTATATATTGTGTTATTTTTTTTAGTGTGTAAAATGAAGCTCTCCATCATCAGTGACTGGGTGGTCTAGTTCTGCAGAAACTTTAATTGATGCCCTATCTTCTTGCCCAATTGCCTTGAATCAGACCACTTTGCTTATTTTGAAATAATTAGGCTCATTTTCAAGCACTGTTCTCACTAATTGTGTCCATGTTCATTCATTCCTTGAATACAAGGATCATGTGTTATTTGTGTTTATATCTCTGACAGTATCCAGCTCAGAACCTTGTACATAGCAAGTACTTAATAAATTTTGGTAGGTAAATGAATAAATATTTATTTCTATCCTTTCAGATATGTCTTGCCAAATACCAAATTAGACCACACCTTTACCTTTATACAATTGACTAAACAATGTAGAGAATACAAGATTTCACATAATTATTGCTTGTTGACTATACATGACATGATATTTGTAAAGCACTAGCCACAGTGCTTGGCACTTGGTTGATGCTTAATAAATGAGTGTTCATCCCCCTCCCCCATACACACATGCGCAAAATATCATCTTACAAAGGATGTTTTTAATACTTCTTCCTACATAGGGTAGGGAATTTGATGATTATATTAAAATTATGCAAAAAGTCTTTAGGTATGAAATGCATAACTTTATTTGATGACTTTATGACTATATTATCAAGCAACTAAGTGGTAGAGTGGATTGAGTATTAGGCCTGGAATCAGCAAGATGATTCTTTCTGAATTCAAAACTAGCCTCGGACACTTACTAGCTGTGTGACCTTGGGTAAGTCACTTAAACCTGTTTGCTTCAGTTTCCTCATCCGTAAAATGAGCTGTAGAAGAAAATCCCAAATGGGGTCATAAAGAGTCAGATGCAACTGAAAAATGACTGAATTAAAAACAAAATCAAGCAAGGTGTAAATATGTATCTTTGATGTGTACATTCACAGAATCATATTGAAGCGAAATTCTCTATAAATTGCAAGGCTCTCCAGATGTTCCTATTTGTAGATACTGCTTCAAGCCCTAAATCATTGTTAAAGAAAAGATACTGTCATCACTCAAAGGAGTTTGAATTTAATCCTCAAAGTAGAATTACATAGATGAGACATGCTTCTTCTATAGACTATTATTGACAGTTGGATGGACCGCTAGTAGAGCTCATCGATCAGTACATATATAGAAATACGTTTATATGCCTAAATATACACATACACATCTTCATCGGTATGCATGTATAGTAATATGTGCATATATATGTATATGTAGGTGTATATTTTAGAGAGACACTATAAATGAACAATGAAGTGGGTCCAGAAATCAATAGAAGGGGAAAAATGGACTTGATCGCTTTTGAAAATCTGCATTTATTTAGAATTAGCAACACAATTCATTTGTAAATTGCAAAATAAATTGCAAATATTTGCAGTTAAGTTGAATTAGGAAATTTCATTTATTTAATGATCCTAAACTTCTACTTGATCCTTCATTTCAACACCAAAATTCTTCTGGTAATAATGTATGACTTCTACTCAGAACCTTACAATCTTGAAGATTTCACGTGGAAGATCACACAGAGTGAAGCTGAAAAGGATATGCTGGGCATAGGCAGGATGCAACAACATGTAAACAAGAAATTACATAGAAAAAAAGGCACAGGTCTTTTTTGTTTTCAAAGAAATGTATAATGGAAAGAAGACAGGCTGCATTTCATATGTTGAGAGGGAAAGATAACCAATGGGCATGCCATGTATTCTAGAAATATTATTATGATATGATATCATGGGAAGGACAGGTTGGACTATGCAGCTTCTATGCTCAAAAACTTCACTGGCTGTCTGTTACTTCAAGGATCAAGTACAAACTCCTTTGTTTCCATTTAAGACTGATCACAGTCTGATTCCAGCCTGTCTTTACTGCCTGACTATATATTTTTTCCCTTCACATGCTTTAGCTTGTTCCACTTGCTATTCTTGGCATATGACAATGCATCTCCTATTATTGCACCTTTGCATAGTCTTGTCCCAGTCAGTACCATGTACTTTTATTTAATCTCATTTGCCTTGGAACCTCTATCTCCTTTCAGGGCTCAGTCCAAGTGCCACCATTTCATGCGGTATTTCTCGATTTCTCTAGCTATTTTTCTCCCTATTCTCATGTTATTTTGCATATAGATGCTTGTGTGTATACATATATACAATTATGTGCATATATGTTGAATATGTAATGTAGTTTTATATGTACACATACACATATACACATGTATGCCTACACAGAGAGAAACAGAGAAAAAGAAAGAGAGAGTTTACTTCTCTCTGAATTTTCACTTTTCTCCCAGCAGGGCATAAGAGAGGAATTGTTGAATTTTGTTTTTGTATTACCAGAAACTAAAACAGTGTCTGATCCATGGCAAGTGCAAAGATTCATAGCTTGCAATAATAAATACTTGTTAAAGAGTACATGAGAAAGGCCTTTGGAATTTTGTGGAGAACTTATGGTACGGTGTGGATAAAACTCATGCAAAATAGGCCAGAATGGATGGGTTGCATCTACCTCATTGAAGTCAGTATCTGTGTCAATGGGACATCATGAATCCACTGGAATGTTGGTAGGATTTAATAGGCAAAGAGGGAATAGTACAATGTTTTGTACATAGAAAATAGAAGGTCTGTTCATAGTGAACAGAAAAATGTAGTAAAAAAATTGCAGGGACAATTTAACTTACAGAGGGCAATCAAGTTTGGTTAAACCATAGAATATTTGAATAGAAGTAAAATAAGGTAGAAACAGAAAAGCACGTAGTATTTAAAATACCAAGCAAAGGGAGTTTGGCTTTGTTCGATGGAGAAAAATAGACTACTAAAGAATTTGAGCAGAATGTCATAGCCATATCTATGTATAAGTCAAAGAGCCCTTAGAAATCATCTAGTTTAGCACTCTCACTTTAAAGGCAAGGAAGATAAAGTTCAGAGAGGTAAAGGATGTTGACTAAGGTCATCCCACTACTTAGAAGAAAGCTAGGAAGTGACCTTAGATCTCAAAATTGCAGGGATCATATGCAAAAATATTTATAGCAACTCATTTTGTGGTAGCAAAATATTGGAGACTGAAGAGATGCCTGTAAACGAGGGAATGGCTGAACGAGCTGTAACATATAAATATAATGGAATACTGTTGTGCAGAAATGATGTACAGTCAAGTTTCAGAAAAATCTAAGAACACTTGAATCAACTGATGCAAAGTAAAATGAGCAGAAGCAGGAAAACATTGTACACAGTATCAGCAATATTGTGTGATGATCAAAATGAATGACTCAGATCTTCTCAGAAACATAATGATACATGTACAAGGGACTCATGAAATAAAATGCTATCCATATCCAGATAAACAACTAATGAGCTCTGAATGCAGATTCAAGCATATGTTTTTCATTTACTTTATATTTTTTCATTTTTTTCTTTTGATCTATTTCTTCTTTTACAACTGTGACTAATATGGAATTTTCTTTCATGATGGCATATGTATGCACTATATCAAACTGCCTACCATTTTCAGAAGAGGGGGAGAAGGGGGAGGAAGAAAAATTTGGAACTCAAAATCTTATAAAAATGAATACTAAAAATTTTTGCAACATGTAACTGGGGAAAAATAAAATACTATCAAATTAAAATAAAGATGAACTGCAAGGCATACACACAGAAAAAGAATCATTGGATTCACTGAAGACCATGGTAAAAAATTCTTCTAGACATATTTCAAGAAGTATGAGTGAAAACTGACCAGATCTATTAGAGCCAAAAATCTAAGTAAAGATATTAAGAAAGGGGCAGAATGAGAACATATACTCAACTAAGTTCTAAGACAAACTCCTTCAGATACCTCTAAAAATAGAATCTGAACAAATTTTAGAGTGGCAAAATCTGCTAGAACACAGAGTGTGGCAGATTTCCAGCCCAGGACAGCCTGGAAAGTCAATGGGAAGGATCTGTTGCACAGGGCTGGAGTAGTGCGGAGTGCACAGGCTATACCAGAGCAGACCCCACCATAGCAAATCTGAGAAGGAAGCACCTGGTAGTCTGAAGCGGAAGCAGCTGAGTGGATTCCCAAATATACCAGCCCAGGATGGGAGTCCAGCGGAACTGAGGGAGAGAGAAGCAAGGACCCCTGGTAACAGCAATGGTTGCTCCTGAGATTGTGAACCCACAGATTAAATATCTATAAGTCACCTATTTGAACTTCTGGGAGCCAAGATGCCAGACTTGTAAGTGCTCCTCTGCTCCCTATGTTGACCTTGAAAAACCCAGACAATATTTCTCAGGAAAAAATCTTGGAATAGTGGGATCAATTGAAGGGGTAAACAATCTCTTAGCTCAAAAGGCCAGGAAAATCGCAAAGTGTGTGTGTGGGGTCCCTCTTGATGTGACTGAAGGGGTCAGGATCAGAGCTGTCCCAGAAAGCCCCACCTAAACAAACCATGAGGAGATCCTGAGACTTAGTGGGGTGGAGTCCACAAGCATCAATACCAGGACCCCAGGCATGCCTTATCTCAGCCAGGAATCAGGAAGACACTAGTGCAGATGAGGGTTCACCAACTGCTGAACCTGCCTGTGCTCTACCTCAGGAGAGGAGAACTCCTGCAGTCAGACCCTCCCTCCCTCACACCTTGTGCAGCCAGCTCCAGGGTAACTCCAGGAAAACGCAGAAAGAATTCATCTGGCCTCTGCTTTGACCCAGAGTCAGCTCAGCACCAGGTAAGCTGCAGCATTCTAGCTTCTAATTGAAAAAAACAGAGGCACCAAATGCAAAAGCCTCAAGTTTTAAGAACAAGAACCAGAGGACAAAGCCCCAGTATGCCAGAAGCAGAGATCCACTCTAAAAGCCAGGAAAAAGGCAATCATCATGAGCAACAAGCAAACTAGAAAAGAAAAGAACATAGAATCTTACTTAATACGGGGACCAAGACCACAACATGAATTCTGAAGAGGTCAGCAATGAGACTACACTCCAAACTGAAAACTCAAAAGGGAAAATGAACTGATCTCAAACCCAAAGAGCATTCTTGGAAGAGCTCAAAAAGGATTTTAAAAGCCATATTAGAGAGATAGAAGAAAAATTGGCCTATGACTTCAAAAATATGAAAAAAAAATCATGGAAGAATTTAGAAAGAAAATTGGACAAATGAATAAAGAGATACAAAACCTAACTGGAACAACTGGAAAATGGAAAAGGGAATGCAAAGTTAACTGAAGAAAACAATCTCTTAAAAATTAGAATTGGACAAGTAAAAGCTAATGACTTTATGAGACAACAGGAATCAGTCAAACAGAAACTAAAGAATGAAAAAAATAGAATAAAATATAAAATATCTCATTGGAAAAGCAACTGAACTGGGAAATAGATCCAGGAGAGAAAACCAAAGAATTACAGGTCTACCACAAAACCATGATGAAAAAAAGAGCCTGAACAATATCTTGCATGAGATCATCAAGGAAAACTGCCCTAAAATCCCAGATCCAGAGGGCAAAATAGTCATCAAAAGAATCCACCAGTCAACTCCTCAAAGAGATTCCAAACTGCAAACACCAAGAAAAACTGTTGTCAAATTCCAGAACTACAAAGTTAAGGAGAAAATATAGCAAGGAGTCAGAAAGAAACAAATCAAATATCAAAGAATTACAGTCAGGATCATATAGGTCCATGCAGCTTCTACATTAAAAGATCAGAGGGACTGCAATATGATATTTCATAAGGCAAAGGAGCTTGGACTATAACCAAAGATAAATTACCCAGCAAAGTTGAGCATAATATTTCAGGCAAGGAGATGGACATTCAATGAAATCAGGGATTTCCAGACCTTCCTGATGAAAAGGCCAGAAGAGGAAGTTGAATACTTAAATAACCTCATCTCAGAAAAAGAGATTGAACAATCCATCAATCAACTTCCTAGGAATAAATCTCCAGGGCCAGATGGATTTACAAATGAATTCTATCAAACATTTAAAGAACAGATAATTCTGATACTATACAGACTATTTGGGAAATTGATGAAGGAGTCTTACCAAATTTCTTTTATGATACAAATATCGTTCTGATACCTAAACCAGGAAGAGCCAAAACAGAGAAAGAAAATTATAGACCAATTTCCCCAGTGAATATAGAGGCAGAAATTTTAAATAAGATATTAGCAAAAATAATACAGCAACTAATCATAAGAATAATACATTATGATCAGATAGGATTTATGCCAGGAATACAGGACTGGTTCAATATTAGTAAAACTCTAACCATTATTGATCATATCAAAACCAAAACTAACAGAAACCACAAGATTATCTCAATAGATGCAGAAAAAGCTTTTGACAAACACTGGAGAGGAGGAGTGGGGCCAAGATGGTGGAGTAGAAAGATGCATATACTCTAGTGCTTCCCCCACAACCCAAAAAATACCTGTAAAAATGACTCTCAACAAATTCTAGAGCAGCAGAAGCCACAGAACAACAGAGCAAAAGAGGTTTCCAGACAACAGTAACCTGGAAGGCTGACAGAAAAGGTCTATCTCACAGGATGTTGAGCAGAGAAGAGCCCAGCCCTGGCCATGTGGTACTGGGAGGAACAGGACCTCAACAGGTCTCCAGGACAGAGTTCCCAGCAGGGAGGGTCCCAGATACCTCAACCCACAAGCAACAAAGAAAGTTCCAAAGATCAGTGTGGGAGGGCTTTTTCAGCTGGGTGAGAGGGGAATAGGAGCAATAGCTCCAGAGTCAGCAGCAACAGCAGGAGCAGGCTGCAGTCAGCTAGAGTGGCTGGGAAGCAACCTGGGTCCATTGTCCAGGTAGCTCAACTTAAAGCCTCTAATGGTAGGGAGCAGCTGATCTAAACCCCAGCCCTCAGTGATGCCCCTGCCCCCACCCAAAATTTTTGGGGGAATCAAGCACCTGAGTCCAATCTCAGCCTTGAACCCAATACTGCAGAGAAGAGGGACAATAAGGTCAACCTCTTGACAAAGGATTCAGAAGAGAAGTAACTGGCTGGGAAAATGCCCAAAAAAGGGAAAAATATAAGACCATAGAAGGTTACTTTCTTGATGAACAGGTGTCTCCTCTCATCCTTTCAAATGAGGAAGAACAAGGCATACTGCCACAGGAAGTCAAGGCCCCTGCCTCTAGGGCCTCCAAAGGGAACTTAAATTGGGCTCAGGCAATAGAAGAGCTTGAAAAGAGAGTTAACAGCTTGCTAAAGGAGAACCAATAAATGCTGGGGAAAATGATACCTTAAAAAAGAGACTAACTCAATTGGAAAAAAAAGTGCAAGAAGCCAAAGAGGAGAAGGAAGCATTAAAAAGCAGAATTAGCCAAATGGAGGAGAAGGTTCAAAGGCTCACTGAACAAATTAGTTCTTTGAAAGAAAGAATTGAATTCAGGGAAGCTAATGACTATGACATAAAACAAGCAGTTAAAAAACAAAACCAAAAATTTGAAAAAATGGAAGATGTGAAACATCTCATTGGAAAAACAATTACCTGGAAAATAGATGCAGGACAGATAATTTAAAAATTATGGGACTACTTGAAAGCCATGACCAAAAAAAGAGCCTGAACATTATCTTCCATGAAATTATCAAGGAAAACTATCCTGATACTCTAGAACCAGAGGGCAAAATAAATATTGAAAAAATCCACCGATCACCTCCTGAAAGAGATCCAAAAAAAAAAAAAAAACTCCTAGGAATATTGTGGCCAAATTTCAGAGTTCCCAGGGCAAAGAGAAAATACTGCAAGCAGCTAGAAAGAAACAATTCAAGTATTGTAAAAATACACTCAGGATAACACAGGATCTGGCAGTTTCAACATTGAGGGATCAAAAGGCTTGGAATAGGATATTCCAGAAGTCAAAGGAACTGGGATTAAAACCAAGAATCACCTACCCAACAAAACTGAGTATAATACTTCAAGGGAATAAATGGTCATTTGATGATATAGAGGACTTTCAAGCATTCATTATGCAAAGACCAGAACTGAAGAGAAAATTTGACTTTCAAACACAAGAATCAAGAGAAGCATGAAAAGGTAAATAGGAAAGAGAAATCATAAAAGACTTTCTAAAGCTGAACTGTTTACATTCCTACATGGAAAGAAAATATTTATAACTCTTGAGACTTTTCTCAGCATTTGGGTATGTGGAGGGATTGTACACACACACACACACACACACACACACACACACACACGTACACATATAGACAGAGAGTACAGGTTCTGTTGAATCAGAAGAGATGATATCCACAAAAAAATAAAATACAAATTAAGGTGTGAGGTAGAAAAATACTGGGAGGGGAAAGGGAGAAATAGAATGGAGCAGGCTATAACTCATAAAAGAGATAAGAAAAATCTTGTTCAATGGAGGAGAAAAGGGAGAACAGGAGAGGGGGAAAGTGAAGCTTACTCTCTTCACATATGGTTTAAGGAGGGAATAACATGCTCACTAAATTTGGTATGAAAATCTATCTTACACTACAGGAAAGTAGGGGAGGAGGTGACAAGTGGGGTGAAGGGGATGATAGAAGGGAGGGCAAATGGGAGAAGGGAGTAACAAAAAATAAACACTTTGGGAAGAGACAAGGTCAAATGAGGGAATAAAATAATAAGGGGGGATAGAGTAGGATAGAGGGCAATATAGTTAGTATTACACAACGTGATTATTATGGAAGTGTTTTGCAAAACGACACATAGTCTGTATTGAATTGCTTGCCTTCTCAGTGGGGATGGATAGGGAGGGAGGGAGGGAGGGAGAGAAGTTGGAATTCAAAGTATTAGAAACAAATGTTGAGAATTATTATTGCACATAACTGGGAAATAAGAAACACAGGTAATGGGGTATAGAAATCTATCTCTCCCTACAAGAAAAGAGAAAAGACAAGGATAAAGGAAGGCTGGGGTATGATAGAAGGGAGGGTACATTGAGGGAAAGCTGTAATCAGAATCTAAAGTATTAGAGGGTGGGGGGAGGGGAGAGATGGGGTTAAAAATTGGACATGTTACAAAGTGATATAAAAGCAATTAGCATTAAAACAATTGACTGAATTGATTACTGAGACTAAATCAGACACATCTTTAGTTTGGGGAAAAGAATTTTAGTCTAAGTTTCCTACAGGTAGGTAACCTCGGGTAAAATTTGGCATTGATAGAAAAGTTAAGGTTTTAATGGTAAATTTGATTTTATGATTATTATTTAAGCAGGAACTGGAACAGGCATAGAAAGGCATGTAAGTCACTTAAGACTTGCCTCAAAAGATGTTCCTTAGCTAATGTGAAATTATAGTCATATGTGAAATCTGGTTATTGGAACTTACTATTTTAAGATTCTATGGGACTATTAACTGACTGTTCTTCTGAGTCTAATTCCAGGTGTGGATAGCAAGGAAGGTGGTCTGAGCCTCCAATTCATGATGCCAGTAAAACTGTGAGATGCTGGTATGAACTGAAAAAGGTGATTTCGTGAGAAGGGTGAGAGAGTGGCTGTTCAGCCTGGGATGAGATAGGATTCTCCTGACTCAGTTTTCCCACTGACCCTTGGCAGACTTTAAGCCTAACTGAATGCAAGTTGACAAATCTACTCCTGCCTGAATTGACATGAAGTTGGGGAGATACTGTTTCCCTGCAATGTCCCTACTCTTAGTGGCAATTAACTATAGTCAAAAGATTTGCAAGGTTAATACCAGATCTATTAAATTATAGCTTGTTGGTAGAGGAACATCCAAGGTTAAGTCTAAAATTAAGCTATGAGTCTTAGGACTTTAGAACAACAGCAATATGTTAGGGTCTTTTAATTCTTAGTAATAACGTGGAGACAATTAGGTCAAGGGCTTGTGAAGTTAGCATACATAGTTATTATTTGTGTATTAGTTGGTTAATGTTAAAAAAATTCGTTTGTGGTGTATATTGTTAATGCTTTAAAAGAAGTATCACCTGACCAAAAGTTGGAATTGTTTTATGTGATATTAACTGTGTTAAGAATGAAAAATAAAAAAAATAAACAAAAGTATGTAAAAAATATGAAAATATAAGAACACTAGAGAGAATTGGAATAAATGGAGCATTCCATAAAATAATAAGCAATATCTACCATCAGCAAACATTATATGCAATGAGGATAAGCTAGATGCATTTCCAATAAGATCAGGGGTGAAACAAGGATGCCCATTATCACCACTATTATTCAATATGGTACTAGAAATGTTAGCTATAGCAATAAGAGAAGAAAAAGAAACTGAATGAATTAGAATAGGCAAAGAAGAAACTAAGTTATCACTCTTTGCAGATGATAAGATGATATACTTAGAAAATCCCAGAGAATCAATTTAAAAAAAAAAAAAAAACTACTTGAAATAATAAACAACTTTGGCAAAGTTGCAGGTTACAAAATAAACCCACATAAATGATCTGTGTTTCTATATATTACTAACAAAGTACAATAGCAAAAGATGGAAAGAGAAATTCCATTAGGCACTGTAAATTATCTGGGAGTCTACCTGCCAAAACAAACCCAGGGACAATTAAAAAAGACTTTTCCTTCAGATAAAGTCAGATCCTAATAAGTGGAAAAACATCAATTGCTCAAGGGGAGGCTGAGCTAATATAATAAAAATGACAATTCTACCTAAGTGAATTTACTGATTCAGTGCCATACAAATCAAAACTACCAGAAAAATATTTTCTAGAGCTAGAAAAAATATGAAAATTCCTCTGAAAGAACAAAAGGTCCAGAATATCAAGGAAATTATTTAAAGGAAATACTAGGGAAGATGGTCTAGCCCTGCCAGATCTCAAATTGTATTAGAAAACAGAAATCATCAAAAGCACTTGATACTGACTAAGAAACAGATGGGTAGACCAGTGGAATATGTTAGGTACTCGACACAGTAGTCAATTAATATAGCAATCTACTATTTGATAAACCCAAGGACCCCAGCTTCTGAGTTAAGAGCTCAGTGTTTGACAAAAATTGCTGGGAAAATTGAAAAACAATGCGGCAGAAACTGAGTATAGATCAATGCCTGACACCATATACAAGAATAAAGTCTAAATGGATGCATGATCTAGGTAAAAACACTGATACTATAAAAAAAATTAGGGGAGCAAGAGTAACGTATTTGTCAGATTTATAGAAAATGGAGAAATTTATGACCAAAAAAGAGATAGAGAACATTATGAAGTGCAAAATGGATAGTTTTGATTACATTAAACTGAAAAATTTTTGCACAAGCAAACCCAATGCAACCAAGATTAGGAGAGAAACAGAAAGCTGGGAGAGAATTTTTGCAACTGGTGTCTGCAATAAAGGCCTCATTTCTAAAACATACAGAGAACTGAGTCAAATGTACAAGAATATAAGTCATTTCCCAACTGATAAATGACCAAAGGATATGAACAGGTAGTTTTCATAGGAAGAAATTAAAGTTATCTACAGTTATATAAAAAATGCTCTAAATCAATATTGACTAGAGAGATGTAAATCAAAACAACTCAGGTATCATATCACACATATCAAATTGGCTAACATGACAAAACAGGAAAATGATATATGTTGGAGATGATGTAGGAGAATTTGAACACTAATTCATTGTTAATGGAGCTGTGAGCTGATCTAACTCTTCTTGGAACTATGCCAAAAAGGCTACAAAAATGTGCATCTTTGACCCAGCAATATTGCTTCTAGGACTGGTCCCCCAAAAATCATAACAATGAGAAAGCATACCACATGTACCAGAATATTTATAGCAGCTCTCTTTGTGTTGACCAAGAACTGGAAATTGAGGGGATATCCATCAATTGAGAAATGGCTGAACAAGTTTTGGTATATGGATATAATGGAATACTATTTTACTATAAGAAATGATGGGCATGAAGACTTCAAAGAGGCCTGGCAAGACTTAAATGAACTGATGTTGAATGAAAGGTGCGGAACCAGGAGATCATTGTACACAGTAACAATCGCAGTGTGCAAGGAGTTTTTCTGGTAGACTTAGCCCTTCACGACAATGCAAGGACTTAAAATATTCCCAAATACTCTTAAGGCAAAATGTTCAGAGAAATAACTATGGAACTGGAATATAAAATGAAGCAGAATATTTTCTTTTGTGTTATATTTTGTTTTGTTTTGTTTGGGTTTTTCTCATGGTTTCTCCTATTCATTTTAATTCTTTTATGCGATATGACTAATGTGAAAATGTGTTTAATAAGAATGTATGTGTAGAACCCTTATAAGATTGTATACTGTCTTAGTGTGGCAGGGGAGAGGGAAGGGGAGAAAAATCTAAGAATTATGGAAGTGATTGTTGAAAACCGAAAACAAATAAATTAATAATGATAATAAAAATATTAAAAAAGAAAAAAACAAGCATTGATTAAACAAAAATTACAGGGCAGGTACTAAGTTAAATGACTTACAAATATAATTTCAAATCCGTCATGTTTAACAGAAACAAGTAGGTATGTGGTTTATGAAGGTCAGGGAAGATTAAAACAGGGCATAGACTTAACAGAAAACAAATTTAGTGATCCTGAGGAGGAAATTAAGAATGGTTGGAGGAGGAAAAAAGAAAAGTACTAGTTTCCAGGGGGGTGCTCATCAACTAGGAAATGGCTGAACAAATTGCAATATATTAAAATAATGGCATATTATTGTGCCATAAGAAATCATGAAAAAAGAGTATTGCAAAGAATTCTGTGTAGTATAAACAAATACAGAATAAAGTGATCAGAACCAAGAGAATAGTTCATACAAAGACAATAGTATTACAAAAATAAACAACTTTTAGGACTTAAGTTGTCAAAGACAACTTTGAAAGAACTCTGATCAATGCAATGATCAACCAACCGCATCTACGGAGGGCTTTCTATGAAGCATGTTATATATCTCCTAACAGAGGAGATAGTTTCAGGGAACAGAAAGACACATCTGTTTTTCATGATCCCAATGTGGATTTCTTTTGTGTAACTATACTTATTTGTTACATTTATTTGTTTGTTTTACTCTTTCTCTCTGTTTCTTTTAATTGAGGGAGAGATATCAGGGCAAGAAGAAGTGTAATAGCAATATTGATGTAAAAACGTAACAAAAATAAGGCCACGGAACCTTTTTTTTTTATTTTGGTAATGGCCAAAAGAGAAGAGAAAGCAGTTCAGGGGGAGGAAGAGAAAAATGAGATAGTTTGAAAATATTGTGTGCAATTTATTATATCCTTTTGTAAAAGTGATATGAAATGGAACTGTACAGTTTGGTATACAATTCTCTTTTGTGTTTTACTGTCTATGTGGAAATACTCTACTGTGTTTAAACTAAAAATAAAATATAAAATAAAAAGCCTCAAGTCTGGTGTAAATTCATTGTATAGTACTTACAGATAATTTACTTACTTGTATGTATATCAGCTGACATTATTCTTGTGGAAGTATTGTTTCTTGTGTTATTGTTAATTTCATCCTTCAGAAGATGGAAAAACAAAATGGCAGAAATGCTATTCTATATTGGACTCCTATCAATAAGAAGAAAATAGTTTCTGAAAAACTTGGTAGAAAGTGACAACTCCAGCATAGAATTCATAATTAAAAAGAAGAGGACAGACTGCCATAGACTCAAGATTTCGGTAGAGCAGATTTGAAACATCTCAAAAGACAGAAAGGATTGATTGGAGGCCATAGACTAAAATTCTGTGGAGATAATCAATCCAAAAAGAATGTTTCACTCTCCATAATGAAATTCTGAAGATACAAAAGGGGACACTTATGATGAGAAAGAACATGGATAGTTGTGAAGAGTCTAGTATAGAAGCACAGGATTTTCATTGAGCGATTTAGATTTTAAAACATTTTATAACTTTCAGCTTTTGTTGGTATCTTTTGTTTCAATATCACTTGCATTTCCCAATATATCCCCTTCCTTTTGTTATCTTTTTATTTATATTATTTTCATAATTGTATATATTATTTTACCAGTTGTACTTACTTAATATTACATCAGTTATACATGAGCCTTACTAATCTTCCCTTTATTCTGCACATTCATTGTTTCTTATGACTCAATAACATTCCATCATATTCATATATTTGAGGTTTATTTTTAGCCATTCCACAATCAATGGCAACTTTGATTCTAGTTCACTATGATTACAAAAAGTATTGCTATAAATATCTTTAGCACATATAGGACCTTTATTTCTGTCTTGGATCTCAGTATATATGTCTAATCTTAAACTCTTTGACTCAACAATTGCAGAATTTTTTATTCTGAACATTTCTTGATCTTATTTCAAATTGTATTCCAGGATGTTTGGCTCAATTAACAGTTCCATCCATGGTATATAAATTTGTCTTTTCTTCCACAACCTCTTCAACACTCTTTCTGTCATCTTTGCAATTTCCTTTGTGAAAAGGGACAATTCAAGTAGTTTTGATTTATGTTTCTCTTATTATTTATGGTTTGGACCACTCTTTCATAATTGCTAAGAGTTTCAAATCCCTTTGAGAATGGTTTATATCCTTTAACTTCATTTCCAAGGGACAATGATTTTTACCATTATAGATTTATATTACTTTCCTAAATACTGTGGATATCAGATGTTTGTCAGTGAAGCAAATATTTTTCTTCTATTTCTTTATTTCTATGAGATGAAATTGAGATTTATGGATAACAGATGCTGGGGGCCTATTTATTTTCTTCTTTTAAAAAGATAAAGTTATGGTGCTGGATAATAAATAGAAGAGTAGGTCAGTGGACTAGGTTAGGTACACAAGGCATAACAGTCAATGATTATAGCTGTCTACTATTTGGCAAACCCAAGGACCTAAGCTTCTGGGATAAGAACTCACTGTTTGACAAAAACTGCTGGGAAAACTGGAAAACAGTGTGGCAGAAACTGGGTATAGACCACTGTCTGACACTGTATGTCAGAATAAAGTCCAAATGGGTACATGATCTAAGTGTAAAGGCTGATACTATAAACAAATTAGGGGGAGTAAGGAATAGTTTATTTGTCAGCTTTATGAAAAATGGAGGAATTTATGACCATACAAGATACAGAGAGCATCGGAAAATACAAAATGCATAATTTTCATTACATTAAATTGAAAAGGTTTTGTACAAACAAAGCCAATGCAACCAAGATTAGGAGGGGAGCAGAAAACTGGGGAAAAAAACTTTACAACTAGTGTCTGTGATAAAGTCCTCATTTCCAAAATATATAGAGAACTGAGTCAAATTTACAAGAATACAAGTTATTCCCCAATGAAAAAATGCTCTATATCACTATTGATTGGGGAGATGCAAATCAAAACAACTCTCAGGTACCACATCACATCTATCAGATTGACTAACATGATAAAACAGGAAGATAATAAATGTTGAAGATGTGGGAGAGTTGGAACACTACTTCATTGCTGGTGAAGCTGTGAGCTGATCCAACCATTTCTGGACAGCAATTTTAAACTATACCCAAAGGGCTATAAAAATGTGCATATACTTTGACTCAGCAGTGATGTTTCTAGGGCTGTATCCCAAAGAGATCATACAAATGGGAAAAGGACACATATGTACAAAAATATTTTGTGGTAGTCAAAAATGGGAGATTGGGGGAATTTCCATCAATTGGGGAATGGTCAAACAAATTGTGGTATGTGAATGTAATGGAATGCTATTGTGCTATAGAAGTGATGAACAAGAGTACTTCAGAAAAACCTGGAAGGACTTCTATGACCTGATACTGAGTGAAATGAACAGAACAAAAAGAACATTATACACTGTAAAAGCCACAGTGTGTGAGGACTGTATCTGATAAATTTAACCCTTCACAGTAATGCAAGGACTTAAAACATTTCCAAAGGACTCATAATGCAAAATGCCATCCACTTCCAGAGAAGGAACTATAGACTCACAGTGCAGAATGAAAAAAGACTATTTTCTCTTTTGTTATGTTTTGTTTTGCTTTCTTTTTTCTCATGGTTGTTCCTATTCATTTTAATTCTTCTATGTAACATGAAAATGTGAAATTGTGTTTAATAAGCATGTATGTGTAGAACCCATATAAGATTGGATGCCATCTTGAGGAGGGAGGGGGAGAGAGGGACAGAAAATTTAAAGCTTATGGAACTGAGAACAAATAAATTAATTATAAAAATAAATAAATAAAAAGAAACAATCGGTTGGGGGAAAAAGAGAAAGTTAGATTATCCAGTATTCTTAGTCGAAGTTTTAAAAGTGCACAGTCAGGAGAAACAGGTCAATGTACTCAAATAGCAACTTCACGTAAGTAAAAGGTATCTAACAGTTCTTACGGAAACCCATGAAACAAAGACAAATACAAATAGAACTTCAGTCCTGAGGAGTACCTATTCTGCTTCTCCAACAAAGATAACGAAAAGGATTCAGCAAGTTCTCAGAATTATTTTTTATCATTTCTAAATGTTAACTGCTAATATGCTGAATATGATCACAATCCTTATCTGGAGAGCAATGAACATACACATTTCCCTTAAAATCTTATCATAATTATATTGACTTTTCCATTTTCCAAAGAAAATTCATTGAAAAAGAAAGAGTAATTGATCATTCAACAAGTATTTATTAAACATTTACCATATTCTAGGCATGTTCAGTGCTGAGGATATGGCAAAGAAGTGAAAACAGTGTCTGCCTTCTATGAGTTTATGTTGTAGTTGTGGCTCATAGATCATGGATACATTGACAAACAAAAGAGTTGGTCGAAGAGGTTAAGCGATGAGATAATAGTTTAGGGAATATTTAGTCATTTCATTTTGCCCATGATCAGCATTTGCAAAAAATAGAAAATCCCTGTGAATATAATTGCATTTCCACAGAACCATAAAATTTTAGGGCTAAAAAATATCTCAGAAACCATTTGGTCCAACCTGTACCTGAAAGTAATACTTATTATAAGATAACAGATAAGTGTCTGTCAGTTTCTATTAGAAGATATCCAAAGAAGTTCTTACTCTTCTTTATTTTCTCTGTTTATTATTTCCCAGGGTAACCATTCTACTTTGGGGTAGCTCTTATCATCATCAAATGTTCCCCCCTTATTGTTGGCAAAGGTGGTTTTTTATCATTATTATTTTAACAAAATTTTTCTGACATAAAGTTTGAATGCAAATTCAACTCTTAGAAATTTTTCCTCATTGCACCTAGACTTCTTTTTGGGTCTAAGAAAAAACACAAATAATCTCTCTTTAACATGACATTCCTTCAAATACTTCAAGATAACTTATAGCATCCCCTCTGATTCTTCTCTTCTTTAAATAAAACAATTCCTCCAAGTTATCCTCATATGACACGGACTTAGGGTTAAACTCTGAGAATATATCGGAGGACCACCAAAGTATAAAAAAGAGAAAATTTATGTAAAGAACTTAATAAGACCAAACAACCTAAATTACCTTATGCTTTGATGTTCAGTGATTTCAATGCAAAGGTAAGCAAACAGAAATCATATGGGAAATCATATATTTCAGAATTTAGAAATAATACAAATAAAGAATTTAAAGATTATAATAGGAAGCGCCATGTCTATGAATCTTGGATATTAATCACTGCTCATGATAAGTGCTCAATAAGATCACCAAAAAATTAAATTAATCACATTTAATAGAGATAAAACAGGTAGCTTCCAGTGTGAGTTATTTAAAAGTCATACATTCACATTCTCGTAATATAACTTCATAAATTCATGCTACCAACCCACTCAAACTAAGTTGAAAATTAATATCATATTAAAGATTAAAATAAAAAGGAAATATGTTGTAAAATTGAATAAATTTCATTTTAAAAAACAAGCTATTAATGTCAAATAATAAGACAATGATAGAGGGGATAAAAATCATCATATATCATCACTATTTCCTAGAGATGGTTAACTGATGTAAGTCAGTCACTACAATAAAAGCAATGAAACCCTGAAACTTTAATCACATGTAGTGGATTGAAGGATTACCACTTTCCATAAATTTACTTGCAAAATTTTCAAGAAAAAGAAGGCGAAAAGTTATGAAGGATATCAATCATAAAATCAGGAGGAGCAAGTAGAGGGAAAGGCAAGTTTAATGCAAGGTGAGGGAAAGACATAAATGTAAATCTAGGAGGAAAACAAACAAATGGAATTCTATACACATGTATATGTATATAGGGAGAGATTCAATATGGAGAGACTAGATGATTAGATTAGAAAAAACAATATATAGCAGATAAACACATTATACACACATAGGGACATACATACATATATGTATGTAAATATATATATATATATCACATCTTTCTTTCCTAAACAGCTTTTTAACTATACATCTATTATCTATCTGTACATAACTAAATAATTTCTGTGTTCTCTATTGCATATATTTGCATCTGTGTTTGTACATATCTGTATATATATATAATATCCATAGATACATATTAATATGGCATCTCTATATTTTATTGTGTCAACAAAGAATGATTTGAAAACAAAACAGAAATGAAGGGAAATACTTGAATATGGAAAATCAACAGTTGAGTTAATCACTGAACATTTTATCCCCTTGCCAGAAAGATATGATAGCAAGAAGGAACATCAGTCTATTTATTTGTTTATTTGGAAGATTGCATCTCTCTACCTCACCCAAGAGTCACTTATAGGCTTGGTCCCACTCTGACATGGTTGAGTATGGGGGAGCTCACTATATTAATGACAAACTTATTGTGGACATACCTGACTGACTTAGGCCACTGCAGTTCCAAACTCTGAGTTCAAGAGATTCATCACTTCAAATTTCATGGCATCAGGGATTATAGTCATATGAAACATTGGTTTAAAATATAAATTCACTTACAAAATTTTCAAGAGAAGGAAAATCAGGAGATTCAGTGAAGTGAATGGCAAGTTTAATGAAATGTGAGAGACCCAGGTTTCCCAGCTCATCCATTCTGAGAACATTAAATGTAAAACTTGGAGGACAAAAAAATGAAAATAAAACAGGAGAATGTTGGGGTTTTTAAAAGACCAGCCAAGATCTCTACTGTCATCTGTTTTTCTCTTCATCTCTGATGTTTGATCTGCAATATCACTGCTAACATTATAGCCCCTCATTAAGTGACAAAACAGAGTGTGAAAGAAAATAAAGAAGAGGTAAACAAAATGAACTTTGCTCACAGAGGAAAGAGAACTTTGCTAGAGGCAACATAATTATAAGGGCATGAAGGCATCTAAAGATATATAAAGAAGGGCATGTAGGTGACAGTGAATAGATTCTGGGACTGGAACTGGGAAGTCCTGAATTCCTTTCTGGACCCACACACTTATTAACCATGTTACCTTGAGAATGGCATGAAACATTTGCCTCAGTTTCCTCATTTGCAAAATGGAGATGAAAATGTCACCTTCCAGGGTTGTTGTAAGGATCAAATGAGTTAATATTTATAAATCTTAAATCATAATATAAATGATGATGATGATAATTATGAAACAGGTAAAATATTGGAACATGAAAAAAATTAGAAGGGAACCAAGCAACTAGGGGAAAATTCTTTACATATTTCTCTGATAAAGGTCTCTTTTCCTATACAATAAGGAACTGGCTTCAGTTCATAAATTCAGAAGGCTAAGAATCATTCCCCAGGAGATAGATGGTCAAAGGCTATTAATAGTCAATTTTCAAGGGAAGAAATCCGCTATCGACAATCATATGAAAAAATGTTCTAAAACATAAAATTATTAGAAAGTTGCAAATTAGAACAACTTCAAGGTTCAACCTCATGGTTCAACACCATACTGGCTAAGATGTGTAAAGAGAAAAATGGCAAATGGAAGAGTTTTGGGAAAACAAGAACATAGTTGGTAGAACTATTAATTGGTTTAGCCACTCTTGAATTTGGGACTATTGCCAAGAAGTTACTAAAGGATACAAACCTTTTACCCATTACTATGCCTGTACCCAAAAGAAATCAAAGAAAATTGGGGAAAAAAAGAAAAAATATACACAAAAAAAGATTTTGTAGCAATACTTTTTGTGGTAGCAAAATATTGGAAACTAAGTGTCCTCCTATTGGGGAATGCCTAAACACATTGTAGTATATGAATGTAATTGAATGAGATGAAATGTACAAATTCAAAGAAAACTTGATCAACTTTTATGAACTAAGACAGGGCAAAGTGAACAGAACTAGAACATCATGTAAAGTGAAGCAAAATTATATATAGAAAAAATTTTTAATAACTTTAGAACTCTGATTAATGCAATGATAAACCATTAATACAAAACAATGAAACGGAAACATGTCACTTACTTCCTATTAGATAGTCACAGACTTAAAATGGAGAAAAATATATATTTCAGAAATGACAAATGTGGGAATTTATTTTCCTGTCTTTGATACTATGCATTGAGAAATTTATTTTTTTTTAATGTGTTCAATGTAGAATAAGAGGGAGATAATTTTAAAAAATATATTTTTAAATGTTATTCAAATTTTTTAAAAAAGAAATATAATGGGTCTTCTTATTGACAAAATGGAAATTCATATGTCCACTTCTCCATGAGAATAATCTCTCTAAGAATAATCTCTCTCAGAATAATCTCTCTAAGAATAATATATGGACAGTGGACTGAGGAGGTGTTAGGTAGCTCTTTAGAAGAAAATGGACAAGACAGGAGCAAGATTGGAAGGTTGGATGGATTTTGATTTTCACCTTTGGAAGAAAAGTCTACATTGATAAAATCACAGATCCATGAAAGAATCAAAGCACCAAGCTCCAAGATTAATTTTAAAGGGTTCAAGTAGAATTCTTCTAGTGAAGTTGCAGGATGAAAACCCAATCTTCCAAGGTGAATTCCAAAACTATAAAGAAGGATGGGGTCTTATCTTCAAGATATCACTAGCATATAAAAGTCACAGAGGCTTTTTTTTGAGAACTTATTTTCTACAGAGTATGAAACATACAAACCACAGAAATCTTTCAGTTTAAAAAAAAATCAGTGGACACACCATCTAAAACTTAAGACTTTTTATCCTGGTGAAATAAGTAACACATCCTGTTACTTCAAATCACTTACGTCTTGCTTGGTGAACAATGAGCTATTTTACAATGGTCATAACTACAATTCAGTCACACATAGCCCACCTCATTATATTCATTTGTGTTTGTTTTGGCCTCAATCATGAGTCCAATTTCAACACACGTTCTTTTCCCAGGAAGCCATGCTTTCATCCACATCACAGGAATGTGAACATATGAATGCTTCCAGAGGTAGTATATGAATTTCCCTCTAATGGGCCAAAAAAATTAGGTACAAATGAAAAGCATTTTCTAAACAATTATCATACAGCAGTATAAGGTATGAGGGAGGGATTCTCCATTATCACAAAAGATTAGTGAATATTTTGGTTTTAAAAAATATGGAGACTAAGCTTCTATGGGAAGGATTTGAAATTGAAATGTATTTTCTGACATTTTCTAATTAAGAATCACTTATTTTAATCCTGTTTAGTGTTGCAATAGGAAATTCCAATAGGAAATTTGGTTTGTAGTCACATCATATAATTCAGCTGTCTAAAATGGGCTATTTCCTGAAAATAACCAGTTATAAGCCCAAAGAAAGAAAGAAATTTATGGTGCTATTAGTGTTGGGGACAGAAGCTATGGTATTTTAAGGTGGAGGAGATAATAAGCATGATGATATTGTACATGTTTCAGTTATGCAGATGAGGGGAAAATGAGTTAAGGAAACAAAAAAATTGGTAGGCTTTTGACAGAAAACAAGCATGGCCTCTGCCCTTCCTGTTGTTCAGGAAACAGAACACTATATTGGAAATTTCCCAAGTATAACTTACGAATGTTGGGCACTTTGAATTTCCCTGCATGTCTCCCAAAAGCAATAAGTAGGGTATATGCCAAAGTGAAAATTTCCATTTCTATGGGGGAAAACCTTTTTTCTCGCTTTGGGTTTTTTTTTTCTTTAATAAGCTTCTGCAGTATATTTCCTTTCTACAGCATAGCATAGATTTTAGGCTGGAAGGGATCCTAGAGGTTACCTAGTCCATCCCTTTTACTTTGCCGATGAGCTGAGTAAGCATAATAGGCAGAGCAGGATTTGGACCCAGGATTTTCACTCCAAATTCACCATTTTTCCTAGTGCAGCCTGACGCGCAGTTATGTTCAATGACAACAGTTTCCCATCAAGAATGCATCTCTGATCTATTAAAAAATTCACTTTGATGTCATAACAAAGAGATATTATTTAATAAAGCCAGACGTGCAAAGCTCATTGTTTTGTGCACATAGATCAATATTGTGAGAAACAAGGGAAAGAGAAAATAATTTCTAAGTATAAAATGTAATATTTAAATGTACTTTATCTCACATTTTTTAAACATGCCAAGCTCATTCAGTTTGTTATGCTTAAGATGTAGATGGATGAATGTAGATAAAATGATTCCAAAGCCAGTTGAGAGCCACAGTGACTAGCAAGGGATGCCTAGACAGGCAAATGGTCTGGTGATCTTCTCCTGCCTCTGTCGTTTGCCTCTGCTCATGATCTTCCCTGTGTCCATTGTGGTGGAGTTCCCTGTCTTCTCAGTAGGGAAACTAGGTTCCCAGTGTTTCAACTCCATCTTAATAACAGATTCGTGAGGAATAATTCAATTCTTGGCTTTTTTTAAGGGGATGTCCCCAAAAGGGGACAAAAAGTGAAAGACGTGCAGAGAATAAACATAATCAGGCATGGTACAAGGAGTGTTGTTCCCATACAAAATGAGAATATTATGCAATGAAGAATTGTAGAGGCAGGGACATCTGTGTGGTGTAGTGGATGGAGCACTGGTCCTGGAGTCAGAAAGACATGAGTTCAAATCTAGTCTCAGACACTTGCTACTTAGTAACTTTGGGACCCTGGTCAAGTCACTCTGACTGAACCACACAAAAACGTAGAATCATAATAGTCAGCAAAGAGGCTAGTATTTAGCCTTTAATGTGATGTTTGCCATCTGATCATTGCCAAGTGAATTTTCCTTTCTGATGGCTTCTCTTTTTTTAGGTGCATCGCCCTTATCCAGTCTGCCTCTGCCACTGTTTTCACTGCAACTGCTTTCTTACTGCTAGGAAAGGGCAAGACACAATCTTCTTTTCAACATCTCACAAAATCCTACACAAACTGGAAGAAAACAAAAATTAATAGCCCCATTCCATACAGAGACTTATCTGGGAAACTTGAACCTCATGGTTTGCTTCCCAGCACAGAGATGGGCAACCCTTCACTACCACTGAATCTATACAGCTGTGAAAGTCACCCTTAGACCATAAAGCCAAGAATAAGAGACCAGAGGACAGGTTGCCACTTTACTGGGGTGTTCTGCCTTAGCAGTCAATTTAGTCATATTGGCTGACAGGAAAAAGTCAGTGGGGATAGGACTCCATTCTACATATTCAAGGAGATATTATGTCCATTTTCAATGGCCTTTCTTTGGGTTTTTATAGTATTTTAATTCATTTACAAGGCAACATTCTCTTCAGGTTGCAATAAATTGACTGAACATATTTGACTAGCAATGTTTTCTTCATCCAAGATTCAGGTTACTTAGATGGGATCACAAACCACCAAATAAAGTTTATTGCTGAGTGAAATCATGGGTTACTATTTTATAATGTGATTTTATAATCTGACTATAAAATCTCTCTCCATTTTGAGAGAACATGAAAATTTAGTAAGTAGAATCAGTAAGCTAAGTTAGGTTTGCTGATCCATATTAAGTGTAATTCAATTATTATAAGTTATTATGGACTCTATAATCATATTTTCCACCTTGACTTTGAAAAAGACTGTTTGGTTTCCAAGCCCACTAAACATCCTCCCTTCAATTCCCATGTTCTTTTGGTGCCGACAAAACTCAGCAGCTGCTGATTCATTCTTGCTATTTCTGCTCTTTCTGTTCTTGTTGTCATCATCATCATCATCGTTGTCTGTGTTGTCCTCCTCATCTTCCTCCTGTTCCTCCTCCTCCTCCTCCTCCTCCTCCTTCTTCTTCTTCTTCTTCTTCTTCTTCTTCTTCTTCTTCTTCTTCTTCTTTTCCTCCTTCCTCTTCTTTTACTTCTCCTTTTTCTCTGTGTAAAGGTTTTCTTTGCAATACCAAAAGGAGAAAACTTGTTTTCTGGGATGTGGACAAGAGGTCACCTGCCAGAGTCTGAAATATTAAGAAACATTTTTATGAGGCAATAAATATTCATTATGATCTTCAGGCTCAGAACTATATCTAGGGAAAAGAACTCAGAAGTTTTATTGGGAATCAAAACTACTAAAGATATGTTTTTCTTAGCAAATGTGTCAAACTAACTGAAATGATACAGGAATATGTTAACATGAGATGACTTGAAAGTTACCCTTTTGATATATTCAACTCATCAGGGTCCAGTTATGGACTTAGTTATTGTCTACTCTGTGTTTTGTGTAGTTGAAAAAGATCTTTGTGTCTGTTTTTTGCTGTTCAGTCATTCTAACTTGTCGTTACCCCATTTGGGTTTTTTTTGGCAAGGATACTGGAGTGGTTTGCTATTTCCTTCTCTAGCTCATTTTGCAGACGAGGAACTGAGGTAAACAGGTTTAAGGGCCTGGTCCACAGTCACACAGCTAGTGAATATTGTAGACTGGATTTGAGCTCAGAAGATGAGTCTTTCTGATTCCAAGCCCAGCACGCTATCTACTGCACCATCGCTGTCCTGTATCTGTTTAATCCAGTGCATACCTGAAAAAGAAATAAACTTCCACAGTGTTCACAGAACCTCTGCTTGAAAATCTTCAGAGAGGAGCATGCCACTTCCTGAAGCTGTCTATTCCACTTTGGAACAGAGACAATCTTCATTCTTAGGAAACTTTTCCCTACATTTAGTCTAACTTCGACTTATTGCAACTTTCCATTGAACTGTACACTACAAAACTAACCCTTTAAATCATGAAAGTTCTTCAAATCTTGAGGACTCCTTCAAATCTTGAAGACTCCTGCCATGAGTCTTCTCTTCTGCAACCTAAAAATTAGCAACAGTCATTTTTAAGTATCTACTTTGTGCCAGTCACTCTGCTAGGTCCCAAGGATACAAAAACAATTGTGTAACAGTTTCTTGCTTTCAGAAAGCTTATATTCAAGAGGTTCCCTATCTTGTCATGTACCCTCATCTGCCATGCGCTCAAGGCTTTCGCTATCTTGGATGTCTCTTGCTGGACATTCTCGAGTTTATCAATGTTCTTCCAAAACTGTGACCCCAAGACTTCACATAAGTCCTAGATATTACATGCCTGGATCAGAGTACAGCAGAACTCCTTCTTCGCCTTGGAAATTTAATATAACCTAAGATTTTGTTAGTTTTCTTGGTAGCCACCACATATTGCTAATTTATATTGAGCTTGTAGTTCACTAAAACACTCAGATGCTTTTTACATATATTGCTTTCTAATCATGCCTCCACATCTCGCACCTCTGAAGCTGCTTTGCTTAACCTGTTACAAACATCACATATGTCCCTATTGAAGTGTCTTATTAGACTAAACTCAAACTTCTATCTGATCCAGACATTTTTGGATTCCAATTCTTGTCATCAAGCAGGTGGCTAACCCTCCTAGTTTTGTGTTACCTGAAAGTAAAATAAACTTTTTGAAGCTGAATATTTCTTTGGTTTCCACATTTGAAGAATGAGATAGAAAAATTGAACAGATTAGTAAAAGTGGTAAAAGAAAGCATTTTAGAATAGGAAAAAGAATTTAAGAACAATAGTTAAATGGAGGTCCAGTGGAAAGTGTATTAATTACCCCCAAGGGATTACAATGAGGCTATCTAATGGTCACCACAGAAGATGTCCACAAAAGACAAAAGAATAGAGAAGAGGATGAGGGTGAAACAAGAAGGAAATGGGTTAAATTGAGGAATAACTATCTGATGCCCAATAAACACAAGTAAGCACAGTACTAGGCTATTTAGAGATTATGAAATATTCATCCTTGCAAATGCCTTAAGAGTAGGGCCAAAGGCAATCTAAGAATGTTTGGGCAGATACGGTCTTAGAAGGTTACACGAAATTAACTAGATTATATATCAGTGTCTTCTAGGCTTCTTTCCTGTCCTCAATTGTTTGAAAGGTATTTCTGTAGAAGTGCATTTAGGCATAAATTTATGACTCAATTACAAGGTTCATGAGATCTTCATGCCTCCCAAACTTACAATGTTTTAAAATAATTGTTTAAAATTTCACCACTTTGTTTCCTATCCAAACACTTGATGACAAATCATCTTGCAAAATCCTGGATTAGGCAACTATTTTGCCGAACAATTCTTTCCATTTGATTCTACAAGTATATAGTGTAAGTGCATATCATGTGCCAGGGACTTGGAGATACAAAGACAAAAATTAAGTCCTTGCCTTCTAAGAGCATCCCTCATTCCCCTGGGGAGAAATAACATGAAAACAAAAAAATTAGATAGATAGAGAGAGAGAGAGAGAGAGAGATGTGTATATATGCATGCACACACTCATGTGTATGTATATGTATATACAATATATGTATATTTATAGATATGTACACATACAGAAATAGTCCAAACATTTGCAGAAAGAAAATAGCCACATTTACATAATCACACATGCATGTACATATATATGTTTGTATCAATTTGTACATATATTACAAATATGTGTACATATATGTATAATCTACATATACATTTTTATGAAATAAATACCAAGCAATTTGGGTGAAAATACTATAAAATTGAGAGTCATGAATAACTTCATACAGGAAATGATCCTTTAGCAAATTTTTGAATGGAGCTAGTAATTTCAAGAGATGGAAAAAAGAAAGATGAGTCCAGAATTAGGGGAGATCTTGCACAAAAGCAGAGAGGTGAAAAATGGAATGTCACACATGGGCTAATTCATATACTCTATTTCAGCTGGAATATGCTTCTGTGAGCAGTGAGGAATAAGAAATGTCAGGAAAGATAGGTTGGGATCATACTGTTTAGGGCTTTAAATATCTAATAGAAATATTATTTATTGGTTTTTATTTTAGCCTACAGAAAATAGAGAGCCACTGAATCTTGTTGATCAGGAGCATGGCATGACCACACCTTTATTGCTCAGGTCTGAGGGATCCACACGTGCATGTGTGTATATACATGTACATGTTGATTGCATGTGGGGGGGAGGGAAAGAAAGAGAGTGAGAGAGAGTGAGAGAGAGAGATACTACTTGAAGGAAATATATTTTTCTGGTGTATGTTATAAAGAAGTCATCATTTCTTCCCTAATTAATAAGATAAGGAATGTATAAAATGATGGAGATATTTCTGTTATGGGCATAACTAATGGGACTGTCTTATTTAGCTCAGCTACCATAATGGGAATTATGTGGCTTGGCCACATAAAGCTTTCACTTAGCACTCCAGTTCATGTTAATCTCAGAGGGTCAAAGAACTTAGAATTTGATAGGACCTTTAAAACTCTTTGATTTTACAGATGAAGGAACCACGGAACAAAGAGATGTAGTAGTTTACCCCAGGCAAGACAAGTAAGTAATTGGCAGAGCTGGAACTCAAATGAAGTCTTGTCATTTCAAAACTATTGCTATTGTTGCCTATCCCAAGCTGCCTCCTCTGATGTCATAAGGTATCTAAAGCCCTTAGTCTTTTCACTCAGGTTCTAAGTTCCTCATAGTCAGGAACCATATGGCTCCTGTATAAGGTAAGAGTTCCTTGGTTTTGTTTTTTTAATCACCAGAAGTTTTTAATCAGATATTCAGTCACCATCTGTCACAGATATTATAAAAAGGCACTTCTACATGTTTAGACAGTGAGTTGCTGGTTTAGATGACCCTTAAGTTGCCTTCAATTATAAGACACTCTGCTTCCACATCTTGTGTTTATCTTCTACCTTTCATTAACTTAGGCATTGCATGAAGGAATATAGTGGTTGTTCAGTAAACAATCACCGGCTAATGGAATAAGCAACTGACAAAAACCTACTATCCTCCAGTTGCCCTCAATATTAATTTGCTTTCATGGAGATTACTGGAAATCCTTATTTTGTTCTAGTTTGAATTTGGAAAATGTGAATCCAAATAGCTCCAATGTACCTATTTACATAAACACACTTAAAAGTGCTATAACTTCTAGGATTTGAGAATAAAATCTCTAATACAAAGAGAAAAGTTAAAGAATCCTCCCTCAGACCTTTTATAAGCCTTTTAATCTTATTATCCCAAGGAGGTATTATTTGAAACTGAACTCATGACTTTCTAACTTACCCCAGACATTAAGTTTTATTTATTAAGAAGTAGAGGGGAAATGACATATTTAAAACTCATAAAAAAGTGAAATATTGGATTAAATGGAAACATTTTACATAATTGTACTTATGTAATGTATATAAAATTACCATATTAGGTAAGAGGGAGAAAAATTTGGAACAAAAATCTAATAAAAATGAATGTTAAAAATTGTCTTTACATGAAATTGGAAAAAATAAAATATTATAAAAAGAAAAATATTGGATTATGTAGCCATCTTTCACTTAAGTAATAGTATTTGATAATAACTTCAGATTTATTCAAGAAAAAAAGGACAACCTTCCACAATAGCTTCTTCTGATAGCTCACTGTTGGGCATCTCACCCTAGATCCTCTGTATCATCACTAATAAGCATCATTTATTAAGCAGATACTATGTTACAGGTTATGCACTGAGTACTAGGGATTCAAAGAAAAGCAAAATTGAATGAGGAAGACAACATTCTAATAATTATATAATTACAAATATATTCAGTGTGAATGGGATGCAATTTTAGATCAAGATACTAGAAGAGGGGAGAAGTAAGGAGTCTGGGAAAGGTCTCTTACAGAAAATAGGATTTGAGCTGAATCTTGACTAAAGCCAGGAATTGAAGTTAAAGAGGGAAAGCATTACAGATGTGGGGTTCAGGCAGTGCAAAGGCATGGAGATGGTAGTCTTAGAGGCAAAAAAACATATAAGGACATTAGCTTGCTAGTTAATCTCCCCTGTCTCAAGTCCCTCTTTATTCTAACCCACCCTCTACTCATCAGCCAGTGATCATCCTAAAGCACATGATAATGTATATCTTTGTCTATGGACCAGCCCAACTAAGGTGATAACTCTAGAGGGTTTCATCAGGAAGTTGACCATAGCAGAGATGTTTTTGTCAGTCTCAGTAATTTTTGAAAAATAATCCATCTAGTCACAAATGGTCTATGATCTGTGGTAGAAGATACCAAATCTAGAACTGGATGATCCTCAAAATCCATCTTTCCAGTCCCAATCCCTTATTTTACAGATGCAGAATATGAGACAGGGAGGTAATTACTCACCCAGTGTTACACAAGCACTAAGCACCAAAGATTGGATCTGAACACAGGTCCTCTGACTAACAAGCCAGTATTTATTTGGCTGTACTATGATGAGAAGAGAATGCTCACCTACACTGATGAAATCACGGATCTATGAAGTATCGACAGATGTGAAAAAGGTCAAAATTACAGAGGGCGGGAATTTCATAGTGCACTGATAGAGTTAGAAAAGAAGAGAAAGCATGTGTCTGTGTGTTCATGTACATATCTGTATTCTTAACAAGAATTTATAAAGTGCCTTTTATGGGCAATATTCTATGTTAAGAAGTAGGGATGCAAAGACAAAAAAACCCAATTGTTCTGGCCTTGGATAGTTCCCATTGGGAAGAATAGCTACAACCTATATATACAACATACATACATACATACATACATATGTATATGTAAGTATATTATATATGCTTGTTTGTGTATGTGTATATATATATATATCTATATATGTATGTGTGTATATATACATATATACACATATATATGAAAATAACAAAATGTCTCTCTATCTCTCTGTCTGTCTGTCTCTCTATCTGTCTGTCTCTCTGTCTGTCTGTCTGTCTCTCTCTCTCTTTCCAAATTATCTGTTAATTCCTCACTTGTGTAAATGCAACAGTATGGGAGTATAGAGAAAATGCTAAGTCTCATAAACAAGATGGAGAGATGTAGACTGGATGAAAGTTCAGTGAGGGTTTATTGTTTAATCTGATTGCATGACCAATCCAAACAGTATGATTAATAAGTTCCCCCCATAGGGAGTTTTAGCATGAAGATTTGTATGACAATTGTTACCAGTGTTGGATGCAGATTCCTCATAAGGAAGATGTTCTCTAAGTTCCTCTCTAAAGTTTCTTTTGATTCTGAAATTCCATGAAATTATCCAATTGAATCTTTTATTCTACTGTTGAGAAAACTTAGACTCAGGAAGGTGAAGCAAATTATGCAAGGTAAACCATGGACTTAAGTCTGTCCACACTCTATGACCAATATTAACCTTGAAAGGAAACATATGAGAAAGTCATATTGAATTAGCCAACCTTTGCCTTAGTATTAAAATATATCTAGATCCCCATTAATGCAAATTGAAATAATGCAAATTTTGATATTAGTGATCATTTAAAAATAATACATCACATTTAGCGTGAGATAGTTGAAGATTTTAATACACCATTATATTGTCAGTCTACATATGCCTCTCTCTTGTGGACATAATGTCTTGCTGTTCATCATATTACCAACAGTAATTTTAAGAGACTTAAGAAAATGGACAAAAGGAAGAATACTTTAGATAGAAACCCTGCCAGTGCAAGAAAAAAGAGACATGTTATTACATTAGGACACTAATTTGATGTAATTGAATGGCACGAATGTGGTTACAATAACCAAAGCAGGATTAGATGTCAGACTCTCTGAATCTATGGTATATTATAAAACACATGCGAAATAAAAGATAAAGGCAAAGTTACATCCCTTTTTTATAATTTACAAAGAGCTACAAGAAATAGAAATGTTATAATTACAAAAATGGAGCATATTTTAGCTGTGTAAGTTAAGGACTGCAGTTAAAAAGCATTCTTCTTAGTAAAGCATTCATTTCAGACAGAAACTTCAAGTTAATTTAAGGCAGTGAAAGAAAATGGAAGTGAAATGAATAGTGAAGACCTTTTTATGGCAAGCAGTTGGGTGGTTCTATAGCTTTAAAAAGTGAGTTCAATTGTATGATGTTAAAATTTTCAGAAAGGCTAGTGCAGAGGATGAAACTAAATCTCCTGATTATTTTGAAGAAAATAATTGAAGAATATGAATGCACTGATCAACAAATGTTTAATATGGATGAAATAAGCTTTTGCTGAAAATGGATGTCTTTGAGAACTTAGATTTCTAAGAGAAAAAGAATTAAAAATGAGTTTAAAATGCCTAAGGATTACCTAACATTTTTATTCAAAGGTAAAGCAAAGTGGAATTTTAAATTAAAGCAAATGCTTTGTTTGTTGGTTGATTTCAAACTCCTTGCAATCTGAAATGCTACAACCATGGACCACTTCTAGTTCTTTGGTGATCTAATAAAAAATCATGGGTGACTAAAGCTTACTTTGAAGACTGATTTTCAAATTGTTTAGTTCAGCTGTTGAAAAATACTGCCAGGACAACAACATTTTTTTTTTTTTAGGCATTACTGATTTTGTATGATTCCAAAGGTCACTCACCTACTTTTGGATCTGCATTTTTTTTTTATTTTGCTATTATATTACATTAATAAATAGATAACAAACTTAATTTTTAAATTGTTATTTCTGTTTCTATCAGGCTGGAAACAATTACCATATTTCATTTATAATTTAAATTTTTGAAGTGTAACAAATTTGACTGTTACCAATTCATGGGATTCATTGTTTTCACTAAGAGGGACCTAACCATAGTTCTTTGCATTGGTGCCCATACTGACTCTGGAGCTTCTCAAATTCTTTATCTGAATCCCTGATCCTGCTGCCTGGTTCCTTAGCCTGGATTGCCAATCTCTCCAGCAGACACTGTTTTTTTAGCTTCTTTTTATGTAAAGTGGGGACAATGACATTTGCACAAAGTTGCTGTAAGGAAAGGTTTTATCTCTTCAATTTTTTATAGGGCTCAAATAGAAACAGTACTAGGATGTCACTATCCTACTTTTTATTTTCATATTTTTACTTGTCAATAGTCAATGTTCTATTTACTATTATATTGTTATTACTACTATTAGATTCTGCCTGATGCTTCAAACATTGACTTTCTGTACTCTGGAGTTTTTCATCTGTTCCTGACTTCTGCTAAACACCTACTCTCTGTATTTCAAGTCATTCAATCTGACCTGTTAATGCTGCCCCAGGCTCCTAGTCTTGGCCATTGCTTCTGTTACGGTAGGATCATAAGATTGCCTGCGTTTCTGATTTAACTGGCTTGTGTAGTGAAGCCCCCATTTTCAGGTCAAAGCTCAGTCTGTTCAAAAAAACAGGCAACTCTTGACTGGATATGAACCACAGTTTCATCACAGACCATTTCTCTTGGCTCAGATACATGTTCTTTCATAGCCAGAGTATTAAAAGTATATGATCCCTCCCACCTCTCTCTCTCTCTCTCTCTCTCTCTCTCTCTCTCTCTCTCTCTCTCTCTCTCTCTCTTCTTTCTCTCTCTCTCTCTCTCATACACACACACACACACACACACACACACAGATATGGTACAAGACTGCAAACTCCTTATAAGGGAAGATTTGGCACCAATACCCAAAATGTAGGTGCCATGCAGCTCTCCTGCTCCCAGACTCAGTTTCCCTCTGGACCTGTAATTTTATCACATACGATATCTTCTGGTGATAACCAGATAGAATGGTTAAATAGTCCTCTTTTCTCTATCATCCTTTAACAACCTACCTAAGTGCAAGCTTGACCATACGGGCTAACCTAGTCAGCTCACATCTCACTAGAGCTATTTCCTACAGCTAGTCCTGGGAAAAGGATCCCAGGAAAATTTCTAACAATAACATGCAAAATTCCTTTTGTTTTCTTTCAGTGACCCCTACTACTACCTGTTACTGTTTAACTGTTCTTTTTAACACTATACCTCACACCCCACTTTGGACTTATCTGGGACATGCTCAAGAGGCAGGTTTCCCTTTTATGTCTGTCAAATCACTTCTTTCTCTTCACAGGTATCTCTTGAGAGTATCTGACACCAGGTATCCTCTAGTACCAGGAAATAAAAAGAATGCTTCATCTCCCGACTTCTTAGAACAATCTGCTCCTCTTTGGGCATATAGCATTGAATTGTCATTTCCTCACCAACAAGGATAATTTGGTACAAAATCTCCAGACTTGAACCTGAGTTATAGCCTTATAACATTCTGCCTTGTATAATACTTATACATGTATGAGTCATTTTCTTCTATCAAACAGTAAGTTTGCTGTGATCAGAAATAATGTTTTTCATTTTTGTATTACTGCTTCCCAGCACAGTATCTTACTCATATTATGTGCTTAATAAATGCTTATTGCATTGCATTTAATGAGTTTGATGTGGTTGTGTGTGCAATGGAGTTAAATTATATTCAAGAGTGGAAGATATGAAGATACCATTATATTTGTAAATCTTAACCCCAAACTGAAAGTCTAGGACATCTTAGCTTGGCTAGAACCTAACTGGGTTCCTTTAAAAAAAGAAAACTTTGCTTCTTTGTTGATTCCTTTGCTTCTACTTTGTGACATGCTAGAGGATTGAGAGGAGTTTTCTTTAAATCTTATTTGTATTTTTACTTGACAATTTGACTGTGTGAACAGTTATTAAGTCTATATTGAGACGTTATTTAATGAAGAAAATGAGATGACAAGTTCAGACCTTCCTCTACAAATTCCTGATTTTTAAGAAAAAGATCCTTCCTTTAATTTTTCTAATAGGGAATCAATAAGGGAACTATAGGTTAATAAACCAAAAGCTCCAACACTCCATATCTTGGTCAATTGTGATACTATAAAGATTTATCTTACTTTAGAAAAACATTTGCTAAAGTCTGCCTATTCATTTTTTTGTGTTTCATCAAGAATACCTTCAATGGATGCCTTAAACAAACTGATGAACATTATAGAGATGGAGAGGAAGGCATTCAATTCCTTTTTCCCATTCCTGGACTTTATATCATCATTACTTCTAGTTTTCAAAATTCCTAGTTTTCTCAAGAAACACTTTCCAGAAGAATCACTTTCTACATATAGCCTTTATTCTCCATCAACTGGGGCCTCCTCCCAAAACCAATTCTATGGTATCTAAATCATTTATACTTACACCTGTACTTGTGTCTCTGAATTACACCAAAAGCTTCTTGAAGGTAAGGACTACTTTTACTTTTCTCTTTGTATCCCTGATGCCTAGCATGGTTCTTAGCACATGATAGATGATTAATAAATGCTTTTTGATTGATGTCTTCTTAAAAATAGGTACTGGACCTGTGTCCTCATTGGTCTATGGAGCTCACAGATGAGGAACCTCTCTCTACTAGAGCAAGATGCCTTCACATTATAATTGATGTCAAACTACTTGCCTTCTCAAGGGGTCAGGGAGGGATGGGAGGAAAAGAGGCAATCTGGAACTCAATTTTTTTAAAAGAGATAAATGTTACATTTAAAAAAATGTAATAGGGAAATATTTAACAAAATAAAAAATTTGTATATATATGTATACATATATACATATATATATTATATATATATATATATTATATATATATAAAAGGAAAATGACATAGACTAACAAGTGGTAGACACCGAACTGAATTTTTCACTTATTGTTAAACCAGTGTTACCCTACTGATGGTATCATTTGAATAGCATAAGCCACATTCCCTATTCATGACAAAGAAATACTAGATGACAGGAGAGGATTCTGGGAAAATGACAGAGTAGGTCAGAAAATTCCAAGCTCTACAGATTTATGCTACAAATAAAATAGCGCCTGAGGGTGAACATAAAGTGGCCAAAATAAACAAGAGTTAGGGCAGAACAGTGGCTCTCCTGGAACAAATGAAGAAAGATCTCAGGGCAGAGGTTCACATCCAGTGAAGTGTAAACACTTCCTCTAGGCTAGTTCCACTGAAACACCAAGCAACAAGCTCTGGGGACAGCTGGGTTGGGAGATAATCTTGGCTTCAGCTACAGGAATTTTCACCTTCTACACAGTTTGGAGAGTTGGGCATCTGAGTAGGGAAAGATTGAGGGAACCTCTGTTGACATGGTTGTGGGCAAGAAGGAACCAGCATACAACCTGGTGAGTGCAGAAACAGTGGGGAGGTGATGCTGTTTGGCTGTGCACAGTTACAGAAGAGCTTCAAAAATCAAATAAGAGAGATTAAGAAATTTTTTTAAAGTAAGAACAATCTTAAGAAAACAAGAATATTATGAAAAGAAAGTCAACCAATCAGAAAAGGAGATCTGGAATCTTTGCGGTTTTCTAAACTTTTGTAGTTAGTATTTTCTTTTTTCTCAGTTACATGTAAAAACAGCTTTAACATTCATTTTTAAAACTTTGAGTTTCAAATTCTTTCCCTTCCTCTTTCCCCATCTCACCTCAGTGAGAAAGCGAGCAATTTGTATAGATTATACATATGTAGGCATGAAAAATATATCATGACTAATAGTCAAGTTGTGAATGAAAGCATAGACAAAGAAACAAGAAAAATTAAAAGTAAAAAAAGTATGTTTCATTCTGTATGCAGACACCATAAGTTCTTTCTCCGGGGATGCAGGGCATTTTTTTTTTTTATCACAAGTCTTTCAGAGTTGTCTTGGATGATCCAGAATCTTAAGGGGAAAAAATGACTCCTCAAAAATTAGAGTTGGGAAAGAGGAAGTCAGTGAAGTTAAAGGAGATCAACAAAGAATAAAAAAAATATATAAAAAATGAAAAAAATTAAAGAGAATGTGAGACCTCATAAGAAAAACAGTTCATCTGGAGAACAAATCAAGAAGAGAAAGCATAAGAATAATTGAACTGCCTGAAAGCAATGATTTAAAAAAAAGAATCTTGATACAATAATACAAGAAGCAACTAAAGAAAATTGTTCTGAAGTATTACAAGAAGGGAAAGTAAAAATAGGGGGAAAATCCACCATTAACAACCTAAAAGAGATCTTCAGAGGAAAAGTTGTGGGAATATCACAGCCTAATTCTAAAATCCCAGGTTAAAGGGAAAATATTGTAACAAGAAAAAAAAACAATTCAAATATGGCAGAGTCAAAATTAGAATTAATAAGAACTAACAACAGCTACACTAAAAGACTATGGATCTTAAAATACTATATATCAAAGAGAACAAGAACTTTGGGTTATGACCAAAAATATCATACTCAGCATAGTTAAGTGTAATCCTGAACAACAACGAAAAAGATATTGAATAAACTGACAGACTTACAAGATTTTATTACAAAAAGACCAGAACTTAATAGAAAATTTGACGTACAAGGTATGAGAAATATAAAACAAATGAGAATTAATTACAGGGACTCAATAAGGACAGATTTCTACTTTCTATATGTGGTACTAAAAACCGTATGTCTAGGATTATCATTAGTAATTGAGTAATTTAAAAGAAAGAGTTGGTTAGAGCAGAGTATTATGTGACTCTAAAAAGCAAAATGATGTAGGAAAAGGTAAACAAGGGTAATTATCTTATACATATAAAAGAAAGAACTGATACAGAGGAATCAAATGGGGCAAGATAGTGGGTAGTTCTGGAACCCTACTCTCATCAGGAATCAGTTAAAAAGCGAACAATGCATATATACATATACGTGTGTATATATATATATACACACACACACATAGACATAAAAGTCTTTTAAATTCAGAAAATGTAAGAGAATAAGGGGATAGAAAAGGGAAAGAGGATATGGGAGGGACAGGGAATAACACAAGGGCAGTTAGAAGGGTACATAGATTAAAGGGAATGGGATGAAGAGGAAACAACACATGTATTTAGGAGGGTATGTAAAAATCTTCTAAAATCTGAAAGAAGAAGGCAAGGAGATAGGGTGGAGGAAGAGTATGGGAGGGGTCCCTGGAAGGGAGTAGGTTAAGGAACTGGAGGACAAGGTAGTGGGTAGTAGTAAAGTAGAAGAGTTAGGAGGGATAGGAATAGGGTGAGAAGAATGGTGAGGAAAATAGGAAGAAGAAAAATATATGACAAATAATTATAGTTTAGAATGTGAATGGGATGAATTTACCTATAAAATGGAAACATAGATTAAAACTTTGAACTCAACAATATATTGCTTTTGGGAAAAGCTATAAAAATGAGAGATACACACAACATAAACTAAAGGTCAGGAATAGAAGTTATCATATAAACAAACAGGGATAGTAATCATTATTGCAAAGTTAAAGCTGAAATCAAGATTTAATCAAAAGAGGGAAATAGGGAAACCACACTATGTGTCAGCCATGTAAATCAATAGTTTCAGACCATATAAAATAACTAGACAGTATAAAAAATATGAGAACATACCTACCAAAACATACAGAACTATATGAATATAAATATAAAACACCTTTTATGCTAAGTTACATCTAAATAATTGAAGTGATATTTATTGTACATGGGTAGATAAAGCTAATGCAAATTTTTAAATGACAATTTTACCTAATTTATTTATGTAATTCCATCCCAACTCTTAAGGGATCATATGCAACTAAGAGATTTCATAGGATTGAGATATGAAAGAGATCTTTCAGCTTATTCCATCCATCCTTTTCAGATAAAAAAAATCCAGACCCATAGAGACCCATGACTTATCTAAGTTTACAGAAGTAGTAGGTAGCTAAGGAGGAACTAAAATTCAAGACATATCCTATTATAATTCATAAAAAACAAGGCACAATTTGAGGAATGGCTAATAGTTTTATTTAACCAGAATGTAACATACTACATTCTAATCTAAATACTACATATTAGACTAAAGGTAGATGATAAAGAGTCTGGAATATCAGGATAAAAAGTTTAAGGTCTTAGGTGTAGGTACTGTGGAACCATTAACAATTTTTGATGCTTCAGCAGCATCAAAACTGAAAAATAATGAATGGGGAAAATATCTCAATGTGAGGTATAGATCTGCAGTTTTACAATACTGATTATATGAGCCTTAAGCAAGTGACTTAAATGTTTCAAACTTGATTTTCTTTATCTGTAAAATGGGCATCATGGTATTTACATGATTCATCTTAAAGGACTATTGTAAGAATTGTTAAGAATCAAAGACATAATGTATGTAAGGCACTTTGCACAATGTAAGGCACTATATAAATTAAGCTGTGACCTCTTTTAGTGGAAGGAATAGTAGAAGTAAATTAGCAGCACTGACCAGTGATATGATGTGACCTAAACTATGCATTAGGAAGATCAGTCTGGTTCAGATGTGAAGGAGGGAATACAGGATGAGAGACTACAAGTTGGGAAGCTATTAAAGTAGACCAAATGGAAGTAACAAAATATTGACCTAAAGTGACCAAGATAGGAGTAGTAGGGAGAAGATAGATAACAGAGATTTTATAGAGCTCTAATGGATGACAACTGGCAAGAGAGAAAGGAAGCAAAGAATGAGACTTCCATTAAGACTAAGGATGAATTTGGCAAGAATAAGTCTTGGGGAAAGATAATGAATTCAGTTTTAAATACATTGAGCTTGCGGTTCTGTTGGATCATGGGAGACAGTGCATTACATTGGAAAGAATACTGAATTTGAACCCAGAAGATGTAAGTTTAAATACTAGGTCAGATATTAACTACTCACGTGCTGTTTGACAGTCATTTGGCCATTCTAAACCTCAGTATCCTCTCTGGAAAACAAGAGGGCTGGATTCAGAGATATTTATTGAGTGCCCAGAAAAATAAGCCTGAAACTCAAGAGAGGAGTTAAACAGAAGATATAGTTTTGGAAAAAAAAATAATCATAGAGAAAATAGTAAAAACTCAGAAATAATGAGGAGGAAAGATATATAGAGAGAAAAGGAATGAGGACTGAGATTTGATCCTAGAGAAGAAACAGGTAGAGGAACTAGCAAAGAAGAAAGAGAAAGAGTCAGAGTTGTAGATGACACAAAACAGCATGTGTTCGTCCTTTGTCGCCGAAGAAGACCATGCCATCAGAGAAATGACGACATGACTTGCAACTGATTTTGTTTTGAGTGAGGGAGGGCTGTGCAGATCATCAGCTTCACTTCTCCTCCAGAGCCATCTGAGTCCAGTGACCAGATATTCATGAGGATGACTAGAGATGACCCAGGATGAGGCAATTGGGGTTAAGTGACTTGCCCAAGGTCACACAGCTAGTGAGTGTCAAGTGTCTGAGCTGAGATTTGAACTCAGGTCCTCCTGACTCCTGCACTGGTGCTCTATCCACTGCACCACTTAGCTGCCCCTACACAAAACAGTGGATGACCAGAAAAATCAAAAGAGGAGAGATGATTGAAGCAGTGGCCAGCAGCGTCTACCTCCAGAAATTGAAATTCATAGAAGGATAGGGGCAATTTAATAACTATTTGACAATAAAGCCATCAGTGAGTGACCTTTCAAGGAAATTCCTCTCACGATCACAGAAGTGATAGTAGCTAATTAAATAGAAATGAGGAATGAATGAGTCATTAGAATCTGAAGGCAGCGAGTGATCAAGCCCTATTTTGTCTTATTTCCACACTGTCTGCCTACCTCCTCTTTCATTATTCTCTCTCTCTCAACCCTTGCAATGTGGTTACTAACCTCATTATTCAACTGAAATTGTTTTCTGTAAAATTATCAGTGATCTCATAATTACCCAATCTAATTATCTTTTTTCAGTACTATTCTTTCTCAATGATCTTCAGCACTTCATGGGAAGTGTGTGTGTGTGTGTGTGTGTGTGTGTTGGTGTGAAAAATATATATCTAGAGAGAGAAAGAGAAAGAAATAGGTCCAATGTCTGAATTTGATTTAACTACATATATTTGCTGCAAGGTTTTTCAAAGTGAGGGGGTAGAAAATAAATTTTATTAATTGAAAAAGAACAATTAAGTGAGAATCTTTCAAAAGAAATAAAAGTAAGTACATCAGTGTAAGCTAGGGGCATTCATTTTAGAAATCAGTCAGCTACCTTTATGTCCTATAAAAAGCGAAGCTCATCCATCAGGCATGGCCAGACACTTAGAGACTACGAACTCTTGTAAATGACAGGAAATGTACTAACATGGTTTTCAGATAAGATATTGTTATTCCTCTGTCCACATATGCTTTTCTCCAGACAGATGCTTTGAATTGTCACTTGCCATCCACATGCCCCAACAATGGGGTTGATTTCTATAACACAGGAAATGTAAAATTTCAAAATCTAGGGCAAGAAATTGTTTTAACACTCACCCTTCCTTTAGAGGAGCTAGGAGCATATGCCTCACAACTTTTATAGGGACACTTGATATTGCATTATCTTATCATTTCTATAGACTGCTTGATTTTTGGGGTGGTGGTGTGTGCAATAGATCACTTGTCGGGCTTCAAGTTGAGAAAACAGGTTCAAATTTGACCTCTGATACTACCTGTCTGACCAGAGGCCCCTCTGTGAATTTCAATGTCCAAATCTGTAAAATAGGGAGAACTACCTCACTAAGTTGCTCAGAGAATCCAATAAGAAAGCATATTATAAAATTCTTTCAAATTTAAAATATTATGCAAATCTCTGCTGTTACTCAAACATGACATCCCATCTCCCATCCTTGTGTCTTTGCACTGGCTATCCCTAGAGCCCTCCTCACCTCTACCTCATTTAAGCATTAACTTGTAGGTAAAAGCTTTTCTTATTCTCCCAAAAGCTACCTTGTATTTAAATATTTTGCATTTACTTATATTTGTTCTACATAAACTTTAAAATGTCCATGTTGTCTCTCCTGGTAGAATGTTATACCTTTTCAAATATGGGCTCTTCTATACATGATATTTGTATCTCCAGCCTTACCAATTCTAGGCATTCAAGAAATAATGAATTGATCGAAATGTCAATTATTAATAGTCAGCCGACACTCATCTTTGACCCCCTCTGGTCCCAATGCCATCGAATTTTCAGCTGCAATTGCTTGTGTCCTACTAAGTTTTGTTCCTTTTCTGACTAACACCCATATTTGTCCCATTCCCTGAGTATCTTCAAGCTGAAAATAGTTTGAGGAGAAATTTACTTTCAAAATACACATAATGAAGACCAGGTTGCAGAGACTAGAAAAGGACATTTTGACTTGGTAAGTAGAATTTTAGAGATTTGTAACATGCCTTCAGAATTATTTGTAATTCATCCAATATGATTCTGATGTGCAGTGATGTTTTAATAGTGCTAAGCCAAAAGTGGAGAAAAAGATGTTAAAAAATAAGATAAATTTTAATTGTCGGTGGCAAATGACAAAAAAAAAAAGATTCTTGTCCATAAAGCAAGAAAGGAATCCAGAAATAAAAAAGTAGTATTTCCTTAACTTTAGCATTAAAAAGAATAATGCCTATTTTAAAATAAAATTTCACACAACTGGAATGTGAAAAAATATTAAAAGAAATAAAAAGAAAAAGGTGATCTGAAAGGAAATGCAATTTGGAAAAGAGAAGGAAGTAAATCACATTTTGAATGTTACCTTAGGCAAGTCACTTTACTTCTCAGGGCTATAACTTCCTCTTTTGTCAAATGATAGAACTGAGCTACACAATCTCCAAAACCTCTTGCTGTTCAAATAACTCCATAAATCTATAAGGACAATATTGGGAAACCGTGGATGTTTTTTTCTTTTACTGGTAGGGAAGTAAAGAAAGGACTTGTATGGACCATGGTCAACATGATGGGAGCAAAAAGAAGATGAAAGGAATTTTTGAACCTTAAGTCAAAGTAGAAGTTCAAAATCAAAGGAATTCTTCAGGCAGATTTAACCTAAGCCAATGCTGACCAGCCAGTGGCCTCTGGCCTCTGGTTGCTGACAATAGCTTTGGGGTTTAAATCACAAAAAAGCAGTACAACCATAGCAGCTTTGGGCTGAAAGCTCTAAGAGTATCTCTCTTTTATGATAGAAAAAAAAAGCCACATAGTAAATATAACTCATCAGAAAATCAGTAAATGACAAAAAGTGATTAAAAAAATAGCAGCGGGCCTAAAAAAGAATAACCCTATTGCAGAGAACTAGACGATGGCAGCACAGTGGAGGGAAGAGTCCAACATGTAGGCTAATACTGCAGCCAAAAATTAAATTCCATAAGTTTATCAGCAGAAGAAATCTGAAAGTAGCAGACCAATTTGCTGCAGCTGGTAGGAGCAGCAGAAACCAAGAATTCCAACACAGACCTGATATGCTCCTAACAAAGGTTCTCATTCCTTCACATATTTCCTCTCCTCCCAGCAGTATGGAAATCTGTGAGTACAGTTATGTGGATGTGGACATTTTGCCATTTATTTTGCTCTGTTGCTTAATTAAATACCTTTTCCTTTGAACTTGACTATTTTTTGGTTCACAGTAAAAGGAATATCAGTAGGAGCTTGTCAATTATGATCTTGAAATGAGAATAACCAAAAATATGTCTTGAACTTCAGAATGGACCAAATGTGAGGTGCATCCGAGGTTACAAAAGGAATGAGAGGTTACTCAACAAAGCTGCAAATTGTGAAAGAGAGAAATGTAGAATTGATGACATATAAGTAGATGAGACCAGGAAGTCACTGAGGGATGATCTTGGAGATGATATGAGAAATTCTTCCTTCCTAATGGCAGAAGTTTCAGAACCAAACCTAACTCGAGTGTAGACCAATGGAAATAAGATATAGAACTGATATTTCTGACTCTAGAGAGTTCTTAGTCCCCTCAACTCTACTTAATTAGAAGAGAGCACAAGATTCCTCATAGGAAAAAGAGGTCAAGTTGTATTTGTTAGCAAAACAAAATTTTGAACTTGTAAAATATTCTGCTATTCTGAAGTGAACTCAAACATATTAATTTAGTGTGTATATTTTCTTGCTTCATTTGGTGGGATTTACAGAACATGAAGGCAGACATCTTCCTTCAAACTCAAATTGGAATCAAAGTTTCCTTCTGTGTGGTAAGAGAAAAAAATAACAGAACTCAGGAGCTATTAGTTCCTTTAAATTTTCTGCACGATATAAAGTCACTTTGAGTGTAGAGTTGCTTGACATGTCATCTCTAAATGAAAACTATAAACCCAATTACCTTGTAATAGAACTGGTAGAAATTACTAATTGAAAAACAAATGGAGATTGAAAAATCACTTTAAAAAATCCAGTTTCTCTACAAATGCTAATTAGTTAATGGCATGTATTCCAATATTTCTGTCAGACCCCAAAAAGGTCTTTATTCTCACCCTACACAGCATCATGTGTTTGCATTTCTTAGATGCAGTACCCAAAATTCTCCACTAGATTATTGTTCAATAATGATCTTTGTACCAAGCAGAAATTCCCTCTTCTAACTGCTATTGTGTTAAACAAAAGCCTTATTTCTAGTTTCCACAATCTTCTTTTTTCTTTCGCATGCTTGACCTCTACAAATCTATGCTTTGCCAGAGATAAGCAGTATTAAATTAAAAGGAGATACCTATCCATTATCGATCTACCTATCCTTCTATTTTTAATTATTTAAATCTCCTCTTTGTGTGGTATTCATGTTACTCTTTGTACAATGTGTCGGACTTACTTTGGCAGTCATTTGGAATAATTCAAATGCAAAGAGGCAAACTGAACCTTTACTGTCTGAACTAAAGTTCGGCTTCATTGAGTCTTCCTTATGAATTCCACATGTCCAGAATTATAATTTTAGCAAATTGAGCCAGTTAAACAATTATTTTACAAGGTACAATGTGTTCATAGTAAAGTTCATAGTCATGAACATAGTGTGTTCATTAGTAAAGACTCATCATTACTTAATGTAAAAAGGAAACCAAAATAATAGCATGTGCATCCTGGTGGGCACAGGAGCCTAAGAATAATCCTCTGCAGCTGGACATAAAATTATCCTTTCCTCCTGGCCAAAAGCTAAGTCGTGAGTAGTAATTTAGACTGGAGTTTCTTTAAAAGATGAGCCTTTTCTTACAGGGAGACAATTACAATCAACTTGCATAACTAGAGATGATGCTTATTATCTAAAACCCATCCCCAGTTTATAATGCATTTACCTTCTGCTGTGCCAAGTCACTGAGGGACCTACATACAAGCAGTCCTTCAAAGATCATCAATGGAAATTTGACAATCACATCTGTTATTTTTTTTCTAGCACCCAGGGGCCTAGTGACTTGAGCTTATTAAGAACAGCCAGGAGTTCTGTATTTTAATATGTCATTTTGTGTTTATCTTTACATATCATACCTATATATGTACACACACACATATATCTATTAACATGGATTCCTGTTGTACAGATGGATAGATAGATAGATGGATGGCTATAGAGATAGATGGATAGAGGGATGGAAAGGAAAAAGAAAAATGAAAGAAAGAAAGAAGGAAAGGAGGAAAGAAAGAAAGAAAGAAAGAAAGAAAGAAAGAAAGAGAGAAAGAAAGAAAGAAAGAGAGAGAAAGAAAGAAAGAAAAAGAAAGAAAGAAAGAAGAAGAAGAAGAAGAAGGAAGGAAGGAAGGAAGGAAGGAAGGAAGGAAGGAAGGAAGGAAGGAAGGAAGGAAGGAAGGAAGGAAGGAAGATGATAGAAAGATAGATGATAGATAGATAGATAGATAGATAGATAGATAGATAGATAGATAGATAGAGAAAGCATCTGTGAAAGCATTTGCTATATACCAAGAATTGTGCTAAGTGCTGAGAACACAAATACAAGTAGGTAAGATGGACTCTACTCTCCAAGATTTTGTATTGTAATAGAAAAAGATGACAACACATAAAGGGAAGCTAGGAAAGGAAAATGGAGCATCAACACCTGAAAGTACAGTTTAGAAATGGATGGGAAGTGAGACTGAGGACAAAATGTGGTTGGTTCCAAAGTACTATTTTGGTTTCCAACTTTTCAGCAGAATATAAGCTCCCTGAGGACAAGGAATATTTCCTTTTTGTTTCTATTTCCCAAGTGCCTAATATAAGACCAAGGACACAGTAGACTCGAAGTTAATACCTGTTAATTGTCTGAAAAATACTTCTATTGATAAACTTCTTCAAATTTTGGTAATCTGGTTTTCAGACAAAAGACAAATTAACTCTTGGAAATCTGACCTTTATTCAAAACTCATTTCTGGCCTATATTATCTTTCTCTGGATTCTCCTAATTATTATTGTGAAAGCTCTCCCTCTAATGCTTACTTTGTATATGCTTTGTATATCACCTCCATTTCATAGGATCTCTCCATCTTCCTTCCAGTAATAATTTCACAACCACATTCTAGCCTGACAGTCAATAAATATTTATTCAGCATCTAATCTGTGTTAAGCGCTATACTGAACGCTAGGCACCATGCTTCTAAAGAGCTAGTGGAGCTGGCTAACCCTCTGCCTTCCAAACTATCTTGTAATTAACTACTTTTTCCCTTGTTTTCTCCCCTACTAGAACATAAAGCCCTTGAGATAAAGGATTATTATATTCTTTAAATTTATATTACCAGCTTCTAGAATACTGCTTAGAACATATTTGGCACTTAATAAATGCTCATTGATTGATTGGTAGATACTCGTCATATCTTATGTCATTCTCCTTGGTAGAGAAAACTATCACAAAAATTGAAGCTGAGTAATACAACCTCCTCTCTATGGTTCATCATCACTTTCCTATTTATGCCAAATTAGGATCCCCTCCCTTCCTTGATCTTCCACTTGCCCTAAACAGAGCTCAAAAATGTTTTAATTTTCTTTAACATGTATCATATGCCTAAGCTCATCCTGGAACTGGCTGGGTAATACCATTCTTACAGAACATTGCAGTTGTTTTGTATTGATTTTCCTTTACTTCCTGTTACTTCCATTAATCGCTGGTGTCTCTTGTCTGTGATAGAAAATCTAAGAATAGGTTATATGTTCAGCTATACTTGTTTCTTTAAACATGTTCCAGTTTCCTCCTCATCAAAATGAATCAATTGTTGAGAGTCTACCACTTATTTTGTTCTCAACTTCCCTGTTTCAGTCTCAAGTTATGGAATTATGCCTGTTTTATTCCAAACTCTTTGAAATCTACCATCCTGAAATGTAAGATATATGTCACACTATCATGCATTCTGCTCCTTTCCTACCACAAACTCTCCAAGGACCCGGTCAGTGCTTTCTAAGGTTCCTGTCATGTAAGCAGCATAAATGTAACCATTATACTTCAGAGGTTAGTCCAACTAGGTTACAACTTGAGACAAAGAAAACAACTAAGTACAAGAGTAACAACTAAATCAGACATTATAAGAATGTAGAGATGGTGGTGAGGAAGGGAATGGGAGGGAGGGGAGGGGAAGGGAGGGGAAGGGGAGGGGAGGGCAGGGGAGGGAGGGGAGGGGAGGAGAGGGCAGGGGAGGGAGGGGAGGGGAGGGAAAACATACCAAGGTATAAGCTATCATAATTTATTAATAAAGCAGGCATTTAGGAAAGCTATCTAAAGAGTTGCAAGTCTTACTTCCCCATCAAACAAACAAAAAAAAAAAACCAAATAAACAAAATACACATATTATGTACTTTGCCCTGCATATCAAATGGTCTACTTCACCTCATCATAAGGTCAATTCAAGAAAACATAACAATCTAAATTAATCCTGTTTCGTATCCTAAAACCATGTCTTTTTACAACCTAGAATGTTGCTTCGAGTGCACATGGGATTTGGGGGATTTGGAGTCTAGAACATCAGTGTAAATCTTTGACCATAAAATCCTGTCATTTCAAATTCCTAGTCAATGGGTCAATCCACAGTGGCAATTTATCAACCAACTTTAATATCACCTACATAGATTTCTACTTGAAATATACTTAAAGAAAGACAACTTTATATCCTATTTAACTAAGGACTTAATTCCTTGGGAAACAAATATTTATTGAAGTTTGTTAAGTTTCCAAGTCATTGCACAACACAAATGTGAATGACCCTTCGGGGACATCTTCCAGGAAATTTACTGAACATCGGAATGGCAGGCCTTATATTTCTTAATACAATTAGACATGATGTACTAATTCATAACTAGTTTTGCTTGGTGGTTTATAGTCTGACCCATATTATCCTGTAGCCATTTATTTACTGGAAAGTGCACTTAGACTCTAGGAGGGAAACAAAAATTATGCAAATCGTTTGTTCTGACACTTGTTATTTAACAATATCTTTAACATTTGACTATTTAACAATAAGGTCCTGGGAGGACATGTTGTGAATGAACCTAAAGGTGGAAAGGTGAAAAAGTAATGAAAGTTGAATAAAGATGCCTGAGCAGTATTATCCATTATTTAGCGTCCTATTTTGGTCTCACTTCAAGAATAACTGCCATTCTGGAAAACAAATGAATTCCCATGAACAACATGTTGATGGAAGAAAGACCTTACAAACAACATATGATAAAAGAGAATAATAAAGAGTTTCTGTCTGAATTGCTCTAGGGTCAATGAGAGGCAAGGCAAAGTAACAGATGACAGACTTTCAGGCTCTAAAACAAAATGGTCAGTGTTGCCAGACCCCAGCTGTTGATTCAATGAACTCCAGAGAGGTCTGGATTCCAGTGGTCACCAAGGGAAAGGGATGTTTCTGTAATTTCTGATGGATTATCCCTGGGAACATTTGTGTCCAGCAGTACAGGGTAGAGTACTTAGTTTTGTAGACTTAGCAAGGAAAAAACTGCCTGGGAATTGTCTAGATCACCAACATATAAAACAGAATTATAATATTTGGAATTTTTGCTTGTCTGTCTTTGGTTCAGGGATATAGTACCATCACAGATGACTGGAAATGAATTAGTGTTAGAGCCAATTACAGCAAAGAATGCACTGAACAGTCAATTACCTGGACAATGTGCTAACTGCTGAAGGAGATCCAAAGTTAAAATAAGCCATGATCCCTACACTCAAGGCACTGACAGTCTTCTGAAGGGGAAAGAGGAGAACTATAATACAGAAGAGAGTATAAGGGTATAGGGGAGATACAAACAAAACTGTTGAGAGGATTGCGAGGAAAGAGATAGCTTCAACCAAAGAATGTATGCCAATTTGTCTTCTGTGAAATTTTTATTATCTTTTCTATCTTTGATGTAGCTACAGCAGTTATTATTCACCGATAGTACTTTGAGCATTCAAACAGAAAGGGGGATGTGATTAATCTATACTTAAGTTTCCTCAAGAGTCATGTATTGACAGCTTTAAAATGTAATGTTTTCTATGGTTTGTTTTATTTTTATTTTGATGAATATTTTCAATTTACATTTTAATCTGGTTCAAACTATACTTGAAAATATTCTGGGCTGCAACGTATGGGACCCCATGTTGAGCACCTCTGCTCAAAAGCACCAGGCCAATGTCATATATGAATATACATGTATATGTACACACGTATGTAGACACACATACACATGTGTGTCTATCTCTATCTCTGCCACACTGAAGACACAAGTCTGGTCATTTTGATGTTAGCTTGAATGGGTGAGTCAGAAGCTAAACAGTTATGTGTTTGACAGTCCAGAACTGGCAGTATTACAATGCATGGTGGTTTCTCATATTTTGGAAGTTCTCAGATCTACTTATCAGATTTTGAGACCCAGTTTCAGCCAGATACAACAAAAGAATAAGTGTTTTTGTGATATTTCCCACTCCCAATTGTGACTATAGAAAAATGTTAAATTAGGCAGTAGAATTTTGGAAAATGCAGACACGCATACCCATATACAAATGAAAATACACACACACACACACACACACACACACACACAAACAGCCTTTTTCATGTTCAGCTTCAATTGAACCTCCAGTAACAGGATATCTATTGCCAAGGCAGAAGTTTAAAACATTCAATGAGGAATGATCACTCCCTTTACCATTCCAGTTAAATCCAGAGTTTATCCTACAGCTTAGCCTTCTCTTGGGATGCCAAAGAAGAATTAGGTTGAAAGTGTTTATAGGAGCCTGTCAGCACTAGATAGGAAAAGTTCTTCTAAAGTGCTCCTACCTCATTTTCAGTGTAGGTCAGTTTAGGCTCTATATTTTGCATAAACTCTGTTGACATCAGTGACTCCCAAATCTCCTGCCCTCTCCCCAGCCCTCCATAATAATGTGACAGATATGTACATTTGTGGTTTTGAAATATGTAAAATTAAGATGAACTCCGTATTTTTCTAATAAGTTTGGGACCTTTAGGTTACTGTGGGTATCTTTAAGACAAGGTCCATGATGGATTATCAGAGCAAAGTTGGGATACAACCCATGCTCTCCCCATCCCTTTTGACTGCTTGGTCATTTAGTCTTTGGAATCAGACCACAATCCCCTTGGGATGAGGTCATGACCCACACTTTAGAGGCCAGTGGTCTAGACAATCCATATCCCTTGAGAGTCTGTGGTTAATCACAAACTCATTCTGCCAATCAAACCCATTGCTTGATTTTCAACTACTCTGGAATTTGAAGGGAAGAAAAAACTGCATTTACTTTCCTAATTATTTGGTGAACATAGACATATGGGCAAACACAATACATCTGAACTTCCAATACTTTATTTTATTCCCTCATCTCTTCTCAGGCAAACTTACTTTATTAGTAAACCAAAAGGCTTTACTTCTGACAAATTGGCTCAATAGAAGCAAATTGGAAATTATCTTCTAATGTGAGAATTTTCAGCTTTGGACTCCAGAACTAGTGTCAGAGTTTCTATTACTGTACTGCTGAAATTTCCTCATCTGAAATTTCCACATCTTAATCTCTACTGTACAAAAAAATAAACCTTCTAGAAGGACCTGTGGTGGTTCAAGATTGAAGGAATCATCCAGGGATGCCGATCGTATTATTTATTTTTGAACTTCTGAAGCTACAAGACACTTTGCAAGTACTCCTAGCCAAAGCAACAAAGAACCTCCTTGACTATGGGGGAACTCACTGGCTTTAGTGGCCCAGTTTTGATTATACACAGCTGTAATATGAATTGGACAAATATCTACCTCTGTAACTTTTCCTACTGGCCCTAGTTTTGCCTTCTGCAAGAGAACAAGTGTTTATTAAGCATTTATTATGTGCCAGGAACTTGCTAATTATTTCACAAATATTATCTTATTTGAGCTTTTAGAGCCAAGAAAAACAAGTCTAATCATTTTTTAACCCTGACAGACCTTCCAAAACTTGAAGTCAACTATTTTGTCCAGGGTCATCTAGCTAGTGTTTGAGACAGAATTTGAAACTAAGTTTTCTTGACTCTGAGTCTAAAGTTCTATCCACTGCACTACCCTGCCTCTAAATGAAAACCTATATGGTTGCTCTTGTTCAGACTAAACATCCCTCATTCATTCATCTGATCTTCTTATGCCATGGTCTCCCATTCCCTTAGGACCTTGGTTGCACCTCTTTTATCAAATTCAAGTTTTCCAATGTAATGTGTAAAATGTGGTTCCTATGATTTCATATAATATTCCATATGCAGTCTAAATAGGGTCAGAGATGGTTTATAACGTTACACATCTGTTAAAGTAGTCAAAGGTATAGAATAAGCTTTTCTTGGCTTCCATGTCATACTGTAGAATCTTATTGAGTTTTTGGTTCACTAAAATCTCTTTATTAACCATGTTTGTCCATTCTTTCTTTGAAGGAAAAGAATAGAAGCAAGACAGAAGTTAGATTATTATGTCTACTTTCAGAACACAATCCATTAACTTTGAGCCATTTATATTCCCAAGCAACCATTCTTTCCTTGTTTTGTTTTTCTTTTGTTTCTGACAATGAAAACAACTTTATCTTTCCATTTGTTTCTAGCCTTAACATTCCCAGTATTATTATAGGATTGCTCTGCTTTTGTAGTATCCTTAGATATCTATGTTACTTTTAATCTCATATGCTCCTCCTTTTAAAATCCATGCTGGAAAATATTATTTTCCCTGGGCAACCTCATCAATCTCTTTAGTCATGTAACTAGACTTTCCCCAAGTCTGGGGCATTTAGTGTGTGGCTGTTATAGAAGAAGGTTAATTTTAGATCATCAGAGAGAATGTTGAGTGGAACATAATACTGTGAATCTGAGCAAGGCATCTGTATTGTTGGTGACAGAGTTTCTTAGGGGAGTGACACACAATTCCAGGGACTGTTCAGGAACAAGACTCTTGGGGAGAAACTAATGGAGAGAAAAACAACCAAAATGTAGAGAAATTTCATTGCACATTCGTGTATCTGTTTTCTCTTCTTCCTTTTTGGAGATTTCAGTGGCAAAACTTCCCATGATATAAAATGGGATTCTTTCTTCATTTGAATTGTGATCTTTTCTTACTTTTATCATTGTTGGATATTTTACAGCATATGTTAATCTATTGAACTTCCCCATTCTTTATGTGTTATCTTGCTTATGTAAATCAGTTAACTTGCTATTTGACATAATTATTTGCATAATCAGAATTTGGTGGGAAGGAGCTAAGCTGATGAATACAAGCTAAGAACTCCTCTCGCACAACATATGAGAGATCAGGGAAGTTACTTGCTTTCTGAACCCTTAATTATTGTAACCATAGACCAGAGATATTTGAGGACAATAGATATAATTCTATCCCTATGCCAGTCTTGAAGGGTAGGGGGAAAAGAAACATCGAGTCTTGTGGTATTCCTGGATTCTCTTTGCCCTCATGCTGATTAGCATGTAGACATAGTCCATGGTTCTCCTCCTCTCCGTGGACACACGCAAGGCTTGAAGTCACAGCTATTGAGGCAGTCTGAAGGTCATATCTATACAGTAGGCAACACATGAGGAGATATGAATCTTACACAGACTTGTGCCTTTCCTATAGATAGTTCTCTGCCTTTCTTTCATTAGAATCAGTTGTTCTTGTGTTGCAGTTTCATTCTTAAGAGATTGGTATTTCTCTTGATCCAACTTCTTTTGTATGATATCGTTATGAATTACTACCTATATTTTCTCTGAACTCTGAAAACTTCAGTGTCTTCCTCCAGGAAAATGGTGTGTGTATATGTCAGGCTATGCCTAGTATCCCCCTCCTCATCTATTAAGACATCTAGGATGGTTTGGTCACTTCCGCACAAGGTTCCTGTTATTTTTGCTTCTGAAACCAGTCCCTCATTACTGGTCTGAATGAGGTCCAGAAAAGTGCACTTCAACCCATTCTGAAACCTTTTCACTTCTACCTTAATAAAGATGTCATCATCAACAAGGCAGGTGAATAATTGCTCTTCAGTTATAATGATTTTAGTAGGGGATGTCTGGATAGGTGAAACCCCTCAACATTATTATTTCCTGCCTTTATACTAGCTTTATGATTTGCTTCTCAAAAAAATCACTCACTTATTATTTCTAGTCTATAATATTGCACAATATTAATTAACTGATTGATATTCAGACAAATGCTCTCCTCTCTCTCTCTCTCTCTCTCTCTCTCTCTCTCTCTCACACACACACACACACACACACACACACACACTTACCATTTTGGTTCATGTTTACTTGCTCAAAATTGTATTTTCTTGGTAGATAATGCTAATCCATAAACACCACCTACTCCTTTATCCAAGCTGTTTCTATTGAATAAGGTACATATTCTAGTCATGGATCTTAATTATATGCACATGCTTGCATAGCTTTTTGCATAAAGATCTCTACTTCATTTTGAGTAGTACTTAAATTTGATAAGCTATCTGTCCATGCCTTTACCTGAGTAATTTATAAGAATGTCATATAGCACAAGGTCAAGTCCAGATTCCTAGGGTACTTAATAAATGACTGCAATGTTTATACTGAGCCACTAACAGCTGTTCTTTGAATCAGGCTGGCTGGGCAATTGGTTCTGAATCCATCTGATTGATTGCATTATCAAGAATCCTTATCTCTTCATCTTCTCAACAAAACTAATATGAGACATTTAAAAAAACTTCTAAAATATAGATCAGTTATAATCACACTATTCTCCTTAGCTACCAGATAGCTAGGTGGCACAGAGGAACACTTACTCAGACACCTACTAGCTGTGTGACCCTGGGCAAGTCACTTTTCTTCTCTTGGTTTCAGTTCCCTCAACTGTAAAGGGAGGATAACAATACCAATTACCTTGCAGTGTTGTTGTGTGGATCAGATGATGAATATTTGCAAAGTGCTTAACATAGTTCCTGACACATTATGAGGTGCTTCATAGATATATCCATATTCCTTCATCTTCTTCTTTAATTCAGTAATTCAGTCAAAAAAGGAAATAAGGTTAGTGGCATGAACTGTTCTTGATGAAGTTTAATAACTGACTCTATTTCTAAATGTTCACTAACCTTCTTTTTCATGATCCAACCTTGGACAATTCCAAGAAATTAAATCATGTTCACTATGCTACCCATTTCCAGATTCTGTTTTCATTTTTTTGAAAATCAGTATGGCATTTATCCTTCCATAAACTCATAGTACCATTATAATTTTCCATCATGTTTCAAATATCACCTATAGGGAGAGACTCAGTACCCACATATTCCAGTTCTTTTTGGACTTCATCATTTAGCACATGTGGGCTAGAGTACATGAATGTGTCAATTCAGTTTCCCCATTGAAACTCTTTGCTTTTCTGTCTTCAGAAATTCATTTTTGAACATGTTCTATTTCTACTGGATTTACCCTCTGAGACATTTTTGTCTATAGGATCACATGTTCCCTCTTGGACATATTTTCTTTAAAGATTTGCTGGCTTGCATCATTTCTACCCCAGCAACAAGTTCTTATTATTGAAAATTATATCCAGACTACAGTTTCTCCTTTTTGGTTCCTCTACCTTTAGATGTTTGAAATCTTACTTAAATAATTAACTTGTTTTAAAACTATTGGATGAAATAATGTCCCCTGAGGTTCACATGGCTTTCTAATCTTCACCCATAGGGAGTTGATTTTAAACAAAAATTTTTTAATACAATCACTATCATTCTGAGTCATTAGGAACTTTCCTCATATTTAGGCAATGGATGAACTCTCTGCCTAAGTTTACATCTACATCTATGTCTAGACAACCCATGGCCTCTTTGTGGTTCAGGCAAAATTTACTGGATATGTTTGAGTGACAAAAGAGTCAATTGTATTATTGTGTTTGCACATAAACAGGCACCAGGAGGGAAAGTTGGGGAAAAAGTCAAAACTATTTCTCAGGATCACTCTTAACCTGGGTCTTCTGCTTTGAGATTCCTTATAGAACAAGAGATCAAAGGTCCCTTCTTTGCCACAGCTAAACTATCTTTTTGCCTCAAAGATTTGCTGCAATTTGCTCCATTTCTAGACCCCCAGAATCTCTGTCTTTGGCTCTGAAATGGTTTCTTCCCCATATACAAATTTCTAATAGTGTGTCCAAATCTCTTACACTATGATTGATTGATTCAAAAGAGGGTATAACCACTGCTCACATAGGGCTTGGCTGATTGATGTAATAAAGGAATGTCCTTACCTAATAAAGGTAATGACTTCTTAGGAAGATGAGATAGTCAACAGAGCCTCATCCTTCCAGAAAGATGAAATTATCACTAAGGTAAATCAAGAAATTAGCTTCTCTTCTTTTGGCAGAGAAAGAATTGTAGCAAATTTCTGAATAAATGAAATCCTCCATCCCCCATCATATCATGCCTCCAAACCAGATTTATGCTATTTTCCAAATTACTCCTTCTTTCAGTCTAGTGTATATATACTCCACTGACAAAATCATTCTCCCCTTTGATTTTTATAAAATACGCTTCAACATGCTTCTTCCATTTAATTCTTGGATTTCCTCCAGTGAGCATACTTTCTTGATATATATATATATATATATATATATATATATATATATATATATATATATATATATATACACATACATATATGTAGTACTATACCACCCCTTTTACCTATCCTATCTCTTATCACTAACATATATCTATCCAGAGCATTAATTCAGTCATAGGTTTTATGGCACCAAATCTCAGTGTTCAAATCCCAGCTCCACTTTATGTTAGAACCTGCAATTCCTCTTACTTGTTGCCCACACTCTAGGAATGTATATATATCCATGTACAAAGTCATGGGTTTACTATGATTCCTTTGCTGATTTTTTGCCTTCTACCTAGTCCAGTAAGACCTTTATACATTCTTGTTTACTTGACTTGAATTCTGAGAGTCTTCATTATTAAACTTCCCACTTTGTGGCTGATTATTATAATTTTATAGCATACATAGATAATCTTTTCTGTTTCCCATTCTTTATTTTCCCCAAAGACTTTTTGATAGATTTATAGGATACCTAGCAAATAGATTGCTACTAGTCTTTGTTAGATGTACTTCATCTTTGACCAGGAATATCTCAACCCTATTACATAAGCCACAATCCAGAAATTCAAATTTTATTTTCAGGCACTGGTTTCTTAGTCAGCTGTTCCCTTCCCAGATGAATTTTTGCCCTGTGCACCCCTTGCCTTCAGTGACAATAGTAGAAAAAATGTTTTTCCACCAACACCTCACAAAATTGGGCAATACTCTTAGATTCTTTCTGAATATGTCTTTTGTGCAAATGTGAATAAATCACAAGTGGATGTAATTGTCATCTGTTTTCATAAGCCTTATAGGTTCTCTGTTACGTATTGGATGCTTCTTTGGAAAGACAGCAGTTAACTCTGTTGTTGTTATCAGGTCAGTGGCCCTGAGCAAAGACACTCCAATGACTAGGATTCTTTTCTTTTTTCTCTGCTGCTTCCTCAGTCATCTCTTGCCTGATAAATTATTCCACTCTTTGACCTCATACCTAGTAGGATAAGCAACTTCCTCCTTCTTGTCATGTCTACCTTTACCCTCTCCAGAAAGAAACAAATCTTTTTGTAAGCTGTGATTATTCAGATGTCTTTTTCCTTCTCTTTCTCATCTCTGTAGGATACTTCCATTTTCCATCTTCCTAACAAATACTATCTCCTCCCCCTCTTTCTTTTTTCTTTTTCTTTTTCCTGAGGAGGAAACTATGTTCCTTTAGGAACCTTTCACCTATCCAAACAACTTAAAGGTTGGAGAGATTTTCTTCTAGTTCCCTTCCCCTTCTCCTGCTAGAGAACATAAGCCTATTCTAGGAATATGGATAACAATCATTCAATTTTTGAAAAATATAAACATTGGACATTCAAGGCAAGCAACTGCATAATTTTCCCTATTCTTTATAATGGTTGAGGTTTTCTGTCTTATATTTTGAAATTACTTAGGAGTATTTACAACTGAACCTTAAATACCTGGTTAAAACTGTTTATAGCCAATTTGTCCTACCTACTACTCCACCCTCTCGATTTTCTTGTCATTTTTAATTTACCTTTTAATACCTACCTTGTCTTGCTTTGTGTTGTCTTGAAAACTACTTTCTCCTTGAGTCTCCCATATCTAGTTCCACTCCTTAATCTTCTTTTATCTGCCTTAATCCTCCTAAATTCTCATATAGCCTCCTTCATTCTCTTTGATTTTATTTTTCTTAGAAGTAGAATTTTAAAGTATCTACGATGACTGCTAAGCCTTAGTTTAAATAATAATTTTATCTGACTATTATCTACAACAGATGTGGCAAACTCAAATAGAAAATGGGGCCACTAATCTATATATAAAAATCTCTTCAGTAGTCATATTGACTTGCTTGTAAAATGTGATATTATGTATATTTTATTGTATTTTTATTTATTTTGTTAAATAGTTCCCAATTATATTTTAGCAGCACTCAAGTTCTCTGCAGTGAGTTTGTCTTTGCCACCTCTAATCCATGGGTGTCTTTCAAAAATATCCAACACCTAGTCACTTCTCACCTCTTCCTTTCTCTTTTCTCCTCCCACTGCTCAACAGATGCCATATGCTTGTATTTTGCCTCTTTCCTGCACTAAACTCTTCTTTCAGTGAAATAGTTTGCCCAAATCATTGATCAGTTCATTAAAATACTTGATCAATCATTGAATTTAATACAGTGGGAGGGGTAGGACAGATCTCTCATTGTTAAAATGGTTTTCTTAGTTTTGAAATGATTAAAGTTAGAAAGGTCAATCAAGCCTAGATATGATCATTTCCCCCCATAAAATTACCAGTAGGAAACATCCACTTCATTGTGAGCATGACAATCTTGACAAGGCTAGATAGTCCATTATTTGAAATGACAACCTTAGAAATGTACTGAAACTTTTCTTTGTGACTCACATCACCTCAAACATTTGAATGTGATGATGATGGAATGGAATTGAACCTATATGAATTTGTCTCTGTTATGGGCATGTTAGCAGACAAGTAAACTCAATTTTTGATGAAAGGGAAATAGAATGCAAAAAGGTCCAGAATTTTACTTTTTGTTTTGTTTGAACCTTAGAAAATCTAACAAATCAGCAGTTCTCTCCAATATAAGACAATCTCTTAGCAAATTTACTGAAATTCAAATAGATTTTCCTTTTTTTTCTTTTTAATATATAATTAATTTATTTTTCAGTTCTCAACATTCACTTCCATAAGAATTTGAATTCAAAATTTTCTCCCCATCTCTCCCCACTACCCCACTCCAGGACAGTATGCATCCCACCTACCCCTTACTCCAGTCTGTCCTCCCTTCTATTCCCCACCCTTCTTCCATCCCCCTTCCCATCTATTTTCCTGTAAGGCAAAATAGATTTCTATCCTTATTGCCTGCATATCTTAATTTCCAGTTGCGTGCTAAAGCAATTTTTAACATTCATTATTAAAGCTTTGAGTTCCATATTCTCTCCCTCCTTCCCCACCCATCCTCACAGAGAAAGCAAGCAATTCAATATAGGTCATACATGTGTAACAATACAAAGCCCTTCTGTAACATATGTTGTAAAAGACTAACCACATTTTGCTCTGTCCTATCTTTCCCTCCATTCTCTTCCTTGACTTGTCCTCCCACAATAGTGTTTGCTTCTGATTATCCCTTTCTCCAATTTGCCGTCCCTTCTATTACCTTCCCTCCCCCATCCACTACCCCCTTGACTTCCTGCAGGGTAAAATAGATTTCCATATCCAACTGAGGGCATGTTCAAATAGATTTTCTAAACTATGCAGAGGAAACAAAACCAAGACCTACATTGTTAGGTGTATTACGACTACTATTATTTTCATGCAATTTCCTGAATATCCTGTGCATAACATGCTGGTATTTGAGACATTCCTCCAGGATTATTAAAGCAATTTTCCCATAAAGCCTATTTCAATATGGATAGATTTCCATAACATTACTGACCCATGGGCCTATTTGTTGTCTTTTTTTGTCTTTTTTGCATCCCCAGTGCCTGGCACACGTTAGACAGTTAATAAATGCTTGTTGACTGATGTATCTTCCACTCTATCCCTTTTATTTCACTACATTCAAAAATAAGTCAAATATCTATGATTAACATATTTCTCTGCTGGAGGTTGCCTGCACAATATCACCAAAGCCATCTGTTTGAGTGAGCTTTTGTAGAAAACAAAATTAAGAAAAAAAATTGAAAACATCATCTAGATTTCTAATGTAGCAGCAAAATTAAAATTTAAAATCCAAATTAAACTACCCCTCTAAAATGTAGTATATATTTTTTAAACATAAATCCTACATCTGTGCTGTAAAGAATGCATACTAAGGGGAGGAGCCAAGATGGCAGAGTAGAAAGACTCACATATGCTAGCTCCGAACCCACATCCCATAAATTTCCTGTAAAAAGAACTACCCACAAATTCTGGAGCAGTGCAAGCCCTGCAGCAATGCAGTAGAGGAGATTTCCATTACAGAGAGCCCTGAAAAACCACCACCAAAAGTCCGTCACACACCAGACAGTGGAGCCCAGCCCTGGACACACGGCCCCAAGAGGAGCAGATCTGAGAAGGCTTCAGGGACAGAACCTCTGGTGGCTACAAAGGTCCCTTCACCCAGAGGTGCTACAGGTCAGTGAGAGAGACTTCTGGGCTGGCCGGGAGGGGAGGGGGTGTCTCCATAACTCAGGCTACCTCGGGAGGTAGCGGCAGAGGCAGTGGCAGCCAGGAGCTCCACTCCATTACTGAAGGTCTCCACATAAACCACCTGAGGGAACTGAACCTGGGAGGCAGCCCTGCCCCCACCTGAGCACCAGAACTTAAGCTCACATTGAATAGCAACTGCCTGCCCCTGAAAGCCCTGAGGCTGGGGAGCAGCACTTGAATCTCAGACCCCAAGCACTAGCTGGGTGGATCTAGGCAGGGGTGGAGAGGAATCTCAGAAGTCAAGCAACTGGCTGGGAAAATGCCCTGAAAAGGGAAGAAAAATAAGACCATAGAAGGTTACTTTCTTGGGGAACAGATGTCTCCTCCTCTCCTTTAGAATGAGGAAGAACAATGCTTACCATCAGGGAAAGACATAGAAGTCAAGGCCTCTGTACCCTAAACATCCGAAATAGATATCCAATAGGCTCAGGTCATGGAAGAGCTCAGAAAGGATTTTGAAAATCAAGTTAGACAGGTGGAGGAAAAACTGGGAAGAAAAATGAGAGAGATGCAAGAAAAGCAAGAAAAATGGGTCAATACCTTGCTAAAGGAGACCCAAAAAAATGCTGAAGAAAATAACACCTTGAAAAATAGGCTCACTCAATTGGCAAAAGAGGTTCAAAAAGCCAATGAGGAAAAGAATGCTTTCAAAAGCAGAATTAGCCAAATGGAAAAGGATGTTCAAAAGCTCACTGAAGAAAATAGTTCTCTCAAAATTAGAATGGAACAGATGGAGGCTAATGACTTTATGAGAAACCAAGAAATCACAAAACAAAACCACAAGAATGAAAAAATGGAAGATAATGTGAAATATCTCATTGGAAAAACAACTGACCTGGAAAATAGATCCAGGAGAGACAATTTAAAAATGATGGGACTACCTGAAAGCCATGATCAAAAAAAGAGCCTAGACATCATCTTTCATGAAATTATCAAGGAAAACTGCCCTGACAGTGTAGAACCAGAGGGCAAAATAAGTATTCAAGGAATCCACCGATCACCACCTGAAAGAGATCCAAAAAGAGAAACTCCTAGGAACATTTTGGCCAAATTTGAGAATTCCCAGGTCAAGGAGAAAATCTTGCAAGCAGCTAGAAAGAAACAATTCCAGTATTGTGGAAATACAATCAGGATAACACAAGATCTAGCAGCTTCTACATTAAGTGATCAAAGGTCGTGGAATAGGATATTCCAAAAGTCAAAGGAACTAGGACTCAAACCAAGAATCACCTACCCAGTAAAACTGAGTATAATACTTCAAGGGAAAATATGGTCTTTCAATGAAATAGAAGACTTTCAAGCAGTCTTGATGGAAAGACCAGAGCTGAAAAGAAAATTTGACTTTCAAACACAAGAATGAGAAGAAGCATGAAAAAGTAAACAGCAAAGAGAAATCATAAGGGACTTACCAAAGGTGAACTGCTTACATTCCTACATGGAAAAAAAATATTTGTAACTCTTAAAACTTTTCAGTATCTGGGTAGTTGGTGGGACCACACACACACATACGCACACACACACATACACATGTACCCACGTGCATGCACACACACGTACATGCGTGCACGCACACACATACAGAGACAGAGAGCACAGAGTGAATTAAATAGTATGGGACCATATCTTAAAAGAAATTAAGGTAAACAATGAGAGAGAAATGTAGTGGGAGGAGAGAGGATGAAATGGAATGGGGTAAATTATCTCTCATTCAAGAGGCAAGTGGGAGACTTTTTAGTGGAGGGAAAAGAGAAGAGCTGAGAAAAAAACATGAACTTTACCCTCATCACATTCAACTAAAGGAAGGAATAAAATGCACACTCATTTTGGTATGAAAACCTATCTTACAATACAGGAAAGTGGGGGAGAAGGAAATAAGCAAGGTGGGGCGGATGATGGAAGGGAAGGCAATGGGAAGAGGGAGGAATTTAAAGTCAACACTCAGGGAGGGACAGGATCAAAAGACAGAATAGAAACAATGGGGGACAGGGTAGGATGGAGGGAAATATAGTTAGTCTTACACAACACTACTATTATCGAAGTCATTTGCAAAACTACACAGATATGGCCTATATTGAAGTGCCTGCCTTCCCAAAGGGAATGGGTGGGGAGAGAGGGATGGAGAGAATTTGGAACTCAAAGTTTTAGGAACAACTGTTAAGTATTGTTCTTGCTACTAGGAAATAAGAAATACAGGTAATGGGGAATAGAAAGTCATCTTGCCCTACAGGACAAAAGAGAAGATGGGGACAAGAGAAGGCAGAGATGATAAAAGAGAGGGCAGATTGATGATAGGGTAAATTAGAATGCTCGGTGTATTGGGTTGGGGTGAGCGGACAAATGGGGAGAAAATTTGGAATCCAAAATTTTTTGAAAATGAATGTAAAAAGTTAAATAAATAAATTTATATTTTTAAAAAAAAAACAGAATGCATACTAAGTTCATGGCAAACTCAGAATACTGGGTCTCCAAGTGGGAGGCCATCTGGTTTAACTTATGCCTGAAAAAAGAATTTCTTCTGATATATAACTAAAGAGGGTTCATCTAGCCTTTACTCCAAGATATCTTGGGAATAAGGAACTCCTGACATTTCCTGGCAGCCCACTCTACACTGTGAGGTTTGTTTTAGAAAATACTTCTTATCTATCTTCTATCCATTGATTCTGGTTCTGGCCTCCAGGACAAAACAGGAAAAGTTTAATCCATCTTGTGATAATAGGGTGATTGTTTTTCAATTACCAGATGATAGCTATCATATTGTCTATACTTCAGGCAAAACTCCCCCAGAACCTCATGTGGGATGAATTCAAAGACCATCATTGTCTTGGTTTCTCCCTCTTAATACTCTCCAGTTGATGAATGTTCTTAAATTATGATGCCCAAAACTAAGCAAAAAGTCCAGAGATTCCTAGATCATGCTATCATCCCTGAAAGCTATTTTTCTCTTAATTCATCCTAAAAATCACATTATATTTCTTAGCTGGCATATCACTTTTAGTAGGAAAAGGAATTGATTCAATTGAAGCTTTTCTGACCAATGATTTTAATTGAATCTGACTGATACCTTAAAAAATGATTCAATATTCTTTGATTTAAAACTTAGTACTTTTTGCTATTTTATCTTTAAGTAGTCAATACTCATTCAATAAGGAAACAATATTATATGCCTAATATGCAAGACACTTCTAAGTGTTGGTGACAGAAGGGCAAAAATTCCTGCCTTCAAAGATCTTGCATTCCATTGAAGAGGAAGGGGAGTAACAACATACAAATATTAGCAAATAAAAAAGTACAAACACAATGTAGTTTTGGATGAGAAAATACTAAAAAAAGGAGGGCGTCAAGAAATGACCCATGAAGGAGGTGACACTCAAGATGAGCTTTAAAGGGAACTAGTTTTTCAGAAAAGTAGAGAGGAAGAGGGAGATATTTCCAGGAATGAAGACAACCTATGCCAAGGCATGGACATGAGAAATGGAGTATTGGTCATTCAGAACAGAATACGGGCCAATTTGGCTGACATAGATTGCATGGAGAGGACTAATAGGCGATAAATCTGGAATTGTGGGCTGAAGCCAAATTATGAAGAGCTTTGAAGGCCGAAGAGAAGAGTTTGTATTTTATCCTAAAGGCAATCCAGAGGGAGATACTAGAGCTTGGTGATCAAGAGAGTGATAAGATCAGACTTATGCTCTAGAGATATCATTCTTGTAGCTGGATGGGGATAGATAAGAGAGGGGAGAGATGGAAGAGCAATTAAGAGGCTGTCGTAATAATCTAGGTTTGTGATGAGAAGAGTCTAAATTAGCTTGATCGCCTGCTAGTAGGAAAAGGGGCATGGAGAAGGAAGATGAGGTAAAAGTACAATGCACTATTTGGTAATTGATTATATGTGAAGGGCAAATATGAATAAAAAGTTGAGCAAAACCCATGATGGTAAGACTGAATAAATGGAGGGATGATAACAGTCTTGGGCACCATAGGGATGTTCAGAAGGGAAATGATTGGATTAGGGATGGGTTGGAGATAATGAAATAAAATAAACTTTATGTCAGTTTTCTCAACTTTGCAAGCTCAGTATGAATTGTTAGTACAGTATGGCAGCCATTAAAAACAAAACAATTAATATGATCTCAGACTACACTGACAGAGGCATAATGCTGTTGGGGCTTTTGGGGACAGGTGTACTGGCTAGTATGTACTCTGATGACTATGGGTAAGGTAGGATACCAAAATGAAGGCAAAGAAATATATTAGCAAAAGAAAGCTGCTCTCACTGAACAACAGCATGGCATCCCATGATGACTGAGCTTTTATAATCTTTCAGTTCTATTTAAAATTCACAGCCAATCAGCAGCAGTTATGGCAATCTAGGCTAGATAAGTAAAGTCTTCCTTAGGAGAGAGGAGGATAGAGAAAGAATGAGATTTGACAATGGAGAAAAGGGGTTAAAAAGGTTCATTCTGAATTGCATTTGAAATTTCTTTGTACTATGATATGGAAAGGATGAGAGACAAAAATTAATTTGCCAAGTATATGGCAGCATTATGTAATAGTTAACCAGGAAATGATGCCTCTGATACGTTTTGACAATTATAAGGATTTGATCTGAAACAGTATGACACCAGAGAATATGATCTGCAACTGTATTTCAAATTTCTGTAACTACGGTTAGAGAAAGGGATACCCAGTATCCAATTATTGACCATTTAGAAACCTTTTAAAAAGGCAGAAACTTTATAGCTGCATAGTAAAAATGGTTGCAAGCAGGTCTGGTCCATCTATAAACACAGGACTCTATCTGAGACCCAAATGAATGGACTTATTCCACCACTCTCAAGTCAGCCTAGTTCATCGCAATCAGGACACTCTTGGCTAGTTTGATTGGAGTACACTTGCCATTCTTATTTTTTTAATGACATTAACATTTACCTCATGACAATTAAGCTTTACTTAGATAAAAATTAAAAGGGAAGGGAAGGGAACAAATCTAGCCAGTAAAACCCAAGTTAACTGGGCATCTTCTGGGCATCCAAATTTACCTTCCTTTGGAGAGGAGAAGGAAGGGGAGGGGAAAACAGACAGGATCTACTGCACTCTGAAGCTGGGACACCATTGGGCCCCTGCCTAAGGGCTCTTCTGGACCCTCCTGGCTTAAGAGTGATTATCAATAGTAACTGTTGTTGTTTCCCACCCATTGTGATGTCTTTCTTTTTCTTTGCCTCATTAAAGGGGCCATCCCCTGGCTACTTCTTAAACAGGCCTATTCAATAAATGGGAGTTACCTCACCCTAAGTGAGTACCTGCACAGACCTTGGTCTAAAGGGGCCAAGGTCTCCCAGTGCATTCTGGGTCAACTCCAGTCATGCTAATGGATATCTGGTCACTGGATTCAGAAGGCAATGGAGGGAAAGTGAGGCTGATGACCTGCTCAGCCCTCCCTCACTCAAAACAAAGTCAAGTGCAAGTCATGTCATCATTTCTCTGATGGCACGGTCTTCTTCAGCAATGAAGTATGAACACAACAACTATTTGTGATGACAAAAGGCTACATGCTTTCTGAAGCCCTCATATTTGTCATTGGAGGAATAATTTTGTATTTCATTCATGTATTTTGCTCCTAATTTTTGCCTTATTTTATTGCGATAAATAATAAGAAGAAGGAATGCCTTTCTCAGTGTCTGGGAGCATAGGACTTCAATGGAGAGAGTTTCATAAACATCTTTAAGGGACACAATGGCTTCTTGAGAAACTGATCCTAGGATATTTGTTCTCTTTCTCCTTCAATCTAAATCTTCATGACAATACTACTGATCTATAAGAAATGATGAAAGGAATAATTAAAAAAAACCCTGAGAAGACTTATATGAATGGATACAAAGTAATGTAGAACCAGAAGACCAATTAATACAACAATATAAAAATGAATAATTTTGAAAGACTTAAGAATTAAGACCAATGCAATGATTAACCATGTTTCTAGAAGACTGATGATAACATAAATGGTACCCACCTCCCAACAGAAGCGATGGTCAATGCTTTTTGTGTATATACCACCTGCTATTTAGATGCAAGAAATTCGTAACTGTAGTCCTCAGAAGACAAATTTTTTGCCAACTGATAATACACTGTATATAGTTAGGGCTCAAGGAAAGTTTGTCAAATTAAATAGAAATTAAAAGACCAATTTCTGTAAGTTTAGCTCCTCCATTATGTGATTCCTTTTCCCATACACAAGTCACATCATGGAGAAGAGGCTATTGGAACAGGTAAACAATTAATGCCACTATATCATTATCTTTTCTCCTACTCATTTTTTACCTCACCCTTTTTACTCTTCAATATTTATAGCACTTCCTTATGGCTGGTATTTTCACAGGATACCTAACAAGGAGGAAAGGTCATTTGTTTTTCCTTATTGCTACTCATATTTCTTTCTTGGGTTGCTATTTTGATTAAGGAGGATAAGAGAAACTAAATATGCTCAATTTGCATTTATCTTTGTTTTGGGGTGTTTACTCATTTATGAAAAAAGGGAACCCAGCACCAAAGGTCATAGATACATGGTGAACTATAATGAATACTTTGAACACAAAGGAAAGAGAAATCTGGCAACAGAAATCAGATAGATTACCTTATATGGTTCTCCATGGATTTACTCTAAGAGTCCTAGCAGAGATATCCTCTTAGCTAAGTTCCATATAAATTGGCCCTTCGAAAACAGCAAATGAATTTATGACAATTGGGACAGAGCCTTGCTTCCTGTCAAATCTAGATGACTATTGGGTTAGGATTTGGGGAAACAGGAAGCCAAGAAGGAAATTATTATATACTTATAGTAGGAGATACTAATGCTAAGAATAATGGGGGAAACTTTTGACTTCTTAAACATGAGGAATTCATTGTCATTTTGTTTCTTCTGACTTCCCAGAGCTGTATATAGCAATGACTTAAAGGAAAGGGTATTTTCTAGAGTAGTATTGCCCCAATAAAAGAATTGTTGAATTTCAGTTTGTTTGGTCCCTGCACTTTTATTGATAACTGGTGAAGCAGGGACTTATCTGAGGTTCATAAAGCTACAGTAAATCCATAATGCCTCTTTACCATGACAAAGGGTCGAGTGGGTAGACTATTTGTCTTTCCAGAAGCCACAATCTAATGGGAGAGACAAAGAGCAAACAAAACTGCATACATGATAAATAGCAAATAATAGAGGGTAAATCTGAAAACTAAGACTAGGTGGGGTAGATTTCCTGTAGAAGATGGAATTTTCATTTGGCATGGAAAGAAGCTAGGGAAGGCAAGAAGAAGAGAAAAGGAGTATTCCAGATATGGGAGAAAGTCAGAAAAAAAATGTTCTGATAGAAGTAGCTTATTTGTGGAACAGCAAAAAGTCTGGTGTCACCAGCCTGAGGAGACCTTGGACAGAAATGAGAGTTAAGAAAACTGGAAAAGTGGGGAAATAGTTAAATCACGAAAGACACTGAATGCCAAATGGAGGATTTTGTATTTGTTAGTGGAAGGATTCAGTGAAGTTTATTGACTAGTGGGTGACTGGTCAGATCTGTGCTTTCGCAAAATCAGCTTGGTGGCTGAATGGAGGATGGCTCGGAGCAGGGAAAGACTTTGGGCAGGCAGACACACACCAGCAGGCTATTACAACAGTGCAAACGTAGTCAGAGAAACCTACATCATGGTAGTGATAACATCAGAGATAAAGGAGCATATTAGAGATGTTGCAAAAGTGAAATATAACCATCTTTGTGTGTGGTCAAGGTGGAGCATATGAGTAGCTCATGGGAAGTGAGTAGGCTGAGAAACTGAGAAATATGGGTGCTTGTTTAAGGGAGAAAAAAAATATGGATGTTGGAGTCCTCTAGTGTGAAGGCAGGAGTTGGGGAGGACAGAAACACTGGGAGTCAGGTACTAAAACAGCTTCAGTTACTTGCTAGCTATTTGACCCAAAAAAATGTCACTTAACTTTTATTTGCCTCAGTTTCATCAACTGTAAATTGGGGGTAATAATAAAACCTACTTTTCAGAGTAGTTTTGTTATTATTTTTATTTTCAAATTTGTTTGTTTTCAGTTTTCAACAATCACTTCCCTAAATTTTAAATATTTTTCCTCCTCATTCCCCATCCCTCCCCAAGACAACATGCAATCTTATATGGGCTCTACACATACATTCTTATTAAACATTCTTATTATTATTAATTCTTGTTAATAAGAATGTTAAACACATTTTCACATCTGTCATGTTGCATAGAAGAATTAAAATGAATGGGAGAAAGCATGAGTAAAACTAAACAGAACCAAACATGACAAAAGAGAAAATATTCTGCTTCATTCTGTGTTCAGACTCCGGAGTTCTTTCTCTGGATGTGGCTGGCGTTTTGCATCATGAGTCCTTTGGAAATGTAGTTTTAAAGATCAAATTAGACAGTATTTCTAAAGCATTTAGCACAGTGCCTGGTATGTGGTAGGTGCCCTCTAAATGCTTGGTCCTTTCCTATTCCTTGGACTTGTTGAGGAAGGAAGGAGAGTGGTCGAGACATCTATAGACAACAGCTACTAGGACTTGACTTGGGCAATAGATATGGATTATAGGAACTTCAAAGGAGAAGAGGTTACTGAGTATTGGAGATAAAGGAACCTGGAAATGGCAATGGGCAACAAGTAATGTTCCAACTTCGCTGAGTTGAATAAGTGAAAATGCAACCAATACTGGAAGGAGTGACCAGTGAGGATATGTCATTTGAGGGGATACAGGTCTTGGTAATTGTTAGAAAATGGAAGTAGGAAAAGAAAAAAATCAACATGAAGGGAAGTTTATTGCTGTGGAACAGGCATTCCAGAGGACAGAGAAAGGAGTGGGTAGCTTCTGAGGGAAATTTTTGTAGAGAGAGTTGAAGGGCATAGGAATAAGGAATCAGGTAATAGAGACTGGAAATTGAATTATGACATACAGGGTTTCAGAATCGCTGGTTTGCATATGACCAAGCATGAGCTTGTTCATTGTTTAGTGGAAAGGGCCAATCCTCTTCCCAGAGTAGGTGGGAGACAAGCATAGCAGGAGATGGTCAAATTGGAGGCCCTGTTTCACTTTTTCTCTTCCACTGTGAGGGCTGGAGAATAGGCAGGAGATGTCTCAGCAGAAGAAAGTCAGACATGCACAGCAGAACATCCACTTCTCACCTACTTCTGTCCTTTTCTTCCCTCAGGGAACATGTGTATCAGTATATTTGGGATCTGGGGTCAAAAATAGTCTTTATTCTTCCCACCAGAGGTTCTCCACATCACAAGTGACAAGATCAGGCTATTGGAGAAAACAGGAGATAGAAGTTGCCTTGCCCTGGTGCAGATGGAAGTCTAAACTGATCAGTTCAACCCATCAGGAAGTAGAAGTCTAATTCACAGAATTAGTCTGTTTTTGTCCTGGACTCAAGCTAAAAATCATTTATATGCATCTTTTAAAGTTACATTGATTTTAAAATATTTAAACTATTCTCACGTTCCCAGGTAGTACAAAAGCAGATTGGACTGCTTTGCCCCTCGGGCCAATGGTTCATTGGCACCCTCGGGACTTAGAAAGTTACTCAAAGCAAAATGAGTTTAATTTACTAGCACATGACTAGGTTTTCAAGAAGGATTTCAACTTGATTCCAAAGTCAGTACTCTTTCCACTAGCCCAGACTGTCTTTGTAAGATAAGGAATTCACCATTCACACACACTGTTTCTCTGCCAATGCCCTCTAGTTCCTTATCACAAATCTGAATTCCCACTGGATTTTTGAAGTCTATACCAGCGGAAGCCAGGGGAGTATCAGTTCTGGCAAGTCTTTTAAATACGCCTGGTGATAACCCATCATGCAAAGATAAGCCCAAGTTTTAAAGAAACTCATCACTAGATGGTTGGTCAGCAAGAGTAATTTTTCTTGGCCATGACAATCCATTAAACTCATTTAAACTGAGACCCACAAAGATTAAAATCAGCATCAGCACAGTACTTACAAACATGAAATTATGGATCATTGAACTAAATAGAGTAATATATATCTATAATAATGTCTATAACATCATCAACAACGGTTTCTTTAAAGAGGAGGATCTAGTTGTTTTAACTAGTACTTACACAGCACTCTGTTATCTTAGAGTGCCCAACTGCTTCTTGCAGGCAGAATGTTCAATGTACACACCAAAACGTTAAAGCTTGCAAGGTACTTCTTATGCATTAATTCATTCAATTCTCACAACAACCCTGAGAGTGTGTGCTGTTATTATCCTCATTTCATAGGTGAAGAAACTAAGGCTGAGGGAGGTTAAGTGATTTGCCCAAGATCACCCAGCTAGTAAAAAGTTAGGTTTTGAACTCCTGTCGTCCTGACTCCAAATCCAAGGTTGTCCATTGTGCTACCTGGCTGCCTAATATCACTGCACCTCAATACTATGGGAAAAAGGCTGGCACTGGAAGGAAGAGACTAGGTTCAACCTTCCTACACACACACACACACACACACACACACACACACACTTATGACATGGGAGCTTATGACATGCATTCAATAGATCTCTGGTTCTGAAGTCAGGAAGAACTAAGTTCAGATACAGCCTCAGACACTTCTTAGTAATATGATCCTAGGAAAACCACTTAATATTCTCCAGTCTCAGTTTCCACATTTGTAAAATGGATATAATAATGGTACCTACCTTCCAGGTTGATAATGAGAATAAAATGTGATATTCGTAAAGTGCTTTTTGAATGAAAACTTTTACCGTCACCACCACTACCACTACTACTATCACTACTATTACTCTACTAATACAACTTCTACTGCTGCTCTCACTTTTACTACTACTGTTGCCATTGCTGTCATCTAAATGACTTTGGATAACTAACTTCACCTCCTTTGACCTCAGCTTCCTCATCTGAAAAATGGCAAATTTGTACTAAATGGCCTCTGAGGTATCTTGCAGCTCTAAATCTCTGATCCTATAACCTTCTATCATTTTCTGCCTCCCCAATATTTTTAAGTTCAATTTAAAATCCACTCTTTCTGGCATCTACACATAGCCCTAGATCCAGTGTATAGTCATTACTCTACAAAGAAGGCAACATGTTGTACTAGAAAGATCTCTGGCTTTTTCTGTCTGGAAATTTGCTCTTGCTCCTACTTCTGACAAGGATCCAACCCCATGACAACTTATTAAACTCTCAATTTCCTATTTTATAAAATGGTAATAAAAACTTTTCTCTTACCTCTCTCGATTCACAACCCTCAATGAGTTATTAGAGGAAAATGAGATCTAATTATAAAAGCATGACGGAAAAGTGAATTCTTATTCTGAAAAGTTTCACCTGTATCCTGGTTAACATATGCTTTTGAACAGTGAAATATTGCCTTTCTTGGCCTCTTTCTCATTCCTGAATCTATGCTAAATTCCAAGAAACAATCACTTACCCCCAAACCCTTTGTTGTAGCCATATTTCTTATCTTTCTACCTCCTCTGTAATACTAATACCTTACAAACTTCCTTGTGATGATTTACAATACCTTTGCCACTTGCCTGAGGGTCAAAATGTCTTCTACAGTCTATGTTATCTAAGTGTGTTTTGAATTTATTTATTCAATCATAGTCCATCTGTTTATCCACATTATCTCAATAAAGATGTGTTGATGGTGAGTGCCTTCTTTGCTCTTCTCAGATTACTTTCTTTATTTTCCCTTCTTAATTAATTGTCTAGCTCCCTTTAGGCCTGATTGATGTACTAAGATTTTCTTGGTGCAATTTTATTTGCTAAGTAGTGATTCGTTTCACTACTAAATGTTTGACCATGTGGAGTTCTAAATATCCTTCGTAATCATGTCAAGGGTACCATATTAAAATCAAAGTTATGACCATCCTTGCGTGTGACTGAGAAGGAGTAGATCAAAGGAAATGAGTAGACTGAAGAAATAAATACTTAGGATGTTTGAAGGAGAGAGAGAGGGAGAGAGAGACAGAGACAGAGAGACAGAGAGAGAGAGAGAGAGAGAGAGAGAGAGAGAGAGAGAGAGAGAGAGAGAGAGAGAGGCTTGTTGAAGATCCCCTAGGCAATGAGACAAATGGAATTTGAACTCACATTTATCCTGCTTCAAAGCCATTGCTTTTGCCACTGTAACATGTGACTTTATTTCTTAAATGGTCTCCGGACTGGTCTCCTCACCTCAGATCTCTTCCTACTCCAGTCCATTCTCCACTCATCTGTAGAATTGATCTGCCTAAAGTATAGGTCTGACCATGTCACCCCTCCTTTCCTTTCAATTAACTAGTAGCTTCCTATCACCTCCAGGATCAAACATAAAATCCTCTGGCATTAAAGCTTTTCATGATGTATTCTTTTTCTATCTTTCTAGTCTTCTTACGCCTTCCTCTCTTGCATATACTCTGCAATCCAGTAATGCTGGGTCCTGCAATGTTCCTTGCACATGACTCTCTTTCTAGACTCCAAGTATTTTCACCAACTTTCACCAATTTTCACTATGCCTAAATTGTCTCCCCTTCATCTGTGTCTCCAACCCTCCCTGACTACTTTCATATCCCACCTAAAGTTGCAAGAAGGAAACCTTTCCCAATTTCTATTCATGTTACTGCCTGTCCCCTATTGATTGTCTCCAATTTATCTTGTAGGTCACTTGTTTGAATATAGTTATTTTCCTATTTTCTCTCCCATTAGACTGTGAGCCCCCTAAGGGCAGGGATGCTTTTTCCCCTCTTTATATCATCAGCACTTAGCATAGTGCCTCACATACAATAGGTGCTTAATTAATGCCTGTTGACTAACTAAATGAATGATTCTACAACTGGTTTCTCAGTTACAGTATAGTAAAGGAAGTGTTCTAGAGAAAGTGTTCTTTAAAAACAAACACCATAAAAACCAGAAAAGTTGTATTATTTCAGAAGTATATCAAACTGATATCACAGAATTCTTTTCCTTCCAAACGATGGTCCCAAAATTTTCCACAGCACTGATAAATTCAAGTCATCAGTATGCCAGGAAAAGGCCTACTTTAATTTGTAGACAACAACAGGCAGAGTGTCAAAAGCCTCTCCTTTGCAAGAATCTGGGAGGGAGCAGATCCTCTCCAACAACTAATTTGGAGGGGGAGGGAGTGAATGAGTTCTTCATTCTACTTCCTGTTATAATTAAAGAAAATTCAAGCATCTACCACAGAAAATTAAATCCCCCATATTCCCAAATGATTAGTTGCCTCTTACAGCTGTTGTTTTCTTTAACAGTTAATTAGTGAACCGTTGTTTCACCAGAGACTTTAACTTTGGACAGGCAGCTGGGAAAACAAAGAAGGGATCCCAACAACACTTTTCATATCAATACATCAAGTGAGCAAGATGGGATAATTCTGGATTAAACGTGATGCATAAGGTAATTGTCATCTTGCCCATCATCTTGAAATCAGGTCTAGGAGACAACAGGAAACTTTGGACTAATGGGTAATGAAATGCAAATCCATCTTAAAACTTCCTCTGCATATTTAAAAGACACCAGATCATTTACAAAAATATGCTGGACTAGCCTTCAAAGACCAATCCCTTCGAAATTAACCAGAACTGCCAAACTAATATACTTCATACAATTCAAGTAAATGATGAGCTCCTCCTAGCCTACCACTGTGCTAAATACTTGTGTAGGATATGAAGACATTTTTAAAGTATTTTTATAATATTTTAAGTCCAGATTTATGATTGCTTTTATTTTTAAATAATTTTACTGAGGCTTTCTATTACTTCTATCACCATAGTTATACCCTATATCCCTCCCTCTCCCAGAGAGCCATCCCATACAACAAATAGTACTTTTTAAAAAAAAGAAAAAAATCAGCACATCTGGCAGATACATTGTTTTAAAAGTCTAAAAACATGGGAGTTGGGGCTGTACTTTCATATCTCTTCATTTGCCTTTGGGTTCTGCTTGATCTTTACAATTTTGTTATATTCTCTTCTTATTTTTTCCCCAGTGGGTAGTTGTTCTTTCCATATCCATTGTTTTAGTCATTGTGTACATTACTTTTTGACTGTTCACTTCGCTCTGCCTCAGTGCTTTTAGAGCTTTCCATTAAATTTGTGGTTTCATTGATACAGGGAGCTCTGAATATGGAACCTCACTTAATTTATGCAGATCTTCAATTTGTCTATAAAATACAGTCTCAAATGATTGCATGAGGCACTGAACAGGTGGTTCACATAGCCAAAGTGTTTCAAAAGTAGGACTTAAATCTAGTTTTATTTTGTTGCAAAGACCAGTTCCTTAATCATCAACTCTTTAGCTACCATGTATTCAATTATTATCTCTATCTAGGCAGTTTCCAGATCTGTAGATTTATAGATCTGACCTTAGTCTCTCTCCTGAGCAGCAGTCCTATATCACCAATCTATTAGACATTTGGATGCTTTAAAGACATATCAAACTCAACATGTCAAAAATAAAACTCAGTATCTTAAACTTCAAAACATTCCTTCTTCCAAACTTCTCTGCTTTTGTTGAGGGCATCACTAGGACTTCTAGAAACCCACCTCATACATTTAATCAGTTGCCAGTCATGTAGATGCTACTTCTAAAGTACCTTTCCCAGCAACCTTAGCTCCAGTTCTCCTTCCTGTCTGGACAGTAGCTTCTGATTTGATCTCCCTGCCTCAAGTCTCTACTTTTCTCCAATCTATCTTACACATAGTTACAAATGTAAGAAAAAGAAGTACAAATCTGACTCATCATGTCACTCTCATAAAACTCCAATAGCTCATTATTACCTCTAGAATCAAATATGAATAAAAGTTCCTCTTTTTGATATTTATAGCCCATCACAGACTGGATACAATCTACTTTTCTCAGGCTTCATCTCATTCATTTACTATGCAGTCCTGACAAACTGGCCTTGTTCTTCACAGGCAATGTTTTAACTCGCATCTCCGTGCCTTTTATTGAAAATGATTTTTAATTATCATTATCTTGAAGATTCAGAGCTTTTCCCAGCTCCCATTTTCCAAAGCCCTGACTTTAGTCTCAGTTTTTCTTCAAAAGGACATTTCTGATAATTAGATTGCATGAACTCTCCTTATCCTGGCCCAACCCAAGTTCACAAGTAATTTAATCTAAGGTACAGAAGCCCATTGTTCTACTCAAGCTTGAGGAGAGACAGATTCTAGATAGCCTAGACTGGGTTGGGGGAGGGAGAGAGGTCTGATAAAAGAGGTACTTCCTCTGTCCAAAGATGAAATGATGATGAAATGATATCAGACCCTGTTGGAAGGGTTTGAAAACTATGTACCCCAACTCCAAAGGGAGCTCAGTACCCACACTGCAGTTCCTATGCAAAGCATGACTGCCCACTTTGAGAGAAATAAAACTATAGATACAACCTAATCCTGCTTGTCTTCCTTAGACCAAACTTTGAGGCTGGCATTCTGCATTCCCCAATGCCTTCTCTAGAGTGTAGACCCCTCTCATCTGTAGCTCTCAAACTCCCTAAGCTCAACACAAATGATACCTTTTTATCCCAAGTCCTTCCTAGTTTCTTTCCCACATTTTACATTTAGTTTGTATGGACAAAAATATCATGTGTATGTGCATATACAGATATATGCACACACATATATGCACATAAATACATGCAACTCTACATACATATACACATATATATTATATTTCCCTATAGAATTCAAGAGAAATCTGCTACTTTTTGTTTGGGGCAGCAAAGCGTCACAGTAGATAGAGTGTCAGCCCTAGAGACAGGAAGATGTGTTCCTGAGTTCAAATCTGCCCTCAGACACTTACTATCTGTACAACTCTGGGCAAGTCCCTTAAACCTGTTTGCCTTAATTTCTCATCTGTAAAATGAGATGGAGAAAGAAATGGGGAACCACTCCAGTGTCTCCATGAAGAAAACCCCAAATGGGGTTTTGAAGAGTCATCTGAAATGATACAACAGAAACAACAAAATTTGTTCTCTGCATACTCCACACAGCTTCTAACAGGATCAATAAAAGATTTGGCAGAATCCAACAAGCTAATATTTAGTGCAAACCAACAAAGAATGTCAGCAGTTTTTCTGAGTTGAACAAAATGCTGTTCATTTCTTAAAACTGTAACATCTAACAACCTTCATTTTCCCAAATGTTATTAACATCACCCGCTTTCCAGTTAATAACCATGCCTTTACATTTCAGTCATTCCCACTAAATAAACAGTTGCTGACTGTCTGTCATACAAAATTTCATAGACCAATGGAGGTTCACCTAAACACTTATTTACACTGACTTTTGTACTACTTTTGACTTAGGAACATGGATTTCATAAGCAGTCTCATTTTCTAAAATGTAATTTGACTACACTCAAGATTCCAGATTTGAACCATGTACAAGCTCCTGAATGTTGTGGTCGAGGTAATCTGGTAATTCCCAGGAATGAGATGTTCTAGAAACACATTCTCTGATTTCCTCATCCTCAGGAGAGAAGATTGCTGGTAAGTTATTGCTTTCTCCAGTTCTACAACCTCCTTCAGCACACAAAGAGCTCATTGATAAAGATAAGAAAGGAAAGACCTTTAGAGACAACAGTGGAACTCAGTCAGAGTCCAAAGAACTTGAGATTCTCTATCCCTCCCCACTCCCCTTTCAGGAACTTGGCATTCAAATTTTCAAAATCATATGGAAATCTTTAAGTAGGTATAGGAAGAAGATTTGAAATTTTCTCATATTGCATAGAGTGTTATGGGAAGGGGAGGCAAAACTTTTTTTCTGTTAAGGCTAAAACTAGTCCCAAGTCCTTATGTATCTATAGCTGTGGAGGGTTAGGAACATGAGTCAAAATGAATGTGCTTTGCTTAAATATCAGCTATGATGGGGTGTGGGAAAAATTATTTTTAATAATCATTATCTTGGAGATTCACAGCTTTCCCCAGGCCCCTTCTTCGGAAGTTCAGTTTCTTCTCCAGAAAGACATTATTGATAATGAGATTGCATTGAGTGTCCTTATCCTGGTCAAGCCCCAACCCAAGTTCAGAAATAACTTAACTTAAGGTAGGGAGGCCTTTTGTGTTCTCCTCAGGTTGCCTCAGGCACCTGAATCATGACCCTTCTGGCCAGTTCTGGTTGGACAACTCCTCTCCTCTCTGATCCTCTTCTCTCTTTTCTCCTCCTCCTTCTCCGTCTCCCATTCCTCTCCTTTCCCCTTACCTGAGGATATTCTGCCCAAAGGAGGGTAAAATTTTGATGGTCCAGAGCTAACTAGTTAACTTGGGGTTTACTGACTTGATTTCTCTCTCAAAGTCTTAAACCCAATTCATTCTGGAAGGTAAATAGTAACTGTTCACCTTTTGGTCAACAACTCAGAGGATCTTTCCCTCCCAGTTTGATTTTTTTTAAAATTATTATTAAAGGGGCAATCCTTTGACTAACTCCTTAAAGAAACCTATTCACCAAATGAGTGTTGCCTCACTCCAAGTGAGAACATGGGAAGACCTTAGCCTAAAAGGGCCAAGGTCTCCTACTGCATCCTGGACCATCTCCAGTTGCCCTGATCAATTATCCGGCCACTGGATCCAGACAGTTCTGGAGGAGAAAGTGAGACTGGTGACTTTGCCCTTCCTAACTCAAATCAAAGTCAATTGCAAGTCATGGCATCATCTCCTTAATGTCATGGTCTCTTGGGAACAAAGGACAAACCACACAACCACAAGGTGGAGATAGATTCTTACCAAGGTTTTTCTCCTTTTCCACTTCCTTATCCACAAACTAATCAGCTTGGGAAGTCTCCTTAAAGATTTATCCAGGGCAAGATCTAATCAGACAGTAAAATTCTCTAGTTTGGGCTAATGGATGTATTCTTCCTCACTGTGTTACTCAGACAGGTCTGGGAAAATGTTGATTCTCCTTACTGTCAAGACAGGTGATATGGAAATTGATGTTGCTTTGACCAAGATTTAGGTGATTGAATTCATGTACCCCAAGACCCTCATTTTAATATAGCCTACCTCCCAGTGTGTTAACCAATCAGAGTTGATTAGCACCTCTTGGTAAAACACCTACTCTTCTCAAGGACATATAAACTGTGTAGCCAAACCACAAAATGAGCTCTCAATTCCAAACTATTACTGCCTATGCAATGCATGACCTCCCACTTTGAGAGAATTAAGCATGGACTTGGACAGCCTCATTTGTTTGTCTTTCTTATATCAAACTCTCAGAGGCTGATAGGTAGTAAAGGATGTAGGATTCATCAAAAGATTCCAGTGGTGTGCTCTCTTCTTCACAAATTTTCCATACTAGACTCAAGTAAAATACAACCCATTCAAGAGGGAAAGGAATAAGTATTTATATAGATCCTACTATGTTTCAGACACTTTGTCAAATTCATTTTACAAATATTATCTCATTTGATAATATTTGTAGCTTGTATCACCTGGATAAAAAAGTACAAAGCTCATCAAACATATCTGTCCTGGAAAATTAAAGATAACCTCCCACCCCACAAAATATGAAGAGGATTCCTTGGCTACCAAAATGGAGGAATTTGCAATAATGCTCCCTGATCTAATTAGAATGCTTCCATTATTCTCTCCAGAGCAGTTAGTTGGTACTGGAGAGGTCCTTACACGTGTGTGACCCTGGTCAAGCTATTTAACTTCTGTGTGCCTCAATTTTAAGCCTTTTTGTTGCTCAGTCATTCAGGTACGTCCCACTCTTTATGACCCCATGGATTATAGCACACCAGACCCTTATCTCCTACACTATCTCTCAAAATCTGTCCAAGCTCATGTACATTGTTTCTGTGATACTATCTCTTCATCCCATCATCTGCTGTCCTTTTCCTTTTGCCTTCAGTCTTTCCCAACATCAGGGTCTTTTTCAATGAGTTTCAACTTCTCATTATGTAGCCAAAGCATTTAAGCTTCAACTTCAGTATTTGCAGGGAATATCCTGAATTAATTTCTTCAAGTATGTCTCATTTGATCTCTTTGCTACCCAAGAAATTGTCAAAAGTCTTCTCCTGCACCACAATTCAAGTGCTGATTCTGTGATGCTCAGCTTTCCTTATAGTCCAACTCTCATAGCCATATGTTGGTACTGACAAACACCACCACCACCAACATAGCTTTGAATACACAGACCTTTGTCGGCAAAGTGACATCTCTGTGTTTTAGTATGTTGTCAAGCTTTGACATACCTTTTCTCTGAAATAGCAAATGTCTTTTAATTTCATGGCTGTGGTCATTGTCTGCAGTGATCTTTGAACCCAAGAATGTAAAATCTGACCCTGCTTCCATTTCTTCTCTCTCTATTTCCCAGGAAGTGATGGGACCAGTTTATGTTAAGATTCAAGCCAGCTTTTACACTCTCCTTTTCAACCTCATCAAGAGGCTTCTTAAGTTCTCTTCACTTGCTGCTATCAGAGTAGTATCACCTGCATATCTGAGATAATTTATATTTCTCCTGAAAACATTAATTCTAGCTTTTGATTCATCCAGCCTCACATTTTGCATGATGTTCTCTGCATATAAGTTAAATAAATAAGGTGACAACATATAGTCTTGTTGTACTCTTTTTCCAGTCTTAAACCAATCAGTTTTTCCATGTTTAGTTCTGTTACTTCTTGGCCTGGATACAAGTTCCTCAGGAGACAAATATGATGGTCTGGTATTCTCATCTCTTTTGTTGTGATATGCACAAAGGTTTTAATGTAGTCAAGGAAGCAGAAGTGGATTTTTTTTTTCTGGAACTCCTTTGCTTTCTCCGTAATCCAGCAAGTGTTGACAATCTGGGCTCTAGTTCTTCTGCCTCTTCGAAAACCAGCCTGCTCTTTTAGTAAATCTTGGTTCACTTATTGCTGAAATCTAGCTTGCAAAATCTTAAGCATAACCTTGCTGGCATGTGAAATAAGTACAGTTGTTCAGTAATTTGAGCATCCTTGGCTTTGCCTTTCTTTAGGATTGGGACATAAACAGGTATTTTCCAAAACCAGTGGCCAATATTATGTTTTCCAAATTTGTTGGCATATTCATTGCAGCACTTTAACAGCTTTTAGGATTTTAAAAAAGCTCAGCTAGAATTCTATCACCTCCACTAGTCTTATCATTAGTAATGCTTCCTAAGATGCTTTGATTTTATTCTCCAGGGTAGCTCTAGATCAGTAATCACACTATCATGGTAATCATTTATTAGTGATAAGATCTTTCTTCTATAGTTCTTTTGTGCATTCTTGACACTTTTTAATCTCTTCTGCTTCTGTAAAATACCTACCATTTTTTGTCTCTTATCATGCCCATTTTTCAAAGGAAAGTTCCCTTAATAGCTCTAATTTTCTTGAAGAGACCTTTTCTTTTTCCTATTCTATTATTTTCTTTAATTTCTTTGCATTGATTATTTAAGAAAATCTTCTTATCTCTCCTCAGCATAACAGCACCTACCTCCCCATCTGCTGTGAATATCAAATGAGGTATTACTGAAGCATGTAGCACTCTTTGGCTACTTAATAAATTCTTATTTCATCCCTTAATTAACCATAATAAAAGAAAAGTAAGCTTCCTTCCTACTTGTCACTATGTCTGATCCAAGATCTCTGAAGCACCTAGGTATCCTCTCAGGACAGACTTGGTATAAATATAAATGAAATAATGACAATCAGGTTGGATTGTGAATATGTCTTGGATAGAGGAAGACCAGAGTTCAAATACTGCCTCTAATATAAACTAGCTATTTGAACATGGAGAAGTCACTCAACCTTTTAGTGCCACTCGTGCAACTCTGTAAGATTACACTACATATGAGTGTCTCAAAAAGAGGAGGAAGGCGAAGGAGGGGGAAAGAGAGAAAGACGAATCACAAATCACGAAACAAACAAATCAGAAGTATTTTTGGTTGACAAATATTTAAGTACCCACAGTGTGCCTAAAACTGCAAGACTCCTGGCAGAATTTAGAAAAGGATGTGTGAGGAAGACAGAAGTACCTGGCATGGTCTCTGTTCTTAAGGTGGAAAGATACATCTTCTATTCATGGGACAGTTAGAAAAAAAAAAACAAAACAGAGAACAAATAATAGATTTTATGTTATGTTTATATATGTAATAATATTCAGAAAGGGAAATTTTCAGTGTCCATTGGGGTAATTAAGGAAGTCTTCAAATCAGGCAGAATTTCTGCTGGGCATTGAATAATATTTAGGATTTTTTCATAATAGTTATGAGAGTGTCTATTCATTTACCCAAGAAATTGTTGACTGGATCTACATGGAAATTATTCATTATATTGTAGCTTTGAGAGGCATCTTATTGGTATGAATAGAGCACAGCCTCAAAGAAGAAAACCTATTTCCAAATCTTTTCTCTGCACTAGTTGTGTGACTGACTTCGTAACCTAGAGAAATATCTAAGAATATGGGCTTCAGAGACAGTACCCAGAACTGGTGGAGAAAGTTTCCTCACCCAGCACTTCCCTATACTAAGAAAATTACAAATCCAATACTCTCACTTTCATAGATTTAGAACTGAAAGTACATTGAAAATCATCTAATGTAACTGCCAGTTCTTACAGGTAACTAAACTGTTGACTCTACTCTGCCCTGGACAGTTAGACTTGCCTTAAACACAGAAGGCCCCACTCCACCAGGGATAATTGAATTTCTCAGTACCATATATCCCTGAAGGAAATCAAATTAATCACAATTTGGTGTCACATACAATTCTAGAGAGTGGAGCCAAGATGGCAGAGTAACAGCACAAACTTGCTAGCTTTGTCCCCCAAACTAGCCAAATACTTGTAAAAAATGACTAAACAAATTCTGGGACTGTAGAACCCACAGAATGATGGAGTGACACAGCCCAAGACAGCCTGGAGGATCAATGGGAAGCATCTTTGTCACCATGCTGGGAAAAGAGCACAGTCTAGCGTGGGCCATACTGGCACAGTCAGGACCTGACCAGGCCTGGGGGGGCTGAATCTTTGGCATTTGTGGTGGTTTTCAGACTTCACAACCCCAAAAGACAGAGGGCAAATTGGAAGGTTAGTGGAAAAAACTTGTGGGACCTCTGTGGGACAGTGGTCTGGCCCCAGCCCCAGGGCAGTGGAGGGTAGCAACAGGGGCAGAGGCAGTGACCGTTTCTGGAGCTGTAGGCCCACAGATTGTAGGGGGACTGAGCTGCTGACTTTACACCACGTACTCCCACTGGGGAAATGAGCAAAAACTATCAGACCATAGAATTTTACTTCGGTGACAAGGAAGACCAAAGCATGCAAACAGAAGACAACAAAGTCAAAGCTCCTGCATCCAAAGCTTCTAAGAAAAATATGAATTGGTCTTAGACCATGGAAGAGCTCAAAAAGAATTTTGAAAATCAAGTAAAAGAAGGAGAGGGAAAACTGGGAAGAGAAATGAGAGTAATGCAAGAAAACCATGAAAAACAAATCAACTGTTTGCTACAAGTGACCCAAAAAATGCTGAAGAAAATAACACTTAAAAAAAAATAAGATAGCCCACATATAATTTTACTACCCATTTGGGGACGCAGAAGGAAGGTATGAAAATTATAATGGAAAGAGTTACATAAGATAAAACCTCAGGAGAATTTGAATATCACTGGCAAGTCAAAGCATCAAAACAGATTCCATTTATAGAGATACCCTTTGGAATTTAGTTAATTTCTTTATCCTAGGCAGTGAATTGTAAAATTCAGCTCTAACAATGAAGTCAAGGGAGGATTAGAACTCAAGAAGACCTCATTAAAATACCTGGCCTCCAGGATTCTGAGATAGGGTTGGTGACTTTCTGGAGAGCTATTCAGAAAAGAAGTAGGTTTCTTTATGGAAAAATGAAAATTACAGGTGCAGATGGGATGGTTACATCAACTGGTACATAGAACTTCTCCTTAATAATTGCTATTGTTTAATAATAGCTAACATTTACATAGCTCTTGAGGGTTTGAAAAGTGCTTTACAAATATTACCTCACTTGATGCTCACCACAACCCTGGGAAGGAGGTTCTATGTTTATCCATGTTTTACAGAAGAGGAAACTGAACCAGACTGAGGGAAAGTGATTTGCTGATTTTCATAAGGTCCCACAGCTACTAAGTATCTGAGTCTAGATTGAACTCTGATCTTTCTAATTCCAGGTTTGGCTCTCTATCCACTGTGCCATGGAGCTGTTGGGAACAAGGCTTCTTAACTATTTTTGTTCATGATAGACCCCGTTAAGTATTCTGGGAAAGCACTGGAGATCTTCTCCAAAGGATATTTGTTGCCTATATTATCAATAATGAATTGGAAAAAATCAATTTCGATTAGAATTTAAAGGTAAAAAAAGTTGCATATATCTCAAGGGACAATGAAATATCTTTTCTTTTTTTCCCATTTCTCTTGTTTTACATATAACCCAAAGCATGAAACCAAGAATGTCATTTTTGTTTTCTTTTTTCTAGCTATTTCATGTCCATATACATTTTCTCCTTATCTGAATGTATGCACCTCGACCACCAAATCTATCAGAATGACAATTACAAAAGATAGGGTAGTTGCTACTTCCCAAGAAACCTCTCTCAGACTTTCCTTAGCATTACCACATAATTTTTTGAATCTCTAAGAAACTAAAATTGTACTTAGGAAGCATGTAAGCCAATACCTTTGAACACTCAATTCAAATTCCACCAAATTTCTACAGTAAAATGATTTCTAAATTGATGCCCTTCCCCAAGATTTAATATCTTAGAAGTAATAACTACTTGCTTACCAACACACCCTCCCCTACTTCCAGATGCACCTGCTCTTCTGTCTACCTATTGATGGTCAGTTTCCTTTTCCTTCCCTTGACCTGAAAACATAGAGAGGTTATATACAATAACTTTAAGCAAAAATGTTAGCTGATTGGATCCATTATCAAAGGTCTCTGCATAAACCCCCTGAGGGAACTGTGCCCCTTGTGGCGACCCTGCCCCTACCCGAGCAGTTGAACTTAATCTCACACTGAATAGCAGTTCTGCCCTGACATGAGCACCTGAATTTAATCTTACACTAAATAGCAACCCTGCCCCCTCTGAAAGCCCTGAGGCTGGGAAGCAGCATTTGAATCTCAAACCCCAAGCACTAGCTGGGTGGATCTGGAGTCAAGGTGGGTTGGAAAGGAATCTCAGAACTCAAGTAACTGGCTGGGGAAATGCCCAGAAAAAGGAAAAAAAATAAGACCATAGAAGGTTACTTTCTTGGTGAACAGATATCTCCTCCCTTCCTTTCTGATGAGGAAGAACAATGCTTACCAACAGGGAAAGACAAAGAAGGCAAGCCTTCTGTAACCCAAACATCCAAAATAAATATTCAGTGGGCTCAGGCCATGGAAGAGCTCAAAAAGGATTTTGAAAATCAAGTTAGACAGGTGGAGGAAAAACTGGGAAGAGAAATGAGAGATGCAAAGAAAGCATGAAAAGCAGGTCAACACCTGGCAAAAGGAGACCTCAAAAAAATCTGAAGAAAATAACACCTTGAAAAATAGGCTCACTCAATTGGCAAAAGAGGTTCAAAAAGCCAATGAGGAGAAGAATGCTTTCAAAAGCAGAATTAGCCAAATGGAAAAGGAGGTTCAAAAGCTCATTGAAGAAAATAGTTCTTTCAAAATTAGAATGGAACAGATGGAGGCTAATGACTTTATGAGAAACCAAGAAATCACAAAACAAAACCACAAGAATGAAAAAATGGAAGATAATGTGAAATATCTACATTGGAAAAACAAGTGACCTGGAAATATAGATCCAGGAGAGACAATTTAAAAATTATGGGACTACCTGAAAGCCATGATCAAAAAAAAGAGGCCTAGACATCATCTTTCATGAAATTGTCAAGGAAACTGCCCCTGATATTCTAGAACCAGAGGGCAAAATAAGTACTCAAGGAATCCATCGATCACCGCCTGAAAGAGATCCAAAAAGAGAAACTCCTAGGAACATTGTGACCAAATTCCAAGAATTCCCAGGGTCAAGGAGAAAATATTGCAAACAGCTAGAAAGACACAATTCAGGTATTGTGGAAATACAATCAGGATAACACAAGATCTAGCAGCTTCTACATTAAGGGATCAAAGGGCATGGAATAGGATATTCCAGAAGTCAAAGGAACTAGGACTCAAACCAAGAATCACCTACCCAGCAAAACTGAGTATAATACTTCAGGGGAAAATATGGTCTTTCAATTAAATAGAGGACTTTCAAGCATTCTTGATGAAAAGACCAGTGCTCAAAAGAAAATTTGACTTTCAAACACAAGAAGGAAAAGAAACATGAAAAGGTAAACAGCAAAGAGAAGTCATAAGGGACTTATTAAAGTTGAACTGTTTACATTCCTACATGGAAAGACAATATTTATAACTCTTGAGACTTTTCAGTATCTGGGTAGTTGGTGGGATTACACACACACACACACACACACACACATGCACACACATATACATCTGCATGCACACACAGAGACAGAGAGCACAGAGTGAATTGAATAGGATGGGATCATGTCCTAAAAAAGTGAAGTTAAGCAGTGAGAGAGAAATGTATTGGGAGGAGAGAGGGAGAAATGGGATATGGCAAATTATCTCTCATAGAAGAAGCAGGCAGGAGACTTTTTAGTGGAGGGAAAAAGAGGGGAGCTGAGAAAAAACATGAAGCTTACTCTCATCACATTCGACTAAAGGAAGAAATAAAATGCACACTCATTTTGGTATGAAAACCTATCTTACAGTACAGGAAAGTAGGGGAGAAGGGGAGAAGCAGGGTGGGGGGGATGATGGAAGGGGAGGGCAATGGGAGGAGGGAGCAATTTGAAGTCAAAAATCTTGTGGAAGGACAGGATGAAAAGAGAGAATAGAAGCAATGGGGGCAGGATAGGATGGAGGGAAATATAGTTAGTCTTACACAACATGACCATTATGGAAGTCTTTTGCAAAACTACACAGATATGGCCTATATCAAATTTCCTGCCTTCGCAAAGGGAATGGGTGGGGAGGGAGGGATGGGGAGAAGTTGGAACTCAAAGTTTTAGGAACAATTGTTGAGTATTGTTCTTGCTACTAGGAAATAAGGAATACAGTTAATGGGGGAATAGAAAGTCATCTGGGCCCTACAGGACATAAGAGAAGATGGGGACAAGGGAAGGGAGGGATGATAGAAGAGAGGGCAGATTGGTGATAGGGGAAATTAGAATGCTCGGTGTATTGGGGGTGGGGAGAGGGGACAAATGGGGAGAAAATTTGGAACCCAAAATTTTGTGAAAATGAATGTAAAAAGTTAAATAAATAAATTTATTTAAAAAAAAAGAAAAGAAAAGAAAAAACAAATGTTAGCTGAGTCAGAGCAACTGCCCAGCCTTATTTCCTCTGGACAAGATGTGTTTAAACCACAAACCTAAAGCCTGAAAAGAAAGGAAGCCTTAAATACATTCAATTGTTTATCTCCCCTTGATACTCATCTGAAAGAGAGACAGCAGCATGACATATTGGCAGAAATTCCAGCTTTGGGGTCAGATTATGTGGATTTGAATCTCAACTCCTTTATTTAATACCTATGTGACCATGGACAAGTCAATTTACATTTCTAGTCTTCAGTTTCTTCATAGGTTAAGTGACATGGTTGGACTAGATGCCTCTAACTTTCCCTTATCCTGGGGTATTTTGCCCTAAGTATTGAGGGATTGCAAAAGGAAAAAACAAGTGTTAGGAAATTTCATTTGCAATAAACTTTGCCACAGAATACTTGTCCCTTCTAGTTCTCAGCATTCTGTAAGACTCAGTCTAGGTGTCTCTGATCTTTTAGGAGGCAATTAAGTAAATGAGATTGGGACTCTTAAAGGTTAATAAGACCACTGAGAGTGTCAATGGACCAGGACTCAAATAAGTGAAAAACCCCTTGCCTTCTCCACCCTACTTCTAATTTTAGACTGAAAAAAATCAAGAAAACTGGAGGGAACTTTGTAAGCTTATGTTTAGTCAATATTTAGTGACTGAATTAATGAATGAACAAAAAAAAATCCACTAAACAACTTAGAAATGGAATTTATATCTTTGACAAAGAACAACTTCCTTTTTGTAGGAAACAAATGTCACTTGCCATAATTTATTTTATATGTATAAAAATCTTCTTATTTCAAATATCAACACTATTTATGTATTTGTAGAATCCCAGAAACCTCACCATTCCAGTTGTGTGTTTATAGTATTCTGGTATATGCCAAAAGTTCTCTAAAAGAAATGGCTAAGATAAGCCGTTATTGACACATGCTGGAAGAATGGACTTACAATTTATAAACAGCAATAAGTTTATTAAACAATTGGGTGATCTGTTTGAGCCCAAGCATTCTTATGTTTGTCACACTGGGTGTAAGCAAGATTTTGATGCTACATGCCAGACTAAAGAGCATGAAGGAGTAAAAGTGGGATATATGCCCAGTTCACTAAGAAAAGAGGATTGGGAAGGGGAGAACATTCTCTTGGCCTTTCCTTTTGGAGTAGATTGAGGATCAAGGGGACCACTGACAATCAAGTACAGAGTAACAGAGAGAGCTAGTGTGTAGCGGTGGCTAAATTGTCACATGGCATGTGCTTACATGTCATCTTCTGGCAATAATGGTAGCAGGAATGATAATTTTAACAACACTAATTTGAACAAATGACTAAATCATATAGATCCGTTTAAATAGAAGAGTTTATAATAATGGTCCAGGATTAAGTTTTGCCACCAGAAATTATAGAAATTTTCTTTAAGGGCTTCCGTTTTATGGATCATTGTAAATTATGCAGCAAAGGAAACTATGAGACATGTTACAGCAGCTTACAAACTTGGCATACAAAAACATAATGAGACAGACGTAATTACATACCAGAAGCTTGCTCCCCTTTAAATTAAAAAGCTGTATCCTCAGTGCTTGGGCAGCTAGGAGAACCAGTGAATAGAGTGTCAGGTTTAACCCTGTTTGCCTCAATTTCCTCATCTGTAAAAATGATTTAGAGAAGGAAATGGCAAACTACTAAAGTATCTTTGTCAGGAAAACCCCAAATGGGATCGTAAAGAGTAGGGCATGATTGACAATGACTGAACAACGACAAAATCCCGAGAACTTAGCATGGCACCCGACTCATAGCTTGTTGACTGACCAACTGAGAAAATAACCTCGAAAATTCCACATTGAAACTGAATAAGCATCTAAAGATCATTACAGACATAACTGTTGCATGTGACTTCCCAGATATAATATTAATCCATAAATATTTAAGAATGAGGTTTTTAATAGATGCCACCATATTAAATACTCATAATCTCCAAAAGGCATGAAATCAATCAATCAATCAATAAGCACTTATGTGCTAATTATGTGCCAGGCATTGTGCCAACTGTTGAGATTGAAATGAAAAGTAATGGCATTTAGATTCCAATGGAGGACCATATAGCAATAAATAGACACATATGCAATGCCTACAGAAGAGACAGAAGGTAATCTGAAAGGGGAAAACATTAGTAATTGGGGGATTACAAAGAAGTCCTGCAGAGAGTGGCATTTCAGCTGAGTCTTGAAAGAATCCAGGGAAACCAGGAGGCAGAGGTGAGGAAGGAGATCACTGTAAACGTTAAAGACCTCCAATGCAAAGCCATTTCAATAGATGGCATGTTGTATGCTAGGAAGACGAAATAGGCCAACAAAACTGGATCACGAAGTGAATGGAGGGGAGTAAAGTCTAAGGCTGGCAAGGTAGAAAGAAATTAGGTTTTAAGGTACTGTCAAACAATTATATATTTTTTTAAATCCTGAGAAAAATAGGGAACCACCAAAGTTTATTGAATGAGAGTAACGAATGATGCGGTCAGATACTCTGTGGCATTTAAAAAGGTTCAAGAGACTTGAATTTCTGGGTGATTTAATCACATTATTAATTATGTCAGCATTTTAATAAAAAGATGATCATTTGACTGTCTCTTAGAGCAAAGACCCCTCATGGGGATGGGGTTATAGTTTATATGCCTTGGGAAGACAGATGTTCCTGAGGATGCCAATCAACTCTGATTAACAATTAATGAGAAAATGGATACTGCCATGAAAGTATGGGCTATATTGAAAGTGTCTTGGAGTATGTGACTTGGATCACCCAAACCTTGGTCAAAGAGCCTTATCAACATCCATATCACCTGTCAGACAAAAGGGAGGATCAACATTTTTTCAGACCTGTCTGAGCAAAACAAAATGAACAGGCCTGAACCCATTAGCCCAAATTTAAAATTTCTTTTACTGTCTTTGATTAAATTTCAGTCATCCTGGCTGAGTGTTTTAGAAAGATTTCTCACACTGGTTAATTTCTTGATGAAGAAGAAGAAAAGTGGGAAAACTTTGTTTCCGATTTAATAATTAGTTAATACAAGAGGGAAATAATCATTTCTCACAGCTCAAAGGTTTGGAGGATGAAAAAAGTTTTGAAATAGACACCTAAAAGAAGAAATTAAAATTGTGCAGAAATAGCATGAGGTATATGTCAGCACTGTTGCTTTATCCTCTACTTAAGTTGTTCCTAAGTAGAACATTCAATGAGTCTATAAAAGATGAACTTATATCTCAATAATTGTATTCAATTTTCAAAAAAGCTATCATTGTTTCCATCGTCATTAATACATACAATATTAAATATAAAAGAACAAAAGTATGACAAAAACGTATCCTTGCTGTTTCTTTCTGAATTCAATAAAAAAAAAAATGAGACCTTGATCATTATATTTATAATTATCATTGCCATCAAATAAATGATCAGTTATTAATATTAATTTAAAATACAACAATCAGGAAAGTTTTCATGGGAAGACACACATACTTGTGCTAAGTTTAGGGGTAAATACAAAGTCATACAGCCAAGTTAAAAAAGTAACTCTCAAAAGGCAAGATGTATAGGTTTGGCTAAAAAATCAGTTATGCTGAAAAAAGATTTGGAAGTTTTAGGAATTTTTTGGAGCATTTGGAGCATTTAGGAATGCTCCAAACAAGTCTGAGAAGGCAGGAGGGAAATGCTATTGCAACATTTGATTTCTTTAAGAAGCATATAGCATCTAGGTATGGAAAAGAAGCCACTTACTCTGTGCTCTACTCTAGCCAGCCCTTGCCTGAAGTGTTATATAGAGGCATTTGGTTGAGCTATGGACACAGCACCTGGCCTGAAGTCAGGAAGACTAGAGTTCAAATCCAATCTTAGACATTTATAGGGGCAGCTAGGTATTAGTACTGATGAAAGCTAATATAGAGACAAGCATGGGATTGACTGGAGTATCCCCAAATAAGTCTAGAAAACGAAAGGTAAAGGCAGAAACAATCTGAGAAGAAAAGAAAGAAGCATGAAGAGGAATTTTCCTTGAAAGAGGAAAAGTAGCAGGAAAAATAAGACCTAAAATAAAAGAATGCCTTGTCATGTACTTTTAACTTTCAAAAGCATTTTCATCTTTTTTTGTTTTATCTTAATAATTCTTTGCAGATGACTTGATAAGTATTATCATTCCCATTTTACAGATGGTAAAACAAGAGTCAAAGAGTTAAATAAATTATCATATATCTCATAACTGGTCAGTGGAAGAGCTGAGACTAAAACACCACATTTTCATGAACTTTAAATTTAGTGCCAGAAGAAGATAGACAATGTAAGAAATGATAAAAAAAAAATGGAGAATAAAATAAAGGGACGAATTCTAGATTCACATTAATTGGATGTCTTTGTAAAGCTTTGACTCATTTAAACTCAATTCACGTGTAAGTCAAAATATCACACTTACGATGTCATTGGTTCTCTTCAAGAATGAAGGACAGACAACAATTGGAAAAGGAATTCATTCATTCAACAAGCACTTATTAGGCATCTACTACATGCCAGGCACCATAGCAGGAGCAGAAAATACAAAGGCAAAAATAGTCTTTGACTTGAAGCAATTTATTCTCTAGGAGAAATAGTTAAGAGGGGGATTGGGGGGAGGAGGGTTAGAAGGGGGTGTCTGGGAGAGCAAGAGAGCAAGATCAGACAGACAAATAAAAACCAGTTTTACCTCCAAGTGGCATAGAGAGTATGACCTTGAGGAGCTTCATGCTCATGCATGTTGGTATTCTGAGTATACTCCACTGGGTAAGAGTGTCAAGTAAGTTCCTAGATGACTATGGGTCCCAGAGCATCTTATTAAGCTTACCCTTTTTCCACTGGGAAGCGATTATTCATCAAGAAAGTATGCAGGTTTAGGGATGTCTCAGTTCGAATTTCGCTCTCTCCATCCATCACAATCTGCATAACTCCATCTCCTAGTCATGTTTTTATTGAGTACTAATTCCATTTACTCACCCTCATGGCACTGGAGTTCCCTACAAAAGTAAATATATGTTCTTGAATAGTGCACACAATTAGTTTTTACAATTAGCATAGACTCAATAAGAAACCAAATAGTAGTTAATAAAAATCTCTACCAAGAATGTTACTTCAATTCTTCCACTTTCCAAACTCCAGAAGTTCTCCCCTCTTTCCCCAACACAGTATGCGATTTTGACCCAGAGTTTCTAGGACAAATACAATTTAAATTTGTTTTAAATTCTTCACTGCAGCCCCACTTCAGGGCAAAGGAGGGTCTATTTGAATTTCCACTTATTAGACAGAGAATCACACTCCGGAGGAATTCTAAACTTGGCACTTATATGACACAAAATGGACTCAGGATGAAGGTAGACTAAATTTGGGATTAAGTACAAATTATAATTTAAGCGGATCAGTGCCTTTCCCCCTTCCACCAGACTGATTGTTGGCTGGGACCTCTGACCATTTCCCAATAGCTAACTAACCTATTATGAAGTAAGGTAGACCCAGCATCCAAACCTGACAAGAAACCACACATTTTTCCTGCAGTCGCTTTCTCTCCTGACTTCTCTCCCTTGCCTTGCCTATATCTTTCTTTTCACTCCTTCTCACTGTCTAAAGCCACATCTTGTCTCTTGAGAAAACAACAGCTTACTAATTTCCTCCCAAGTGCCAGACACTGTCTTGAATAATTAAAATAATTAAACAGCTCATGACCTGAAAGAATTTACACTCTATTAGGACTGGGGTCAGAGTGGACACGTACAAAGATAAGTAAATACAGAATACATAAAGAATGAGGATGGATCAACAAGGGCCTAGTTTTAGGAGCATGCTCAAGGGACCCAACATGAATATCTGATGAGCCTATTTCTGGAAGTTTGTGAAGATATTGAATAACTTAGTAGGCTTAACTTAAATACAAAATACTGTAGAGGGTAGAGGTGAAAAATACTAAGAACTGGGAAGATCATCGGTGGCCTTATTTAAGTGGAAGTTCTTATCAGGATTGGGGAACCTGAAAAATCCTTGATGTTTGTTCCATGAAGTTTGGATCCAATTACAGGGCCTCACTTGAGAACCTAGAGGGCCACATGTGCCCTTCAGGCCACAGATCCCCACCCCTGAGCTAAGCCTTCAAAGAAATTAAAAGGACATGAAGTAGAGTACAATTCTGCCATGAGGGATGGATTTTATTAAGGCAAAGAGATGGATAAGGAAATGTTATACATGGGGACCTGTATGTAGGCTAATTTTCTTGGAAGATAGGGTGAATGCATGACAAGGAGTATATGAAATCTATCTGGAAAGATAGATGGGGGGGTTACAATGGTGAAGGGCTTTAAATGCCAAATAGGAACTCATTTTCTGAGCTTGAAGATGTCACTGAAACTTCTTTACCAGAGGAATAGCATGGTTGGGTTCATGACCTAGGAACATCACTTTGACAGCTGTGTGAAAGGTGTCTTGTGAAAAAGAAAGGCATGAGCTAGGGATGCTAATTAGGAAATTAGTAGAAAAATATTACAGTGATTCAGATGAGAAGTAATGAGGACCACGATCACTAAAGCATTGGTCATGAGTGAAGGGACAGATGAAAGGAATGTTATAGAGGCAATATCCAACTGATTGGAAACAAAGGAAAACAAGGAGTAAGGATGACTCAGGGATTTCAAACCTGGGTAACTATAAGCATAGTGGTATCATGTCAAAAATAAGGAAGTTAGGAAGAGAAGAGGTTTGGAAGTAGGGTGGCGGGAAAGATCATGAGTGCTGTGTTGGACAGGTTAAGTTTGATTCCCGTAAAGGAATGAGTGAGTTAATAAAATAATCACATTTCACCCTAGAAAACTTTGTAATGCATTCTTAATGCATTCTTAAAGTAATGAATTCTTAAAGGACAGATGGATTAAAACTCACAGTAACGAGATCATTCCCTTCCCTTCCCCACCCCACCCCATTATTGTGGAGAAGGATTTGAAACAGGATATAGAAAGAATGCCTTCCAGAAACTCAGGTGCAAATTTTTCTCCACCTCATAGGACCCATCCCACTTTGCGCATGATCCCAATCCAGAACACACAGTGTTCCTCATGGGATTTGACAGGGTTCAGGTTTAGAGACCCTCCTCTCTTTTGCTGGCTAATCTAGTAGGTTAACCTAGCAAGTCAATCTAACTTGTTATTAAAGGAAACTAGACCTTGGAAATGTTAAAAAAACATACAGGATGCCAATCTAACCTTTTAGAGAGGTTGAACTGTAGGAAGTTCTTTGATCACAGTTAAACCACATACAATTCTAGGACCTTCTTCCTGTTTCTGTGATATAAATCCAGAAGAAAACACCTATTTGCAAACCGAGAGTCAGTTAGCTAATTCTTATGGGAAGCTGTACTTTGAACACAGACCTATTTCCCACTCACATGATTATGATGACTATAGGTGGTTCATTGAGCAATCTGTTCTGAAATGGTCTTTGCTTTTCCCTCATAGAAGGTGAGGCTTACCAAGGGTTTTGATGAGGCTTAAAAAAATCTTTATTTTTATATACAATAATAATACTCTATATTGATGCAACTCGGCATTACAAGGTACTTTTCCTGGTTTCCTTAGACATTCCTTCCCTCTGTGCTATACACCTGAATTTTCTTTCTTTGTATTTCTCACACACAAAGCCCCATCTCTCATCTCTATGCTTTTGTATTGTGTTCCCCTCCTCACATCCATCTCTTGGAATTGCTGGTTGCCTTCAAGACTCAATTCAAGTGTCTTCTTATAAATAAGACCTTTCTAGGTACCGCCAGAATCTAGTGCCTTCCCCTCCAAGTTAACCTATAACTATTTCACATGTATTTTGCATATATCTTCATCATATATTTGTATATACCTTTATATTTGTATGTTGTCTCTCCATTATAATGTAAGCTCCTTGTGAGCACAGATTAATTCATTCCTTATATTTGTTTTCCTTTTGCCTAGCACAGTGCCTGGAACATTGTTGACGATAGTAATTCCCATCAATCAATAAGCATTTATTAAGTGTCTACTATACTAAGCAATACATCTACTATATGTCTACAGGACTCTGCTGAGCACTGAAGATATAAAACAAGGAAAACTATAGTCCCTGCTCTGATTGACTAATTTTCCTGGTTCAATCTTAGTCCTTGGTCATATCTGGGCTTTAGTTTCAGGCTTTGGTTCTTTTAATTTACGTAATTGTAGTTGCATATATCGTTTTCTTCCGTCTACTTCTTTTACTCTGTGTCATTTCATTTGTCTCTTCCTGTATATCTCTGTATTCGTATTCATTATCTAATACTTTTGGTCAACTACAAAAGTGATTTCACCTACCTTGCAGTAATCTGCTGAAGACTAGACATAAAAGAGTAATAATTGGAGAGCAATTGATCCCAAGACCATTTCTATCTGAATTCCATTGAATGAGATTGTAATGATAAAATAATGATGGTGATAATAAAAATAACAGAAAGACAAGCAGAGTAAAATCATATAATAGCTGATATTTAAAATAGCTCTTTAAGGTTTTGTATTAGTGAACACCCCAATATACACAGGGGGGCCTACTTGCTACCACAGGTTTTTTGATCTGCTTCTCGAAAAGGAAAGGTAACTTTTGAGGGATTAAAAATCACTTTAATTAAGCAAAGGTATCAGAGAAAATCAAAATTTCAGAGAATTCAAAAATCAACAGACAGCACTTCCAAATTACCTGACCATTAACATACATAACATATTTACCAGAGAGGGAAACACCAACGTCTGGGTTTTCAAAGGGGGTGGGAGGTGGGGGTCATCTGAGGCTTCCCAGAGCCTCCTCTAGCACAGAAAGCTTTTTCCAAAAACTAAGCCCCAAAGTGAAACCTCACCCTGTATTTATACGTTTTTCAGAGCCAGAGGGCATGACCCTCTGACCCAGTGCTTTAATAGAAAAAACAAAAGGTACTTGGGAGCCTCCTACAAAACAACTCCCCTAATCAAACTTCCCTCAATGGGCAAGTCCATCAATAGGTGGGGAAGATCTTTAATCACATTCAAATAGAGGCATTATACTTCTTGATTATACTAAAACAAAAACAGCAAAAGATCCTACTTTGCTTGACCTCACAGGTTTGTACAGAAATACATGTCTACACACATACATACCCATAGGTATATCTTTATATACATGTATGCATGTATATAATCCCATTGGAGTTACACAATAACTTTATAGGTTAAGTGCTGATATTATCTCCATTTTATAGATTGACTTCCCTTCTCCAGGGTTTAATTTCTTCTACTATAAAATGAAGAGGTTGCCCAGATGATTTCTAAAATCTCTTCTAGCCCTAAATCATGAGTCCTATCACCTCTTGTGTGGAAATAATTATAATTTGAATGTTCCCCTGAATAAAAATTTAGGGGATTTGATCCTACTTTATAGGATGAAGAAAATAACTCCAAGGTAATTCATTTTGTCAGGAAAGAAGAGTCAGGAAAAGGACAACATTGCCTAATTCTTTCCCAGACCCTCCTCCATTCTGGTGACAGGATGGTTCTAACATTACATAAAAAGAAAATTTACCTGACTACCCAACTCCAAAAATATGTGATACTCACATGGTTTGGATAGAATACTTACCACCCACTGATTGGCAGATGATATAGACCTGGCTTGGGAAATAATTAACTCATGTTCTTGGCTTCTGAAGTTGCTTCCCTCACCATTTGATCTTTATAAACACAGTGTGAGAAAAACTTCTGGGTAGTGTTTGGTTTGTACGAATTTATGCCTGCAACCGTAGGTAGTTAGGAGAGTTAGAACTTTCTTCCTAGTAAATTGGATTAATATTAATGTTATTTTCCTTAAAATTGAGTCATCCCAGGAGTATGTTTCTAGGTTGAGTCCTCTTCTTTTGGAGAACCAGAGGGTGTAGTACAGGGCCAATGATCCAACACAGTCAGAGTGTAGCCCATCTCATTGACCTCCCATTAACCATACTCCCCCCTATTTCCTCTGCCCTATGGTATAAGCATGTCAACAAGCTTAATAATACATAGACCCATTCAGACACATCCTAGGGACAATTGAAATCTCTAGAGCACAATCAGTATGCACCAGAGATTTAATAACAGGTCTCCAAGGCATTCCCCCCTCAACAGTTTTCATTTAATTTAAGTGAAACAAATACTACCACCTAAAGATCTTGTACAGGCTTTATTTGTAATTATCCCTTGAATAGGAATTGCAATAGATAATTTTGTAGTATCATAGTAGATCAAAGATCACAAAGGACCTTAGAAGCGATCTAGTCTTGCTCCTTCACTGTGTTTAGCTTTGCAATCTCTCTTCTGAAAAAACCAGCGGTTAGTAACCTTTTTTGTGGCTCTTTGTCCCCTTCAACAGATGGGTGAAATTCAAGGACCTCTTACAAGAATGACATTTTAAAAGCATAAAATAACATTTAAGGGATTACAAAGATTAGTGAAAAATAAAAAATGTACTATTTCCCTTTTCAAGTCCACAGACTCTCTGAAATATGTCCAGAGACCTCTTAAGTATCCTTGGCCCCATATACATGGCCCACCCTACCCCCAGAACAGCTAGGTGGCACAGTGGATAGAATACCAAGCCTGGAATCAGGAAAACTCATTTTTCTGAGTTCAAATCTGGTCTCAGACACTTACTAGCTAGTCACCTGAGTAAGTCACCTAATCCAGTTTGCTTTAATTTCCTCATCTGTCAAATGAGTTGGAGAAAGAAATGGTAAACCACTCCAGCATCTCTGCCAAGCAAATCCAAATGAAATCATGAAGAGCCGGACATTACTGAAATAACTGAACAAAAACAAAATGACTCCCATAAAATGAGGAAAGTGAACTTCCACATGAGTATATCTATGGGAAATCAAATCAAGTTATTTTTAGCTTTTATCATTTGGTTTATTGTTTCTTTTTTATTTTTTGGAAAAGCTTCACACATGTAGTAGAAGAAATAGGATACAGCCCTGAGTCAGGACATCTTGGTCCCATTCCTAGCTCTACTACTAGCTAACTATGTGGCTTTGCAGAAGTTCAAATTCCAACCTGGGTCAACCATGTCTCATTTCTCTTCCAGATGCACTCCAGACTTCTTCTACTATGTCCCAGTGTCTGAGCCTTAGGGGTAACTTTGTCTCACTAGTCTATCTCCTTTTCAGTTTTTTGTTTTCATGTGTTGTCTTACCCCATTGGAATGTTTCTTGAGAATAGGGGAAGTCCTTTCTGTGGCAGCAAAATGGCTTAGTGTTGGGCCTGGAGTCAGTAAGCTCAAATCCCACCTCCAACACTTACTGGCTGTGTGAACCTGGAGAAGTCATTTAACCTCTGTCTGCCTCAATTTCCTCATCCATGTCACCCTATTCCCAAATCCTGTTGGTATATGATGTTCTTGTTCTCAGTGATCAATATTCCACCCTTGTCTGAGGAGTGGAGTAAAGCTGACAAGAACAAGCCTTCAAGCCTCAAGTTGCTTTGGGTGCTTTTGCCTTCCAGATTCAAAAAGGAAGGTGGAAAAGACTACATCTATAAAATGGGGATAATAATAGCACCTAACTTTGCATAAACAAAACCAATACAACCAAGATTAGAATGAAAGTAGAAAGTTGGTAAATAATCTTTATAGCAAGTGTCTCTGATAAATGTCTCATTTCACAAATATTTAGAGTAGTGAGTCAAATTTATAAGAATATAAGACATTCTCCAATTGATAAATGGCTATAGGACATGAACAGACAGTTTTCAGATGAGGAAACCAAAGCTATCTACAGGAATATGAAGAAGTGCTCTAAATCATTTTTGGTTAGAGAAATGCAAATTAAAACAACTCTGAAATACCACCAATATATCAGATTGACTAACATGACAAAAATGGAAAATGACAAATTTTGGGGAGGATGTGGGAAAATTGGGACAATAATGCAGAGTTGGTGGAGTATAGAACTGATCCAAATGTTCTGGAGAACAGTTTGGAACTAAACCCAAAGGGCAACCAAACTGTGCATACCTTTTGATCCAGCAATACCATTTCTAGGTCTGCATCCGAAAGAGATCATCGAAAAGGGAAAAAGGACCTACGTATGCAAAAATATTTATGGCAGCCTTTTTCATGGTGGCAAAATATTGGAGATTGAAAAGATGTCCATCAGTTGGGGACTGCTTGAATAAGCTGTGGCATATGAATGTGATAGAATACTATTGTACAATAAGAAATGATGGACAAGCAGATTTCAGAAAAACCTGGAAAAGTTTGTATGAACTGATGCAAAGTGAAATGGGAAGAACCTGGAAAACATTATACACAATATCAGCAACATTGCATGATAATCAACTCTGGATGACTCAGCTTTTCTCAAGTGACACAATAATCCAAGACAAGTGCAAAGGACTCATGAAGGAAAACTGCTACCCACATCCTGATAAGGAACTGATCGGCTCAAAGCATACTTATTTTCTTTATTCTTTTTGGTGTTTTTTTTTCTTTTTATCTGTTTCTTCTTTCACAACTCTTACTAATATGGAAATGTGATTTACATGATAGCATATGTGTAACCAATATAAAATTTCCTGTCATTTTAGGAAGAAGAGAGGGGAGGCAGGGAGAAAAATTTAGAACTAAAAACTTTGTGAAAATGAATGCTAAACATTGTTTTGACATGTAATTGGGGAAAAAAAATACTTTTAAAAGACAATAGCACCTACCATCCAGGGTATTTGTGAGGGTAATATGAACTAATGTTTGTAAGATATTTTGAAAAATTTACAATAATATATCCATCTATCTAGCTACCAATTATTATTTGGGGGGTTTTTATTTGTATTTCCTGTATTTAGCATAGGGACTGGAAGAAAAAATGCACTTTTAAGTCCTTATTAACTAATTCACTGACTGACAATTTTGCCATTTGTTATCTGTGTGGTTTTAGGCAAGATATTGGACTCCTCTGGGCTTCAGTGCCCTCATCTATAAAAAATAAGTCGTTGTACTAAATGATTGTTAAGCTTGAAATCTATGGTCCCTTCTCTACTTAACTCTCTGGACCTCAGTTGCCTTATCTGTAAAATGGCTATCTTGAATTAATTGTACTCAATTAAACTGCAATGCAATTATCTTGGATTTTCTTTCCAGATTTAAATTATCTGACTGCTGATGAAGAAAGGGAAAGAATTAGGCAGTCAGATAAAGCATTAATAATTGCATTCTTGCTAGGACTGCTATTCTCCCAGTGTGGAAAATAAGGCATCTGCCTTAGGGTCTCTGGAGAACAGTTGCATGATAATACCTGTCTTTTAATGCTATATCTTAAAAAAAAGATATGAAATGTTCTCTATTATGTTCTGTATGTGATAGACATGTTCAGGTTATCAAAGTCCTAGAACACTCAGTCATGTTAAAAATAAAGCTCATTTTTTAATCCAGAACCTTCACTGGGAGCTTTCTCATTCACCGGCCAGTGACTATAAACTACTCAGTGGATGACTTTTGTAATAAATAAAGCTAATCAAAAATGAATTGTAGGAAAATCATACTCAAAGTCATTTTATGAGTGTTTTTATGACAATAAGTGCTAAAGCAAACAGACTTTTGTCATTTTAACTTCACAATCATTAATGAAATACTTGTAAGACAAAATACTACTAAGACAGAAAGAATGGAAAAGAGAATAAGATAATATAGACACATGGCTGACTTTGGTGATTTGAGTTCAAATTTCACCTCAGGCATGTACTAGATGTGTGACCCTGGGAAAATCTCTTAAACTTTCTGCAATTCAGTTTTCTCATTTTTAAAAAGAGGGGATTAAACTCGATGGCTTTGTCATCTCCTTCTGGCTCCATCTATGATTCTATGAATATGAAAAAAAAAATAAAAGTGATATGCTTCTCAAATTTTTCCTAAAACCATGTACGTTATTAAAGGTAACCAGAGTTTTTTGGGGGACATTAATGGACATGGACATGACTCTACTGTTTCACCTCACTCTACCAAAATGGGGTTAATGGTGAAAGATATATATGTATATATACAATAATGCCTTTTTTTCACCCAACATGACCACTGGTCTTCAGTTTCCCGATATGTAAACTGGAGAGGTTAGACTAAAAGATCTCTATGGGTCTCCTCTAACCCTAGCTTCCTATAATTTTGTGTTTGTGACCAAATTATATCAAAATCCTGAGTGTTTCCAACTACCTCATCCAATAGCAGCCAACCCTAGGAGATGCAGGTAGTCTAGTTCTTTCTCATAAGTCATCCCACAAAGCATTTCTAATAACCACAGGATCAGCCTCATTTGCTTTATTTTTCCTGGCAGTTGGATTTTCTTGAAAATCATGAGGCAGAACTGCCAGTTATCATTGCATAGCAAAAAACTACTGTCCCCTTGACTGGCCAGCTAGGAGCAACTCCAGTCCTTGTAAAATGTCATAAGGGAGTTTTGCTTATTTTCCACTTTGTCAGTGTGTGATTTACACTGGACAGAAGCCAAATTAACCCAAATCATTCATTTGGCCTAAGGCTGCTAACCAAATACCATTTCTGGATTACTGGTCTACCAACCATCTAGGAAGAGAAGGGCTATTTATTCTTGCCTTTGGGGAAGCTGTTTTCCTACCCTCAAATAATGCTAATTTTTCAGTAATGATACCAATTCTCATTAATCTGAACTGTGTGGCATGAATACCTTCCATCTAACAGACTAGAACCAAGTAATATGCTCTAAGTCAGTCTTATTTTCTTTTCTGGTAGCTTTCAATGCATGAAAGAGTGGGAAACTTTCACATCTTTGTGTGATTTGCCTTTTGCTACATGAATTAAACATGAACAGCTAGGTTTAGGCTCAATGAACTTTATAGTGAAATCCAACTGATTAAGACTTCACTTTTATAAGCTATTAAACTCATCTTGTGTGGTATCGTTGGGCTGTAGCCTAGAACAAAATGTTATCTTATCTTCAGCATCTCCCTTCATATATCACTGCTGAAGAATAAGGAAGGTATGAGGACTGGACCTTAAGGTAACATACACAACCAATTTTCCTTGTGCAATTTGATAATCCTGCCAATTAATCATCCAGCTCTTCTCTGCACTTGAAAAGGAAGGTTGGATAGTTTCATTACCTTGTACACACAACTCTGCAGGTAATAAAGTCCTACCTCCTTTGGCAGCATGTAACCAGGCAGCTTTCATGAAGGTCATAAATATCCTGACCACAGTCAAAGGAGAAAACACAGTCAAAAAATTCCTAGTATCTCACAAGAGCCAGACAAATTCTTTAAATTTTGCAAATTAACTAGGGCAATAGGGAGGGGAAGGAAGAGGAGGGGAGAAGGAGAGAGAGAGAAGAAAAGGGAAGGGGAGAGAGAGAAGGAGGGATAAGGAAGGAAAGAGAGAAGGAGGGATTAGGAAAAATATCTCAAGTTTTTTGTCATCATTACCTAAAAAAGCCTCAAAATCTTTGTAATATCAATAGGGAAAACTGGGTTCTTGTTGAGTCCTTTCAGTCATGTCAGCCTCTTCATAATCCCTTTGGGATTTTCTTTGCAAAGACACTGGAGTGGTTTGTCATTTCCTTCTCCAACTCATTTGACAGATGAGGAACTGAGGCAAACAGGGTTAAATGACTTGCCCAGAGTCACACAACTACTAAGTTCTGAGGATTTGAACTCAGGAAGGTGAGATTCCTGCCTGACTTCAGACTTAGCACTCTATCTACAGGATCACCTAGGTGCCTGGAGAACTAATTTAGCTGGGGTTTTATAGACAGGTTTTGACCAACCTAGTTCAGAATTCTACCTATTCTCCATAGTATATACATTTTTTCCCAATAATCGAATCTCTTTCAGTATAAAAATTATAAACAAATAGGATGCTTCCTAGAAATTGACAGGGAAGAAATGTGAGAAGAAATTCTCTATCGTACATGTATTCTCAGCGCTAAACTCAGTGCCTGACATACAATGGGCATATAATAAAAGTTTCTTGAGTGATTGATTAAAATATTGACTCTGAAATTTATGTTCCCTTCTCTATTTAACTCTCTGGACCTCAGTTGCCTTATCTGTAAAATAACTACTTTGAATTAATTCTACTCAATTCAACTACAATGCAATTATCTTAAATTTTCTTTCCAGATCAAATTATCTGGTTATTGATGAAGAAGAGGAAAGAATTAGGCAGTCAGGTAAAGCATTAATAATTACATTCTCCCTATTGACTCTGATTTATATCCAAGGTGTGAACAAGAACCAGTGGCATTATATTATCCTTCTAGAGGCTTAGGCAGTTCTTTTGTTCAAAAATAAGATGATCAATTTCTCCTCCACCCTCACTTTCTGCTCTACTACATCTCCATGAAATTTCAAGTGAATTCATTTATTCAGCCAATAAACATTTATTAAGCACCTAAAATATTCCAGGCTAAAGACCAGGGATACAGGGAAAGGCATAGCCCTCGTCTCAAGGAGCTCAGTCTAACGGGAGGGATGACATTCGAACAACTACATACAAATGAGCTGTATGCAGGATAAATGGAAATAATCAACAGAGGGAAGGCACTCATATTAAGAAGGATTGAGAAAGGCTTTCTTTTTCTTTTCCTGCTTTTTTAGAATGTGGGACTTTAACTGGGAAATAAAGGAAGTCACGAGCATTCTAGGCAGAAGAGAAAGTCAGTGAAAATGCCTGAATCCAAGGAATGGGGTGTCTTGTTCAACAAACAGCAAAGATAACAGTGTCACTGGATTACAGAATTAGTGGAGGGGAACTTGGTGAAAGAAAACTGGAAAGATCAGGAGGAAAGTGTATGTGCATGTTGGGGAGAGGGGGGAAGGTTATGAAGGTCTTTGAATGCCAAACAGAGAATATTTTATTTGATCCTGGAGATGACAAGGAACTCCTGGAGAAGGGGAACCACTGGAGTGACATGGTCAGACTTGAAGATCACTTTGCTAACTGAATGAAGGACTGGAGTGAGGAGATATTTGTGGTAGGGATATCAATCAGCAGGTAGCGATAAACATCCCAAGTATGAGGTGCCAACCAGACCCAATCAGCCTGTAACCTGTAGATGGCTAGATCCAAGCAAGAGACAGGGGAGTCAGGAATCAAAAAGTAGTTTAATTTCAAAGTGAGGGGATTGGACTAGATCAGGGACTGAGATCCTTGAACTTCTTTCAGAAAAGAAGTTCAAACATTTCAAGATAATGAATTTCCTTTGTAATCCTGCGAACTTTATTTTCTGCATTTAAAAACATTATTCTGAGAATGGATTTCTTAAGTTTTATCAGACAACCAAAAGCATCTCTCTCTTTCTCTCTCTCTCTCTCTCTCTCTCTCTCTCTCTCTCTCTCTCTCTGTGCCGCGCACACATACACACCCACACACACACACACACATACACACACACACACACAAATGTTAAGAGTCCTTGGAATAGATGATCTCTAAGGTGCTTTCCAACTCATTCTATGATTCTCTGAGGGTCAAATGTCTCAGAAATTAAGTCTATGACCATGGGTAAATTGCTTGACTTCTTTTATTTCAGTTTCTTCATTTAAAATTAAAATGTTAATTTTTAAATTAAGAAAACTATTTAAAAGAACTTCTCTAGCTCCAAGGGACACTATGACATTATGGGAACCATCTATTCACTAAACAGAAATAACAATATTCACTATTAATAATATAAATATCTGTTTATAATATCTAGGTTTAGCATAGATCCAATATATTGTGATCTCATCATTGAAGGTATGCCATCCAATAATGTAGACCACCACTCATTCATGCCAGAAAATCCTATCTACTTATAATCTACCACCAAGGGCCAGTCAACATACTGGGGCCCTTCCTCTAGTTCTTTTGACATTATATGGATAAAAATGGAGCCTGTAGCCGATCTATCAATTATCCCACATTCCAAGCGACCAGTCTTTATTTTTCTAGTCACACATTTCTGTGATGAATATACAAACACATAGACAAATGACTATATTTTGTTGACAATTTTTATGACATTTACACCATATGACTTTTGACTTCAGGCTGTACCCACACAATATAAAACTACATAAACATGACTTTCCCCCATTCTGTATAAACTCTGATGAAGGCTATATGATGGGGATATACTAGTAAAGGTTTAATAATCACTCTTCTTAAAAAAATACACATAAAAGAGTTTTAATTTTAATATGTATTATCAATATTTTCTCTATCACTTTCCTAAGTCTAGACAAGTAAAAAAAAAATAAATTAAAATTTTATTTGAATGGTTTGCCAATTTCCAAGGTATAAATGTTCACAATGAAAATTTAACAGCCAGGTCTGGAGAGACATTATAAGGAAATTTAAGCACCCCCTCTCCCCTCACTGTACCTACACAATGTCAAACAGTGATACTAATTAATTGAACCAAGGGACTCAACATGCTCTATTTAACAGAATTTTTCACATCATTATGGAATTTCTCATGTCCTTGCTTACAATAAAATGTTTTTTCCATGCAAACCTTGAATAAGCTAAACTAATTAATGCAGGCTGAAATTCCTATGAGAATTTTCCCTTTCTTTATAAAAGAAAGATCCCAGGCAGGTGAAAGAAAAAGTAAAGGAAATTGGAAAAACAAAAATAAATGGAGCAAAATTCAGTGATCCTCAGGATTCACTGTTAAAGTTAGTATTCAGATTTCATAACATACAACAGATACTAAAAAAATATAAGGAAAAATTGTTAAAAGGACTTTCCTGTACTACCACCATGCCTATCTATGTCCTGCAAACCATTTGCTAATGGTTTTTCCCCAAGTGACCTTATTTTATGTGTGTTTTGTCTATGCCCTGAGGACAAAGACATTTTCTTGTTGTATATGTATTCCCAGAACCTAACACAGTTCCTGGGACTTCACAAAAGCTCGTTTGGTTGGCTGTTGTATCCATTTTCAAAGAAGACTGTGACATCGGAGAAATGATGACATGACTTGCACTGGACTTTGTTTTGAATAAGAGAGGGCTGTGTAAGGTCACCAAGCTCACTTTCTTTCTTTGAATCATAGAATGAATGAGTCATACTTTCTTCCTAAAGAAGGTTTGAGGCTGAAGAATGAATTTTGTAGAAATTATTTCCTCCAAAGCACTATGATAACTCTTTAGGTAGCTTCCCCTGACAGCAAGGCCTAATTAGCGTAATTCAAGACTTGTGTTTAGGCTTCTTTCAGAAATGAATAACTATGACAACCGGGGGCATGCTATTCAACATACTTAACTACATTTAGTTTCATTTTTCATGAGATTTTTGCGCAATCGTGTATAACTTATTTAATTTATACTTATAAAATTCTTATAAACTGAAAAAGATTATACTTAAAGCAATATTTAAAATATTGACTAAACTTCAAATATTAATTTAATGAATATTTATTGATTACCTATTCTATATAATGCACTATTCCAGGTTTCAAAAAAAATTAGCATAATCTAAAAGCTCCACTTCTCCCAATATTTGCTTGTCCATTAATGCCATTCATGAGATAACTTATGTGTGCAAGGCACTGTTTGTCTTTTCCCCTTCATCTATGGGCATTGTAACCCCTTTTTATCACTTCTGAAATTGATTCTCAGCTTGTTAAACTTCAGATTTTTTATCCATAAAATGAGTGAGTTGGACTAGATCTCTGATTCTATTCTGGTGGTATTGGAATCTAGGGAATAACTACGTTCTTGCTCTTTCATTGTTGCTCATCCTTTCAGTCCCAGTTGTCTCTTCTGCAATCCAATGATTCAGTCTTCTATATCTTCCCTTTTTTCCATATCTGTATTTCCTTTTTAAAGAGACAGATGCAAGCCTGCCCCATGCAAATCTTTGAGAAGACCTCCAGATGACTATTCTATAGATTTCTTAAAGAACTGACCTAATTTGTTCTACATATTTTGAAAGTATTGGCAAAATAAAGTTTTACCCATAGGAAAAATTTTCAGGAACCAAGATGGTGGAGTAAACTGTTGCAACTCTTTCATACTCATCTCCAAACAACCATAAAATAGAGCCCCAAAACAAATCCTGAACAGCAGAACCAGCAAAAAAAGGAGGTAAAACAATATTTCAGCCCAAGAAACTTGAAGGATCAACAAGAAAGATTCATCTCACTCAGGTGAAAGGGGAGCACAACCTAGGATGCGAAGTGTCCCAGCAAGCCAGCAGGAAGTGCCACTCCAGCAAACAAGTGGGAGATCCTGAACCCTAGCATTGTGGAGCAGTCAAACAACCCCCCACCTTAGCATAGCCAGGGGAACTGACATCTAATAACCACTAACTGCTTCCTCATAACCTCAGACAGATAGACCCCCTCCAGTGACCAAACCTCCAAGTGCTTCAGTATAGTCCCAGGAAAAAAGGCTACCTCCAAGGTCTGACCACCCTACACTTCAGTGTAGCCATGGGGAAACATAGATGCATCACCCTGGGCCTCAACATATGTCAGACACAACCACTAGGATGGCCCTACAGCCTCAAGCACGACCAGCCAAGCCCCACCCCATATCTTTGGTGCAGCACCATACACACAGGAGGTCCCCCATGGACCTCAGGGCAATATCAGCACAGTACCAGGTAAGCAGCCAGGGCCTGCAGCCACTAGCGCAAGAAGTCACCCTGGAAGCAGAGCTCAGATATAAAAGGAAAGGGAAAAAGGCCAAAAAATAAAAAACGGATGAGGAGAAAACTACAACAACCAAAAGAATCTGACCATGAGACGTATTATGGCGATAGGGAAGACAAAAAAACAATTTAGAAGAGATCCACAGTGTCAACATGGGAAGTGGTCTCAAGCCCAGAAAGACCTCATGGGAGAGCCCAAAAAGGAACTAAAAAAATATTAGAGAGACACAAGAGAAACTGGGAAAAGGAATGAGAGTCATGCAAGAAAATCAAGAAAAAAGAGTCCACAATCTGGAAGACTGGTCAAAAAGTAAAACTGGCCAAACAGTAAAGGAGACACAAAAATCCACCGAAGAAAACAACTCCTTAAAGGGTACAATTGGCCAAACGGAAAAGAAAGTACACAAGCTAATTGAGAAAAATAATGCCTTAAATTTAGAATTGAACAGGTAGAAGCTAATGACTGTATGAGACATCATGCATCAAACAAATCCAAAAGAGTGAAAAAATAGAAGAAAATTGAAAATACCTCATGGGACAGACAACAGACCTGAAAAATAGATCCAGGAGAGAAGATAACAGAATCATGGGACTACATGAAAGTTGTAATCCAAAGGAGGACCTGGACAGCATCTTTCAAGAAATCATCAAGGAAGACTGCCCTGAAATCCCGGAACCAAAGGACGCGATAGGCATTGAAAGAATCCTCAAACCACTTTGGGGAAGAGATTCCAAAATAAAAACCCCAGGGATGTTATAGCCAAATTTCAAAACTATTAGGTCAAGGAAAAAATATAATACCACAAGTGGTCAGAAAAAAAATAATTTAAATATCAGGGAGTCACAATCAGGATCACACAGGACCTGAAAGCTGAAACATTAAAGGATCTGAGGTCATGGAACATGATATTCCAGAGGGCAAAGGAGCTAGGACTACAACCAAGAATCACTTACCCAGCAAAATTAAGCATAATTCATCAAGAGAAGAAATGGTCATTTAATGAAACAGAAGGATTTCAAGTCTTCATAAGAGGAACACAAGAACTAAATCAAAAATTTAATCTCCAAGCTTACACAGGTGAAAAGGGAAAAGAAAACATAAGGGATTCAATAGAGCTGAACTGTTTATATCTCTACACAGGAAGATGATACTTGTAACTCTTAAAAATTATATCACTAACACTACAGATAGAAAGAATATATATAGATAAATGATAGGGGTATAAGGTGAATTTGAGGGAATGACATAAAAATTATTAAGGGATGAGAAAGAAGAATACCAAAGCTGCAGAAGGAAGGGAGAGGTAGAATGGGCAAATTATCTCACATGAAGAGGTAAGAACTTTTACCATGCAGGGGAAGATGGGATAGTGGTCAATAGGCATTGCTTGAGCCTTACTCTCTTCTGTATTGACTCAAAGAAGGAATTATATACACAATCAGTTGAATATAGAAATCTGGCTTTTCTGACAGGGAAGTAGGAGAAGAGGAGATAAAGAATAAGTGGAGGTGCGGGAGGGAATTGACATAAGGCAGGGCAGATCATGGGAAGTGGCCAACCAAAGCAAAACACTGGTGAGATGGGAAAGGGTAAAAGAACAGAGAGGACAAATAAGGAGAAGAATAGGATGGAGGGAAATACACAGGTAGTAATCATAACTATGAATGTAAATGGGAAGAACTCTCCCAAAAAACAGAAGTAGATACCAGAGTAAATATAAAGTCAGAATTCTACAATATATTGTTTGCAAGAAACACATTTGAATCAGAGAGCTATGCACACAAAGTAAAGGTAAGGGGCTGGAGCAGAATATATTATGCTTCAGTTGAAGTAAAAAAAAAAATCAGAGGTAGCAATCCTGATCTTAGACAAAGTAAAAGCAAAAAAAAAAAAAAAAAAGACCTAGTTGAAAGAGATAAGGAAGGAAACTACATCTTACTAAAACGTACCATGGACAATGAAGTTATCAACTTAGAAGAGCAAGGAATAGCCTACCTGTCAGATCTACGGGGAAGGGAAGAATATGACCAAACAATATATATATATATATATAAAACATTAAAAATGCAGAATAAATAATTTTGATCATATTAAATTGTAAAGCTTATTACAAACAAAACTCATGCAACCAACATTAGTAGAAAAGTAGAAATTGGGAAAACAATCTTTACAGCAAGTGTTTCTGATAAAGGCTTCATTTCTCATATATACAGAATTGAGTCAAATTTATGAGAATACAAGTCATTCCTCAATTAACAAGTGTTCAAAAGATAGGAACAGACAGTTTTTGAATAAAGAACTCAAAGATATCTATAGTCATATGAAAAAATGCTCTAAATCACTTTTAATTAGAGAAATGCTAATTAAAACAACTCTTCACATCTATCATATTGGCTAATATATCAGAAAAGGAAAATGATAAGTGTTGGAAAATAAGTGGGGAAAACTGGTACCCTAATGCACCATTAGCAGAGTTGTGAACTGATCCAACCATTTTGGAAAACAGCTTGAAACTATGCCCAAAGGGCTATAAAACCCAGCAATACCACTTCTAGCACTGTATCCCAAAAAGATCATAAAAATGGGAAAAGGACATATATGCAGAAAAATATTTAAAGTAGCTATTTTTGTGGTGGCCAAGAACTGGAAATTGAGGAGATACCTATCAATTGGGTAATGGTTGAACACTTAGTGATGGGTTCTTTGGTCACTGAAGCCTATCAAAAAAAGAAAAACAAATTTATACTCAGCGTTGTGTGGCCCACTGTGCCCGCTTCACTGATGGCAGCTATATAGTAAAAAGCAGAAGAAAATACTAAGTATCAAGTTTTTAATTATCTATAAACATGAATTTAGCAATTGGTATTCTAAATGTGGTCCTTATTTAATGACCAATAACTGAACATAACTTCTGAAGGAACTGAATTTTGTGAATCTTGACCTCATTCTAAACCAGAAGGCAAAGGAAGTTTCTCTCTGGGTCTTCTCACAGAAAAAATAAAGGAGAGAGTGTTAGTATTATCATGTATCCAACAAAAGAGTATTTCATTCAGCACTTAGTCATTTATATTATCATGCTATTGGTAAGTAATTCCAGAAAGGTCACGATGAAAGTAGTTGCAACTTTCAAATGCTATTGGCAATGTTGTACAAATATCAGTTACAATATGTAAAGAGGGAGAAATTATATGAAAAACTCAACATGTTGACCATGGAGGTTATAAGATCACTGATTGTGGGGAGCAATATAGAAACAAGAATCTCAATAAACATGACAAAAAAGTGTTTTATTCAAGCAATAGAAGCTATAAATGAAGGGAAATATATTTCTAATAGCAAGGGGAGGGTCTGATGACATTCTTGTAAAGTGGGATGGCTATATGGAAACTTCTCAGCATCAAGGCTTTGATCTAGGTAGAAGCCTTACTGAGGTAGGTTAGAGCAGCTCTTTTTTTATAAAGAGTTAGATATTTGTCCAGGGATCAACCCAAAAATTGGATATTTCACAACACATATCACTCAATGGTTTAGCAAACATATGTTATATAACATTAAATAGCAAAGTTATTCCAACGACCAGGTTCAAGTAGACATCACCATGTCTGAAACAGAGATCTTTTTTTGAAATTTGTCTTTATGTAAATAAAGTTTTTTCAAAAATTTATTTTTGGCTGATATTAAATCAGCAAATAGTATCAATGCAAAGGTGTACTTGGGGGACGGCTGTGAAAAATATTGTTGAAAAATAATATTCAAGGGGTAAGGAAAGCTAATGGTTTATAGACTACAAAGAAAACCAATGTGTTATGTTTTGACTGTTTTCATGAAAAAAAAAGAATCAGGAGTTCTGGATTTGATGAGGCTCGATTAACCAAGAAAAAAAAAAAGGAAATTGAGTGTATTTTAATAAACAGAGAATTATCCATTACTGGGTAAAAGTTGTTCCCAAATTGGCTGACTCTTGAGTCAGACCACCAACATACGAGAACAAAGATCAAAATTAATTTAAATTTAGAAGAAAATGGAAAAAAATATGTAATATGTTACCAAAATAATACTAAACAGAAAAATTTTAAAAAGTTACTGTTGCTGTAAGCAAAAGACATCAAAAATGATTATTATAATTGCTAAAGATCAACTGCCATAAAACCAACTCCCTTAATGAAGAGAACAAAACAAATATTTCTTTTTCTACTTGACTACTATCACATTTTATCTCCTTAGCAATCAAAGATATGGAAGTCATATATTATTCCAGTTTAGAATAACAATTTTTTAGCACACTCTGAGAGAGAAAGATGTTAAGAGATTATGGGCAGGATTACTTCTCAGAGTCATTACAATCAGTGAAGGGGAAAAAATAAATCTAAAGAAACTTGGGAAAAGGAATCGATGAAATGGAGTCATTCAGAAGGCATCCTTAAGAATCTAAGGATGTAAATATAAAAAGGACAACAAAGAGCTGTTTTTTGACAGTGAAAATTGTGTATAAAAATAGAATTTCATAATAATCTTTTCTCCATCAAGGACAATAGAATCAATCTAGTTGAACTTTAACATTATATTTCCAGTTGTTGTTCCTGAGGAAGTACAAATTTTACTAAAGTATACAAGAGTACCAAGTATATATTGAAATCCGGAACCAGAATAATTTTAGCATGGTTGGGGGCTAATTCTCCAGGTATCTGAAAAAGAAGCAGAGAAAAATTTCAGACATTATTATCAAAAGTGAATGCTAATAACTATTAACCAATCGACTTTACTATCTATACTTTTTTTAATGAGAATAATCTACCTATACTTTAAGACAAACCTTAATGAAAATATGAAAGAAAAATGGCTTTCACAGGTACTCTATGGTAGAAATTATCACTTAAATTAGACTTGAATGAAATGTATAGAAGATGGCTATGAAAGATCTCACTACACTTAGTTTCTATCAATAAGCTTTAATTTCAGTAGAACAAAATGCTATCTTAAGTGATTTCTTCCGATAAAGCATTAAAATCATATAAAATTCTTTGAAAGATATAACAATGACAAACACTTTGATTGCCAACTCTTTGATCGTTAGCATAAAGCAAGGCATAGAATAAGGAGCATTGTTCACCAGAGATGTTCACTACTCATGAAAGAGGTCTCGCCGAGTCCAAATGGATGAACTCCCTATACATGGTGTGGTCCTTAAGATGCTCCTATTTGTAGGTGACATTGTGGAGGCTACATTAAGTCCTGAAACACTCAAGAGCTTCTTTGTCTACAATTATTTAAAGAAATTAGTCTAATTATATATGAAGGAAAAAAATCTTGTTGCATTGTAGTTTTCATTTTTCTTTGTTTTAGAAGAGGATCATGAAATCCGGAAGGTGATGCCATGACTTTCAGATGAATTGGATTTGAGTGAGAGAGTGTTATGCAAAGTCACCAGTCTCACTGTCTCCTCTAGAACTATCTGGCCAGTGGAAAGACATAGATCAGGACAACAGGAGATGGCCCTGGATGCAGTGGGAGACCTTGGCCTTTGTAAGCTGAGGTCTTTCCCAGGTCTCAGTTTGACTGAGGCAACAGTGAGTCCATGATGAAGGATAGGTAAGAAATTAGGCTTCTTTTATGTCAAAAAAAATTAAACAAACTGGAAGGGGAAGACTCTCAGGGTTTCTGGTCAAAAGAGAAGCAGATACTACTTATGTTCACTCTAAACCACCAGGGCCCAAATAGTAATTAAGTGGGGCTTGGTCTAGGACATACTGTTTGCCAAGCAAGGAGAAGTAGAGTGATTTGGATTTAAGGCCTGTTCCTTAAGAAAGAAATATAGCCCATAAACTCCAAGATATCTTGTGAGGTCACAGCTATCTAAATTTACATTCTTTTGGGCAGAGTACCCAGAAAAATGCTAAGCACATGAAGAAAGCCCATTTTCCATATTGTGACTTAGAGTTGTATAGAAAACCCAGGGCAGTTAGGTGGCATAGATAGATAGATAGATAGATAGATAGATAGATAGATAGACAGATAGATAGACAGATAGACAGACAGGCCTGGAATCAGGAAGATCTGAGTTCAAATCTAACATCAGACATTACTAGTTGTGTGACCCTGGGCAAGTCATTTAATGCTGTTTGCATCCATTTTCTTATCTGTAAAAAATCAACTGAGGAAAAAACCAGCAAATTACTCCCATAGTCTTTGCCGATAAAATTGGACACAGTTGAAATGAGTGAACAATCACCAAAGAAAATCCATTGAGAATGTGCATTAGTATATAGCTCACGTAGACACTTCAAATGGTCAACGAGTTGGCGCCAGAATTCAACTGGAAGAAAAAAGCAACAATTTTCTTTGGGAAATTGTTATTCTTTTAGTGATCTCAACTTTCTCCCTGAAAATGGTCCATTTTTTAATACCACCAGTCTGATGTTATACAATTGTGAATCATGGAATAGTACAGTGGCTGAGAAACTGAGGTTGAGCATCACTCAAAGGGCAATGGAGGACATGGTAGGCATGATCGGACTGTTACATGTGATAAATGGATGAATGGAAAAGCATTTATTAAGTGTTTGCTGTAAGCCCTAGGGCTTGCTTACTCATTGGTAGCAGTTTGTCACTAGTTGGCTTCGGTAAGGGTGAGGAAGATGAGGAATTTCTACAAAGGAATTTCTCCCCTCAGTGACGATTTGAGGGAAAAGCTAGTAGCAGGAATGGCGGTCTACAAACAATGATTTTCATGGGTTTCCTTGGATTCATAGTCCTCAGCTGTCTCAATCAGGATTTGAGAGAAAGTAGTCCCCTATTGTTTTCCAGGATCCAATATAAACTCCTCTATTTGACTTTCAGAACCTTCATAGCCTGGCCCCATTCTATCTTTCCAGTGTCTTTACACATTGCTCCATTACACATACTGTGAGATCCAGGGACCCTGGTCTCCTTGCTGTTCCTCAGACATGACACTGTCTCTTGACTCAGCATTTTCTGACTGTCCGCCATGCTTAGAGTACTCTCCCTCCTCGTTTCTTCCTCCTAGCTCCTCTGGCTTCCTTCAAGTGTCAGTTAAAATCCATCTCATAAAATAAGTGTATTCCAGTCCTCTTTAATCTTGGTGTTTTCCCTCTGAGATTACCCTAAATTTATCCTGTATGAATTTTATTTGTACATGGTTTTTTGCATGTTGTTTCCCCCATGAGACTTTGAATTCCTTGAAAGCAAGGACTGTGCTTTTGACTTTGTTTATATCCTCAGTGCTCTACACATAATTGGTTGGCTGGTTGATTGGCTGTTGTCCTTCTTTCTTGAAAAGGACCAAAATGACATCACCATGACAAACTCAGGTTTCAGTGTGTCCCACTGTAACTGATCAGACCCATATGAGCTCGGAATGCTCTACCACAGATTGGGCACAGATACTCTGTGTGAACATTTGGGCTGGATACTCCAAATGTGCACATCCTATGCTTACTTTGTGTTGTCTCAATTCTGCTTTGCTCACAGAGCAGAGCCCCCTTTCTGATGTGGGCACACTATGCTGAACAGTCCAGTCCCAGTGTCTCCCATGTCTCACAATCAAACACATAGTAAGTGCCTAATAAACGCTAGTTGACTGACCTGCCCGTTGAAGTCTTGGTCATGGTTTAAATCACTAGACATATATGGCCATAAATCTCTTCTTAAAGATGTCTTATAAAAATATTTCAAATTATGCTATTAAAGACATATACAAAAGGATATACAGACAAATCATGAGGCAAATTTGAGAGAAAACTGTTTGATAGCCTAAGTATTCCACTGGTGTCTAAATAACATCAAAAGAAAATTAGAGATGCCCCTAGGATGTTGGGTATATTTCCTGTGTTCAGTAAGTGGAAGGACATGGATGAAAGCCAGTCTGAGGAGACACAAATGGGTTTTTATTTGCAGCACTGAAGATATTTCCCACATTCATAAAACCACAGATTCACTATAATATTAAAACAAAAGGAAAAATGAATTAAATTTAAACAGAATTTTCCTCCAAGAAACCAAAAGTAACTTTATAAATGAAATTAAAACCTTTCAAAGTTTTCTTTCATGTAAAGGATTGGAAATATTATAAAACTATTATTCAATTTCCTAAGGCAGAGATAGTCAATAAGTTATCCTTCAGTCTGGCCCTGAATATCATGGTAGAGTAGAAAGGACACATGATTGAGAAAATGGAGATGAGTTCTGATCCTGATTCTGTTACTAACTAGCTGCACAAGCTTTCCTAATCACTTAACCTCTTTAGAACTATTGCCTCATTTTAAAACTGGGAGACTGGACTATGAGTGTATTACTCTTCTCAACTCTATTGAGCAAGAAACATGTCTTCTTTGTGGGCAACTTCTACTTTTGGCACTTTTTATCCTCACACTTTCTTCCAAGTTTGTGTTCCCTATACTCTTTTCTACTCCATCCCCTGCCATTGAACACTCAGAACCTTTAAAATGTACCCATTTTTCTCATGATCCAATCTGATTAGTTTAGACACACTCAGTTGTCAGGCTGGCTCTGTATTGAGAAGGAAATAGATGTCTAAAAAGGATAAGAAATTCAAGATACAATGCTTAAGCAACCTATGAACTTTCTAGGACATTCCTTCAAGTCTTTCAAATCTAACTTTATCTTGTAGACAATTTAGTAAATTACATTCTAATTTTAGTTCCAGTGTAACATGAGCTTGGGCAGCTGGTGGCTCAGTGAATAGAGTCCCTGGCCTGAAGTCAAGAAGATTGAGTTCAAATCTGAATGTAAACACTTACTAGCCGTGTAACCCTGGGCAAGTCACTTAACATTGTCTGTCTCAGTTTCCTCATCTGTAAAATCAGCTCAAAGAGGAAATGGTGAACTACTCCAATATATTTGCCAAGAAAACCCCAAAGAAGCTCAAGAAGAGTTAGACACAATGGAAATAACTGAATAACAAGAAAATCCCATGAGGATGGGGACCACAATTTTGTCTGTTTCTGTATCCCCAGTATGTAGGAATCCTTGATTTCTCACTGTCACATTTCCAAAATGTTGTCAATTTCTATCACTTTTACCTTTGTAATATGCTCTGCATAAATTCCCTTTATCTCTCCTAACACAATCATCACCTCAGTCCTGCACTATTTCAATAACCTGCTGGTTCATTTCCCTGACTCAAATTTCCTTCCATTTCAGTACTTTCTCCATTCAGCTGTCAAACTGATCTCTCTAAAGCACAGGCTTGATCACATCACCCATTTCCTCATTCATTGAACCTCAATAGCTCCCTATTGTGTCCAAGATCAAATGTATCAAAGCCTTTCTCCATCCCTCTTAATTCACCTGTAGTCTTAGTACTATCTATTATTCCTGTATAAACCTTGTTGGTATAGTTGATTGTGTACAGTCTCTCACATACCTTATGAGCACCTTGAGGCAAAGACTGTCTTTTGTCTTTGTTTTTATTTCCAGTGTTTAGCTCAGTGCTTCACACATAGGAGGTGCACAATAAATGCTTATCAACTGACAGACATTTTTATTCATATAATAAACACTTAACCAATTCTTACTATTACTTATTTATATAAAACATTCTTCACCTGATTCTCAGGAATTAGAAATACAAAAAAACATAACACAGAGTCACCAAAGGCCCAGCCAGAAGTCCTTTTCTTGCAGGTATGGAGTTGAGTGCGTGTGGAGTGGGAGTTTCAACTCTCTCAATGCACTGTTGGTCTCAATGCTTGTCAAGTGATTCAATATTTTTTTTAACTTTTAAGTAAAAAAAATAGTATTAAGAGAAATGGTTTGGCTCTTTGGAATCTGTGTCATTGAAAGAAAGGAACTTGAAATCTTTTATTTTTTTTAAGTTTTCCTGACATACTCTGTGACCTTAGGAAAATATGTTTTGCTTTTTTCTGTTTGAGATTATACCACACACCTTGTTTTCAGGAAGGCAGAGATGATTAGTCCCATGTGTATGAAAAATGAAAAAAAATTATGGAGGTTATGTTGTACATGCCAAGAATCAATACCACGTTATGTTATCATTCGTAAATCAATCCACATTTTGACCTTTCATTATAATTTCTCTAATTTTCAAGTTGCTCTTTGAAAAACCTGGTTCTATAACTTGAGCCTGTTAAAAATTTCATACAAACTTCTATTAAGTTTTTTAGTTTTGTACAATGTCACATGATACGCACTATTTTTCTTTTATGAGAAAATTCTTTTCTTTGAAAAAAAACAGATTTCATTTTTTTAGATCTGTGGAATACAAGCTATGACTATCACTTCCCTTAAGATTCAAGCAGTCAGGGCTTCTAACATTTTCAAACAAAGTGGTCATGTATTTCTTTAAAAGCAATTTTTTTTTAAAAAATGCCAGAGCAATGCCACAGCATCCTATCTCTAAATTTGATGCTTTATTTTAGAAAAGATATAGTCACTTTATTCATCTGAAGCATGAGCCATCAAGCAGATGCAGTTTCATCTGCCTCTTAGACATCGAGTTTCAGTGAAATTAGCTCCATTCTGGCATAAATATCCTGCCACTCCCTTCCTGGTTTTTTGACTTGAAAACATCTCAGAGATTCATTTTCCCCAAATCCCAACTAACTGATGTGGAAATTTCTAATTTTCATCAAGGCTTATCTCTTTTCTCTTCCCAATTGCCAAAATACAATACCAATATTTACCGTATATGCTATCAATATATGTCATTAATGGATATACTATTAAAATGTATTATTTTTGAAAGACATCAATTTTAGTTTGCTGCCAGAGCATTTTGAGGAAACAATGAACCATCTTGAATTCAAGTAACTTAAATGTATGCTTGACCCATTTTTAGGTGGTTTCAGATGTACCAGCCTCTGTTATTTGTTTAGGTAATTAAATAAAATAATAAATTAAATAAATTTAGTCAGTACTCAGGTAAGTACAAATCTGGGCCTGTCTACAATGCAGAAGCAAATTTTCATGACTAGGTTGAGAGACAGATATAAATATGTATGTATGTATATGTATAGTATATGTGTGTGCATCTGTACATACATACATACACATATGTATATAGAGGTATCATAGGAGATGAGATTGCTATATATATATAAAAAAAAAACCTAAAAACTAGCAGCTGACCAAACAGACCTTGAGAATCCTGTATCCTTAATCAGCTTGAACTAAAAAACTGAGTGGATCTCATCGCTGGAAGTTCCTGTCCCCCAGAAGCAAAAGCAGGAAGTGCTATCACTTGGAAAAAGCAGCAGGGGGATACACAAATACCTGGAATGAGAGTCAGAAAGAGTCGAGTTTGATTTTTGTCTCAGATTATTACTAACTGTGTTACCCTGAGCAATTTACTTGCCATCTCTGAGTCTCATCTCCTTATCTGTGAAATTGGGATGGCAATAGTGCCTGCTTCACAGGGTTGTTGTGAGAATAATGTGAAATAATATATGGAAAGCATTTTTTAAATCTTTGCATTTAATATAAAATTAGCTATTATTATTTTGCATAAAGGATGACTCCATATTCACTGAGCCACTATAGAGCGGTCACTGCTTTAGTGGGTACTATATGAGGCAAGACAGAATCTCAACTAAAAGGCTAGTGGGTGGAATCAGGACATCTTTATTCCAGTGATTGGATAGATGGGTTCCAATGAATATCTAAATCAACATTTATTCAAATCCGGTTACTAATCAGATTTCCAGGTCTCCTTTCCTGGGAGACATGTTCACATTCTGTTTAATAGGTATGCACAAACTCCTTGTACTCAGAATCCAAATTATCCTCTCCAGCTCTTACTAACCAAGATTAATTGATGCAAATCAGATTCAGTGGAGGACTTCCTGCCAGGTTTAGTTTGCACTAATTTCATTTGATTTGGTCTTTAATAAAGAATGAAAGCTAATAGCAATTACATTTTAGTTTGCTTGCATCCTGATACCAATTCTCTATACTCTCACTGGAGCTACTCTCACTGTAGATTTTACAGATCTTTCTCTTCCAAGAAACAGCCATTCTAGATGAGAAGCCTTCCCTGACTAACCACAGCCCATGCTCAACATTCCCTTATTGTACTTTCTTTAGCATAGTGTTTACTCAGTGCTCTATTGTCTTTAATTCAATTTCATGCATTTATTTATTTAGGTTGAGACCTATGACTACATCAGCGTATAGAACCACCATGATTGGCGCCCTCGCCTTCGTCGCTGATTCAGATTAGCAACTCATCTGTAAGTCGTAGTCTTAAAGGTTTACCCAGGATAGTGAAAAGCTATGATTTGTCCATAATAAGAACTTTTATAAGTCAGAAGCATCAGTGGAACTGTATTACTGACTTCAAGTGTGGTCCTCTATCCATTATGGCATATTGCCTCTCCATTTGAGTTAGTTTTAATCATGTGTCTTATAAGTTTACTAGTCATCACATATATTTATTGATTTTTCTCTAGCTAGGTTGTTAAGTGCTCAGAGCCAATACTCTTTCCCCTACCCCACAATACCTCCTAACTAACGTGATGCTAGGGTTCAGGGAGACATGAAAATCAAAATGGAGCACTACATATTTGGTCCCATCCTCATGACCTCTCAAATATCCAAAATAGTAATTGCGCAATTTTAGCTATCTCTATGATCTACAACACCAAAACCCTTAACAAGGTAACAATCTAATGAAGCAACTGCAGAAAAGGCTGTTCTCTACTCCATAATACACTCATGCCTCAGTTCCATCCTCATTAATCAACATTCTCAAGAAAGGCTGAATAATATGATCTATGACCCATTGGATTATAATAGAAATCAACTTTACTTTCCCCTCCCCCAAGTTTCACAGAAAATCAAAAGACAGAAGTGTGGCATCTCTGTGCTCCAAAAGGTTTCTGTCACAGAACTAAAAAGTATAGGTATGGGGAAATAATATGTGAGTCAGTGTAGTACTTGAGACTGAGAGAAAGAGTCCAGCATCCACCTAGGGCCAGTTCTATACAACTAGAAGACAACTGAGACAAAGACTGAGGCTGTTGAAATGTGAATTGTTCAATGAGCTAGAAAGTTAGCAAAAGCAGGCAGAGGGATAAAATGGAAAATCTGAAATCATGAAAAAAGTTCTTAGGCGAAAAATATCTTCAGTTAAAGACCTTGAATATAAGTCAATAACCAATAAGGAAACACTGATGGAAGAAAAGAATATGGACCTTAGAATAACTAAGAGTCCAGACAGGTATGAATAAATATGTTGACGAAGGAAAATAAATCAACACCTGATGAGAAAGATGATCAAATACGTGGATTTCCAAGAGAACATGGAACCACAGTAGAATGTTTCTGAATGGTTTAAAAGAAAAATGTGAATTTGAAAAGTAGAAATTGCGACGTACATAGTAGAAATAATTGGTAGAATGGGAAAAATTAAACCTATATTAACAAATCTGATCAAAGAATCAGAACAGCAAATAACTTACTGAGAATGCAAACAACAGAAAAAAAATGAAAAATCATTTGAAAGAACGGAAGCAAAAATCATTAACTTTAAAGGAAAATGTGAGTTCCATATAAGCAAAATGTATTGCTCTGAAAGACAGAGTGAGTACAGATAACTTAAGACCTATTTGTCTCCTAGAGGATGGAAAGTTAAAACAAAACAAAAACACAAAAAAGTCCCACAAAAACCTGAACACCAGCAATGCAAGAAACCATACAGGAAAGCAACCCAGAATTTTTTAGTACAAAAATTAAAAGGCTAATTAATTCAAGAATTGCCTTCGAGGGGAGGGGAAGATCTTATACTACAAACTCCAAGACACATAGAGATAAAATTTCATAATTCTTCTGATAAAAAATAAATTCTGCAAGTGAATAGGAAAGAGACTTTCACATTTAAAAGGAAAAGATATTTAAATAACACAAGACTGTTCAGCAACCACAAAAAACTGGATTTGGTTGTTGTCCTCCATTCTTGCAGAGGACCAAAATGATATCACCATGATAAAGTGAAATCTCACACAATGCTCGTCTCCCTCCCTTCTTTCCCTCTCCTGTAATATATTTTTGTGCATCTTCCTGTGATGTAATTTACCTTTTTCTACCTACTCCTTTTCACGTCTCCCATTACAATCCCTTTGCACCCTCAAATCACATTTTTATCATCACATCATTTACTTTACACTTTCTCCCTCTATCTATGTATATCCCTTTTAAATATCATAATTAATATACAATTCTCAACATTAATAAGTATCATCTTCCCTTATAGGGATGTACAGTTTGCCCACATTGAATAACAAGTGATTTTTCCTTGTTTATCTTTTTATTCCTCTCTTGAGACCTGTGTTTGAAGGTCAAATTTTCTATTGAGTTCTGGCCTTTTCTTCAGGAAGGTCTGGAAATCCCTTATTTCACTGAGTGTCCACATCCTTACCTGAAATGTTATGCTTAATTTGCTGGGTAGTTGATCCTTGGTTGTAGTCCCAGTTCCTTTGCCTTGCAGAATATCATATTCCAATTCCTTCAATCTTTTAATGTAGAAGCTGTAAGAGAATAGAAACAATGAGGGGCAGGATAGGATGGAGGGAAATATAGTTAGTCTTACACAACATGACTATTATGGAAGTCATTTGCAAAACTACACAGATATGGCCTATATTGAATTGCCTGCCTTCCCAAAGGGAACGGGTGGGGAGGTAGGGATGGGGAGAATTTGGAACTCAAAGTTTTAGGAACAACTGTTTAATATTGTTCTTGCTACTAGGAAATAAGGAATACAGTTAATGGGGAATAGAAAGACACCTGGCCCTACAGGACAAAAGAGAAGATAGGGACAAGAGAAGGGAGGGATGATAAAAGAGAGGGCAGATTGGAGATAGGGAAAATTAGAATGCTTGGTGCATTGGGGTGGGGGGAGGGGAGAAAAGGGGAGAAAATTTGGAACCCAAAATTTTGTGAAAATGAATGTAAAAGGTTAAATAAATAAATTTATATTAAAGAAAAAAATTATTTCAGGTTTTGGGATTTGTTCCCTACTGACAATTACCTGCAGGAGAGCTAGTAGAGAGTGATGTCTGGAAAACCTAATGAGGAGAGAATATTCAGGAGAGAGTGATCAACGATGTCAAAGGTCCGGAGAAACTAAGAGATCCCTGGTAACTTTGGAGAGAGCAGTTTTGGTAGAATAATAAGACTGGAAGCCAGCCTGTAAGGGGTTAGTAAGAGAGTGAGAGGAGAGAAAGTGGAAGCATCTATTGTAGATGGCATTTTAGCCTAGTTTAGCCACAAAAGGCAGAAGAGATACAGGACAATAATTCTCAAGCACAGAAGGATTAAGTGATAGGGAGGGGAGACGTAGGCATGTTTGGAGGCAGTTAAGAAACGAGCCAGTAAAGGACGAGAGACTGAAAGTACATGAAAGAGCGCTTGAAAGTTTACCAAAGGCTTCACTCACTGCACCTCCGTGAGGGTGGTGAGAGTGGAAATGGAAAGATCAAATGAGGGTTTTTTCAGAATGAGCAGACATATTCTTTCTCACCAGAGACTGAACCATCATTGCAATTGTTTTTTTCCCTTCTAAATGTGAAGTTTTCTTTTTTATTCTGCAACATTTGAAAGTGTCCTTTTAACTCCATGTCTTACGTATGCTTCTTGTAAATGATTCAAATCTTGAAATCCAGCTTAGACTTCTTTGAACCCCAGAGACGAGATCTGATGCAGAAAGAACCAGCGGAGAAAGTTTTTCTCAGTAAAGTCCTTCACATTACTCGCTATTCTTCCTTATAAGCAGAGATATTCACAAAATTATTTGATTTTTTCTTAATGCTTGACTAGCAATTTTGGATGGAAATGTACTTTCTAATCCCTATGTCCTTTCTAAGTTCTAAAGAAGTTGGTTTTACAATATCCAAAGAGTTCTGCTGTTGACCTTAGAAATAAAACTCTCCTTACCAACGAAAAAAATATGTAGAAGCTGTAAGGTCCTGTGTGATCCTGACTGTAGTTTCTTGATATTTGAATTGTTTCTTTCTGGCTGCCTACAGTATTTTCTCCTTCACTTGATAGCTCTAGAATTTGGCAACGATATTCCTTGGTGTTTTTAGTTTGGAATCCCTTTTAGGAGGTGAACCATGGATTCTTTTGATGACTATTTTACCCTCTGGATCATTGCCCTATGGACTTCTGGGCAGTTTTCCTTCACGATTTCTTGGAAGATATTGTCCAGGCTCTGTTTTCATCATGACTTTCTGGTAGACCAATAATTCTTAGATTTTCTCTCCTGGATTCATTTTCCAGGTCAGTTGTTTTTCCAATTAGATATTTTACATTTTCTTTGATCTTTTCATTCTTTAGATTCTGTTTGACTGATTCTTGATGTCTCATAGAGTCATTAGCTTCCACTTGCCTGATTCTACTTTTTATCAAATTGTTTTTTTCAGTTAACATGTGCATCTCCTTTTCATCTGTCCAATTGTTTCTTTGAAGGAGTAATTTTCTCCAGTTAGTTTTTGTACTTCCTTTTCCATTTGTCCAATTTTCCTTTTTAAAGAATTATTCTCTTCAGTGAATTCTTTTTCATATTTTTAAAATCATTGGCCAGTTTTTCTTTTGTTTCTCTCATTTGGCTTTAAAATTCTTTTTGATCTCTTCCAAAAATGCCCTTTGAGCTTGAGACAGTTCATATTCCCCTCTGAAGTCTCAGATGGGAGTATAGTCTCAATGCTGACCTCTTTGGTATTAGTGTTTTGGTCCTTTACCCCAAAGAAAGATTTTATGGTCCTTTCTTTTCTGGGTTGCTTCTTGCTTGTGATGATCACCCTTTTCCTGGCTTTTAAAGTAGATTTTTGCTTCTGGATCACAGGGAGTTCTGTCCAATAGTTCTTGTGCTTCGAACTTGAGGTTTTTTGTGTTGTGGCCTCTGGTTCTTTCAGCTGGAAGCTAAAATGCTACAGCTTATCTAGTGCTGAAATAGTTGGCATTTGAAAGCAGAGGCCAGATGAATTATTTCTAGGTTTCCCTGGAGTTACCCTGGAGCTAGTTGGGTTAAGTGTGGTAGAGGGATAGTCTGGCCACAGAAGGTCTCTTCTTCTGAGTTAGATCATAGGCAAGCTCAGCAGCTGGTGAATCCATCTGAGTGAGTGTCTTCCCAGTCCTGGTGTTGGTTGTTGTGGGCTACACACACCTGGGGCTCAGGATCTCCTCCTGGTTTGCTGAGGTGGGGCTGTCTGTGACAGCTCTGTCCTGCACTGGTCCCCTTCAGCCACCACAAGAGGGACCCTCCTTAGTGATTTTCTTAGCCTCACAGGCTAAGACACTGTTTCCCCCTTCAGCTGATGCTACTGTTGCAGTATTTTTCCTGGGGAAATATTCTCTGGGCTCTTCAAGGTGAACACGGGGAAGGAGAAAGTAATTACCAATCACTCCACCACCTTGGCTCCCTGAAGTTCCCAAATCCAAAGTTCTTGAGAGAGACCTTGAGAGTGTCTTTGTATCACTTTTTCTGACCACCGTGTAATCGCCTGCCCCATATGACTTCTCCATAAAAGTCTTTTTATTTTTTAAGTATACATTTTGCATTCGAACTTGTGGTCAGCCCACTGGAGTTGTGATCTCTGAAGCATAGTTTGAATGCTTGGCAGTTTAGTTCGAGTAAGGACCTCAGTGTCTTGTACTTTATCCTGACAGTGATCCTCAGAATCTTCCTAAGACAGTTCAAATGGAAGTGATTCAGTTTTTTGGCATGGTGCTGGTAGACTGTCCATGATTCACAGGCATACAACAATGAGGTAATCACAATGGCTCTGTAGACCTTCAGTCTGGTAATCAATCTAATACATCTTCTCTCCCAAACTTTCCTTCAGATCCTTCCAAATACTGAGCTAGCTCTGGCAATGCATGCATCAACCTCATTGTCGATGTATACATCCTTGAAAAGTACACTACCAAAGTAAGTGAACTTATCCACAGTGCTCAAAACTTCTCCATTTGTTGTAACCAATGATTCCACATATAGATCGTGTGGTGGTAGCTGATGGAGCACTTGTGTTTTCTTGGTGCCAAGATTAGCACAGGTAGCAGAGAATTGATCCATACTTTGTTGAATCTCTGCTTCAGATGATTGCATTGAGTGTACCATCATCTACAAACAGAAAAATCATGCACCAACACTTCTTCCAATTTGATCTTTGCTCATAGACTTTTCAAATTGAAGAACTTATTGTTAGTACAGTAGTTGATCTGTGTTGGGTAGTTGGGGCATAAGGTATGTTCATGGAGGATCAGTACATTTGGTGTGATGACTACTGAGCCCTTTTTAGGGCTGTTTTCCACCTTTTGTGTTCACCTGTTCCACCGAACTCTCACTTGCGGCTCCAAGAAGCTGCAATATGTACAATGGCCACAATCTGGTAAACCATTTCAACAGATGGGCCAAACCAGGTTGAGGGTAACCAAGGGGTCTCAAACCCATTGGTGAGTTAGGGTGGTGTCTACCCCAAGCATGTGAAGACATTCCCTGGTGGAATGGGCAGATGAGAATAATTTGTTCCAACGGCCATGAAAGCAGCTGAAGCAGCCCAAGTGGAGTGCTTAGAGCTTGGTTAGAAACTTTAGACTCCAAGGTCATCCACTGCATCCTGAGCCATCACCAGTCGTCTTGACTCTGTCCTGCCACTGGACTGTGATGACTCTGCAGGAGAGAGTGAGGTTGATGACTTCATGAAACTCTGCCTCACTTAAATCCAATTTATGCAAGAATAAAAAGACATCACCTATACCATTTTACTATTATACCTCAAAGTCCTGTGGTGACAGGCAAGTGATGAGGCATACATTGGGAGCTGTAGTCACAACCCTGCACATAGGTGGCAACAGAAAAAAATGAAAAATCATCTCTGAAAGAATAGAAGCAAAAATCATTAACTTTAAAAGAAAACATGAGCTCCATATAAGCAAAATGTATTGATCTGAAAGACAGAATTAGTAGAAACAGATTAACTATTCACTTCCTAGAAGAAGATAAAAAATAAAAACAAAACAAAAACACAAAAACCCCCACAAAAGGCTGAATACCAACATGCAAGAAACCATACAGAATAACAGGCCAGAGTTTGAGGGTGCAAAAATTAAAAGGCTAATTAATTCAAGAATTACCTTAGAGGGGAGGGGAAGACCTCATGCTATAAACTCCACAACACACATAGTTTAAATTTCATGATTCTTCTGATAAGTAATAAATTCTGCAAGTGAACAGGAAAAAGAACTTCACATTTAAAAGGAAAAGATATTCAAGTAACACAAGACTATTCAGCAAACACAAGGAATTACAGAAGAAATGGAATAATGTGCTTCATAGAGCTTTGGGTACAACCCGGGGAAACCTACCCTGATAATGTGACTCTAACAATTAATAAAAAAGATAAACATTCAACTAAAAACAGTAATTTAATGTATATGTAAAGCATATATAAAATTGCATGCTGTCTTGAGGTGGAGGAAAGAGAGACATAGGGGGAAAATTGGAACTCAAAATCTTATGGAAGTGAATGCTAAAAACTAAAAATAAATTTTTTTTTTTAAAAAAAATAAGGAGATCAGGAATAAAAAGAAAGGATGAAAGGGATGGATTCAGAGAAACTGGGAAGAGTTCTATGAACTGATCTAGGGCGAAATAAGCAGAGCCAGGAAAACAATTTATATAACAATAATACTGTAAAGACAAAAAATTTTAAAAGATTCAAAATGATCATCTCTGACAGAGAGGTGGTGGATTCAAAATGCAGAATGGAAGGTGTTTTGTTTTGTTTTGTTTTTGACGTTAGAGTTATTTCAAATATTCCTAGAAAGAAGACCAGACCCAAAAATTATTTGCTTCTCAAACACTCCAAGAAAAATATAAGAAGGGTAAACAAACAAAGCAACTGAGGACAACGACAACATAATCATAGAGAAACTAAGAAATTTCTTTCTAAATGGACACAAGAAGCCAAATGATGGTAGAGAAAAAGACCTGAAATATAATGGAATAAACCTCACAACACTCTGCCTACAATATCTTTGCACCAATGTCAAATTGTCATTTCAATGTTGAATCAACCTGAATCAATGTTTTTCAGGGTTTTGGGGGTGGAACTCAATTATAACATGTGAGATGGAATATAAAAGAAGCAAAGGGAAGAAGAAGGGGGAATATGTATCCTAATGAGGTCAAATGATAATAATGAAACCAAAATAACTCCTATAGTCTGTGAAGGTTTCTAGGTGGTACAGTGGATAAAATGCCAGTCCTAAAGTCAGGAGGACCTGACTTCAAATCTAGCCACACACTTAACTGTGTGACTCTGGGCAAAACCTTTAACCGTGTTTGTCAAATGAACTGGGAAAGAAAATTGCAAACCACTGCAGGATCTTTGCCAAACAAACAAAAAACCTGAAATGACTCAACAAGTCTCGTAGAAAGATGAAAGCTTACAGAGAATGAGTAAAAAGTCAAAGAGAGAAAAAAAGAGGCAAGAAAGAAGGAAATCTTGGTTCAGTATTAGGAAAGGTAGCACTTATGAAAGTTTCTATAGAAAAAGTAAGATATTTTATAAAGGAAGATAAATGTCTCACAATGGACATAATCTGCTTCAACTTGGTGAAAAGAGAAACCTTTCATCCTTCTTCAGGGAAAAGAAATCAGAACTACTCAGGAAAATTATTCCCAGAATAGCAGGAGAACACCCAAAGAGTAGGAGACCCAGGGAAGCAATTTTAAGGCAAATGTAGCAAAAATGATCATGGAAAGTAAAAAGGTTAATAATAAGCTGCACAATTTGAGATCTAGGAAAATTCCTACTGTGTCAATATCCTCTTCATCTCCCGAAGAAACTGGTATTTCTAAAATTAAGGCACAATAGCAAAGAGGGGTCAAGAGGTAGGATCTTAAAGAAATAAGGTATAAATTAAATAGCTGCTCTGATATCTGTGCTCGTGTTTGGGCCATACCAACATAATTAAAAACAATGGTATCAAAGTTAATTTATAGTTTTAATGTTGTGCAAATCATATTATTAAAGGGAGAATTTATGACCTCTAAAATAACAATATTCACTTGGAAAAATAAATAATCTGGAATATCAAGGATGAAAGGAGGTAGTGGTGAATGGGGAATTACAGACCTTAAAGTATATTTATTATAAGTCAGTGGTCATTGAAACTATCTGATATAGAAGTAGAGATGCAGGTCAATGGAATGGATTAGACAAGGAAGAATCAGAAATTATAGAACTTAATAACTAAGTATTTGATATACCCGAAAGCACTAATTACTTAAGAAAGAACTCCATATTTGATAAAAACTGGAAGGTAATCTGAATGAAACTAGATTCAGCTTAATACTTTGTCCTATGTATCATATCTTAAACTGAAATTTAAAATGTTAACATTAAATGACCACAAAATTATTAAATTTATATTTTAATGATGTATAATTTAATAATTAAGATTACAATAAAAATCATACTATGAAAAATTATTTACATGTGGTGAGATATATTGGGAAGAGATACATTTTTAAGCCAAATAAGAAATAGAAACAATTACAGAAGATAAACTAGATAATTTTAATTATATGAGATTATATGAGATTTTCTGCATAAACAAAATTAATACACCAAGAATGAGAAAAGCAATAAAGGAAAAAAAATCTATCTTTCAGATTATTCTGATAAAACTTTGGTATCCAAGTTATTTCAATTTAAAATTAAATTTAAATATTTGCCAGAGAAATATGAAACCAGAAACCATTCCTGATAGATATGAGTGGCCAAAAGATATGAACAATTTCCAAAAGAAGAATAATTGTAAACAATCAAATAAAAGCATGCTCCAAATCACTAATAATAAGATCACACTGAGTTTTCACTCCATGCCCTGCACATTGGCAAAAATGATAAAAGATAAGAATAGTCAATGTTTGAGAGGTTACAGGAAGAAAGGCAAACTGGTGCATTATTGGTACAGCTATGAATTAGTGTGAAAAGCACTTTAGAATTATTTAAGTAAAGCAACCAAAGTGTCCATATCCTTTGACCTCAAGATTTTGTTTGTAGTCTTATACTACAAGAGGGCCATTAATAAGAAGAAAGTTCCTTTATACAATAAAACATTTATAATAGTGTTGAGGAAAGAGATGGGAGTGCTGGTTCAGATGTGAATGAATTCATTTAGATCTCTGTAGCCATTGGGAGCTTTTTTGATGCAAAAGCAGCAGGATTGAGATTTAACAAAGAGCTAAACAAAGGCACTGATAAAGGAAAAGAACCAGATTTATATACAGAGCATGTAGGATGATGATGTAATTCTTTGGTTTCTAATAGGGGTTGGAGATTTGAGGGAAGGATAAGGAAGATGGATGACACAAGATAAGGGAGACGGGGGAAACTTTAGGACCTAAGATGAGGGAGACAAGGAATTTTTTGGTCTGTGATAAAGAAGTTTTAAGGTGTTTCAAGATAAGGACAGACTTTAGGGTGTCTTCAGGTAAGCAAACAAACTAGGGGTTTCACAAAGTACTGGAAAAGCAACACTTGATATTAATTTTAGCCCTTAGGGCAATTTTCTATCCACATCAGTAGTACTTTTTCTGATAACAAAAAATTGGAACCAAAATTGATGACTATTAATTGGAGAGTGACAAAACAAATTGTTATATATGAATATAGTGGAATATTACTGTACTATAAGGAATGACAAATGTTATGGAGACATAGGAGGGGGAGACATATTGGCATAAATTATGATGAATCAAAAAAAAGATACCTAAAATAATTTCCAGAAGAAATTCTAGGAACTGATGAATCTATCTATCTCAATAAGAAAGGCCAAGGGTGAGGTAATTCCAGTAAGACTTTGAAGATTGGTAGGAGCCACTGAAACTTATAAAATTACTTCAGACTTGACAAAGACCTATTGTAAATGATAAAGTAGTATTTAAATGTCAGATACATTAGCTTGCTGATCACTAACCAAGGGTCATATGGTTAGAAAATAAAAGATGGAAAGATTTGAGCAATGATATATAGTTTGACCTGCTTATTTTGCAAATAAGTCAAATAAAACATTCATCAAGAAAATTCAGACATCAGTAACAAGAAAAAATGACTTCTTAATTTGAATTCATGTAATGATTCAGTTTCAGTAACAAGCCACAATTTTTGCAAGTAGTTACGAGAAAGGATTTCAAGTATGATGGAAAAGCAATTAGAATTACTCAGAATTATTCCAAATTCATGGAAAATCACAAGGAAGCCATTACAAAAAGCAGAAGAACTTAACTGTAACCAAAAATATCCCATTCTGCAAATCTAAACCTAATTGACTGTAAAAATAAAAGATAGATGTTCAACAAAAGAGAAAAATTTGGTCCATTTCTATAAAAATGAAAACAGATGATCATCAAGGAAAGGAAGGAAGGAAGGAAGGAAGGAAGGAAGGAAGGAAGGAAGGAAGGAAGGAAGGGAGGGAGGGAGGGAGGAAGGAAGGAGAAAAGGAGGGAAGAAAAATACCTTTGTTTGGCATTTCAAATTTCTTCATAATATAGGTCAGGTTTGCCTTTCTAGAATTATTTCACATGATTCTCATTTACACACTCTTCATTCCAGCTAAACTTGTCGACTTGTTATTCCCCCCAGAAAGGCACATCATCTCCTGCCTCCATTTCTGAATTCCACACCCTTGCCTGACATGGATTCCTTCCTCATCTATATCTCTTAGAACATCTACCTCCTTCAAAGTTCAATTCATATACCACCTTGGAAATGTCTCCTGGATCTCACAGGTGTCATTGCTTTTTTTCCTTTCCTCAAATGATCCAGTTATATGTTTCATCTCCCCATGAGACTGTAAGCCCTAAGGGGGGGTAGGGTTTTTTTTTTTTAATTTTAATTGTTATCTCTGGTATCCAGCACAGGGATTTGTATATGTCAGGTGCTTAATAATTATCTCTTGGATTTGATTAGATTGGAGCCTATCCCAGAATCCATTACTCTTTCTGCTTGTTCCAATAATCCTATGTCTATTCTTCATCTACTACATATACTTAAACAAGGAAACATTTTTTTTTTACTCTTTCCACAGGTATAAAAATTCTGACTTATGTCTTGCCAGCCCTACACATAAGTGGGAAAAAAGGGGATGATTCTAATCTAAGCTCTGTCATCTCTTATCTGCATGAACTGGGCAAGTTATTTAACTTCTCTGGGACTTAGTTTTCTTGTCTGTGAAATGAGTTTGACTAAATTTTCAGAGTGCAGTGTAAACCCTGCCCCCCTCAGGGCTTACAGTCACATGGGGAGATGAAACATATAACTGGATCATTTGAGGAAAGGAAAAAAAGCAATGACACCTGTGAGATCCAGGAGACATTTCCAAGGTGGCATATGAATTAAACGTTGAAGGAGGTAGATGTTCTAAGAGGTATAGATGAGGAAGGAGTCCATGTCAGGCAAGGGTGTGGAATTCAGAAATGGAGACAGGAGATGATGTGCCTTTCTGGGGGGAATAACAAAGAGCTAGGAAGGATGCAGGCTGCTGGTTAGCATGAGTGAAAGGGCTTGTTTGTGATTTGTTTAATGGAGCTGGTTTGTGGGAAACCAAGGGGGAAGGCTTGGGTAGTATTGTTTGCCACATTGTTATTGTATATAGATTTTTGTTACTATGATGGATTTGGTTTTCTGGTGTCTGAATAAATGTTTTATTTCTGACTTCCATGTGGAGAGTCTGTGGTATTTTGTGATTCAGAACTGCGCTGGAATATTCATGGCCACTGCAGGCTTTGTGAATATCTCATTGGTGCTACACTAATATGATGTAAAAGGAAATTGACAAATACTGCAAGGGATTTAGAAAAACTGGGACACAGATGCATTGTTGATGGAGTTTTAAACTGGGCTAATCACCCTGGAGAACAATTTAGATGTAAATCTAAAGGTCTGAACTGTAGTAGTGATAAAAGAGATCCCACCCCCCAAAAAAAAAGAAAAAAGATCTATATGTACAAAAATACAGCAGCTTTTTTTGTAACAACAAAGAATTGAAAATTGAGAGGATGTTCATCAGTTGGTGGACATACTGTGACATATGATAGTTATAGAATACTATTGTGCTACAGGATGGTTTCAGAAAAAAATGGAAGGACTTCTATAAATTCATGCAAAGTGTAGTGAGCAGAACCAGGAGAACTTTGTACACAATAAAAAGATAATTATAATGATGATCAACTATGAAAGACTTAGCTACTTTGATCTGTACAGTGATATGACAATACCAAAGAATTTATTCTATTTGCCTAGAAAGGGAACTGATAAACTCTGAGTGAAAATTGAAGCATAATTTTTTTTACTTTCTTTTTTTTGTGCAACATGGCTAATATGGAAATATGTTTTGCATGATTTCTCATATATAATTGATATCACTTTGTTTCCTTTTTCAGTGGGTGGGGTTAGGATGGAAGAGAGGGATAGAATTTGAACTCAACATTTTTTAAATGTTAAAAATGAATAATATATTTTAAAAATTAAATAAAAGGACAAACAGACCTGAATTTAGATCCAGTCTTAGACTCTTAGTGCCACATGACCCTCACCAATTGTCTGCCTCAGTTTCCTCAACTATAAATTTTGCATAGTAATTGTACCTGCCTTCTAGGGCTGTTGTGAAGATCAAGCAAAATAATATTTCTAAAGCATTTAATGCTGTGTCTGATGTAACTGCTTAATAAATGCTTGTTTCCTTTCTTACCTGCATTTATTTTGTATTTAGTTATGTACATATATTATCTCCTCAATCAGAATATAGAGTCCTTGAAGGCATTATTTGATTTTTGTTTTTGTCTTTGTAGAACCTTGTACCATGCCTGGCATATAGTAGATGTTTCATGTATGCTTATTGATTGAATCAGACTAGGATAAGTTTATAACATCTTTTTAACTCCTCCCCGTAAGCTTTCTAATAGCAGTCACTTCAAAAAGTTTATACTTTTTCAGTCTTGAGCCAATGTCTCTGTCATTTTTTTAATCTAAAGGCAGTTTCTTTAACTTGTTTGTAACAAATGGCTTTACATTTTATGGCAAAAGATCTTCCATCTATTGACTAAACTGTTATGTAAGCTGCAGCCACTTCAAAGCCATGACTTAAGACCTCAAGCCTAATCTTCCTTGTAACATTTCTTTTATCTCCACTTCAATATTGCCACAATAGTCTCTTCCTAGTCTTAATTTCCCTTTGATGTTCAAACCTAAAGCCCCTCGTGAAGAACTCATCATATTCTTATTTTCTGAACTTTCTTACCCAGAACTCACTGGTAGAGATAAGAGACAAGACCTGGCATCATTTCAATAAAATAAATTGGCCCAATGAACAATGGATAGTTTGTTTTTTTTTTGTTCTACCTCATTTCCCTTTTATACAAGTTTTTAAGTCAACTACAGTTGTCCTACTCCTATCCTAGGGCAAAATTTTGTAGGTTCCAAGTCTCACAATAGGCACTTTTAATGAATAAATGGCAAGTAATTTTCATCATCAATAAGGTTACAATATGATAGCATTTTTATATCCTTAAGAGGGCTACAGAGTGAAAAAAAAAATCCAGTGTAAAAAAGAGTAAGATTAAAGGAGGAGATAAGACTGATGATGCATAATTGATAACAAGGCATCAGCATGTATTGATTTAGGGATTGATAAAAGGTAAACTACCCAATTGCTGGAAGAGAAACTCCTTTTATAATTATGAGAGAGAATTCTATTATGGTGATAAGACTATAATCAAATTTCACTTTGCTGTTGTCTATGACTTTTAGCATAGGGGATACAGGGAAAGCTGTTTTTGCGACCTTCTGTGAACTGGAGATCTCTAAAAACAGGCATTTCTTTCTGTACATTCCACAGTTTCATTATAATTCATGCCTAAAACAATGACCTAAGACCTCTAAGTTCCTGAAAAATGTTATGAATTACTGAACAGAGATATATTCTGTTCAATAGAGTTGTAATACTAAGTATTTTTTAAACATTAGAAATGTTATTAATTCACTTAAAATGTCTATGATAGCTCTATAAGCCTTACTATTCTATTCTCTAACCATACCAGAGAACAAAGAAATATTTTATATTCTGTTAGAAAGATTGATTCATAAGAAAGCATTTTTTTTTAAAAGTCAATTTAGAAAACATGATCTTCAGTTGTGCTAATTCTCCCCAGACAAAATTCATTAGAGAACTCCTGATGTAACCAGGACATACATGCTTCCCCCAACCTCCTTCTACCGTGGAAATCATCCATGGTGCTATACTTTCATTTCTTTTTATAAGGCACGATCACCTTCCCAAACTAACCTCTCGACCACTGTTGTTTCTTTACTCATACCCTTACACAGTCTCTCAGTTGTTGGGAGACTAAAGAAATTGCAAGACAGGCTTCATCATTAGTTTCCCTCTCCCCCTTGCCTGCTTTCTCCCTGAAGAAGCCATTTTTCTTTTTTTGGTTTGACAATGTCCTGTTTTTATTTCTTTTTTTTTCTGAGTACAACCAATAAATGGCTATCTAAGATTCTGAATGAGAACTGACAGATAAATTTTTATGGACAAAAGGAAAACATTTAGAAACTAGAAGGAAACATCATAGATGGTGGAAACAATATGATTGATTGCAAAATCAGAAGTATCATACATGTGGAGGACAATATAATTGACTGGAAATTTGGAAGGCAGGGCTACCAACAACCCCTCATTCCATATTGTCAGTATGGAAAGTTTATTGATAGTATACATCTGCATGACTAGTTAGTGTCACAGTGATAACGGACCAGACTTTCTTGAAGGACAGCCAGTGTTGCGGAGATAACTGACAAGACACCCTGGCATCTGCCTGCATCGTTCAAGGGTAATAGATTTCCCTGACACAAGAATAGAGCAGTGATTAGCAGGAAAATTGAACTTCTAAACTTAACTCTGAGACACAAATGAAACATGACTTAGGTAGTTGCACGAACTGTCAGTAGGGGTAAAAAATAAAATCAATCACAGCATGCAATCAGTTTGATTTTCTCAATTTTTGCCTTGATGATCCTAATCTTTTTTCCTCAGTTGAATTTTATTATCTTTTCTAGCTCTAAAAATTAATCTTTGATAGTTTAGTTTATATTGAATAAGTAAGTTCTATTGAATAATATTATATTGAATAATATAAGTTCTATTGTCATTTTTATTATATCAGTATAGACTAGAAATAAGCAGTTAATATTTCTCCAATTATTTAGATCAGGGTTTTGGAAAAAGCATTTTGTTGTTAAGTTAACATGGTTCTTGTGTTTTTTTAGGTAGAATTCCAAATATTTTATATGTTCTACAGTATTTTCTTTTTTTTAAATTTAAATTTTTCATTTTTTAACACAGTTTATAATAGATAAAACGATTCAAACTTTTGGTCAGGTGATACTTCTTTTTAAAGCATTTACAAATGGACCACAAAAGAATTTTTTTTTTTGAACATCAACCAACTGAGACACAAATAGTATTTAAGTTGCTAACTGCACAAGCGCTTGACCTCATTGTCTCCACAGTATTGCTAAGAATTAAAGGACCCTAACTTATTCTTGTAGGTCTAAAGTCCTATGCCTAATAGCTTAATTTTAGACTTAAGCTTGGATGTTCCCCTACCAATAATCTATAATTGAATAGATCTGGTGTTAAGCTTGCAAACCTTTTGACTATAGGAAATTGCCACCAAGAGTTGGGACATTGCAGGGATACAATATCTCCCCAACTTTATGTCATTTTCAGGCAGGATTAGATGATCCACTTGCATTCAGTCAGGCTTAAGGACTACCAGGTGTCAGTGGGGAAACTGAGTCAGGAGAATCCTACCTCAGCCCAGGTTGAACAGCTGCTCTCCCACCCTTCCCATGAGATCACCTTTTGCAGTTCTTATCAGCATCTCACCAGCTTACTGACATCACGGGTTGAAGGCTCAGATTGCCTTTCCTGCTACCCATACCTGGAGTTACACTCAGAAGAACAGTCACTTAATAGTCCCATAGCATCTAAAACATGGCAAGTTCCAATAACCAGTTTTCAAATATGATTATAATTTCACTTTGGCTAAGGAACATCTTTTGAGGCAAGTCTTAAGTGGCTTACATACCTTTCTATACATGTTCTAGTTCCTGATTAAATGGCAGTCATAAAATCAAATTTACTATTAAAACCTTGACTTTTCCATCAATGCCAAATTTTACCTGAGGCTACCTTCCTCTAGGAAATTTAGACTGAAATTCTTTTCCCCAAACTAAAGATGTCATTGATTTATTCTCAGTAATTAATTCAATCAATTGTTTTAGTACTAATTACTTTTACCTCACTTTGTAACATGTCCAATTTTTCTCCCCATCATTCCCCTCCCCCCACTTCCTAATACCTTGCATTCTGATTACTCCTTCTCTCAATGTACCCTCACTTCAATCACACCCCACCTTTCCCTTATCCCTCCCCATCTTCTCTCTTTTATTGTAGGGCAAGATAAATTTCTATACTTCATTCCCTGTAGTTCTTATTTCCCAATTATATGCAATAAAAATTCTCAATATTCATTTCTAATACTTTGAATTCCAGCTTCTCTCCTTCCCCCTCCCTCCTCAGCCCTATTGAGAAGGCAAGCAATTCAATATAGACTATGTGTCGTTTTGCAAAAGATTTCAATAATAATCATGTTGTGTAGTACTAATTATATTGCCCTCTGTCCTACTCTATTTCCCCTTATTTTTTCCCCTACAATTGACCTTGTCCCTTCTCGAAAGTGTTTATTTCTAGTGACTCCCTTCTCTCATTTACCCTCCCTTCTAACAATCCCCTCATCCCACTTGTCACCTCTTCTCCTACTTTCCTGTGATGTGATATAAATGTTTATATCAAATTTAGTGAGCATGTTATTCCCTCCTTCAGCCACATGTGGAGAGAGTAGCTTTATTTCCCCCCCCCCTCCCCTTCTCCCTTATCTCCTCCATTGAATAAGATTTTTCTTATCTCTTTTATGAGTTATAGCCTGCCCTGCTCCATTTCTCCCTTCCTCTTCCCAGAATTTTCCTCCTTCACCCCTTAATTTTTTATGTCATTTTATTTTATTTTATTTTTTTGTGGATATCATCTCTTCTGATATAACACATCCTGTACTCTCTATCTATCTATGTGTATGGTGTGTGTATGTGTGTGTGTGTGTATGTTCTCTCCGTCTACCCAAATACTGAGAAAAAATTCAAGAGTTAAAAATATTTTCTTTCCATGTAGTAATGCAAACCATTCAGCTTTAGGGAGCCTTTTATGATTTTTCTTTCCTGTTTACCTTTACGTGCGTCTTTTGATTCTTGTCTTGGGAACTCAAATTTTTCTATACAGATCTGGTCTTTTTCTCAACATGAGTGACTGAAAGTCATATATATCATTGAAGGACCATTTTTTCCCTTGAAGTATTATACTCAGATTTTCTGGGTAGGTGATTCTTGGTTTCAATCCCGGTTCCTTTGACTTCTGAAATATCTTAATCCAAGCCCTTCGATCCCTTAATGTTGAAGCTGCCAGATCCTGTATTATCCTGATTGTATTTCCACAGTACTCAAATTGTTTCTTTCTAGCTGCTTGCAGTATTTTCTCTTTGGTCTGGGAACTCTGAAATTTGGCCACAATATTCCTAGGAGTTTCTCTGTTCTGGTCTCTTTCAGGAGCTCATCAGTGAATTCTTTCAATATTTATTTTGCCCTCTGATTCTAGAACATCATGTCAGTTTTCCTCGATAATTTCATGGAAGATAACGCCTAGGCTCTTTTTTAATCATGGCTTTCAGGTAGTCCTATAATTTTAAAATTATTTCTCCTGGATCTAATTTCCATATTAGTTGTTTTTCCAATGAGTTGTTTCACATTATCTTCTATTTTTTTCAAATTTATGGTTTTGTTTACTAACTCCTCAGTTTAACTCAAAGTCATTCGTTTCCCTGAACTCAATTCTCTCTTTCCACGAATTATTTTGTTCAGTGAGCTTTTGAACCTTCTCCTCTATTTGGCTAATTCTGCTTTTTAAAACCTCCTTCTCCTCGTTGGCTTTTTGGACCTCTTTTTCCAATTGAGTTAGCCTCTCTTTAAAGCTATTATTTTCCTCAGCATTTTTTTTGTTCTCCTTTAGTAAGCTGTTAACTTGTTTTTTAAAGTCTTCTATTGAATGAGCCCATTTTAAGTTCCCTTTGGAGGCAGAGGCCTTGACTTCCTCTGACAGTATGCCTTGTTCTTCCTCATCAGAAAGGATGGGGGGAGACACCTGTTCCCCAAGAAAGTAACTTTCTATGGTCTTATTTTTTTTCCCTTTTTTTGAGCATTTTCCCAGCCAGTTGCTTGACTTCTGAGTTTCCTTTCCACACCCACCTAGGCTCCAGTTCCACCAAGCCAGCACATGGGGGCTGAAATTCAAATGAGCTTCTCCCAAGCCTCAGGGGCTTTCGGTGGGGACAGGGCTGCTATTCAATGTGAGATAAAGATCAGCCTCTCAGGTTGGGGCAGGGCCACCACACAGGGCTCAGTTCCTTCAGGGGCTTTCTGATGAGACCTTCAACAATGGATGTGGGCTACTACCTGCTTTGGGAGCCCTGTCTGCTGCTGCCTCTACTGCTGCCACCTGAGGAGGCCTAAGTTATGGGGACACCTCGCTCCCCTCTTGACCAGCTGAAAAGACCCTCTCACTGACCTTTGGTGCCTGTGCATTGAGGGATCTGCACTGCAGCTAGAGATTCTGTCCCTGAAGCCTATTCAGATCTGCTCCTTCCAGTGCCTCGTGGCCAAGGCAGGGCTGGGCTCTGCTTCAGGTCTGGTGCCTGACAGACCTTTCCCGTCAGTTTTTCCAGTCTCTCTGGGATAGAAATCTCCTCCACTCCATTGTTTTCTGGCTTCTGCTGCTCTAGAATTTGTTGAGAGTTCTTCTTTACAGGTATCTTATCGGCTATGTAAGAGCTAAGCATCTATGCATCTTTCTACTCTGTCATCTTGGCTCCTCCCCCTGTAGAGGCCATTTTTCAATGTCATTTTTCCCACAGAAAATATTGATTCACTCATAGGTTTTCATTCTCAGCTTTTAGAGTTCAGAGTATGACTTAAGATTTACCTCTTCCATTTCTTCCAATTCTTTAATATCACCTATAATCTTTAGCCCTTCAGATGCCTCTGCCTCTTAATGATCTTTCTTTTTGTCCTTTCTTTTATCCCTCAGGACACTTTCTTATGATTTCTTTTTAAACAGCAGCTTAAGACAGGAAAGAAAAAGAGCTCTGATTTCCCAACTAATATATTCTTTTTTAAGCTTGATTCTCCTTTTAAACAAGTCTATAAATTATTGGTGTTGTTCCATTATTTCTGAGAGTCTGCTGAATTCTCTTTTCCAATAATAAATTTTCTATACACAATGAAATAATATTAATAGTGAACATATTGGAATGAAATTATCTAATTCATAAAAAAAACTGAAGTGCAAAAAAGCATAGAAAGTAAAACATTTAAGCATAAAAATTGTAATGTTAACCTCTCAGAGACGAATATCAAAAAGAAAAAATAAGCAAAAGGACAGTAGAAAACTGAACAGATTGTTTAAAAAGTTAGATTTGAAATTTCTTGTTCATTCTTCTGAATGGGAATATTAAAATGGTGTAGATATTTCTCAAAATTATATGGCATCTTTACAAAATACTCCACACCACATGAATGACTTTGGACAATTGCAAATCGATATAAAAGACAGAAATATTAATCATATTTATGCATAAAAACAAAATAAAATAGAAATTAATACATGGAATATAAGCAAAGGATACCTACTAAAATAGATACTTAAGAATGATATCTTGAATAAATAGATTAAAGAAACAATTAAAAATCTGTGAAAAAAATTATAACAAAGATACAATTATATCACACAGTGATATTCACAGTGCCTATAGCAGCCATGAATATCCTTGCAAAATTCAAATTGCAAAATACCAGAGACTCTCCACATGGAAGATGGAACCAAAACATTTATTCAGACACCAGAAAGCCAAATTCATCACAGCAACACAAATCTATAAAGGAGAACAATAGCATCCCCAAATCTTCCCCCTGTTAGGCCTCTCACAAACCAACTTTATTAAACAAATTCACAAGCAGGCTCCCTTAAAGAGAATCCCATACAAGCTCTTTCACTCACACTAGCCAAAAACCTGCATCCTTCTTAGTTCTGACTGCTCTCTGGTCAATTTCCTCTCAGTTCTGCTCTAGCTCTGTCTTTTCCTGTTCCACTCATTCAGCAAATTCATCTCACTACAGGCTCCATGTGACTCAGACTTATGTGACTCAGGCTTCCATGTGACCCAGGTAAGTCACATGGGCCTATTAATGAATATGAACTATCTTCCCATTTAAATTACCATTACAACAATATACTCATATTTGGTGAATGTACCTAAGGCAGTCCTCAAAAAAAAATTATCTCTCTGAAAATATATATTTGCATTTTGTAAAACAAAGGTCTAATGAACTAAATATTTCATTCTCAAAATAGGGAATTAAAATTTTTATTACACAAAATTTAAAAGGTCTCACACAAATAAAATTAATGCATCTGAGATAAAAATGGAAACCGTGGAATGGGGAAAAACATATCAAGTATATTGGATAAGGGTTGGGTATACAAGATATATATACATATATATGTATACACACAATTAATAAGGTTATAGATAGCTATAAACATGTAGACATATACATATGCTCAGAGATAAGGGGTCAAATAGTATGAACAAATAATTCTCAGAACAGCAAAATACTAATGATGGTAAGAAGAAATGTTCCGAATCTTAACAATAAGAGAAAAATAAATCAAAACTCCACCAAAGCACAATAATACACTACTGGTGGGTCTATGTATTAAAACTATTTTTGAGGATAATTTGGAAATATGCTTTAAAAGTTCCTAAAATATCTATATGCTTTAAGCCAAAGATCTCAAATAATGAATAAATGCCTCAAGGAAAGAGTAAAGACAGAAAAGTCCTATATTTTCCAAAATAGACATAAAATCACTTTTTGTGTTAGTGAATAAGTAGAAACAAAGTAGGTACCTATTGATTGGGAAATAACTAAATAAATTGTAGTATACAGATGTAATTGAACGGTATTAGACTGAAAAGTTCAAGGGATTTCATGGGAAAACATATGAATTGATACAAAGAGATATAAACAGAACTAGATAAAGATAATATGTATGTAATGCCTAAAACAACATAAAAAAACGATTAAAATGAAACTGAAAATTTATTTTAAGGACAAATCTTGAGTCCTAGGGAAGTTATGAGAAAATATACCCCTCTATTTCACTGGAGTGAGTGTTGGTATGTGATGTGACATTTAATATCATAACAGGTGGTCAATGTATTATTTGGCGTAGTGTTAATTCATCAAGATCATGAAGGTCCAAAAGGGCTCCCTACAATTACCAAGACATTTGGAAGGCTTTCTTAGAATTAGGGAGTTTTCAAAGAAATTCTCAAAATAATATTCTATGATTTTATGGTTAGGAGACATATTTCATTTGTAGAATCAATAGCCCTTGAGAATTAATTGCATTCTGAGAGTAATAAAGATTGACTCTGAGGTTGTTAGCCTAGGTCACTAAGATGGAATTACCATCTAGAAATTCAGAAGTGAGGCAAAGAAACAGATAATTAATCTGATTTTGGAAGTTATGAGGTTAAGGTACCCATGGAAATTACAGATAAAATTACCTAGCAATCACTTAGAAGTAGACTTAGGACTCTTGAGAGAGTTTAGGAAAATAGACAACTTTAGCGACTATTTGCTTAAGAGTGATAATTGAAGTCATGGAAATAAATAATATCAATAAGGAAGATCATTTAGACAGAACAGAAGGGAGCTAAACATAGAACCCTACACATCACCTGTGTATAAGGGGTGGGAAGATGATGCTAAACCAGAAAAAAAGAGACAGAGGAATGGTTTCTAAACAAAATAGAACAAAAAGAAATCGGGAGGATACATATTAACATTCTTTATGTCTGTTGGCCTCAGTACTGTCAGACTGTTATCCAGTTTCTCACAGAAGTTTATGTCAAACAGTGAGTTCTTCTGCTCAAAAAGTTTAAACACAAACCAAAATCTTCTCACTGGAGAATCTGTCCTTTTCTGATTTTTTCTTTCTTTGGTATGGTTCTTTTGAAAAAAATTGTTTATTGATGTGGGGGTGGAGTCAAGATGGCGGAGTAGAAAGACTCACGTATATGAGCTCCGAACCCACGGCCCATGCATTTAATGTAAGAAGAGCTCCCCACAAATTCTGGAAAACTGCAGGGTGCGCAGAAACACAGTGGAAGAGATTTCCATTCCAGAGAGCCATCCCCAGGGTCCTTCACGCCCGGGAAAGCGGAGTCCACCTCAGCGCTGCCCTGGCCACGTGGAAAGGAGCAGATCTGAGCAGGCTTCAGGGACAGAAGCTCCAGCGGCCAAGAAGGTCCCTCCGTCCACGGATGCTGCAGGTCAGTGAGAGACACGTCTGAGCTGGGGCTGAGAGGGGAGCGAGGTGTCTCTGTGGCTCGGGCCCCCACGGGAGGAAGCGGCAGAGGCAGAGGCAGCAGCAGTGGCCCCCGGGACTCCCCAAGCAGGCAGGATCTTCATTACTGAAAGTTTCTGCATAAACAACCTGAAGGAGCTGAGCCTGGGAGCTGGCCCTGCCCCAATCTCCCCATTACTGAAGGTCTCTGCATAAAGCCCCTGAGGGAACTGAGCCTGGGAGGTGGCCCGGCCCCCACCCCAGCACCAGAACTAAAGCTCACATTGAATAGCAGCCACGCCTGACTCAGAAAGCCCATTTGAATCTCAGACTCCAAGCACTAGCTGGGCGGATCTAGGCAGGAGTGGACAGGAATCTCAGAAGTCAAGTAACTGGCTGGGAAAATGCCCAGAAAAGGGAAGAAAAATAAGACTATAGAGAGCTTTTTTGAGCAGATGCAAATGATCCCAACTTTCGGATCTGATGATGAGGAAATATTCTTGCCATCAGGGAAAGATGTGGAGGGCAGGGCCTCTGTATCCCAGACATCCCAGGGGGTTGTTGGGTGGGCTCAGGCCTTGGAAGAGCTCAAAAATGATTTTGAAAAGCAAGTTGGACAAGTGGAGGAAAAACTGGGAAGAGACATGAGAGAGATGCAAGAAAAGTATGAAAAATGGGTCAATACCTTCGTAAAGGAGACCAAAAAAAATGCTGAAGAAAATAACACCTTGAAAAATAGACTGGCTCAATTGGCAAAAGAGGTTCAGGGAGCCAATGAGGAGAAGAATGCTTTCAAAAGCAGAATTAGCCTGAAAGAGATCCAAAAAGAGAAACTCCTAGGAACATTGTGGCCAAATTCCAGAACTCCCAGCTCAAGGAGAAAATCTTGCAAGCAGCTAGAAAGAAGCAGTTCCAGTACTGTGGAAATACAATCAGGATAACTCGAGATCTAGCAGCTTCTACATTAAGGAATCGAAGGATGTGGAATAGGATATTCCAGAAGTCAAAGGAACTAGGACTCAAACCAAGAATCACCTACCCAGCTAAACTGAGTATAATATTTCAGGGGAAAATATGGTCTTTCAATGAAACAGAGGACTTTCAAGCATTCTTGATGAAAAGACCAGAGCTGAAAAGAAAATTTGACTTTCAAACACAAGAATGAGAAGAAGCATGAAAAAGTAAACAGCAAAGAGAAGTCTTAAGGGACTTACCATAAGTGAACTGTGTACATTCCTACATGGAAAGACAATATTTGTAACTCTTAAAACTTTTCAGTATCTGGGTAGTTGGTGGGACCACACACACATGTACATGCATGCATGCACACACACATACACACATGCATGCACATACAGAGACAGAGAGCACAGAGTGAATTGAATAGGATGGTACCATATCTTAAAAGAAATTAAGGTAAATAGTGAGAGAGAAAGGTAGAGGGAGAAAAGAGAGTGAAATGGAATGGGGTAAATTATATGTCATTTAAGAAGCAATCAGGAGACTTTTTAGTGGAGGGAAAAAGAGGAAAGCTGAGAAAAAAAAAAGACAAGAAGTTTACCCTCATCACATTTGACTAAAGGAAGTAATAAAATGCACACTCATTTTGGTATGAAAACCTATCTTACAGTATAGGAAAGTGAGGGAGAAGGAGATAAGCAAGGGGGGGGACGATGGAAGGGAGGGCAAAGGGAGGAGGGAGCAATTTGAAGTCAACACTCTTGGGGAGGGACAGGATCAAAAGACAGAATAGAAACAATGAGGGGCAGGTTAAGATGGAGGGTAATTCAGTTAGTCTTACACAACACGACTATCATGGAAGTCATTTGCAAAACTACACAGATAGGGCCTATATTGAATTGCCTGCCTTCCCAAAGGGAATGGGTGGGGAGGGAGAGAAGGGGAGAATTTAGAACTCAAAGTTTTAGGAACAACTGTTTAGTATTGTTGTTGCTACTAGGAAAGAAGACATACAGTTAATGAGGAATAGAAAGTCATCTGACCCTACAGGACAAAAGAGAAGACGGGGACAAGAGAAGGGAGGGATGACAGAAGAGAGGGCAGATTGGAGATAGGGAAAATTAGATTGCTTGGGGTATTGGGGTGGGGGGAGGGGATAAAAGGAGAGAAAATTTGGAACCCAAAATTTTGTGAAAATGAATGTAAAAAGTTAAATAAATAAATAAAGTAAAATAAAAATTGTTTATCTAATCCATTTTAAGGGCACTCAATAAAGCATTGTGCTAAATGAAAATTATCATGGATAGAAGATAAATCCACATAAAAATCATTATTTCTATATATAGTCAACAAAATCTAACAAGAAGAACTAGGAAAAGAAAATTCATTTTAAAAACTACAGAAGCTTTAAAGTATTTTGGAATGTATCTGCCAAGAGTCATTCAAAGACTGTAGAAATCATTATAAAATATTCTTTGAAGAAAAAAAAGGGCAGACAAGTAACTGAAATATTAACTGCTCATGAATAAGTTGAATCAATATAATAAAAAAGAAGACAATATTATCCAAATTAATTTCCTTATTCAGTGTTGAACCAAGCTCACAAAAGAATATTTTATAGAAGTAGGAAAACAGTCCATATAGAGGAGCAAAAAATCAAGAATTGCAAGGGTAATAATTTTAAATTGGAAAAAATCTGATCTTTTAGCACCAGATCTCAGATTACAACCAAAAGTAGTCACCACTAAAATAATTTGTACTAGTCAAAAATAAAATATTGTTCAATGGAATGGATTATATACATATGCAGAAGCAAACAAACACCAGTAACACTGTGTCTGATAAAGTAAAAGATCTAAGATATTCATAGAAGGACTAATTGGTCAACATAAACTGCTAAGGAAAAAATGGACAGCAGTGTGGCAGAAATTAGATTTAAACCAATACCTCATGCTATACACCAAGGTAAACTAGAAATGGATGTAAATAGATATAAAAGATCACAAATTAGAGCATCAAGGAAGAAATTACCTTTCAATTCTATGGATAAAGGAAGAGTTTATGTTAATTAAACAAATAATAGGAATGATCACACAAGATAAAATGGATGATTTTAGTTATACAACATTTAGGATAAATACTCAAAAGATATGATTAGGTAGTTTTCAAAGAAAAAAATCTAAGCTGTCAAAAATCATATGAAAAATATACTCTAAACCAATAATTTGAGAAATGCAAATTAAAGGAATTTTGAGGCCCCATCTCACACCTATCAGAGTAACAAGGAGGGCAAAAGAGGAAAATTATAAATGTTCGAAGGACTGTGGGAAAACAATGTACCCTTACACTCTTAGTGGAGCTGGGCACACTGATCTAGCCATTCTGGAAAGTGATTTGGAACCTTCTCCATGTGTGCATACTCTTCTTTTGAACAGTAACACTACAAGATTATACCCCTAAAGAAATCTAAGAAGAAAAGAATCCCTATGCATAGCAAAAAATTATAATAATTCTTTTGTGGTAATCAAAAATTGGAAGCTAAAAAGTTATCCTTTTATTGGTGAATTGGCTGATCAAATATGGTGCACATATGTATGGAGCATTAGTGTTCCCAAAGAAATTTTGAATTGGACAAATTCAGAGGAAGTTCCATGAACTGATACAATGAGAAGGAAGTAGAACTAGGAAATACCAGGGATATCATCATGATAGATAAAAATAACTACTTACTCGGTCAATGCCATGATAAACATGAGTTCCAAAGAGAGAAAATGAAAAATACCACTCATCTTATGTCAGAAATGTAATGAACATGGCAGAAACTGATGTATATTTTTGGCCATGACTAACATATGAATTTGTAGATATAGATGTTTATTGAGAGATTTTTTTAAAAATTTATCAATGGAGACAAGACAATGGGACTCACTATTCTATATGCCTCAGGGGCTTTTCCTTTTCATCTTTCCCTCCCAACTTCCTTAGCTTTCTTCAAGTCTCAGCTAAAGTCTCACTTTCTATAAGAGGACTTTACTGATCCTCCTTGATGCTACCTGCTTTCCCTCTACTGCTTATTCCCAAGTTATTCTGTGTATATCTTGCTTACACGTCTCGTTCACACGTGGTCTCCCCCAGTATACTAAGAGCTCCTTAAAAATTGGTATTTAGTTTTTCTTTGTCTCCCAAGTACTTAGCACATAGGAGATGGTATTTATGGGGTGGTATCCTATTCTGGTTCTACACACTTTACTCTGCATCAGTTCACACTATTCAGCATTCTCTGTGACTATCTCTTTCATAATTGCTTATGACATAATATTATTCCATCAGATTAATATAACACACCTTTTTAGTCATTCTTTAATTGTCTAAGGGACAATCTAAGACATCCTCCTGTATGCTATTTCTTTTCTTTTTTTTAACCTCATTTCAGTCCCTCTTTTAGGATTAAGGTGTTGGTTCTGTATGCAACTATTTTCTACCAGGTATTATCTTCTCCCTTAACTCATTCATGGTTATTGATTTGAGAATCATTTTCTAATCAGCCTTCTGAATAGCCTGATCACTGATCTATTAAAGCAAAAGTCGAAATCAATACTAAATTACAATAAAAAATAAAATGAAAAGATCAAGTGTCCTACTGAGGAAACTAAATTGATGCATGTAAATATGATGTTGACAACAAAAATGAAATAGATATTAAAAAAATCAAAAGAGACAATCGTCATTTAATATGTTGGAATAATACAGCTAGGTGGTACAGTGCTGGGTCTAGGAGTCAGGAAATCTCCTCTTCCTGAATTCAAATCTGACCTCAGACTCTTACTACTTGTATGAGCTTGGGCGAGTCACTTAACCCTCTTTGCCTCAGCATCCTCATCTGTAAATGAGTTGGAAAAAGAAATGGCAAATAACTCCAGTATTTTGATCAAGAAAACCCCAAATGGGTTCATAAAGAATTAGATATGACTGAAAAATCACTAAACAACACAATAAAGTTTGTAGCTGCATGCTTGGGTAGATAAAGAACTCTGTTTAACAAGCTCAACCTGGGACTTTCTGGGAAATGCACCCAAGGGAGCATCAGGACAAATTATTCTCAGCCTGTTCTCAGCTTCTCCAGGTTTAAAGGTCATTTTGTTCCTGAAAATGTGCTTGAGATTGACTTCATGCTTAGAGAGAATAGGTGGTACCAGTAAAATATGACATTTTTTCTTTCCTCAAAAGTGTTGCCGAAATACCTTCTTCACTTGTGACTGAAATATAATCATTAGTGATTCATTCCTTTTCAAATATACAAGAACTGCTGGGAGGGATAACAGTAAGTCCTACTGAGTCAGGATAATGGATTTATTATCAGATTACTTTATTGTCTGCTGGGCAATATCCACATACTGAGGGAACAGAGGATGCCAAGAATTCTGTATATGAGGCCTCACAGTTCTTTGTGATCTTGATCCAACAGTCCAGCCATCAGGAAAACCCTACTGTAGTCATATTATGTAGTACTTTATCCCTTCACCAAAATAAATGTTGAATTAAGCTAACAAATACTTGGAAAGAAAAGCTTATTGTGTTACAAATAGATGAGCGACATACATTTCAGACACACATACCATTTGAAATCCCTGGACTGAACTGAATAATGAGAGCCCTTCAAATCTTAGGATTCTGTAACTGGAGATAACTTATTTGAGAATCTTTAACATGACTAATTAATGTTACATGGCAATGAAGTTGGGTGATCCTGAAACTGTTTGGGGGCATTGTCTCATTTGCATTTCCTCTTCGACAGCTATAACTACACTTGGTCAAAATTGGACTCATTAATTTGGGGCAATAATTTATCAGTTTATGTGAAAATAAGTCAACTCGGATAAGCTATCATCATATTGAGGTATCAAGAACATAAGTCTCCTCCTTGAAAAGTCAGGTCACTCCAACCTTATTTTTAATTGAGATGCTGAGTGCATCCTGGGTCTTATGTTTGTAATATAAACCAAGAGATTTGTTCTTAGCCCATTAGAGGTAGTATATTCAGGACAAAAGTAATTTGATGGCAATTTTCCCAGTTCCAGTTGAACTAAATTACATAATTTCATTAGAATTTGATGAAATTTGGTCAGCCCCATTACTTTGATCAATTGCACTATGTGGTTAGCCTCAAAATAACAAGAACATGTTGAAACCGACTGAAGTTGTGTGACTCCTATGTATAGCTGGGTCTTTATTCAATCAGACACAATCTTTATAATTTTAAGGAACTCTATTGCATATGTAATAAAGGAAAAAACGTGCTTTCTACATGATACCTTTTTGTTTGGATTTTGTTGTTACTATTATTGCTATTTGTTTACTAAGAGACATGTTTTGGACCTACGATTTCACCAGTGTGAGGAATTCCTTATATATATATATATATATAAGGAATTCCTCACACTGGTGAAATCGTAGGTCCAAAACATATATATATATATATATATATATATATATATATATATATATATATATATATATATATATATATATATATATATAACATACACAGCGTTAGAGAGCCCCTGGCAGACCAAGCGACTAGGACATGGTCACACAGCTAGTATCCAAGAGGGATGGGATTTGAACCCAGATTTCCTGACTCTAAGATCAGCTATCTTACTGGTTATAATATGTTGCCTCTTTAAATATCAATTAATCAAGAAACATTTATGAAATACCTACTCTATGTGAGGATTTGTGCTAAATGCTGGCAATAGAAAGACAAAAATGAAACTCACCTTCTACTATCGGGGTTCCCCGGGGAAACAGAATGAACACTTTGATGTTAATAGTCACATTAGTGAGTTACCCACTAATTCCTTGGGGAGAAACTTTAAAATTCAATTCTATATTTATTTGAGTTTCAACAGAAGCAAAGTTCCACCCATTCACTATTGAACTGAAAGAAAAGATAAAGATTCAAAATAACCAAAGAAGCCAAATTTTATTCAATTTAATAAGAACTTGTTAGGACAAAGCTAAGTGCTGATTTTTCGGGAAGAGCTGTATTCAGATCCATACGGGATGTGTGATCCTGGGCAAGATACAACCTCGCGCTGTCAGGTAGCTCTCTAAAAATCGACGTTGAAGTGATGGCATCATACTTCATGGGTAGAGAATTTTCTCCCTTGGAAGTTTCCCATTCTAGTGAAATCACAGGTTCAATTATTCTCCATGTTGCACTTTATAATTGCTATACTCCCAAAGTAAAACTATTTTATTAGCTAAAATTCAAATAATTTACATTTATATGTTTTTAAAGCATTTTATAACACATCATTTAAATGACTATATCAGACAGTGTGCTAAACAATGGGGATAGAAAAAAGCAACTGACTCTTCCTACCCTAAAAGGGTTTATATTCTAATGGGGAAAATAACAAGGATATATTCAAGTACCCACAAAATAAATATAAAGAGGTTAAATAGAGATAAAAGATAGAGAAGGAGGCCACTGAAGGCTTCATGTAGAAAGTTGTACTTGAACAGCATCTTGAAGGAAGAGAAGGCTTTTTTGACATGGAGGTGAGAGAGAGTATATTCTAAGCAGGGGCGACAGCCAATGCAAAGGCACAGAAATGGGTGATCTAATGGCCTAAAAAGGCCAATTTGGCCAAATCACAGAGAAGAGAGGTCATTGCATACTATCCAAAGATGGAAGGATAAGTAAGCCAGAGGTTGGGAAGCACCTTAAAAGCTGAATAGCGAATATTTTGTTTATGTTTTATCCTGGTGGCCATGGGAAGCCACAACCGTGTGAAGTAAGAAGTATAAATATTTAATAGATAAAAATTTATCTATGAGGAAGATGAGGTTCACATAGATTTTTTTAAGGTAAAAGAAGCTTTTTAAGTGGCAGGTCTAGAATCTGATCCCAGGTCTGCAGACTCCAAACACACCACTCTTTTCATCATGCTTTACTTAACCTTTATTTCTGTGTTCACGTAGGTCATGTCTACAATGATAAGTGTTTTAATGCATTATTTGGCTGACGTTACATTTAACTTCTATATTGTATGTGTAAAAATTACTTGAGCGAGCAGTAAAAAATACCACTGATGCCAGTCTAGAGGGAGGCCCATTGACAACCAGATGCTGGAAGCCTCCCCTAAGTGTGAGGTAAGGAAAAATGGATCAGAAGCACACATTTTGTTAACGTTGTTTTTTGTTGTTATGTTTGCCCTTTGTTCTTGAAGAGGACTGTGACATCAAGATGATGATATGACTTGTAATTGACTTTATTTGAGTGATGGAGGGCTGCGCAAAGTAACCAACCTCACTTTCTTCTACTGTGCCATCTGGATCCAGTGACCAGATAGATATTCATACAACCTGGAACAACACACAAAGAAACCAAAGCTCACACACATGGGTTCTAGTTAGGATTACAGAGTTAGAGTTGGAAAGGACCCTGAGCCTGTGTGATCCAAACTGCTCATTTTGCAGATGAGAAAACGAAGGACATGAAGTGACTTTCCCAAAGTCTTTATAAGAAGTAAATAGCAGAATATGGACTGAATGAAGGACCCCAGACTTTAAGTGCAGTGTACTTTCCATTACTTCATAACTCTTGCTCTAACTGTTCATTAGCTACTCCAGATAGACTAGCATGAGCATATGACACATACCTCAGTCAGTCAATAAACATTAGGTGCCAGACATTGTGTGAAGTGTTAGAGAAATAAAGTAAAGTAAAAGACAATCCCTGCAATCTAGGAGCTCACAATATAATGGGATAAAGTAACACATGAAAGGAAAATAGGGGAAGAGGGAGAGAAAAAGAGTAGAATGGAGGGTAATGTGAGAGGAATATGACAAAGTCTTGCAGCTGGGTAGAAAATTATGAGATGGTTAAACTGGGAGGAGCTCTCCAAAGTTTAGCCTCCACTATCTCCAGTTAAAAGGAAGAAGGGGTACCGGCGACAAGGGAGCACCAAAGTGGTGTGAGTTTCAGAATTGATGAGCTCTTGCAACATTATGAGTTTCTGGAGACCCTGATGAAGTACAGAAGAGAAGACAGGTAGGAAATGAGATACCCAGAGAAGTTTGAAGCTCTCATCCAAGCCCTACCTACCAGTGTCTTCTACGGTAGTTAGGCTATAGCTTCTTAGGGATAGAAAAATGTGGAGTCTAGGCATAGCAACCTTGAACAGAGGCAACACGTTTCATTTTTGGTGTGTTAGTAATGATCATATGTGTATATTATGTATGTATATATTTCACGAGTAATTCGTTTCCTGGGAATGGATGCTCCCTTCTGCAATGCAAATTACAAGGCAGGAAAAGATTGATAGAAAAGTCAATCCATGCATAATCAGTCTCTCTCTCTCTCTCTCTCTCTCTCTCTCTCTCTCTCTCTCTCTCCATTATACACACACGTATTAGATGTACACACATAGATACCATATGAGTATATATTATCTATATATAAAGTATACATAGAGAACATAATATATACGTTATGTGTGTCCCTTCCTATTCTAATTCATTATCTACTATTCAAATAGTTATTAAATTTTTATTTTTTTAATGTTCATATGAGAGTTACTGTGGTCTAGTAAATAGAAAGGTAGATTTGGTACCAGGAAAATCTGGGTTAAGCCTCACCTTCGGCTCATACTGTCTTTGTGACCTGTGGAAAGGTCTCAACTTGGTCAAAGGAACTCTTTAATAAGAAAATTTGGGGGGGAGAGTTTTAATTTACATCTATGATTTCATCAACATGGAAAACTCACTTTGTAGAAATGCTCTCCAGTGCTAAGGAATTTTGTTATTCAGTCATTTCAGTCATGTTCAACTCTCGGTGACCTCATTTCAGCTTTTCTTGGCAAATATACTGGAGTATTTGCAATTTCCTTTTTCATATCATTTTACAGATGAGGAAACTGAAGCAAAAAAAATTAAATGACTTACCTAGTGTCACATAGCTAGGAAATGTCTGAGGATGGATTTGAACTCAGAAAGATGAATCTTCCTGACTTCGGTCCCATGCTCTATACTCTGTACCACCTAGTCACTCCCTGAAAAAGTTCCACTTACCTACCTGTATTTTACAGTCTTAGATCATTTCCTGCACCACTCAAAGGTCAAACAATTTGTCTATGGGCACTTAGTTAATATGTATCCTATTATATATCATATCATATCATATGGCTAAGATTGGAAGGTAGCTGCATGGATAAAGGGCTGAGTCTCCAGTCAGAATGACCTGAATTCAAATCTGGCCTCAGAAACTTATTAGTCATGTGACTATGGGCAAGCCACTTAACTGATTCCTGTCTTAGTTTCCTTATTTGTAAAATAAGTGCACTTATCAGGATTATTATGAAGAGAGAATCAGATAATATTTGTGAAGGGCTTTTCAAATCGTAAAACACTACACAAATGCTAGCTTTTATTGTTTTGATTTTTTATCTAGCACTTCCTCTCAAACAAAGAATAACAGTAGGATGATTCAGACTAAGGAAAGAAAGATTAAAAAAATAAGACTATAAAAATATAAAGGCTGATGCTTAGTCTGGCCTGTGAGAGGAGAGAGCTACCTAATGGATTCTTTGTTTTTCAAGGTCAGGTAGGAAGGACAAAGTGCCACAGACATAAATTAGCACCCTAGACGTTCTGGAAAAAGGAAATGGCTGGAAATCTTTATTACAGACTAAGAATGTTCCACAATCACCTTCAAAGACAATTGAATTAGCCAGTTAATTGAATAGTCTGTGACTACTTATTGTACTAACTAATCTTGAAGCTCTTTATAATTATTGATCATTTTTCTGCTATCATGGCTATCTCCCTTTGTAAGATTTGAGAGATTTTCGTAAGGACCTAAATTTCTGATATTCAAGTGCAACCCCAGCTCTTCAGATTCGTGAGGATGAACCAGTCATCAACAGAGCATATCTAAGGTTTTATGCCTCTTCTGGACATTTTCTCTCTTCCCTTCTTATAGCTTCTATTCAGGAAATATGGGAAAAAAAAATTCCAGGGTAGGGATGATTTGAAAAAATTTCTGCTCCTGGTTTATGTTCTCAAGGTATATTTCTTTAATCTATCTCATGATATACGTCAAACTGATTGTAGAATGTATTACCAAGGAGTGTGTCTGAGGTTCAACTATTCATATATATATATATATATATACATATATATACATATATATACACATATGTATATATATATATGTATATGTATATTTGCATTGTTTACTCAGTTTGTCATGTGCTGGTATTCATTCTTCAAAGTCCTCTGTCCACCTAACACATCTGATACTTACATCATTGTCCTATAGAAATGATAATTTCTACATTGCAATGGAATAATTATTTTTCAGATGGAGAGGTTTTGATAAGTTTCATTTTAGTCATTCAAAAAGATTCTATAGAATAGATTCTACATTGCAATAGAATCATTTTTCACAAAAAAAGATTTTAATTGCTCAAGTTCTGTTTCAATATTTATAAAAGGAGTATTAAATGTAATGAAATAAGCAATAAACCATCTCTTGTCATAGGATTCAGAGCTGGTAGGGACCATAAAGATTGTTCAAAGCAAGCTGCTAATTTTTTACTTAATAAATAGAGCTAAAGAAGGGAAAAGTAAAATCAGAGAGCATGAGATATCAGAGCATAAGTCTTGTGATTAAAAATATACTTTATTATTTGGCCTCCATACACACAACTGCCTTCTTGCTTGATCCACCCTGGAGTTATAGTTACCATAGTAATTTTCTTGCTTTTCCAGCCTGACTTGATCTCAACAGTGGAGATCTGCAAAATAGACATAATGCTAAATCTGTAAAAAGGATAACAGGTCCAGAGACTTAACACTGGAAGAAACATCAGAAGGCATATTATCCAAACCTTTCATTTTCAAGATGAGAATACTATGAAAGTTAAATGACTTGCCTAAAATTGTGATAATCAGAGGCCGAATTTAAACTGAGATTCTGACACCAGAATCAGTGTCCATTGCTTTAAACCATGGATACCCTTTCTAACTAGGCAGCAGGTACCAGGACCAAGTTGGAGAGATGCTCTAGGGTTACACATTACAGGGCTGATGGATAGTGCCAGTTAAATTATGATTATAAAATATATGTGATATTTATATGATTTAGATATGACTTCTCCTCCAAGAAGAAGCCTTCTTGCATAAATTCACTAAATAAAAAACCAGAAGAGACCCTTTACCTAAGTAAATTCTGAGTAATATGAAACAGTTCTTAGGGAGAAGAATTCCTGAATTAACAAGCAGTTTTAAGTTTGATGCACTGGAAGAAAATAAAGATCATTCATCACTCATAGAAAACTGAAGCAGGTTATTTTAGCACTGGAATGATGCTCTAACAGGGTTAGAAGAACTTCTAGATCCTTATATGTAACAGAGTTTCATGGGTCAACAACTTTATTTTCAGTAAGGCGTTATTGTTTTTTTGTCCACAGCTTGCTATTTGACTTGTTTCCATATTAAATTTTATCATCTCAAGTTGTGGGTGATATAAGAATAAGTTTAGATATTTCTTTATTAATTAATAAAATTTCTCACTCAGCTCAATCAGTTCCTAGACCCTACCTTAAATCATTAAATATTAATTACTTAATAAATTGAAGAAACTTCCTTTTCCATAAGTATTCATTCATATCTCTATAAATTAAAACCCCTAATCTCCTAGAATTAAAGAAGCATTTTAAGTTATTAAATATATAATTAATTTACAAATAAATCAATAAAAATTATCATAAATAATAATTTTCACTATTTTATCTATGAGAAATAACACAGATTAACCTCTAACCATCCCAATAATTAGAAATTCTCTTCATTGAGGAAAGAACGAATATTCACACTCAGTTGTATTTAGAAATAGGAGGGAAGGGGGAAGAGGAGAGGAATATAAAAGGGAGAATGGATTAAGGAAGGTATTAGTTAGAAGCAAAATAGACTTTTGAGGACAGACTGTATATATAAAGAATAAACAGAAGAAAACTGGTTGGAGGGAAATACACAGTTGGTAACTACAAATGTAATGTGAATGGTTTGCACTCACCCGTAAAATGGAAGCACATGGGAGAATAGATTAGAAAGTAGAATCCAACAATGAGCAATTTCACAAGAGACATTGGTTGGTTGTTGTTCTTTATTCTTGAAGAGGACAAAAATGACATCACTATTTTAGAGTCAAGTTACAGAGTACCTGATAATGACTGATCAGACCAACGGAAATTCAGAGTATTTTACCACAGGTCAGGCACAAATAGTTCATGTGAATATTTGGGTTTGATTCTTTAACTTTGTGCATCTCACATTTTTTTTGAGATACTTCAATTCTGCTTTGCTCATAGAGCATAGCACCTACTCTGATGAGGGCACACCATACTGGGCAGTCCTGTGCCCCAGTGTCTCCCATGTCATGCAATAAATACTAGAGTTCATCAGAGAGACTTCCTTAAAACAGAGAGACACATAGCAATAAAACAAAGGGTTAGAGCAGAATCTAATATTCTTCAGCTGAAGTAAAAACGGCAATGTTTACAATGATCTTAGAAAAAGCAAAAATAGATGTAATTAAAAGAAATAATGAAGAAAACCAAATTTTAAGAGGTACCATACACAATGAAGTGATTTAAGAACAATTTACAGCTTCTCTGATAAAGGTTCATTTCTCAAATCTATAATTTAGTCAAATTAATAAACATAAGAGTCAATTTCCAATTGCTAAAGGGTCACAGGATATGCAGTTTTCAGAAGAAGAAATCAAAGATATCTATAGTAATATAAAATGCTCTAGATCACTATTATAGGAATTCAAATTAGAATAACTCTGAGATACCATTTCATGCCAATCAAGTTGACTAATATGATAGAAAAAGAGAGTTAGAGATATTAGGGGAGATTTGAAAAAATAGGGACACAAATGCATTGTTGGTGGAGATGTGAACTAATCTAACCATTCTAGAGAGCAATTTGAAACTATGTCCAAAGGGCAATCAAACTGCACATACCCTTTGACCCAGCAATGCCATTCCTAGGTCTACATCCCAAAGAAATCAAAGAAAAAAGACAATTTATAGCAACTCATTTTGTAGTGGCAGAGAATTGGAAATCAAAGTGATTCTCATCAATTGGGGAATAGTTAAACAAGTTGTGACATATGACTATAATGGAGAGCTGTTGTACTATAAGAAATGAGGAGAATGATTACAGAAAAAAACATGCCAAGACCTATATGAACTGATGCAAAATGAAGTGAGAAGAACCAGGAGATCATTGGGCACAATAAGTGCTTTATTTTGTTGATGATTAACTGTGAAAGACTGACTCCTATGACCAACACAATGTTCCAAAACAATTCCAAAGGACTCATGATAAAAAAAAATACTATCTACCTCTGAAGGGAGAACTGATGAACTCTGAAATGAAAATGAAAATAGCATGATGAAAATGACTATAATGATGAAAATGAAATATAATTCTCTCTATATCTTTGTTTTTTTTTACAATATGACTGTTACGGAAATGTGTTTTACATTATTTCAGATGTATAATTGATATATTATTTGCTTTCTCATGGAGTTTTGGAGGGAGAAAGACTTTGAAGTTCAAAATTTATTTTTAAAATTTGTTTAGTATTTTATTTTCCCCAGTTACATGAGAAAACAATTATTAGCATTTGTTTTTAAAACTTTGAGTTCCAAATACTTTCCTTTCCTCCCTCTTCACTTCCCCTCCATTGGTAAGGCAAGCAATTTGATATAGGTTATATATATGTAGTCATGAAAAATAGCTCCATACTAGTCATGTTGTAAAAGAAAACATAGACATAAACTCAAGAAAAATAAAGTTAAAAAGTATGCTTCAGTTGTATTCAGATACCATCAGTTCTGTCTCAGGGGAAACATAGTATTTTTCATTACAAGTGCTTCAGTGTCTTGGATCTTTGTATTGCTGAGAATAACTAAGTCATTCACAGCTGATCACCCTACAATATTGTTGCTACTTTGTACACAGTACATTTCACTTTGTATCACCTCTTTTAAGTCTTTCCAGGTTTTTCCAAGAATATCCTGCTCATTATTTCTTATACTACAATAGCATTCCACCATAATCACACAATTTGTTCAGGCATTCTCCAATTAATGGGCATCCCCTCAATTCCCAATTCCTTGCCTCCAGAAAAGAGCTGCTGTAAATATTTTGTGCATGTATGTCCTTTTACTTTTTTTGTATCCCTTTTTGAATGCAGACCTGGTAGTGGTATTGCTAGATCAAAAAGTATACGTGGCTTTATAGCCATTCGGCATAGGTCCAAATTGTTTTACACAATGGTTGAATCAGTTCACCACTTCACCAGCAATGCTTTAATGTCTCATTTTTCCCACTTCCTCTTCAACATTGATCATCTTCTTTTTCTGTCCTATTTGCCAGTCTAAGACATACGAGCTAGTACCTCATAATTGGTTTAATTTGCATTTCTCCAATCAATAGTGAGTTAGAGCATTTTTTCATATGGATATAGATAATATTGATGACTTCATCTGAAAACTGATCATACCTTTTGATCATTTATAAATTATAAAGGAATGACTCTTATTTTTATAAATTTGTTTCAGATTGCTACATATTAAAAAATAAAGCCTTTATCAGAGAAATTTGCTTAAATTTTTTTCACAGTTAATATAGCTAATAGTATTTCCTTTCATCCTATTTCCCTCACCCATATTTATTCTACTCTATCTCCCTCCTTTCTCCCTGTTCCTTCTCAAAAGTGTTTTGCTTCTGACTACCCCTCCCTCAATCTGGTGTCCCTTCTATCACTTCCCTTCTCTAATCCCCTTCCTCCTATTTTCCTATAGATTAAGATAGATTTTTATACCTAATTGAATGTGTATGTTATTTCCTCTTTCAGCCAGTTCTGGTGAGAGTAAGGTTCACTCACTCCACCTTATATCCCCCTCCTACCCTTCCACTGTAAAAGTTCTTTGTTTGCCTCTCTTATGTGAGATAATTCCCCATTCTACCTTTTCCTTTCCCTTTCTCCTAGTATATCCTTCTGTCAATCCTTTAATTTTTTTAGGTATCATGCTTTCATATGCAACTCATACCTGTGTCTATATATACTCCTTTTGATTGCCCTAATCTTGAGAAAGTTTTTGTGAGTCATAGGTATCATCTTCCCATGTAATAATGTAAACATTTTAACGTTATCAAGTCTCTTATGATTTTCCCTTCCTGTTTACCTTTTCATGCTTCTCCAGAGTCTTATATTTGAAAGTCTAATTTTCTATTCAGTTCTGGTCTTTTCAGCAAGAATACTTGAAAGTTCTCTACTTTGTTGAACATCCATTTTCTCCTGAAAGATTACACTGAGTTTTGTTGTGTAGTTGATGCTTGGTGGTGATCCTAGCTCTTTTGCATAGTCTCTCGTATTCCAAGTCTTACAATACTTTAGTGGCTCCATCATACTTGAATTATTTCTTTCTGGACTTGAAATATTTTCTCCTTGACTTTGGAGCTCTGTTGATCTTCTAGTGAGATACTTCACATTGTCTTCTATTTTTTCCATTCCTTTGGTTTTGTTTTATCGCTTCTTGATTTCTCATTAGTTTCAATTTGCTCAATTGTAATTTTTAAGGAATTATTTACCTTTTTTTGCATTTGACCTATTCTGCTTTTTATGGAGTTTTTTTTTTCTTCAGTGAATTTTTGTGCCTCTTTTTTCCTATGTGGGTGATTCAGCTTTTCAAGGCATTCTTGGATGGCCTTTTTAAAAACCTCCTTTACCATTTGACTTAGTCTGTTTTTAAGGTGTTATTTTCTTCAGTATTTTTTGTGTCAATTTTACCAAACCATTGACTCATTTTTCGTGATTTTCTTGCATTACTCTAATTTCTCTTCTCAATTTTTTTCTTCTACTTTTCTTACTTGATTTTCAAAATCCTTTTTGAACTCTCCTATGGTCTGACCAATTCAAATTTTCTTGGAAGCTTTGGATGTAGGAGTTTTAAATGTTTTTTTTTCTTTTGAATGTGTTTTTTTGATCTTTTGAACGTTTTTTTTTTATCTTTGAAATGTATTTTGTGATATTCCTTGTTGCCATAGCAACTTTCTGTAGTTGGAGTTTTTTTCTGTTGTTTTCTCACTTTTCCAGCCTATTACGTGACTCTTAAATCTTCTTTAAAGTAGGACTCTGCTTCAAGGGTGGAGGGCACACTGTTTGAAGCTTTAGAAGTTGTGAAGCTGTTTGCAGAGATACTTCCAAGCATCTGAAAGTTTTCAGTTCTTCCAAGGTGGGAGATCTAAGGTGAAAGAGGTGCTACACTCCTGGATTGTGCTCTGGTCTGTGAATAACTGTAAGCACTCTTTTCTGTCCTGGAATCTTGAGTAGAGTCCTTGTTTAACTGCAGCTGAAAGCTCTGGTGTGCTAATGTTCCTCCTCACCCTGGGAATTCCACTCAGGACTGCAACCCACATCTATGTATGGGCAAAGCAACAGAGTCCTGCCTTAGTACTAGCAGAGACCCCTTCTGACCAGTTATTTCATTCCTCTACCATCTGTGGGCTGAGAATTCTGGAAGCAGCTTCTCACATTGCAGATTCAGTGGTTCCAAAGGCCAACTCCTACTTTGTTTAGGCTGGGTATGTGTTGGTGCAATCTGCCCTGGACTGTGCTTCACTCTCACTCAGGTATGACAGAACTTTTCTGCTGAACTTCTAAGATGTTTTTGGCTGGAAAATTATTTCTCTCTGACATTTTTTGAGTTCTTCTACTCCAGGAATCCTTTTATGGCATTATTTGGAATTTAAAAAGAAAAGAATGTTAAAAATAAATAATATTTTTAAATCCTCCTTGCAAGATAAAGGGAGACTATGCCATCTTTTGTCTCTACCTTCTCCAAATTTTTTCAGCATAACAGAAAAAATGATTTTTTTTCCCATTTCTTTCAAGCCATCACTCTAAAAAATCTCTTTCTGAACTCATTCATCATGAAATTCCCTTTACATTTCTTAATAAAATGAGAGTTGATATTTCTCTCAAGAAAAGTTTTTCCCCTTCATCTTTACTTCCTTCTCCATAGTTTCTCTCAAACTATCCTTATGATATCTCTCTTATCACTGTCTTCAAAAACTTCCTCCCAAGTGTCAAATCCTAAGAATTCCTTTTGGTCTTTAAGGCTACAGTAACCATAATAGCAACTTCTGTAGCAGAGGTTTTTAAAAGAGCTGTTATAATATTAATACATTTCATGTTTCTAGGAGTCATCCTTACTTGACCATATTTTTTTCTTTCATTTTTCACTGACCAAGAAGTCAAACCTAAATTCTTAGGAGCTCCTTCTTGGCCTCTGAAGTCTCGAGGTACTTTCTTACTGACTCTCCAGAATTTTACCCTCTGGGCCTCTGACTGCTTCTTAATCCCTAGATTCTGAATACTGGCATCATATCAATTTGGCTCTCTCTGGATCCCTAGCTTCCATGTCTCTCTTGATCCAGATTATGCCCTTTGAATTGGCCCCATTTTATCTCTTCCAAGTCTTTTATCTACCACCCCCCCTCATTCAGAAATAGACAAATCAATGATTCAATTGAAGTAATGAATGTAACAGGTTGCAAATAGGTATTGTTAGAGTCTAAGTTCAGTTTTCTGAAGTAAAAAGATACGTATTTCAATAATGACACTCAGATTATATAGTTAATTGACGTTTCCTGGGTAGTGTATTGGGGAAAAAAATCATGATATTTTGAGTGAGAGAAACTACCTAGTTTGAAATTCCTGCTGTGCTATATGTTAAATGTTCTTGGACAAGTGGCTTTACTTACCTGGAATTCAGGTTCCTCATTTGTAAAGTGAATTTCCCCAGTGAGAAGCTTAAACTAGAGATTTAAATTTTCTTCCAGTTATAGATTCTATGACTTATTAGGTAGTCCTTATGTATAGCCATCCCATGTGTTATAATGGTCACATAGTCAGATTTTTTTTAATCTGAATGTATTAACTATAATAATATGCAAAAAAGTTATATAGGTGGGGGAGGGGAGGAACTTAATGAACTTAGTTCATAAGGCATTTTATCATTGATTTGTACTATGAGGGATGTGTGTAAAGTTAAAGGAAGAGAAAAATACTTGTATTTTAAAAGTATACTTCTAGTAATTCTGGAGAGGCAGTATGTTGAAATAAATGGAGAGTTAGTCTAAGAGCCTACAAGACCTGGGTTCAATTTCCATCTCTGAAACATACTGGCCATGTGACTGGCAAATTACTTCACCTCACAATGCTCTAATCACATTTATAAGAATATAACTTGCAAAGAAGGTTGCATTCTGCATTTTAGAAGGATTTTCCTCATTCAATGAATTCCTAATATTACAAAAATCACAGATCTATATATTCACATATATATACAGATATATATGTATCTATATACATATCTTAGCTTTACTATAAAACAATTTTATCAAATTATATGATTCAATCTACTGGCCAAAATGAAGTTTGGGGTCTATAAATGAAGTTCAGTTTATCAATAACTTTTTATTGAAATAATTATTTATATGAATAAATATCTTTAGATTATACTGGTAAGAAAGACAATTTATTATTAGATACAACAATATCAGACCTGGATTTATCTAGTCTTTCAATTTTACAGGTCTCTTAACCACAAATAGCAGCATTTTGAGATAGTTTCTAATAATCAATACCAGAGTTGGGATTTGGGATGGCAAGGTGGGGGTGGGGAATAGGAGGATAATAGGAAGGTCACGGATTAGAGTGAGAAGGGATGTTGAGCTCTTCTAATGTAACCACTTACTTTTACAGATGAAGAAACTGAAAGCCAGAGTGTTTAAACGATTCACCTAAGGCAACACAAGTGGTAAGGGCAGAACCAAGATTTGAAATTAGTTCTTTCAAGTCCAAATTCAGTAGTCTTCCCATCTATACTGTACTGCCACCAGCAAAGACTTGTAGGCAAACTGCAACAGTATCCAAAGAAATTACACTTAGGAGTTGGGAGCAGTAGACCTGGCTGCCAATTCTGGGTTTGGCATTTACTAGATGTGTGCCCCTGGACAGATTACTTCATCTCTCTGGCCCTCTGCTTCCTCCTTTGTAAAATGAGAATGAAAATACAGTAATGACAATCCTACTCCCTATCTCATAGAAATGTTGTGGGGAAAATACTTCATAAATCATAAAGAGCTACATAAATGAGCTGGTAGGTATCATTATTCTGAGCCAGTTTCCTTCCATTTGATGTAGCTCCACAAGACTTCAACAGGAGGAGAAAAGAGAAGGTTGAAGAATGAGTTTGTATTTTCAATTATATTTCCAAGTTGCAGCTTTTTGAAAAATGAAGCTCATTTATATTCTCTTCTGATTAAGGGAACAAAGGCATTATCGCTGGAAAAAGTCTGCCCTACTTTTTTTTTATCTGGAGTGTTGGGCTAGAACTGTCCTAATGAAAGAAAGAGAAAGATGAATGCCTCAACTGATGTTAAGCATATCTTCCATCACTGTTGTCTAAACACTTGGATTTCTACAGCTGGCCATACTTATCCACAAGCTGTTTTAGTCTCTCCCGATAAAAGTTGTATGGCAGTGGCTAAAAGGAAAAGTATTGTTAGCTATGGATGTCATCCAAATGTTTGGAAAAGAAAAGAAAATTCTCTTAGTATGGTGGGGAACTCATTCTGGAGAAAACAAAACCTATTCCCTGAGCCTGAGGACAAAATTCTTACAGTAATTCATCAGGACAAAGTTAGAATTCTTTTGCCCATAATAAATAAAGTCCAGAATTTGAATGGCAATGACACAAAATGAATTTAGCAGCATCAGTCTCTTTTGAGTCAGAGAAATGCAGGGTCAAGCATCCTAAAACATAACATTTTTCTTACTGGAACTCTTGACAAGAAAACTTTCATTTAAGTAAATAATCATTGTTTGGAAGGGGGTTGAGGGTTAGTCTCCATTTTCTCATAATAAATAAGAAGGGATTGGACTAGATGGCTTTTAAGGTGTTTTTCATCTCTAAGTGTAGGATGCTTTGATCCTCTTTATATCAGTGGTAATTCACCAGTGCAACAAGCATTTATGATGCATTTACTATGAATGATAATAAAAGTAATAGTAGCATTTCTATAGCAGCCACTATGTGTACTGTGCTAAGTGCTTTACAATAATTATCTCATTTCATCTAAACAACAACCCCGGGAGGTAAGTGCTTTTACTGTCCCCATTTTAAATGAGGAAACTGAGGCAAATAGATTAAGTGATTTGCCCAGGTCACACAGCCAGTAAGTGTCAGGCTAGATTTGAAGTCATGGTTTTTTTTTTACTCCAGGCTTAGTGCTCAATGGTGGTGCTAACCATTGGTTTGTTATGTAATATGGTGTTTTGTTTTGTTTTCAGGAGACAAAGAGGTAAAAAACACTGATTTTTTTGTATCCCCTTGAGAAGCTCTAGGTATGGAAATCCTTAACAGGTTTTAACCAATGCCAACTTTTTGTAACTTACAGTCTTAGAGAGGGCTCTGGGACACTGAAGGGATAAGTGAAAAAGGAAATATGTGTCAAAAACATGACTTGAGTCCTAATTCCAAAGCTTGATCTCTATCAATAACATCATAGTGCCTCTCTGGGGATACAAAGACAAGCATTCATGGAGCTTACATTGTAAGAAGTGGGAAAAGAGAAGGATAATATAGTCAAAGATAAGTGCAATTTAAGAGGAAAAGAGATCAGCATGCTCTAGAATTATCTAAAGAAGAAGCAAAAGCCAGGATAGTGAGAAGGATTAGAGTTGGAAGCAGTTTCTGGAAAGGTTAGACCAAGAAGATGGGATCTAAGTCGACCCTTAAAGGAAGAAAAAGAATTGAACAGCCCAAGAAGAGTCAAGGACCATATAGTCATGGAGTAGAGACTATGTGAATACACAGGGACTACACACAGAATATGGAGACTTAGCAGTGGGGAATAAACTAGCTGACCTAGAACAAAGACAATGCCTTCTTAGAGCTCAGGGAATAAGACCCTATAGATGGTCTTTTCAGTTTCTGACATCAACTCTAAGAGCTTTAAGACCAAGCATAGTTCCACACATTAAGAACACACACATCTATCTCTCTGTCTATCTACTATCAAAGAGTTTTCTGAAATATCTATGTCTATCTACATCTAATCTATCTAACTCTGAGTTTTACAACCAAGCATAGCTCTACACATTAAGAACACACATATCCATCTATCTATCTATCTCTATATTTATATCTCTATCTAAAAGACAGATAAGTAGATAGAAAGGTAGAGAAAGGTAGATGGTATGCAATAACAGAAATGAAACATTCAGTCCTAAGAATTTTTACTGAGGACTGGGCTGATCACTCAATAGAGATAAATAAGCTATTAAAAGTTTCTCTGACTATGTTAGTGTATAATATTTTTTTTAAAAAATTCACATTATATTATTCAGACAATGACCTTCTACCCGATTTCCTATAGACTGGAAGTTAATTCACACCTTATACCAATACAGTGCCTATCTCTCCCATATAGACAGAGACAAAGGTTCCTGTTGTTACAATTTGCCCCTGCATGGTAGACATTTCCTTTACCAACCACTTTTCTGTAAGTTTTCTAAAGGCAAGTAAAGCCAGGCAGCTAGCAGAGCTGGTTGGAAAATATGCCACCCAAAGCTGAGTCTCAGCAACATTGAGTTCCAATTCTTTGCTGGCTTCCTTTCTTGGACAACTCATATAATTTACACTAAGACTAAATTGGCCTCATTTGTAATACAATCTGAGCTGTACACCTGAGCTAGAGAAGTCATAGTCACACAGCCCTGAACTTGGAGTAATAAAGACTTAGATTCAGGTCCCTCCTTATACTTACTAGTTGTTGGGCATTGGACAAGTCATTGAACCTGTCTGAGCATCAGTTTCCTTGTCAGAAAAAATGGGAACAATGATAGCACCTAATTCGCAGGCTTGTCATGAAGCTCAAATGAGATAATATGTTTGAAGTGCCTGATAAACCTTAAAATTTTGTATAATGCTAGTTGCTTTATGGAGGTCTACACAACATTCAAAGCTTTTGTGTTCTAAGAACCTTTAAGGTTTGTGATCTGTTGAGTTTGGGGGATATATTCTATTACCTATTACAATTTCTTTTCTCAAAAGGAAAAGGAGGGAGGATATTTTATTTTTATTCATTAATTCCTCCATAAATTTGTACAGATTTTTGTTATCTCTCCTTCTGTATCACTTCCACAATGAGAAATTAAAAAATGGAGAAAAAAGCTCTCAAAATATTTGGCTCATTCTTCGTTTTGTCTTTCATCTCTCTGTCAGGTGGTATGATTCTTTAGTCCTTTGGACTCATAACATCACCATTGATCAGAGTTCTAAGATCTTTCAAAGTTTTTTTTTCCTCTGTAATATTGTTGTCATCATATAAATTGTTCACCCATTTCTATTTGCTTTCCATCAGTTCGTAGTTTTCTCATTTGCCACTGAAATGTCCATTTCATCATTTCTAATGACACAATAACATTCCATTATATCCATATGCAATAATTTGTTGATCCACTCTCCAACTGATAAGTATTCTCTTAGCTTCTAGTTACTTGCTGCCATAAAAAGAAATTGCTAAAATACTTTTTCTATGCATGAGTCCCTTTCTTGTTTATTTGATCTCTGCAGGGCATATAACGGTATGAGGCATGAGGGTACCAGAGAAGTTGAACATGCAAAGCTGAGTGGATTTAAAAAAGAGAAAGATTAAATCTTCACTGAAGCTTTTTCTTTTTCTAAAACTTTCATTTTAAATAGTACCAAGACCTTTTAAAATCTTAGTGCCTAGCAACACATGGTAAGTTTCCATATTTCCTCTTGAACCTGAATTGTCAGATGGAGGAAAGAAGTAGCACTGTTCCATCTTTCTGAGCTGAAAGAGCAGACACCAGGACACTGCTCTTGACTTTTTTCAAGATGAAATGATAAACACATCCATGTACCCTACTTCATCCTGTAGCACCCATTCTCAGTCTGACAAAAAAGGCATGAACCCTGAGAGAAAACTTGATAGAATGATAGTGGGAAATGAAATGAAGTTGTATTCTGTAGCGACCTCAACCCCACAATCACACATCTCATAGGGATAAGAGATCCACTTCGACCTCTTAGAATTTCTTCTAGACTCAGGTCACTACCACATCACTGGCTTCATTGACTAATTTTGTTTTTACCCTGCATAAATTTAACATCAGTGATCAAGAAAACTCTTGAATTGCTAGATTGGGACCCTTCCCACTGATCTAGATTGGCACTTTGATGTGTTACTGAGAGGTATGCACGATGCATGACCTCTCATGGAAAGTAAGAGATTGTGCTTCTTTATCGCATCCTGAGTCAGTAAAATTAAATTCAGTAAACATTTATTAAGTGCCAGATAGAATGCTAGGTTACAAGGATACAAAGAAAAACACAGTGGACTCTGCCCTGAAGTAGCTTACCTTCTATTAGGATAGGGATGTATATAGACAAGCAAATTGAAAATAATTACGTAATGTGTACAAAAATACTTAGATAAAATAAAGAAGTACAAAATACGTGCATTCCAGGGACCTGGAGAGCCCAATAAAAAAGAGTTCTGGGCTTGATCCAAACCAAATTTATCTTGTGGGGAAGGGAATGGAACATGAAACCAAAGAAAACTTATTAAAAAAGAAACCTCTATATTAATGGAAGAATCCACAATAAAATGGAAATTTATAACAAGAACTTTCACCTCTATCCACATAGAAGAGGTGAAACACTGTGTTGATATAATGTATGGATTAATTTCTTATCTATAGGAAAGTGGGCAGAAGATAATTGCCTGGACAAAATAATGTGAATTTTAGTAGCTTATTTGTCTCTATTAACCAGTTAAGTCTGGTCTTTAATAAGAAGCCCTGAAGAACACATAGAGATATGTTGGGTCATGACAAGCTTATACACAGCAGTGTTGGCCTGATCCTTATGATTGGGAGGTTGTGTCAAAGATGAATAGATATTGAAAGTTAGGAAAATGTACCCTTGAGAATGAAGGGAACAAACTCTTGTGGAGATACCTCTGCCCAGAGCTATCTATAAGAGCTCCACAGCTCTCCACATTCTTTTGAGAGCTTTGCTTTTGCGATTCTTTCCGAGCAAATTCTCTCCCTTTAATTTCCAGCAAGGGAAAGCTGGATATTACTTTTTTCTCCCCCACTTCAGTAGCAATGGTGGTAATGATGGCTCACTTGAGAAACATATGCAATGGTGATCAGTTTGTGTCTCCCTAGGCATGCCTATGATACACCTTAGGGTCCATGGTTTCTGCCTTCTCTTTCCTGTTTCCTTCCCTGTGTTTAGGCCAATGGTCAATATCTGAAAAATGGCTGTTTCCAATCTTGCAGATATATGGTGAGTTTAAGTGATCTTGAACAGGTTAGCTGCCCAGTAGGAAACAATTTCCATAACAGTGTGCTCCTAGGGGAGAAGATCCTATAGCTGGTGGATCCAAGTAGTGCTCTGGATAACCAGGGGATATAGACCATGTAAGTTGCTCAGGCAGCACAATACCGGGGTGAAGTGACATACCTATCCAGTCATCCCAACAAAGGGTCTTTAACTTTTGGGAGGACTGTAAATTTGATGAACTATTTGAAATAATTTATGTTTTTTGTATTTTTTTCATGTTTGCTTTTTGCTTTTTTTTGTATTTTGTACACATTGATGTGATAGAGAAAATATAACAGCTTCTCCAAACCTAATAGCCATATCATTCATAAGTATCTTTTGTAGATGACACTTTATTATCTTCATTTTAGGAAAAACACAGATATGGGTCTAACCTAATCTTTGTCTAAAAGATTTCTGCTAAATTTTACTCTATGCTGAGAACAGAGCTAGAACAAAAGGCATGTGACATTTTTACTTGGAGTTGGGTTTTCCCTAGGATAAATTTGGGTTAATGTAAGCTTATGATGCTTTCCTTTCCTTAGAGTCCCCTGAGTTTCAGAGTATATTATTTTACAGTTATTTATTTATCTGTGTCCATATACACAGTATATAAATATTCACTTTTTCCCCTATATCTCTATGAACAAGTAAACTGTCTGGCACAGAGTAAGCACTTTAAATTGCTTGCTAAATTTAACTTAATTGACTCAAGATCCCATGAAAGAAGACAATCAACCACTTTCCACGGGTGATTATGTAATATGCATCTAAATACAACAAGACAGACTCACTCTAATAGGAAACTTGAAAGCTAGGCAGAGGATTAGAGATCTGAAGGCACTATGGAAAATGCCCTGAGTCTGGAGTCAGAGGATTTGAATTCAAATATCAAATTTAACAATTACTCTCAGTGTCACCTTGGGTAGGTATTGGGCTAAGTCCCTCTTCGGGACTCAATTTCTTCATGTGTAAAACAAGAGCAGTAGATTAGATAGCTTTTAAGGTGCCTTCCAGCTCTAGTTAGAGATGCTGTGATTGGATGTGATATAACAATGAGTAGAGGGTAAAATATAAATTTTTAAGAAACCAATTGCTAGTATAAAGCAGTATCTTTTCAAGACCAAGACCAAGTTATAAATATGCTCCTGAAAGAAAATACCTTATCTTATTAAGGCATGTTTCCTTTATAAATGTTATCATGCAGGAAATAGAAGGGTTGGACCTATTAGAAAATATTATGTAGAGCTCATTTCCTAAATTATTAATGAATATTACCGCTCCATCATCACAGATTTATTTCTGACTCATAATTAAGTGACTTACAAGTACAAGATTCTGTATTTAAGAAAAGAAATAACAAAAATAATTTCCTATATTTTATGCCATTTGGATTTATGAAAAACACACATCACCTCATTCTCCCTAATGCCAGTAACCTAATTAACCATAGTGGGAAGAGGGTTTGCCATTCTATATATGGAATTTAGACTTGTAAAATCCAAAGTTTTGTTCTTTTGAAAACAGCCCTGAAGATTACATCCATTTCCTTTCCCATTTAGATTCTTTTCTCATATTCTGGCTCTTTGGCTCCATTGTAGACTTCTGATGGAAATCTCTCAAAAATATTAGCTACATCTCATGTCTAAGGTCTGTGCAAAATGCATTAATAAGGTTCTTTTGATTGCAAAAGAAATGCTTAACACATAGGACTCCCAAGTGTTCGTTGTCAAATACAACATAAAACCACAATAAAGTCCTCTGATAATGTACTCCCAGGAAATAGGAAATATTACTGGCAAACTTGGGGAACTGCTTAACAGATTTCAGTTTCATCTGAGCAACAACTCAAGGGCCAAGTCCTCCATCCAGTCACAGCATAATATTTTCTCCAATAGATTATTACTTCTTCGTCCAAAGAGAGTGTAGTTTCAGGAATTTCACACTGGGAAAAACAGCACCCAGTTGAAGGACTCTATGTGTCTCAAACTTAGAAGGGAACCACTCAAGTTGGAAATGTCCATCTCTCAGGACCACTAATTCAGTGATCTGTGCCCTGGGATAAAAAACACAAAACAAAAGAAGCAAGTAAAGAATTGAGATTCAGCAACATGTTCAAGCACATGTTCTCTCTACTGTAGATTTAGATGAGCAGGGAGAGAGTAGAGAAATATTCTCTCCCCCATTCTAAATTCTAGTGGAAAGCTGATACTGACTGTCTCAACAAAGAAATTAACCACATCAAAAGAGAGCAGAAGCTCTCTCTCCCAATGCTCTTTAGACTTAGATTTCCCATTACAGGAACCAAAGAAGAGGTGGTGGTGTTCTCACACATCCTTTAGTATATGTGACACACCAGAAACAGCCAGGGCACCACTTCATTCCCACACATGATCCATAAAGATGGACACTCCTACATGTTTTCCTAGCTCTAGATTGAGATCTATTTATATAGCTATCAAAGTAGCTAGAGCACGTAGATCAGCTAAACTGGGCATAGATTTAGGAAGAACCAAGTTCCAATACCGTTTTGGACACTTAGTAGCTTTATAATCCTGGGTTAGTCTTTTCAGTTTCCTCAACATAAAATCAAGATCATAAATTAATTAAGTTGTTTTGAGGATCAAATGAGATACTACTTGTACTATTTGAAAAGTACTTGGCACATAGTAAGCCTTTAATAAATGCTTGTTTCTTTCCTGTTAATATGTAATCTGTATGTCTACATATCTATATCATCTTTATCTGGCATCTATGTCTTTATATATCTATATCTAGCTAGCTATATCTAGGGGTGTACTGGTAAATGTTTAACAACCAGCTCTCTGAAAAAAATGTATATATGACAACACTTTTAAGTTTAATCAACCTTATTACCATTTTTTCCACCATTCTCTTAAACCTAGACAATCAATAAAATATTGAAACAAGCCCTAATTTGTAACATTTGACAAATTCCAAGGTATAAATTTTCACACTAGAAATTTAACTGGTTTTTAAGAGTTAGTATGAGTTGGCTCCAGCAGACCCCTGTCTATAACTATATACATATATATATATAATTATATATTACATGTTTGTATGTATAATTTCTATTTAAAGGCTTATGAGCACAAAATATAGTATTTAGAAATTATTTAAAGATCATATGTATGTCTGTATAATGTTATTTCTAATACATATATATATATGTGTGTGTTGTATGTGTATATACTCGTATATAAAATTTAGCATTGTGAAGAGTAGGGGAGAAACTCTCTGGAAAATCAGCGTGATCACTGTCAGTGATATTGTTCTGTAATTGAAGCCAAAAATCATGAATACCTTGGTACCGATCAGCTGAATCTGAGTATTCTAAGTCTAAGGAGGGGAGATGGAGATAGTGTGCAATCTGATGACAGGAAAACTTTCCCTATCTTAACTTGAGTCAGCAGTAACCATTCTGCACCTCCCTGCTCCTAACTCTCTGAAGATAAGTATAACAAAATAAACAGCATGAAAAGAACCCTCAAATAAGCTTTAAAAAAATAAATTCAGATGGGGAAAATGGAGGCTAAAGAACTTAAGGAAAAGTTTCTTGTAGGGAGAAACCCTGTTATACCTCCCAGGTCAGACACCCTTTAACGTCAAAAGCCTACTTCTAGAAAAGCTTCTGGGAAAGCCAGGGAGGGGTTCATCTTGGTTTAACTGTCCACTGGGATCAAAGATTTATATTTATGAGGGACTTTGGAGGACATTTATTTCAATTCTTTCATTGTATAGATGAGGACATTGAGATCCAGTGATTACGTGACTAATTCCAGTCCACTACTGCTGTAGCTTCCTATTTTAACATATTATTCTTGCTACCTTGGTGTTAAGCTCATTTGTTTCTATAAGCAGAAGGAGTAAAAATGTCTCCATTACCCTCTAAATTTGGGCACTCTAGGATAAAGCCATAGTCACTTTACCTTAGTTATGTTCTACTTAATCTCCTCATAGTATGCATCCAGAATGCTCATTTTTATAGAACATTAAATTGATTGTTTGTAAAGCAACTTATTCAATAACTCAGTTTGGGCACTTGGGCAGTCTTGGCTGTTCCATGTGCCTTTGAGCTACGTAAATTTCCTCCTTTGGCTCTGCCAATTTTAATCTCACTTTCTTAGTGCCTTCTTTTCAATAAGTTTTGCCTTTAAATGAATGACATTGTTCCTACTGTACTAGACAGAAGCCAGGCAGTATGGTGTTAACTTCCAAAAGGAATGTCCCTTGCAGCTGTGAACTCTCCTACAGGTCAGTTCCTAGGAAAGCAGTTGCTGCAGGAAGTAACCAGCCACATTGATAATATTATTTGGAAAACCCCATCTACTCAGAAACATTTCCAAGTTCACTTACCCACATGCCTGATTGCCTAAAATAGGGGGTGGGGAACCTGCGGCCTTGAGACCACATATGGCCCCTTATGGCCTCAAGTGTGACCCTTTGACAGAATCAAAACTTCACAGAATAAATCCCCTTAATAAAAGGATTTGTTCTGTAAAACTTGGACTCAATCAAAAGCTGCGCCAAGAACCCAACATGCCACATGTGACCCTGAGGCAACAAGCTGTCCACCCCTGGCCTAAAACTTCCCACCATTAGAGGCAAATGTGTGATGAAAAGTAATGCAGCAACCTCTCATCACCCACTATATCACTGTGACCTTGTTTAAAATTTCTCTCTGAAGGAAAGAGATAAAACATCTGGAAACATAAGAATTACAAAAAGAAAAGGTTGTGGTTGTTAGGTAGGGTTGAGATAGGTCTAAATCATAGGAAAACTAGCCTGTTTGAGGCATCCTAATATTAATATCTAAAATCATCATCATCTTAGCAGTTTTATAGGATTTTAAAAAGTGCTAAATGATTGAACGTGTTATTGGATATTCACAACAACCTCAGAAAATAGATTCTATTTTTATCAATTTATAGATGAGGAAACTGAGAGAGAGGTTAAGCGTCACACCCTTTGTAGGTGTCTGACACAATATGTGACCTCAGATTCCTCTCACTCCTAGCCTTCTAGTACTCCCTTCATAAAATCTTTTAACTGTTTCTAAATGGAGAACTTTGAGTAGGCAGGAGTTAGTTTGAAGACAATGAGAGACCTGAGCTCAGTGGGAATGCCAGCGTGGCTGAGGGAAGTAGTGATAGAAGAGGTGGGAAACGTCAAAGGCAAGCATAGTCTATTTCACACAATACTACATGAGAATCTCTCCAAGCCTATAGAACTGGGGTTTTGACCCTGAGATCCCTGAGATGCCTGAATACCAAATGGGCTTGTGAATTGTAAGTAGAATAGAATTCTCTCTCTTTCTCTCTCTGTCTCTCTGTCTCTCTGTCTCTCTGTCTCTGTCTCTGTCTCTCTCTCTCTCTCTCTCTCTCTCTCTCTCTCTCTCTCTCTCTCTCTCTCTCTCTCTCTCTGTTAAAACATACTTTAAAAAAAAAGTCAGTCCCAAACTCTATTCCTCCCTCCTTCCCTCTCCTCCATTCATTAACAAGGCAAGTAATATGCACTTTTCACCATGTGTCTTTTAGAATTGTCTTGGTTAACAGTATTGCTTAGTCTTTCACGACTGATCATTACCATATCTGCTCAACTGAGCATAAAGTTCATCATCAGTTCATAAAAGTCTTCCCAGGATGCTCTGAATACCACAATAGCATTCCATGAATATGCTACAACTTTTTCAGCCATTCCCCAATTGATGGGCACCCTTTCAATTTCCAATTTTTTTGTTATCACAAGAAGAGCTGCTATAAATATTTTTGTACATATAGACCCTTTTCCTTTGATGTCTTTGGGATATAGACCTATTGGTGATATTTCTGACAACACATTAGACATAGTTCCAAATTTTTCTCCAGAATGGATAAACCAATTCACAGCTCTACCAGTGATATATTAGTATCCCTGTAATTTCATATCCCCTTGAGCATTTGTTCTTTTTTTCCTGTCATTAGCTAATATGATAGATGTGATATCTCAGAGTTCGTTTAATGTACATTTCTCCAATCAGTAGTGATTGAAGGTAGTTTTCCATATGACTATTGATAACTTTGATTTCTTGTTGTGAAATCTGCCTGTTCATATCCTTTGACCATTTATCAGTTTGGGAATGGCTTATATTTTTATATATTTGGCATAGTTCCCTATATATGTGAGAAATGAGGCCTATAATAAACTTACTATAATTTTTTCTATTTTCTTGCTCACCTTCTAATTTTGACTGCAATGGTTTTGTTTGTACAAAACCTTTTTGATTTCATGTAATGAAATGGGTAGATTTCTCCATGTTCCCCAAATTTATTTATGGTATCACCCTTTATGTCTGAGTCATTTACCCATTTTGACATTATCCTGGTATACTATATGAGACATTGACTTATTCCTAGGTACTGCCAAATTACTTTCCAGTTTTCCCTGCAACTGTTGCCAAATTGTGAGTTACTGACCAAAAACTTGGGTCTTTGGGATTATTAAGTACTAGGTTACTATGGTCATTAACTATTATATATCTAATCTATTTCACTGATCCATTATTCTATTTCTTAGCTTAATTCAAGAGTGTTTTCTTGATTACTGCTTTGTAATATCATTTAAATCTGGTACCACTGGGATGTCTCCCTTCACATATTTTTTTTTCATTTATTCCCTTGATAGTCTTTAGCTTTTGCTAACTCAGCTAATTGTTGTTATTATTTTTTCTAGAATTACAAAATGGTACTTAAATAACTTAACTAGTATGGCATTGAATAATTCAATTAATTTAGGTAGAATTTTCATTTTTATTATGTTGGCTCAGACTATCCTTGAGCAATGGGTGACTTTCTAATTGTTTATATCTGACTTTGTGTGCGTATAAAGCATTATATAATTATGTTCATATCATCACTGGATTTATCTCAGCAGGTAGATTTCCAAGTATTTTATCTTGTCCACAGTTATTTTAAATGGAATTTCTGTTTTTTCCTTCTTGCTAAGTTTTATTGGTAGTATATAGAAATGATGAGGATTTATGTGGCTTTATTTTATATCTTACAACTTTGCTAAAGTCGTAAATTATTTCAGCAAGGTTTTTTAGGTTATTATATAGGATTCTGTAATTATATCATCATATTTTTGTAAAGAGTGGTAATTTTCTGCAAAGACATACATGAATTGATGTAAAGTAAGAGAAACCAGGAGAACATTGTACACAGTAGCATCAATATGGTACAATGATCAACTCTAAGTGACTTAGCTGTTCTCAGCAATTCAACTGATTGGAAATAATTCCAAATGACTCATGATGAAGAATGTTGTCCACCCCCAAAGAAAGAATTGATAGAGTCTAAATGTAGATTGAAATATACTATTTTTCACCTTACTTTGTCTTTGTTTTCCTTTGTTTTGTTTTCACAACATGACTAATAAGGAAATATATTTTACAATATTGAACAAGTATAACCGATATGAAATTGTTTTCTGTCTCAGGGAAAGGAAGGGGGAAGAGAGAAGGTAGGGAGAGAATTTGGAACTCAATTTTTTTTAAAGTTAAAAATTATTCTTACAAGTAGTTGATAAAAATAAAATATTTCCAAAAAAGTGATTTTTTTCCACATTACCTATTTTTATTCCTACAAAATTATACTTTTCCAATTGCTATAACTAGCATTCCTAGTACATTAGTGAATAACAGAAATGATAGTTGACATCCTTGATTCACCGTGATCTAAGTGAGAAGAATTCTTGTTTATCCCTGTTATAGATACTGCTTGCTCTTGTTTTTAGATAGATACTACATATAATTTTGGGGGCAGCTAGGTGACCCTGCATATAGAGTGCCACAACTGGATTTAAGAATCCCTGAGTTCAAATCTGACCTCAGACACTCACTAGCTGGGTGATCCTGGGCAAATCATTTAACCTTGTTTGCCTCAGTGTCCTCATCTGTAAAATGAACTGGAGAAAGAAATGGCGAATCACTCCAGGATCTGTGCCAAGAAAACCCCAAATGGGATCACAAAGACTCAGACATGACTAAAACAACTGAATAACAACAAAAAGTCTCCATCAGTCCTGTGCCTTACAGTGTTTTTAATAAGAATGGGTTTTGTAGTTTGTCAAAAGCTTTTTCTGCATCAATTGATATAATCATATTATTTTTATTGGTTTTGTTATTTACATAGTCAATTATGCTTACAGTGTTCCTAATATTGATCCAGTCCTGCATCCTTTTTATAAACCCCATCTTGTGATAATATGGGATCTGTGTGATATAAGCTGTTATCTCCTTGTCAGCATATTATTTCAAATCATCTGGAATCCTGGTTTTATCCAGGCCTTGGTGTTTGAAAATTCTTCCTTGAATAGCATAAAATTAACCTCAATTCTTCATAAGAAAATTTGTAAGTCTATAGTCTCTTTGTCCATCCTCAATGGAAATGGAAAAACAGTCAGTGAACTTTCTTAGTATCATATTGGGGATATAATTTCATGCCAATGTTTTCTTTCACTTATTTTTTTCCTTCAAGACTCTATAAGGAGGCCAGCAGAGACATATAGATACATGCTTATATGCATGTATATATATATACACATGCACATATATATGTATAGATGCATATATCTATGAGGATACATACATGTATGTATGTATACATATATCAGCATGTATATACAAATATTATATATGCATTATATATACTATGTATTTCTGCGTGTGTTAAGTACGTATATATACACACACACATATATACATGCATATCCATCTATAAATTTCTACAATGCCCATCTGCCATCAGGCAATGTACACTTGTTATCTCATTAGATCCTAGCAATAATCCTGGGAAGTAAGTGTCTTCAGTTTACAAATGAGGACTTTGAGGTAAAGAGATTTAATGACTTGCCCAGGATAACATAGCTAAAGTACCCAAGGCCAGATTTCAACCAAAGTTTTCCTAATGCCAGGCCCAATGCTCTAACCACTGTGACACCTAACTGTTCCCTAGCTAAGGGAAACTTCGTAAAGGTCCCACAAAGGGGAAAGCATGGACTTCCAGAAAAAGAAAAGGTTTCCAGTGGCTGAAGTTACTCTCTTTGTCAAATGTATTCTAATCTTGAGTTCCCTTTCCCCTGGACTCTGTGCAACTATAGAATAATGTGTACCAGACCTCAAAGGAATTAGAGAGGGAGGAGTGCTTTATACCAATTATTATCAATTGTTCTTACTGCGCTACCTTAATAAATTCCTATTCCTAAAAGCTAAGTAAGTCTGGCTGGCTAACTGATATCAACTGATAATAGATAGGGATACCTCACTGGTGGATGTGTAAGCATTAGTCTTGGAAAAATTCTCCCACCCTTTTACCTCTAGAACCATGAGTGGAGAAGACAGCAGCCTTCCAGGAACTAGCGACGCAAAGGTAAGAGTTGGAAAAATCAGCCCAGAGCTTGTGCTACATCATGACAAACAAACACAACAAAAATACTATATCCTCTCCTTATTGCCCATCATGGCAGGAGGGTGTTGTGTATCCTACTATTTGTATAGAATGAAATACTTCAGGAAGAAAACAATGTGACTCTTTTTTTTTAACCATAGATTATCATGACCACAAGGAGGCTGTCCTCAATAGGAAAGAAAAAGAATAATTCACACAAATAGAATGATACAGGTCCCCAAATGCCCATGTGCCATGAGCATCAATTGGAAGGTATCTTGTCTATAGTTTGCCTTGTATGTATTTGTTTGCATATTGTCTCCGTGATTAGGCCATAAGATCCCAGAGAACAGGGACTGTCTTTTTCCTCCTTTTGTATCCCTACTGCTGAACATAGTGTCTGACACATAGTAGGTGCTTAAAAAATGTTTATTGATTCATTGATCTCAAAAAGAATGGTTATCATTAGAACTTTTTTCCCCAAACTGATTAAGACAACAGGTAGGAGGATGATAATCTCTTCTAAAGGATCCAATATACCTACAATTATACCTACACAAGCAATGCTATCCAGACATCAGTCACAGTTATATGTATGTGCTTGGGAATCCGCTTTAAAGTGGTTTTGTACATTTTCTATGCTTTTCTCGGAGAAAGCTCTCAATTTTTCACAGTAAAGAGGCTGAAAATAGCCTGGATGATTGAAATATAATGATAGCTCTTACATAAATAAACATGGATGTATAATTTTTAAAAATAACACAAAATATTGTTTAAAAAAACCTCAACTCATAACCAATCGTTTCAACCTTCTCTTCAAACTCTCCAGCTAAACTTTTGACCACAGCTACTTAAAAAAAAAGGCAGCGATACTCGCTAACTTTAGATTCTATCACTAAATTAAGTATTTAATTTAATAACAAATATTCACCCAGTACCCATTCTTCCCAGCACTGTAATAGCATCTAAGGGCTATAGTGTCCCTTCCCCTCCTTCAGTAAGCCCATGTTCTAGTTGAGCAGAAAAGAGGAACATCTAACACATTATCAGAGAACAATGTGAAACAATAGCTAGTCAAGAGCTAAGTGGACATAAGATCTATAAGCAGAAATCAGCCACCTTTAATCACTCAGTCATAACCGGTCACTTTCCCACCAGCCTCTCATTCTCCTGTTTGACTTCTCTCAGGCACTTAACACATTGTTCTCTGTATTATAGACATTGCGCAACTGTTTTATATTATATGAAATTATCAGATCCTTGAGGGTGGGTCCTCCTTTTCTTAAGTGTGTGGCCAACTTCAAATGCCACTTCATTTATGCATTCTTTCTTGATCTGCACTTCCCTCTAATTTCCAGGTTATATTTCTTCTCTTAATATTTCTCATACCACTTTAAACGGAAATCTCATTTGTGCTTTAAACATCCTCACTTGTACCAGAAATATCTTTATCAATGAATTATAAAGTCTTTAAGAGTGAGTTCTGTCATGTGAATCCTCAGTGTTTAACTGCCACAAAGACAATTAAATATTTGTTAAATGGATTATTATATTTGTTTTTTACTTTAAGATCTTTGTATTTATTTATTTTAATGTTTGAATTGGTTACAAAATGAATCGATAAACATTTATGAATTGAATTTCTGGTTTTGTCAAGGGAGAGATGGAAGCTCCATTCATAGAAGACATCACCAGAGTATTGAGAGTTGTAAGGGTCATCAGAGGTCTTCAAGTCCAGTCCCCTCTTTTGAGAGAAGAGTAAGACCCAGAAAGGCTAAGTTTCTGAAGTTTAGAATCATAGATCTAAAGCTGGAAGGGACAAATGAAGAAACTGAGAGCCAAAAAGATGAAGTGATATAGGATCATAGATTAAGAACTGGGAAGGACTTAAGAGACCACTGGGCCCCAAACCCTTCTTTTTAAAGATGAGGTAACTGAGGCTAGGAGTGGTTAGGTGAATTTCCCAACATCACACAGTCAGTAAGTTGTAGTACCAGTATTCAAAGCCAATTGGTTTGACTCTGTATCAGGCATCTTTCCACCATATTATGCTGCCTCTCCCAATGGACTTACAAAGAAAGGTAAGCCAAAAAAAAATGGGAAAAAAGAGGAGAAGCCAGGGGAATAAATAGTATTCCCCAAAATGAGAATGATCTGTGCATCATGTCTTCTATCCATTGATGGTAACCACAACCCTCTGTAACTTGGTAAGCAGTCTTCGATGTGTCTGAAGCCCAGAAATTCATCACTCTATAGACAAACTGGTGACAAACTTCAGTTAAAAAACCTATCACTGACACCCTCCTGACAAAATAGCCCATGGTTAAGAGTATGTCATCTTCATGAATTCTTGAATATTCCTTTACTATACATTGAAAAAATAAAATACCTGAAATATAGAAAAAATCTACAGAAGACCTGTACCTGTGAGAATGATGTCCTAGCTACAGCAGAATGATTTACTTCAGTGACTGGCCAGCAGACTGTCAAATGAGTCTTTCTGAGATTTGTACCATTATTTAAGCATTCATGTTTTGCTCCGTGTTATAACTGAATGAAGCTGAGGAAAGAGCACAGACCTTGACATCTCAAAACCTGGAATCACGTGCTGATTCTTCAGTTCAGAGTTACATGATCCCTGGTGAGGTCCAGCCCACTTTCAGCCTTAGCTTCCTCATCAATAAATGAGGATCGTAATCCTTGCCCTACTGAACTCATAAAATTGCTGAGAACAAATAAGATATATAAAAGTGATTTGTTACTCTAAGATGCTAAATAAATAAAAGGGATCATTTTCTTAATCAGATTTGATTACAAGCTACGTCAGAATCTCACTTAACTGGTATATAAGAAAATTACAAAATAGCATTATTGCTATTATAATTAATCTAGGACATTAATGGTGAGAAACTTTTTCACCAGAAAGACAGGAAATTAGAAATGAATAATTTTCAGTTTAGGCTAAAGTCTGAAGATTGAATGAATTCACATAATTAGCTTTCATATTTACTGGCAAAATATTGTTGTATATACTTAAGAGGCAGGTAAGTGTCTCAGTGGATAGAGTGCTGGGCTTGGAATGTGAAAGCACTGAGTTCAAATTTGACCTTACATACTTATTCCCTATGTGACCTCTGGCACTTAACTTGTTTGCTTCAGTATCCTCAAGTATAAAATGAAGAGATTAACAATATCTCACAGGGTTGTTATAAGGATTAAATGAGAAAATACCTGTAAAAAACTTAACACAGTACCTAACACATACTAAGAACTATGTAAATGTTATTCCCTCTCCTTGTCCCTGCATGAACAGATAAAATAATTGACTTTATACTTAACAAGGCAAGAATATTTTTAAGAAATTGTTTCACATTTTCCCTTTGAGTTTCTAGTATCTAGCACAGTATCTGGTCTCTAGTAAGTACTTAATGAATCCTTATAGATTGTTTCATTAAAATGAGATTCCATGTGTTATCCTTATCATTACAGCATCTATGTTCCAGAATTGATGAACTATTCAAGTTAATTTTTCATTTATACTTAATTTCCTTGACTTTCAAGGCAATCATTTTCTAGTTAGCTGACTGGTTTCTAGACTTAGTACTACAAGATTGTGAGAATTAGTGTTAGAAGGGTGTGAATCTCTTGCTCAAACTCCTCTAGTAGCTCCCCATTGCCTAAAATCCAAATTCCCTCTCCTTGCTACCAATGCCTAACCAATGTAGGCATCTTACCATCTGCCCTGATACAGCTCTTCAATCAATAACATCCACAGACGCCATCTTCCCTCTGCTTCTCTCCCTTCACCTTCCACTTCAAAGAAGTCTGACTCACTCTCTCCTTGGGCAGAGAACCACTTTACATTAGACGGAGAGTGACTTAAACCGCCCTTTAACTATCTATATCTAACTATAACAAGTTGAAGCTTGAACCTACCTTTATTAGGGTACGTAGGTAGGGATAAAAAAAAAATCACCATTACTACCGGAAAACGTCTGACAATCTAGGGCCCTATGGCTCCACTTACCTTTTTTGTGTCTGTGAGTCATAGACCGCCTAGCCCAGAGGTTCTTATCATTTGTAGTATATCATAGACCTATATGTCAGTCTGTTGAAGCCATGAATCACACCCAGTCTAGTTCAAAGTTCATTTCTTTAGCCATCTCTCCCCAGTCTCACATGCCCATTTATGTCAGTCCTTTCCCTGTTGGGTTCCTAACCAATGTTACCATGAGCTTCTATTATATCCTATGGAATAGCCATTTCATTTTTCAACAAACTTCCCAGTAGAACACAACCACCTTAAGGACAGGGACTATTTTTCTTTTGCTTCATAGCCCCAGAATTTATTACAGTAACACTAGTAGGTCATTAATAATTTTTTTAAATTAACATACCTCTCTTATACTTGTTCCATCTTGATACATTTCCAATATCTGGCTCAACCCTGCAGATAGAGTATTGCTGACAGTCCTCTTTTATACTGAATGTGCTTTCTCCCATTTCCCCACAGAATGGACCAACAGGGGAAATGGGCATATTTTTTATTTCTTACTACTACTGCTAGTCCTTTGACTTTTACCCTATCCAGATATTTCATGCTATCTAGATCCTGGTGGTTCTTATGTGACATTCCCCAGATCATTCTTCCTCTTTTCTTAACAATTGTATTACCTGGCCTAAGGTCTTTTTCAAAACCACTAACCTTATCTTTATGTTTAGGGATTTTAACGTACATGCTTATGTCCCATTAAATACCATCACTTCCTAATTGATTAACCTATTATCTGGACCTTTAGCCTACTTGTGCTACACATGGGAATCAGCCACCTCCAGGATAAATTATTCTGGAATTTCTCTATCTTTTAGACCCATTCTCTGTCCTCGTTGCAATCTTCAATTACTCTACCTTTTCTGCTTTCCCAAGAACCTTTGTTCTAGTCTCAAATTTCTCTTTTCAAAAATTTTGATCTTTTAGGTAACCAGTTAGATGGGTTTAAATTCATCATGACATTTTTTTTTTTCACTTTTGGTGGCCATTTGATATCACTGGGAAAATCCTGATGCTGAAAATAAGGGCTTTTGAAATTGATCTTCAAAGACGAGATGAGAAAATGCACCTACCCCCTTCCATTAGAAAGTTAGATAACTATATCCTAGTCAAAAAAATCAATCTGGGAGGGAAAGACCCTCCTCCTTCATTTCTTTTCTATCCTTAATCACTGAATGGATGTTTCCTCAGTCATACTGAGACTGTTAAAGACCTTAACTAAGAAAGGCTAAGGTTTCCCACTGCATCCAGGCCATCTCCAGTCATGCTGATTGTATCTTGCCGCTGTACCCACAAGGTTCCCAAGGAGAAAATGAGGCCAGTGACTTTGCACAGCCCTCCCTCACTTAAATCCAGTTCACTCGCATGTCATCGTTTCACCTCCCTGATGTCATAGTTCTCTTTAAGAACAAAGGATAGACAACAATCACAGATGACTACATATAATTATTGTATGTAAAGTACAACACATTTCTTATTTGGACACTATGAAAAAACAGAAAAAAGGGATATATGTGTGAGAAACATTGAGAAAAGTGAACTCTCTGGAAAAAAATACTTGGAGGAAACTCAGACTGTTCTGAGAATACTTGAGAGAAAGCAAATGTTCAGAGGAACATATTGAGAGGACCTGAGAAGAAGCAGTAGCTCAGAGAAAAGGAACTTACAGAATACACACACACACACACACACACACACACACACATACACTCACAAACATATACACAAAATATACATATATATGTAAGATGTGCAAATTTGGGCTATCCACCCCAAATATTCACATGGATCATCTGTGCCCAACCTGTGGTAGAGCATTCCAAGCTCATGTTGGTCTGATCAGACACAGTTGGAGACACTAAAATTTCACTATATCATAGCGATGTCATTTTGGTCCTCTTCGAAGACGGAGGACAATAACCAACCAACCAAACATGTGTATATATGTATGTGTGTATGTATGTGTGTATGTATGTGTGTATGTATATTGTGAATTTCAAGGGTAATGATATCTGGAAATTTTGATAATTAGTCATATTGGTACTATGAATATATTGCTTATTTATGGTGGGTCTGACTGAAATGTGAATTGTCATTTTTCACTCTGAGGTAGAAAGAGATCACTTCCCAGAAGGAGACCCTGCTTTAAGGAAGAAATCAGTCTTCAACAAGTACATGAATACAGTAGAAACACATAAAGAAAGCAGTGGAAAACATTAATGAACAGCTTGAAGGACAGTTGAGAAAGGAGAAGATGAGAACAATTGCTTAAAATTTGTCACCAGTGGAACAGACTAAAACAAGCATCGTAGTTGCTTTTGGTAACTGATTTGATTGGAGGAAACTTGAAAAGAAATGATTGGAGGAAACAAAAGCTAGGCCAAAGGTTATTAAGCTTATTTTGTATAATGAACACTTTGGGCAGTCTGCTTGAAATTGTGGAGCTCCATAAAAATGTCTTACATATACACCAGTATAATGTACTGAAAAATTAAATAGCTAATATATCTCAGCTGCTAGAAGCAAGACACTTCTGCCATGTTGGGTTTCAATAAATTCTTTTTCCGTGATTGATATAGAATAATGCAAAGCCATTATCATGAAAAATCTTCTCAAAATAACAACTTCAGGGAGCCTAGATGGACAAGTAAAGGGAACATTTTGGCTGAATTATCCCAACATATTTTCCTCTGAACAACCTTAAAATAATACATCGAACAAAATTCTAAAAGAGCATACCCAATGAGAAGGTCAGAGTGAGACGTTTTCCAACATAAGACAAATTAGGAGGACTGACAGAGAGATCTGTGGTGGAGGTTGGCTGGGATCTCATCATGGCAGTGACACCAGTTGTGGACCTTCAGGGCAGTAATATTTACAGAAGCTCTCATGGCTCAGAAATGGTAAGTGGCTTGAATATCTGGACAGAAAGTTCTTGCAGAAAGATCCCTCTGCTAATATTGCATGCAACACCAGAGACCATTTGGCAATTCCAGTGTCCATTATCCAATTATGGAGTCATAGCTCCAGGGATCACAAAAATACTTGTGGTCATGTGCAGGGGCACTAGTTTCAAATTGCAGTTCTAAGGAGGAGAGGAATTGTGTCCACAAGAGGATAAGTGATCTAGCTGGGTCAGGACCAGCATTCAGACTAGGAAAACACCTTTCCCTGGATCATAACACCTTGGATGCACCATAAAATTATAGGCCTCCTCAAACTAGCTATGAAAACAGAAGGGTGAAAAAGCCTGAAGCTCAAGACAGTAAGCAGAACCCAACTCTAATATAAATCTAAAGTAAAAAATAGGCTGAAAAAAATATGCAAATAACAAAGCAAGAACCTGGTAATAAAAGCTATAATGGTGAGAGGGAAGCTTGAGACAAAAACTAAGAAGACAATTATGCAAAAACATGTATGAGCAAAGTCTTTTTTTTAAAGTTGTCTTTAAAAAAAAAAAAACCAACAACAATGCAGATTGGACAGAAGCCCAAAAAAGAATTTTTAAAAGAACTTTCAGAAGTAGATGAAAATGAATTGATTTTTTAAATCAAATAAAAATGGCAGAGGAAAACAAAGCAGGAAAATGACAGTAATGATAGAAAGTTAAGTGAAGAAAATTAATAGGTTGGTAAAAGAGTTACAAAAAGTACTGAAGAAAATATCTCCTTCAAAGCCAGAATTGGCCAAATGTTAAAAAAATCCTTAAAAATTAGAATTAGTCAAATGAAAGTTAACAATTCCATGAGATATAAAAAAACAAAGTCAAAAGAATGAAAAAATAGAAGAAAATACAAGATATCTCACTGGAAAAACAACTGACTTGAAAAATAGATTGAGGAGAGATAATAATTGTTGGCTCTACCCGAAAGTCATGATCAAAAAAAAGAGACTAGACATCATAAGGAAATGAAGGAAAATTATGAAGGAAAATTGCCCAGATATCTTAGAACCATAGGGCAAAAGAGAAATTAAAGGAATCACCAATTCTCTGAAGGAGATCCCAAATGAAAACTCTCAGGAATATTATAGCCAAATTCAAGAGCTCCCAAGTCAAGGAGAAAATGCTCCAAGCTGCTAGAATGAACTATTCATGTACCATGGAGTGTGCAGTCAGAATTACACAAGATTTAGTAGTAAAAAGGAATAGAGGGTTTGCAATACTGCCCAGAAAAAGTGAGTATAATCCAACAGGGGAAATGACTAGAACAGAGTTGAATAGAAAATTTGACTTTCAAACGCAAAACTGAAAACAGGCATAAGTGGTGAATATGAGTCAGAGAGAAATCATGAGCTGCTTAGCAAGGTTTAGCTATTTACATTCCCAAATGGGAAGGTGATAAATGTAACCCCTAAGAGTTCTGTCATTAGGGAATCTACTTAGACAGAGTTGGTGTGAGTTGACTATGTTAGGATTGTCTCAAAATAAAAATGGAAGGCTGAAAAACGGGGATGTACTGGAAGTAGTTGGAAAAAAAGAATAGGGAAAATTACCTCACTTTAAAAGAGACATACAAGGAAGAGTTTTTACAATAGAGGGGGAAAGGGGAAAAAGCTGACAATGTTTGAAGCACACTTTCATTTGAAATAGTTCAAAAAGGGAAGATCATATACACACATTCAGTTGGATATGGAAGTCCATCTTATCCAATAGAAAAGCAGAAAGAGGATTAGGGAGGCAAAGGTGTGAAGAAAAAAAATTCTTTTGAGGAGGGATAGGGTAAAATGCTTAAATAAACCTATCTTAGAAAAAGAAATTGAACTAGTCATAAATGAGCTCCCTATGGAAAAATCCCTAGGAGCAAATGAATTTACAAGTAATTCTATCAAACATTTAGAGAAAAACTAATTATAATACTATGTAAGCTATTTTTAAAAATAAATAAAAATAAGTTCTATCAAATTCTTTTTATTACACAATTATGGTTTTGACACCTAAACCAGGGAGCACAAGAACAGAGAAAGAAAAACAATAAACCAAATTCCCCAACGAATATTGCTACAATTTTTTTTAAAAACAAAATACTAGCAAGGAAACTGCAGCAATATATCACAAAGATGATACAACAGTTTTTTTTTTTTATACCAGAAGTACAGAGGTGGTTTATTATTGAGAAAACTATAAGCATAATTGACCATCTCAACAAAAACAATAAAAATTGTATGAATATATCAACAGAAAAAAAATACTCATTTCTGTTATAAAACACTAGAAAACAGAAATAAATGGAGCTTTCCTTAGAATGATAAATGATATTTATCTAAAACCAAGAGTAAACATTATCTGTAATGGAGATAAGCTAGAAACTTTCAAGAAAAGATTGGGGTGAAGCAAGAATATCCATCATCACATATATTCTTCAATATTGTGCTAGAAATTCTAACTATGGCAACAAGACAAGAAAAAGAAATTAAAGAAATAAGGACAGGAAAAAGCAAAGAAAATAAAATTGTACACTTAGAGAACTTGAGAGAATCAACATTAAAAAAAGTCAAAACAATTAACGACTTGAGCAAAGTTGCAGGATATAAAATAAACCTATATGAATCATCAGCATTTCTATATATTACAAATAAGAACTGGTAAGAAGAAATGGAAATAGCTGGTCCAAACATTTTGGAGAATAATTTGGAACTATACTCAAAGGACACTGTGAGCCAACAAAATCACTACTAGACCGTACCTCAAAGACAATAAGAAAAAGGAAAGGGGCCCATACATGCAATAATATTTATAGCAGCACTTTTTGTGATGGCAAAATTTTGGAAACTGAGGCAGTGTCCATTGGGAATGGATGAGCAAGTTGTCATGGTTTGTTTTTTGATGGAATACTATTATACTAAAAGAAATTATGAAAAAGACAGTTTCAGAAAAACCTGAGAAGATTTATATAAACTAATTCAAAGTTAAATCAAAAGAACTAGAAGATTGTACACAATAACAGTGATTTTGTAATGATAAAAAAAATGAAAGACAGCTACTCTGATCAATTCAAGCATTCACAATTCAAATGGATTCAAGATGAAAAATTATATAATTCCACCTCTAGAGAGAGAACTAATGAGCTATAAGTATAGATTAAAGCAATTTTTTTCATTATTTTCATTTTTATTACTTTTTTTGCAACACTGATAATATGGAAATATATTTTCCACAACTTCACATGTATAATGGGTATTGCATTGACTGCCTTCTTAATGGATGGGAGAGAGTTTGGGGATAGGTATTTGGAAATGAAAATTTTCAAAAATAATAAATTCTAAATCTTTAATAATACATTGTTATATGTATAGTATAATATATAATAATACAATAAAACATTTTAAATGTATAAAAACTCACAAATGAAATACATAAATTTATGTATATAAATATATGTATAAATGTATAAAATAAATTATGCACAAAATATGTATAAAAATGTATAAAATAAATGTATAAAACCATACAAGGGAAATCAAAAGTTAGTTAAGTCAACAAGTCTTCCAAGTTCATAGAGTCCCAGGATTAATTATGAAATTTTGTTTATTTAATTATATGAATGAAATATTTGCAAGAAGATTGCAGCAATATATTACAAAGTTATATACTATGACCAGGCTGAATTTATGTCAGAAATGTAGGTCTGGTTCAATACTAGGAAATATAAGGCAAAAATAATCAATGCACTCCAGGGTCTCACAGTCTAACATGCAAATAACTGCACATAAACAAGATATATCAAGGATAAATTAGAGATATTACATAAAGAAGGCATTAGCATTAACAGGGCTAATTAACAGAAAAAGATTTCTTTTAGATGTTGTCATTTAAGTCTGGGACCTGAAGAAAAGCAGGGAAGCTAGCAGGTGGAGAGAAGGAGGAAGAATATTCTAAGCATGGGGAACAGCCAATTATAAAAGCTGCAGTTGAGAGATGTGAGGAAAAACAAACAAGAAGGTGTACTTGGATTGCAGAGAAAGTGGAAAGGCATGGGATACAAGACGTCTGCAAAGTCTGGAGAGTTCTAAGTTATGAAGACCTTTTAAAACTACTCACAAGATTTTATATTTGATCCTAAAGGTAATAGGGAACCACTGGGGTCTGTTAAATGAGGGGTGGGGAGTGACATGATTCGACCTATACCTTACGAAGATCAAAAGGGTGGTGGCACAGTCAAAGGAGAGAAAGGGGTATATGTGGAAGATAGAATGAAGGTAAAATTGACAGACCTTGGCAATAGATTTAGATCTGGGGGAGGGGTGAGAGAGTGAGGAGTCACCTAGGTTTGGAATCTGAATGACTGCAAGGATAGTGGTACCGTTATCAAGAGTAATCACAAAGTTAAGGAAGAGCAGAATATTTGAGATAAAAGATGAGTTCAACTTTAGATATTTTCAATTGAAGATACATCTCACTGTCCTTCTACAGGGCTGGTCCAAGATACTTGTATTGAAAGACATTTTTGTGATGCTTCCTAGTTACATAGCACGGCCACATCTATCGTTTCATTTAGTCTTCACAAAACTATGAAGTAATGAAGACAAACACTTTTGCATTGTTAACTACCTAGCTCAGGAATTCCCATGTAATAATGTCTTGACAGATGATTGATATAGCACCATTCAAATAATTGCTTTCATGATAATTTTTCTTTCCTCTCATTTTTCCTTTCTCCTACTTCTCACTATCATCATATCTCTGAGCATTTCCAGATTTCTTCGAAAGAACTTCAAAATCTTCCCTGTCTGCTATGACTTGAGTGCTCCCCATCCTTGACTTTTCTTATTTCTTTTTCAAATCCCTAACTTTATCCAAGGCTTAACATATGGCCTTCTTTCTATGGGAAATGGTACTTTCAATCACCGGTGATTTCCCCATCTCCCTACTCCCCAAATCATTTTACTTTCTGTATATTTTGTACTGATTTACTAATTTAACCCACCATGGAATGTAATCTTGAAAACAGATAATGTGTCATTTTTGTCTTTGTTGTTTCAGCATCTACTAGATAGTAACTGTTCAATAAATGTTTACTTCCTTGAATTTTACTGCACCTTCCTCCAAAGTTTGTCCTTAATTGCATATTTCCCCACATTTTAATGGCTTTCTTGCCACTTTACATCTTTGGAACAGTCTCTCAGGCACAAGGAGCAGAATCTCTCTTTTTTGCCATTGCTTTTTGGACTGACCTCTTTGCCCTGAATTTCTCTCTTGGTTCAGGTTTTGGGGCTTGGATCAGTTGCCTCTGACATGCATTTTGCCCTGATAATACCTTTATCAAAATGCAGGACAAAGTACAAATGGAGGGCTAAGTGTAATTTTCAAAGGACATCTTGCCCATATTATTGAAAGAACACAACCTTCAGTGAAAGAATGGGGTAATTGGCACTTTTAGTGTTAAGTACATGCTGCAAGGATGATCCTCCAAGCTCCCAGCTCAGTGCCAGATTTACTATGCTTAATGACTCTCCCCAGAATGCCCTTCCTCCACACATATTGCTGATTACAAAGGGCGCCCATGATTTCTTTCTCAGGTATGAAAAAGCATCCATTATAAAACTTAACAACCTCATTACCTTGTGGAGACTCGTTATCAGTGCGACTGTGGTCTCATAATTACATACGGATGGCATAAGATGGCCACAATTCAGACCTGGAAAATATCCAAAGAGCCTTTTTGTACATCCTTGAACTTTTTATGACAATTACATATTCGTCTTTTTCCTTTGTGGAAGCATTCTGGAGGACACATTAGGCAGTGCAAGATAACTCTTGAAATGCTGCAGTTCTTTGCCTTAAACCCCATGTTGCTGCTATCCACAAACATCCCGTTGACAATGAGGAATAAAGCAAAGAAATCCAGAGGCTTCAAATGAACAACAAAAAATCCAAATTATAATTTGTTCCTGCAAAATTCATATATATGATTTTATGTTTTCACTTTATAACCATGCTGTTCAATCATATCCAAATCTTTTTGACACCATTTGGAGTTTTCTTGGCAAAGATATCGGAGTTTGGGTTTGTTTGTTTTTCACTATTTCATTCTCCAGTTCATTTTATATATGAGAGAACTGAAACAAAGTTAAGTAACTTGCCCAGAGTCACAAAGCTAGTATCTGAGGCCTGATGTGAACTCATGAAGATAAGTCTCCTGACTCGAGGCCCAGGACAGCATCCACTGTGCCACCAACCTGCCTTTATAGAAATAATAATGATAATGATAGCGAGCATTTATACAGGACTTTTTTGGAAAGTTTGTGAAGGACTACCAACATTTCACTTTATGAATTATTTTGAAATCTGTGGTATTAGTCTCATTTTAAAGATGAGGAAACCAAGGCAGATGTGATTAAATGACTTGCCCAGGAACACACACCTAATAAATGTCTGAGACTGCTTGAACACAAGTCCTCCTGATTCTAAGTCCAGCTCTCTAACTACAGTGTCACTTACCTCTAGCTGCTCCTGTACAACAAAAATACATTTGAAAGTTCTGTAACAGTGCATGAAATAAAAAGAGCCTGCAGCAGACCTTGGTCACAACATAATGGAAAGGATACGAGACTTGAAATCAAAAGCTTGAATCTAAAACTTAATTCTATCACTTTCCAATAGAACTGTTATTCAGTCATTTCTTCAGTCATGTTTGACTATGTGATCCCAAATAGGGTTTTCTTCGCAAAGAAACTAGAGTGGCTAGCCATTTCCTTCTCCAGCTCATTTTACAGATGAGGAAACTGAGGCAAACAGTGCTAAGTGACTTGCACAGGATCACACGGCTTGTAAGTGCTGAGGACAAATTTGTTTGAACTCAGCAAGGTGAGTCTTCCTGACCCCAGGCTGGGGCCTCTATTCACTAAGTCATTTATCTGCCTTCTAAGAGAAAAACAATATCTTGATATCTCTGAAGCTCAATTTCACCATCTGAAAAATGGAAATAATAATATCTCTGATATGATGTTTTTATTATGATCAAATAAAAAACATAATTAAAATGATGTGATTGAGTGTAAATTACTATTATAGTAGTATCTGCTAACTACTATTTTCCTTTTTGCTAAAATAGCAATGAGCTCAAATAACTAATGCAGAGGTCACTTTGTAGTGTTCATCAAAGGGCTATACACACTCTAGTGGAAAGAGTGATGGGCTTAGAGACAGATTACCTGGTTTCAAATCCTAGCTCTACTACTTACTACATTTTTTACCTTAAGCAAGTCACTTGCTCCTTTGGGATTCAGTTTCCCCATCTTTAAAATAAGAGGAATAGAGCAGGTAACACAAGATTACTTCCCACACTAAATCTATGCTCTTTCCATATGAAAGCAAGAACAACTTTCAGAAGAGCTCAGTGGTCAGCCTCTAGAAGTACTTTTCCTATTTATTTATTTACTTACTCATTTGTTCATTTATTTTTAGAGTCTTCAACATCTAGAAGTATTTTTTTGTGTTGAGGTACTACCTTCATTCTCCACTACCATATCTTGCCACTGAAACTTCAGGATGCAGTACTCTGAGGATAAATTTCCAATGCCAGTGAAAATTCTAATGTAGATAGATAGATAGATATAGATATGTGTGTTTGTGTGTATATATACATTATATATATGTATGTATACATATATATGTATATATACGTATATATGTATGTATGTATATGTGTATATGTATGTACATATACACACTTGCATATTTCAGTATGTATGTGTGTGTATATATACATATATACATTATATACATGTCAGAAAAGTAATCACTTACTTCCATTGAAGTGTCTTGTTTTGCTTTGTTTCCTAACTACCAGTGAGCAAATACACAGGAATGTTGTTCTTGGACCTCCTAGTCTGTCTAGCAGGTAAATCACTTAACATCTTATCAAAGACCCAACAGGAATAACATCAAAGATCTATGAGTGCAAATAGAATACCAGTAAGACATGGAGGAAACATATTCTAGTGAATAGCTAGATATAGAGTAAGGAAAACTAAATTTCAGTCTCAGGCTCTTAACTAGTTGTGTGATCCTGATAGAATTAATCTCTCTAAGTTATACTTTCCTCATCTATAAAATGAGGCAGTTTGTCCCACCTTTGCCTAAAGATCCCTTCTAAAGCTGTGATTCCATGATAGAATAATTTTAACTTCTTCATAGAAATCCTGACTTGGATAATAAAGTAGGTATGGAGAGAAATAAACAAACTATATTGGAAAAATATTATTTTGAATCACAAAATTAATAAATTCAAAAATTATCTTTACTTCATCTCCTCCCTTCCTAATTTCCTGTCCAGTAAGATAGATTTCTAAACTCAACTGACTATGCATATTATTCCATCTTTGAGCTAATGATGACGAGAGTAAGGTTCAAGCAAAGTCGATCATCCAACCTCTAATCTTTCCCTCCACTATAAAAAGTATTTTGTAACTCTTCTCATGAAATAATTCATCCTGTTTTACCTCTCCCTTCCCTCTGCACCCAGTGTACTCCTCTTTTTCCTCCATTAATTATTTTTATGCCATTTCTTCAAATTCACCTTATACTTGTACCCTCTATGTATATGCCTTCTAGATATGCCATTAGTGGTACAAAGGGATCTCTTTCCTGAGGTGATTGGTGGATTCTTTCAATGCTATTCTGCCTTCTGCTTCTAGGATATCAGGGCAGTTTTCTTGACAATTTCTTTTTTTTTCTTTTTTAATTTATTTATTTATTTTTAGTTTTCCACATTCATTTCCACAAGATTTTGAGTCCCAAATTTTCTCCCCATTTCTCCCCTTCCCTACCTCAACACATCATGCATTCTGATTACCCCTTCCCCCAATCTGCCCTCCCTTCTATCAAACCCCTCCCTTCTCTTATCCTCATCTTCTCTCTTTTCTTGTAGGGCAAGATAGATTTCTATACACCATTACCTGTATTTCTTATTTCCCAGTTGCATGCAAAAGCAACTCTCAACATTCATTTCTCAAACTCTGAGTTCCAACTTCTCTCCCTTCCTCCCTCCTCACCCGTCCCCACTGAGAAGGCAAGCTATTCAATATAGACTATATATGTGTAGTTTTGCTAAAGACTTCCATAATAGTCATATTGTAAAAGACTAATTATATTTCCCTCTATCCTATCCTGCTCCTTATTTATTCTATTCTCTGTTTAGACTTTGTCCCTCCCCCAAAGGGTTTACTTCTAATTATTCTATCCTCTCATTTGCCATCCCTTCTATCATCCCCAGCCCACTTATCCCCTTCACCCCTACTTTCCTGTAGTGTAAGATAGATTTTCATACCATATTGAGTGTGCATGTCATTCCCTCCTTAAGCCAAATGTGATGAGAGTAAGCTTCACTTGTTCCCTCTTACCTCCTCCGCTATCCCCTCTATTGAAAAAGCTTTTACTTGCCTCTATTATTGTGAGATAATTTGCCCTATTCCATTTCTCCCTTTCACCTCTCAATGTATTCCTCTCTCACCCTTTAATTTTAGTTTTTGGGTAACATACATTCCTATTCAACTCACTCTGTGAGCTCTGTCTATATGTATATAATCCCTCCAACTACCCAAATAATGAGAAAAGTTTCAAGAGTTACAAATATTATCTTTCCATGTAGAAATGTACATTGTTCAACTTTAGTAAGTCCCTTATGATTTCTCTTTCCTGCTTACCTTTTCATGCTTCTCTTGATTCTTGTGTTTAAAAGTCAGCTTTTCTATTCAGTTCTGATCTTTTCATCAAGAATCTTGAAAGTCCTCTCTTTCATTGAATGACCATTTTTTCCCCTGAAGTATTATAATCAGTTTTGCTGTGTAGGTGATTTTTGATTTTAATCCTAGTTTCTTTGACTTTTAGAATGTCATATTCCAAGCCCTTTGATCCCTTAATGTAGAAGCTTCTAGATCTTGTGTTGTCCTGATTTCCACAGTACTCAAATCGTTTCTTTCTGACTGCTTGCAATATTTTCTCCTTGATTTGAGAACTCTGGAATTTGGTTAAAATATTCCTAGGAGTTTTTCTTTTTGGATCTCTTTCAAGAGGTGATCAGTGGATTATTTCAATATTTATTTTACCCTCTGGTTCTAGAATATCAGGGTAGTTTTCCTTGATAACTTCATGAAAGATGATGTCTAGGCTCTTTTTTTATCATGGCTTTCAGGTAGTCCCATAATTTTTTAATTGTCTCTACTGGATCTATTTTCCAGGTCAGTTGTTTTTCCAATGAAATATTTCACATTGTCTTCTATTTGTTTACTCTTTTGGTTTTGTTTTGTAATTTCTTGGTTTCTGATAAAGTCATTAGTTCATTAGTCATTAGTCATCTGCTCAATTCTAATTTTTAAAGAACTGTTTTCTTCAGTGAGCTTTTGAACCTCCTTTTCTGTTTGGCCAATTTTGCTTTGTAAAGCATTTTTCTCCTCATTGGCTTTTTTTGGCCCCTTTTGCCATTTGAATTAGTCTATTTTTAAAGGTGTTTATTTTCTTCAGCATTTTTTTTGGATCTCCTTTAGCAAGTTGTTGACTTGTTTTTCAAGATTTTCTTTCATCACTCTCATTTCTCTTCCCAATTTTGCCTACACCTCTCTTTCTTTATTTTCAAAGTCCTTTTTGAGCTTTTCACTGGCCTGACACCGTCGCATATTTATTTTGGATGCAGAAGTCTTGACTTTTACATCTTCCTCTGATGGTATGCATTGTTCTTCCCCATCTGAAAGGATGGAAGAAAATAACCTGTGCACCAAGAAAGTAGCCTTCTGTAGTCTTATTTTTTCCCCTGTTTTGGATATTTTTCCAGCCAGTTACTAGACTTTTGAGTCCTTCATCAAGAGGAGGGTATACTATAGGGACCTGTAAGTTCTCAGTTCCTCCAAGATGTCACAATCTAGAGAGAGGTGTTTACTTCTCTCCTGGCCTGCACTCTGGTCTGGGAGCTACTACAAGCTTTTCTGCTCAGGATCTGTGTGTAGAATTCCCTCTCCAGAGCCTCCACCAGCTCTACCATGTCAGTACTCCTTCTCACCCCAGGACTGAGACCCAGATCAGTAGCTCAATTCCCCCATGGTCTTTAGGCAGAGACCTGCAAAAATGGATGCTGCTACTGCCACTGCATAGGGCCAGAACTAGGGGAGGACCCTGCTCCCTTCTAACTCAAGTGAAAGAGCTTTCTCATTGACCTTTGCAGCTGGCTTTGGTCAAGGTTCTCCTTGATAATTTCTTGAAAGATGCTTTCCAAGTCCTCCTTTTGATTATGGCTTTCAGGTAATTCAATGATTCTGACTTTGTCTCTCCTGGATTTATTTTCCAGGTCAGTTGTTTATCCCATGAGATAATTTAAAATTTCTTCTTTTTTTTATTTTTTTGAATTTGTTCGATTGGCTCTTGATGTCGCATAAAATCATTAGCTTCCACTTGTCCAATTTTAACCTTTAAGGAGTTATTTCCCTCTGTTAGCTTTGGTACCTCTTTTTCCATTTGACCAATTGTACTTTTTTTAGGGATTTTTTTTTCTTCAGTGGCTTTCTATATGTCTTTTTCCATTTGGCCAATTCTATTTTTTAAGTAGTTGTTTTCTTTTTCAGGTTGTTGACTCTTTTTTCACAATTCTCTTGCCTTATTGTCATTTCTTTTCCCAATTTTTCTTCTATCTCCCTTATAAGATTTCTAAGCTCTTTTTTTGAGCTCTTCTGTGAGTTCTTTCTGGGCTTGAGATCATTTCCCACTTTTTCTTTGGGGTTTTGTCCATAGGTGCTTTGATACCGTTGCCCTCTTCTGACTTTCTGTCTTGATCTTCTCTGTTAAATTTTGTTGCTGTTGTTGTTTCTTTGCTCTTTTCTCATCTTTCTTTTGGGGGGGGTTCTTTTCTTTTAAATTTGAGCTTTTCTGTTGGGCGAAAGGGGAGCTGTCTCAGGCTTCTTGTGTCGGGGACTTTAGGTCTTGGCTGTTTACCTGATACCACACTGATGTTGCTTTGAGGCAACATCCCCTCCTCCACCGACAACAAATCTAAATTTACTTCTGTGAAGTTTGCTCCTACTTCTAGCTTTTGGGGCCAAACCGATCAAGTCTGATCCTTCTCCCACATGACCTGAAAACACTCATGTTGTGTTCTTGGGTCTTCTCCAGGATAAACATCTCCACTTCCTTACTTCCAGAAGACGACTATGTAAAAGGTAATGCAGCTTTAAGAAATTCATGTGTATGGTGAGAGAATCTACTGTGGGGCTCAGACATAAAAGAGATCAGAGGTGGCCCAAGGAATGAATGCAACATGATTAGGAAGTGTGTAGAAACAGATGGTATGAATGTACAAGCTAGACTTCTTAGGATTTTCATACCAGCAGGAAGGCACCTGGTACATATGAAGACTAGCTTATACTTGGCTACAAGAATGTGAGAGTTGGTGGATATGATAGTAAGAAAGTGTTGTGATAAGTCTGAATACAGTGCATGTGGAAGCAGACCAATTCAATCAGAGAGATACTGTAGTTTTGGGGAATCTAGGTGGCACCATAATGGATAGAGCACCAGACCTGCAGTCAGGAAGATCATCTTCAAGAATTCAAATCTGGCCTCAGACACTAACTGTGCCCTTGGGCAAGTCAATGAAGAATGTTTGCCTTAGTCTTCTCAAGTGTAAAATGAGTTGGAGAAGGAAATAGCAAATTCCTCCTGTATGTTTGCCAAGAAACTTTCAAATGAGGTTATAAAGAAGCAGACACAACAGAACAACAACTACAGTTTTGGCATCCACAGTCTGTTTTCGGTTCTCTCCTCCTCTGCTAATATTGGGGTGCGTATAGGTGTTTCTACGTATCTATATCAATGAGTTGGCAGCTCCCATGGCTCCAGAGTCACTAAAGCAAGAAGCCGAAGCAGGGAGAAATGATGTGGGCTATGGTCAGATTCAGCTGAGCGCTGACTGTCTAACCACTGAATTTCCTTCCAGTTTCCCATCCCTAGAGAAGAGTGCTTGCTGGCAATGATATGAGGCACACAGAATAGCATCCATAGATTCATTTCTGAGATATCTTAAAGAGAATAGGATTTCCGGTTAATGGAAAAGATCGCTGATGATGTTTTAACCAAAAAATGATATCAGTAACTGCCAAGTCATCTGTTTTCTCATCTCTGTAGTATCATTGTGAGAATGGTAGACTGAAGGAATGCTAATAGCTAGCCTTTATATAGCCCTTTGGGGTTTGCAAAGTGCTTCACATTGTTATCCCATTTGATCTCAGAACAGCTCTGGGAACTAAGTGCTATTGTTGTCTTCATTTGTTGAGACTAGGAGAGGTTGCATGACTCGCCCAGGGCCGCTGAGTTAGTGTTTAAGGCATGATTCACACTCAAGTCTTCCTGCCTCCAAGTCAAGATGTGATTCACGGTGGAACCTGGCAGACTCTTCAAGTAGGTCAAGAGTCTGTTCAAGATTTGTGGATAAGGGCAGCTGTTTTAACAAGTTGGACTTGATTGTCTATCATAGGCCTTTCAGTTCTGAGAGTCTGATTTTAGTAGTCAAAGCGGTGGTGATTTAGTGAGAAAGAAATGAAATAGAGAAGTTAGTGAAGAGAAGGGTGATTAAATCTCATTAGATTTGTTGTTATATATGACATCTTTGGCCAAATTTTATTTTTAACATTTCAACTAGTTGTTTTGAGGATGAATAAACCATGCTGTGTTTTATTTAAGCAATCCCTACATTTTGGTTATAACCACATTTTAAAAGCACCATGGAGAAACGAGATCAATTTTTCAACAATTTAAAATGAAAAAAGTTTCTATTGTGGATTATAGCATGTGGAGAATTCATTCACATTTTATTCAAAAACACTCATTTATTGAACAATGAGTTTTAAGAATCAATTATTAAACATGTATGTTTGCAAAGTACTATATTTGGTACTGAAGATGCCATACCAAAGTATACCTTGAGTATAAGGACAATATGACTTTTGTACTCATGCCTAAAACAATGATGGTGATGGTGGTGGTGGTGGTAATGATGACATATTTTTATAATATATAACATTTATGTATAACATATAGTATGGACATAGATATAAATAATGCATAACATTTTAAAGATATTTAATCCTCACTACTCTGGGAGGGTGAAAAGCAAATTCCTTGAGGACAAGGATGATAACATTTTTACATGTGCCCAGTATAGTAGGGGAGTTGTTATTGTTGTAAAAATAAAAAGTATGTAAAATTTTAAAGAAATCTCATTTTATCCCCACAACGAATCAAGGAGGTATATATTATTATGTCCATTTTACAAATGAAGAAATTGAGCCAAGTTGAAGTTAAGGGATTTTTCTAGGGTCACACAGGTAGTAAGTATGTAAGGTCATATTTGAACTCAGGTCTATCCATACTCCAGGCCAGTTCTCTATCCACTATGCCACTTAGGTACCTTATTGTGTCAAGCACATGGTACATGCTTAATAAATGCTCACCTGATTGACCCAAAGACAAAAATGATGCAGTTTCTTTCCTCAAACAGCTTATATTTAGAAAAGCTAAGGGATGGAGTGGAGTTGTTAAAGGCCAGTATACTATGCTTGGAGAAAGGGAGACCAGGATAGAAGATGCTTTTTAAACTCTAAATTGCTATTTAAATATCCACTATTATTATCAACAGAGAATTTTTTTGCAGAAAATCCTGTGGTAGTTTAGATTTCTCTTTTGAAGAGACTTATTTGGAATCAGGGAAGCCAAGAACAAAAATGAAAAAACTAAGAATTAAAACCTGAAAAATATGGGGAAATAATGATAGCTTCTACATTTTCTCTTTTATGAATTTGATTCGCTATCCTTATACAAACTACATTTCAGGGAACTGAAAAAATTAGCAAATCATCAGCTGAGTCACTGAGAATGGGAAAAATTCTATAGGACTGGAAAGAAGTTTCAAGGGGATTGACATCTGTGTCCAAATATTGAGTTTCACCCTAGTGCAGGCTTTCATCTCATACCAGGATTGTTGCAATACCCTGCTGGTAGGTTGGCCTGACTCAAATCTCTCCCCATTCTAGTCCATTCTCCAAGAAGCCACTAAAGTGATTTTCCTAAAGAATACTCTGATCACATCACACACACACACACACACACACACACACACACACACACACACCTCTTATCGAGGTGGAATTCTTACTAACTTCACCATTGTACTACTCAGGTAAGACTGGAAAGAGAATAGATCATTTTGCCTAGATTGCCCTAGGCAGGAGTGGTTTGGGTAGAAATGAGTCTCTCTATCCAAATGACATCATCAAAGTCTCCCAGTCCCTCATTAAAAGAAGCCCACCTCTCATAATGTTCATTCTCTCATTAATTTTTAACTCGTTCTGCCTGTCAGGAAGACTCACCCTTAACACGAGTATTTAAACTTGGAGGTGGGGAGGATGGTTGTGGCAAGATTAGTCTTTAGTTTACAAGAAAAAGCCAGTAACCATCTTTCCATTGATTATTTACTAGTCATAACTAATAAACTGATTCTTAATTACTTAGAAATTATGTTTCTCAGTCTTTTCATTTGTCACATTCCCCTACATTCTTCAGTCCAGTGATACTAGCCTTTGAGCTGTTCCATGAACTAAAGAATTCATCTCTCAGGTCCAGGCATTTTTCTGGCTGTATCACACTGAGAATGTTCTTTCTTCTCCTCTTCTTGGATGACTGAGCTCCCTGGCTTTCTTTAAGTCCCAGATAAAATCTCTTCTTTTACTGGAAGATTTCTCCAAAACATCTTAATTCTAGTTTCTGCCTTCCATTAGTTATTTCCTATTTATCATGTGTGTGTAGTTATTATATTACATATAGTTGTTATTTCCTATCATATATGTATATATGTGTGCTTTTATATATATGTTTATGTGTATATATGTTTATGTGTGTATATATACATATACTATATATATACATATACATATGTGTGTGTATAAATGGAGAGAGAGAGCTTCCTTTCTCTATATCCATTTGTAGATTTTCTCCTCCATTAGCTTTTAAGTTCCTTTAGGGAAGAAGCTATCTTTTGTATCTTTCTATATCCCCAGTTCTTAGCACAGTACCTGATACACTGTAATATTTAATAAGTTGATTGATTATTTTATCGAGGAGAGATTTGAGTTGTTCTATTTGGACTCAGAGACTAGAATCTGGGACAAAGGATGTAACTTAAAGAGAGGCAAGTTTAGGGTTGAGATCAGGCAAAACCTCTCAAGAGTGTCAGCTGTCCAAAAGTAGAATGAGCTACCTTGAGAGGTAGTGAGCATCTCTCTCCTTGGAAGTCTTCAAGCAGAGGCTGGGAGACTACTTGGTGAGCATGTTATCATAAGGATTCCTTTCAAGGATGAGTTGAACTAAATGGTCATTGAAGTTACTGCCTCTTCTCAAATTCTGTGATTTTACTATATATCTCCTATAAAGTATAATACAAATATTTCAATCTGTTATATAAAGGTCCAGTATAATTTAGGTCCAATGAATCAACTGGACTTCAAGCTATTCCTTGACTTTCATACATTCACATAAGCTCCCCTCCCCACACTCACCCTCAGCTTTCATCTTCCACATCTCTACCTACTAGAAATTTTATTTTACTATAACTCTTGGCTCAGATGCCACCTCTTCTCTAGAGCTTTCCTTGCTCCATCCAGATGAAAGTAACCTTTCCCTTCTTAAAAATTTTTGAACCCATTTTCTTAGATCCCTTTATCTCATTTTGTCTTGAAAATATGTATTTGTGTATATGCTTAGCCCTTATTACTAGAATCTGAAAATCTTGAGGGCAGGGATTAAGTTATTTTTCATATTTGAATCCTCAGTTCCTAAGACAATCACTTAAAAATAACTCATAAAGAATTCTACTTATACTATTATGAAAAATATACATATAGAGTAAAAGCAGGTAAAACCCAAATACTTTGGAACTCTAAGTAATTTGAAGGTGTGCTTTTTTTTAAATTTTTCATTTAAGAAATAAAAGTGAAACACAAGAAGGCAAACACAAATAAAACAAATTTGTTTTTAAAGTTTTCAGGTTATAATCTAGAGATTAGAAAACATTCAATAATATCTTCTATGTCCTTAGTACTTACATAATTAATTGAGTGGTGAGCTAGGAATAAGAAAGTATGACTTCTAGCCAGGAGTCCACTGACAGATGTTTAACAACTGATCTGGGGCGGGGGAGGGGAGAGGCATGCACAATTTAATATATTGAGCAGATTTAAATTTAATCTTTATTATCAAAACTTTCTCCATCACTTCCTTGAGTCTAGACAATCTAGAACGTCAAACCTGGTTATGGATTACATTGGTATTTGCCAGATTCCTAGGCGTAAACACTTGGTGAAAATTTAACAGTCTGTTCTCAGGAGCCTGTATGAACTGCCTCCAGCAAACCCCTTCTGCTTGCACTGACTGAATGACCTTTACAACCAACTTATCTTCTTTTGGCTTCATTTTCCTTCTTTCGAAAATAATAGGGTTGGCTTGGATCTCTAAAGACCAATGAACTTCTTAGTAAGTCACAATTAATATTCAGAAGTGAGAACTCAAAACACATAAGGTTCTTAAGTCATTATAGAAATAATTATGTTCATTCTCTTATTTGTCCTAAGGTAGGACTAACCTGCTTTAAGAAAAAAGAAAAAAAAAACTTTCAACAAAAATGTTTGAAACCAAAAGGGTTTCTAACTTAACCCTAAGTAAACCACCAAATCCAAGTACTTAAGAGGCTCCTCATTTCCTGACCATCACAACAAAATGAGGCTTTACTCCATTCCAGTGAATTATGCCAGTATTTCATATTCATCATGAAAGTATTGAATTTGCATGCTGCCTCGCATTTTAAATACATGGTCATTTTGTGACTGTCTAGCTGTTTCCTATCCCATTTCCAAACTACATAATGGCTTAGCAACAGCCCCAGTTTGACATCTTTGGCTTGACGTGAATTATTCTAGTTATTGTCTGAAGATGGGAAGTAAGATCACGCACATATCATTAGCTCACTGCAGGATAAACAAGAGAGAGCACGAGGATAAAATGTACCAGTTAAATCTATCATTTCCCTTAAGTCTTCACTGCAGATTGCCAAGCAGTTTCGCATAAACATGCATCTCCATTGTATACAAACACAATTCACAAAGAAAGGAAATTGGGAATCCCAGAAAGGAAAAATGATTCTCCACCTTTGCTTTCTAGACTGGTTGGGAATTTTTTATTATATCTGCAACTTTTTAAGAACTCCTTAAAATGATACCATGTATTTAATAATTTGGAGAAAATCCTATTTTCCTACTTGTTTGATCCCATCTGAAATTGTGTATTCCCTTCTCCAGAGTCTCTTTGGCATGACTACAGTTCTTCCAGTTAAAACATGAACACACTTTCCACATCTGTCGTGAGTCATTCAGTAGGATGACTTCTGGGCTTCTCTTCTGCCAATCCCTTGGAGGCTATCTCTTCTCAGCTTTCAATTCTGAGCAGTTTCTCTTTCTAAGGACAGTAAATGTTTGTTGAAGGGATGAGTGAAATTTGGATTTCTTTTTGACATTTTTTTTACTTTTCCAGGCTTTCTAATTTTTTCACAAATTTAATAAACAGCCTAGTTGCCTTTTGTCAATGATATTTTGATTAGGTGTCAGTTCAGTTATATATATGTAGATAGATATGTGTGTGTCCATACATGCATGTATATGTACCTTCAGACATATATATTCCCCTATAAATGCATACATTTTATATACATACATACGTATGTGTGTGTACAATCAACATTAACTAAGTACTTACTATGTACTAGACACTGTGCTGTTAGGAATACATTAGCAAAAAGGAGGGGAAAGTCACTACCTTCAAGGAACTTACAGTCTAAAGAGGAAAATAAATGCAAAAGAAGGCAAGAAAGCTAGGGGTATGGGGTGTGGATGGGGAGAGACACTGGGGAATTACCATCACATGAGCATCTCATTCTGTTGAGTTGTAACCAGAGCCACAGATGCAAAGTGGAAGGAATTGAGAGTCCAGTTTCTTCCCTCTATAAAGGAAGGCATTGGGAGGAGCTTAAGAAAGGAGAGGGGCCTGAGGGAGGTAGAGTCAGGTAAGGCTTGAATTAGCAACATGGTGATGAGTTTAGAAGTGATGATTTTATCCTGAGTGTCACCTTGTTCCATGAAGTTGAAACCAGGCAGAACAGCAGATGGAAAATGGAATGTGTGTGGGTGCACATATATAAGCACACACACTTGTGTGTGTATTTGTATATATACATATGTGTATGTGTGTGTGTGTGTGTGTGTGTAAACTATATATTATTAGGTCCAAAGAATTGAAAATATTTCTGAAGTTTATGCCTCTTCCAGAGGCAACAGGGAATAGAAAAAAGTTCATTGACTTTAGAACTAAAAAAGACTGGACTGTGAATCCTGGCTAGGTCATACAATGGTGTTACTTTGAACAAGTCATGTCTGATCTGTTTTCTCATCTACAGAATGAGGACCTAAGGATAGTAGAACTAGAGGGAACCTAAGAGACCATCTTATCCTACTTGTTTTCATTTTACAAATGAAGAAATTGACGCCCAGAAGGGTAAAAACAACTTATCCAAGTTCACACAATTAGCAACTAGTACCAGACACAGGATTTTAACCCAAGTCCTCTGATTCTAAAGTTAGTGAGATAAGAATTCTTACATGTATTGCTGCAAAATCAGATGAGATCATCATAAGCTCTTTGTGACCAGGATAGATTCTGTTGATGCTATTAAAGCATTAATACTTCAACTCTATTTTTCTCCCTTACCTTCACTATGCTGTAGTATATTGTAAAGGGCATTTGGTTTAAAATCAGACCTGGTCTTGCTATCTTCACCGAATTATTATATTACCTTGGATAAGACAATTAGCTTCTCTGTAGCTATCACCTCACTTGTTAAAAATAGTGATACTAACTCTTTCCAGAAGAGTTGTTTTGAGAATCAAAGATTCTTTATATTTGAGTGGAAAGAGCAATGAGAGTAAGAGCAGTGCATGTTGGGAAGAAACCAGCTTGGAAGAAGGGAAAATAGAATGAGAAGGTTAAAAGACAGGTAAGAAGAGGTTTCTCAAAAGACATCTTGAAGGACTAAAGAAAATTACAAAGATATTCAATTTAAGTAATATTGACAAAACATATATTATGTTGGGTATGGAAATAAAAAAAAGATACTTTGCTGTAAGGGAAATTACAATGTAACGAGGAGCAACACACGCAAATTCAAGCTGATAGATGGTACGGCCAAAGCGGAGATTCAGTCAAAATCTTACAAGAAAATTCGAAGCAAGAGAAATCCCTTTAGTCAAGGGGGGCCACAGAAGATTTCATAGAGGAGGTAGCTTGTGAATTAGGCCAGGAAGAAAGATACCAATTTGAACAGATAGTAGTGTGGAGGAAGGGCATACTCATCATGGGAGGAATGTCTTTGCATATCACCGAAGCAGAAGAAGGTAGAAGGAGACCAGGGAACAACTTGCTGTATAATTTGGCTAGATTATAAAATTATTTATTGTTGGGGCATAAAATAAAGTTAAAATATTAGTTAAAATTAAATTTTATCTGGCCTTAAATGCCAAGTTAAAGAGATCATATGTTATTTTATAAAAAATGGAAAACTATAAGAGGTTTTAGGACAACTAGGTAGCATGGTGGATGGAGCACTAGGCCTGGAATGAAGAAGACCTGAGTTAAAATGTAGCTTTAGACACTTAATAGCTGTTCTAATCCTGGGCAAGTCACAACCTGTTCGCCAAGGAGGCAGCTAGATAGTTCAGTGGATAGAATGTTGGGGCTGGAGTCAGGAAGACCTGAGTTTAAATCCAGCTTCAGACACTTACTAGCTGTATGATCTAGGGCAAGTCACTACACCTCTGTTTGTCTCAATTTTCTCATCTGTAAAATAAGCTGAAGAAGGAAATGGCAAAACCACTCCAATATCCTTGTCAAGTAAACCCCAAGTATGGTCACAGAGTCAGACATGACGGAGGTGACTAGACAACAAAATATAACAGGCTTTAGAGCAGGAGAAAGACATGCTCAAGAAAATACGGAAGATAGAAAACAAACAGAAATGTAGAGGTACAAAAAAATTGAATGCTACTGGTGCATATTGTGGCGTTTGGAAAAAAATATTTCATATATGCGTGTGCGTTTATATGCGTATATGATATATATGTACATAGACATATATAAAATATATACTTAAATAGATGTATTGTATATACATAAGATGGAAGGGAGAGCTAGTACAACATGAACTTTCTTGGGTTTCTCACTACTGGACACCTAATTCAAATTACGTTTCTAAGTAACAGCAAGAGGTGTCACTTTTCCTTCCTTTGAATCTTGGGTTATAATGCATAATTTCACTTATGAATATATTGCTATTTTCTGTTGTTCATTCTTCATTCTTGAAGAGGACCGATGGCATCTGGGGGGCAATGTCTTGACTTGCTAATGAATTGGATTTAAGTGAGGCAGAGCTATGCGAAGTCATCAGCCTCACTTTCTCCTCTAGTCATCAAAATTCAGTGGTAAGAAAAGAGGCAAGATGACTGGTGATGGTCCCTATGTATATGTGGGTTGGTTTTGTGGATCAAAGTGTAATCAAAGTGCGCATTCCCAGAATGCACAGCAACAGATATTTTGGAACATCTTGGACACTCTTGGGAGGCTTTGTGTATGTGACATTTCTTGAAAGTTCTGGGAAAGAAGGAAGAGAAATCTGTAGCCCAGAGTGAAAACATGAATAACCTCCATGTTGAGGTCACATGAGGGCTTTGCAGAGTTAAGAAATTAACATGAGATTTCTGGTACTGGGCTCTGCTCCTGAAAATTTTATCACATCATATTCTATGCTATATTGTATCTAAACCATCACTCCTTAAACAACATATACAGTTTATCATAGTATACTCTGTTTTATATATTTTAGTTCATCCTATATTATATCATAATATGCATTTCATCATATTATATGGTTTTGTATTACATTGTATAATATTGTCTCATAGACTACATTACATAGTATTATAGTATGTGTTGCATAGTATGTCATATTATATTATAGTGTATCATTTTGTATTGAATTGTCTCATATTGTATTATAGTGAGCTCCAAAGTCAAGTACTTAAGATAGATTTAAGAGAATGATAGTTAACTTGGACTTTACTGGGTACCCCCCACTAACCACCTCACACCATCCTAAAGGTCTTCGCTCACTTCCCTGGTGTACTACATGGTAGTTCACTGTACTTACATATTTTGTCTTTTAAATGAAAAAAATTAAGACAGTGTTTCCAGGATTTGTCATGTCATTGAAGTGGTTAGTACAACAAAATTACACATCCCTGAAGTATTCCTGATGTTTTTTTCTCATCATACTACTAAAACAGCTGAATTCTTGCTATTCAAAAACTGGGGGATTTGGCGGAGTCATAAGGAGAATGAGCCAATTCCTGTTAGAACAGGAGGAACTTTGAAAGATAAGAGAAATCATCAAAGGGAAGGAAACCCAGCTCCCCTTTCAAGAGGTTGTACTAATGAGAACATATTATAATGTTAAATAAAGGAAGTTCTCAAGAAGAAGAAAACCAAACATTTTAATAAACAAAATAGATAATGCCAATTGTGAAAGTTTTAATATAACTTTTCATAGACAGGGAAAAAAATGAAGAGGAGAAACTGTAAGAGAAATGGCAATAATTCAAAAATCAAATGAGAAATTTGACTAGAGAGAGCCAAGTTTATAAGAAAGGGCAGGTCAAGTAAAAATGAAGACATAAATTAAAAGAGAAGAAGACACAAAGGATTGCTGGGCTAATGAAAACCTCATTAAGAAAACAAAGAAAAAACATTCAGACGATAACAGAGCAAGAATAAAGGTTAATGACAAGATAGCTACCAAAGACTGAGAAACAAAAGATAATTAGAATTAAAGCCATCAGATCTGTCTTTAACAGTGTCCTCACTATTGCGTGAGCTCACTTCTCAAACTCCAAAATCAACTAAGTTCTATCTGATTTTTGAACACTGTCTTGGCATGTAAAGGCTTTCATAGTCTAGCTCCACCTCGAATTTCTAGCTTTATTATATGTTACTCTTGGTTACACATTCTTTGATACAGTCAAATATTAGAATCCCTCTGCTTTGTCCCAGAACTCAGAACCAACATCAGCCTATGGAAGTTGCTAATTTAAGCTTCAGGTAAGGTAAATCTTCCTAAAAGTTGTAGTTCTCCAAGCGTAGCATGGACTGCCCCAGAAGACAGAATGCTCTCCTTCCCATGAGATCTTCAAATTTTCTTTCTTGCAATTCCTTACATAAAGCATTTCATCCCTGGAACACGCTGCCTCCTCACCTCTGCCTTTTAGAATGCCTAGTTTCCTTCAGAGCTCAGCTCAGATATACTATCAAGTCATTTTCTGATCTCCCCCACCCCAATTGCTTGTGCCTTTCCCCATTCTCCCCTCTTTCACCTTCCCAAGAGACATTGTGTAATAGATATGGGATTGTATAAAATGATAGATGCCCACCAATGTCACCCAATATATTATCCCTTGGTCAGATTCCCACTTCTACTAGTGGTCTAGATAGACCACTTCTACATGGTTGCAATCAAACTCTCTCAGAGTCCTATGGGAAATCACAGTGAAGAAAAATATAGTTTCTCTTACAATTTACCAGTCTAGCTCTCAAGTTTCAGGTGACCCAGCCATTCACAAGATAGCAAGCCCATATGATGCAAGATATTGATGTAAGCAATCACTTAGAATAATGAGACTTTTAGATAACTCAAAACAATGACATGTTCTTATGCTATACGTAACTATTTAACAAAAAAGCAAGGAAAATAGCCCAATAAATGCTCACATATTGAAGTAAAAACATAAATAATAACTATATCACAATTCATATGTGAACCTTGGTCACACTTTATGTTATGGACCAGGATACTAGTAAAAATGATGAAGCTTGAGTTAACTCCCACATCCCTATGACCCAAACTTCACCTCTCTCCAACTTGAAGTGGGGTTTTAAAAATCATCACCTGCCATGGAAGCTCTTGACCAATAAAGCCAATTCTTTCCATCCATCAGAAAGCACTTCCCTGAAGCCTTCTGTCAACTATCTGCTTCAAATCGCCATCATTCAGATAAAATAGCTTTTCAGTTTTCAGGTTTTTCATTCTTTTTTCAGACATCTGAGTCAAATTCTCTCAAAACCTAAGCTAGGTTCCTTATATATTCAATGACGTACATAAGAGTCTCCTGTCTCTCAGTGATTGATTAGCATTTTGTGCAAGACATCACAAATTCCTGAGTTTCTTCCCATTAAATCAATATTTCTTTTTAATCGCACCTCAGTGTCCAAATATTTATTTTATTTGTAGTATTTGTAGTTTTGCCCTCTCTAGTCATAAAATGGTCATATGCAAATGAGTTGAGGTACCGTAATTTGCTATAGTTCCCAAGGTTTCAACATGTTCTTCATATTTCTTTGGTGTCCTGGAAACTATTTGGATTCACTATTCAGATTTTAAAAAATAAAACTTTTCTTCACCTCTTTTAAATCAAATTATTTTCACACATGAAGAATCTATTCAACATCTGTGACAGGGTGAGTTAAGATTTTATATTTGCATAACAGTTAATTTTCTGTCCCAAATTGCTTACAAACCACAAGAAAGCTTTTGGATATAGTGTTTATTAACATAAGCTTCTTTTCCTAGTCCTATTAAGTATCAACATTTTTACCTATAACTATAGCAATATCTTACATTCTTTGACAGTTTAATATAAATCTTTTCCTTTACACAGAAATATTTTTTCTGTCACTTTCACCACGAAACTATTTCATCCATCTTAAAAAGGCAGTGTACCCCACATTTGTATTTATTTTGTATGTACCTATGTGAACAACTGCTTTCTTCCCTCACTATACATAAAATCCCTGAAGACAGGCACTATTTCATTTTGTTCGTTTGTTTTGTACCTCCAATGCCTAGTACATTTACCTAACTCGGCTTAATAACTGCTCCTCATTGATCGATTTCTGTTTTCAATAGTATTTTAGAGGAAATTGTAATGGGTAACAGGATGAAACAAGCAGGGCTCTAACAATGTTGTTTTCAACAAGAGAGAAGAAAGCTAATAGAAATTAGAGAAAATTCATTCAACAGGTCTTTAGTACACAGATCACTCTTTTCAGTGCTTTCTCAAAAACATGTTTTCCTCGACTACAGAGATTTCCCAGTTTAATAAATGAAAGAACACATGCAAATAAATAACTATAACCAAAATGGAATGTGAAGATGTAGGAAGAGATGGACAAATTCCAACAGAAATTCAGAGAAGGGAAAGATTACTTCCTGCAATGGGACAGGGAGCAATGTTTCCAAACTACTGAAATTAAACACTAATCATGACATTTTGACAGGAATCTTACTACAAAAGCTGGCAAGAATAGCAGTATGTACACTACGTAACCTAAAGGTGCATGCAAAATGGTTGAAATCACAAAATAAGATTGATAAGGGTAGTAGAAAGGATGCTCCTATGTTTCCTTGTAGAAAAATGTTTTGTTCTGAAAAGTCATAGTTTTCTCTTTAAGAATATTCAGTGTTATTGTGTATTAGATAAGTTATTGAAATAGTCTGTATCAGTGGGATCTGTGTTTTCATCTTTAGGATGTACATGGATTAAAAGTAAAGTGATAATAAGACTGAGTCGTAAGTATGCTTTCTGCGGGGGAAGTATACGTGACATTTTTTACAGTTTAATCGACACTGTTAATATTTTCTCTATCTCTTTCTAGACCATAGATGGACATACTGCAGCTGAAGCATCATATCTAGCCATTCTCCTGTCTTTATACAGCCCATAGAGAGTAGTTTGTAGATCTCTGATCTAAAAAAATAAACAAAACAACAAATCAGTTCCTGATTTATAGCATTTGCCAATTTCCTGACTGTGTTGTGCTTCATTCTCAAGGAGAATGGAGATGACATCATCATATTGGAGTCAAAGCGCAGTGTGTTCCACTGTGGCTGATCAGACCAATGTGAGCCCAGAAGGCTCTACCCCAGATTGGGCACAAATAGTCCATAGGAACATTTGGAGTGGAGAGGTGTCTAAATTTGTGCATCTCACATTTCTTTTGTGCTACTACAATTCTCCTTCACTCACAAAACATACCACCTTCTCTGATACAGGCATGCCATGCTGGGCAGTCCTTTGTCAGCATCTCCCATTTCATGCAATCAATTTCAAAATTCTTCAAAGAGACCTTGAGAGGGTCCTTGTCTCACTTTTTCTGACCACCATGTGGGTTCTCCTGAGCAAGTGGAAGTCAGCTTCAGCATACCGAGATTGAAACAGGATTGCATATGTACTTTCTTATTTATATGCTTTTTGTAGGCCTTGTTTAAAAATATACTTATCGAATATGACAGAAAGAGAATGTAAAAGGGGAAAGTGGATATTTGCTGGGGATATTCATTCTGCATCTAGTGATTACTTATGTTATCCTAGCAATCACAGGAAAGGATACAAGAATTTGAAGTACATCAGAGAAGTTAAAGCAAGAGTCGATGAAACAGATTACAAAACCATATAATGGATGATGGGAAATAAACGATTAATGAAGATGCAAAAGTGGATGAAGGTCATTAGGGTACATTTTCTGGGTACTGTGGATATTTTAGAGACCATAGACGCAAAGAGAGAAGCTTTATATTTTCCCTCTCTTGGCATGAGTGACTGCCCTTTAAAACAAGTCTCCATTTTGATATAAATTAAGAAGCCTCTGTATCTGAGTTTGTCCCCATGTGTGCTCTGCAAACCTAAGCCTTGAAAAAGCATTGAAAAAAAGACAGCCAAAGAGGAAACTAATTTCTTTGCCCTCATACAAGGCTAACTTTGAGAAAACTAGCATCAAGGACAAATATACCTAAGTGCATGAAAATTCTCCTATCTTCCTTATTTAGAAAAAGGGAAACTGAATACCTGCAAACTATCATTAGAAAATAGCTTAAGTAATTTATTTCTTAGTGTTATTAAGTAGTCAGTTTTCTAGTGGTGTATTGGTGCTTAAGACTTCTCCCAGCTGGGTATGGTATCGTTAATAGGGAATATTTTTGTGGCCTCATGGGCTGAGAGAGTAAACTTAGACAAACCCATGATTCTGCCACCGGAGTAAAGAGGACAGGGCAGAGTCAATGAAGAATTACTTTACCTTTTCAATTTTTTGTTTGCTTGAATATGAAGAAAGCAGAACACCACAACAATTGGGAGATCTAACTTCAAGTGTCAACTGACCATGATGAAAGACTGAAGGGAAAGAAATTCTCTGCTAAATACAACAGATTTTTAAAAATTAATTTATTTTGAAATTAAGAAATAAAATAAGCATTTCCTTAACATATTAGAATAAAAAAAGATGATTGCCCATGAAACCACAAATCTGCTGTGTACAACTTGTTATTTCTTTAAATATATAATAAAGTTATCATGTAACTTTTCTTCATTTACTCAATTATATGTTTATTCTATTGATCTACCTTTCTACTTCTTAGTCAGGACCACATATGTTCTTTTAAAATTTATTTTATTTTTAATTTAAGGAATTAAACAATGACCATAACATAATATATAAAAAGATGATTGCACATAAAACTACAAATCTATTATGTATAACTGACTATTCATTTTGAATATATAATAAAGTTATCATGTAAATTTCCTTTTTAGTACTACTTCAGTAATGGTCAAGACAATTTTTAGCATTCATTTTTGCAAGATTTTGAGTTCCCAGTTTTTCTATGTTCTTCCTTCCCCCCATTCCTAAAAAAAGTAGACAATTTGATACAGGTTATGCATGTGTTATTCTGTAAAACATATGTGTTCATATTAGTCACATTTGTGCAAGAAGAAACAGATCAAAGGGGGAAAAACATAAAAAAAATAAAGTAAGTAAAAAAATATGTTTTGATCTGCATTCAGAGTCCATCAGTTCTTTATCTGGTGTAAGTAGCATTTCTTTCATGAGTCCTTTGTATTTGTATTATTAAATGAAATTATCCAAATACAGATATGTATATATACATACATATACATATACATATATCTGTGTATATATATATATATATATATATGTATCTATGGTCATTTATACTCAGTGTTTGTCACGTTGATTACTTGGCGTTGCATTGTTGAACATTACCAAAGATTTAGTTAAAAACATAGATGACAACCTTATCAAAATGATAGATTACAGAAAGCTGAAAGCTAGAAGCATCATACTATATGACAAGGTCAGGATTATAAAAAAAAGATCTTGACAGGCTAGTGTATTGGGTGGTATCAAATAATATAAAACAATAGGGAAAAAAACCTAGAGTTTTAAGCCTTGGGTCCAACAAATAAGATTTCATCAGTTTGAGATAAAGGAACCATGGCTAGTCAGCTATTTAGTCAATAAAGTTTTGGGCATCTAAGTGTACTACTCGCTTGATACTAGTTTGATACTGAGAGGAAAAAACTGTTAATGTAACCTTAGGCTGTCTTTAGAAAAGTATCATTTCCAGGAATAAAATGATTGTTCCACTATTTTTCTATAGTTAGATTGTATCTGGAGTTGGTGGAGTGAGGTTTAGTGTATTTATCAGATTTATGGAGAAGGGAAAAATTTCTGACTAAAGAAAAGAGAGAAAGCATTATGAAGTGCAAGATGGATGATTTTGATGACATTAAACTGAAAAGTTTTTGCACAACCAAACCCAATGCATCCAAGATTTGAAGGGATGAAGAAAACTGGGAAAGAATTTTTATAGCTAGTGTCTGTGATAAAGCCCTCATTTCTAAAATATATAGTGAACCGAGTCAAATATACAAAAATACAAGTCATTCCCCAACTGATAAATGGTCAAAGGATATGAAGAGGCAGTTTTCAGAGGAAGAAATTAAAGATATCTATAGTCATATGAAAAAAATGCTCTAAATCATTATTGATTAGAGAGATGAAAATCAAAACTCTGAGGTACCACATTACACCTATCAGATTGGCTAACACAACAGAACAGGAAGATGATAAATGTTGGAGAGGATGTGGGAGGGTTGGAACACTAATTCATTGTTGATGAAACTGTGACTTGATGCAACCATTCTGGAGAGCAATTTGGAACTATGCTCAAAGGGCTACAAAAATATGCATACCTTTTGGCCCAGCAATATTGCTTCTAGGACTGTATCCCCAAGAGATCATAGAAATGGGAAAGGGTCCCACATGCACAAAAATATTTATAGCAGTACTCTTTGTGGTGGCCCAAAACTGGAAATCAAGGGGATGCCTTGGGGAATGGCTGAATAAATTATGGCATGTGAATGTAATGGAATAGTATTGCACTATAAGAAATGATGAACAGGAAGACTTCAGAGAATCCTGGAAAGACTTATATGATCTGAAACTGAGTGAAAGGAGCAGAACCAGGAGAACTTTGTGCACAGCAATGACCACAGTGTGCGAAAGTTTTTTCTGGTAGACTTGAAACTTCATAGCAATGCAAGGACTTAAAAAAATTCCCAATGGTCTTTTAAGGCAAAATGCCTTCCACATCCAGAGAAAGAACTGTGGAATTCAATCTCAGAGTGTAGCAGATCATTTTCTTTTGTATTACATTTTGGTTTGTTATATGACTTCTCTCATTTATTTTATTTCGTCTACAGAGTATGACTATAGTGAAAATGTATTTAGTAGGAATGTATATGTAGAATCTATATAAAATTATATGCTATCTTGGGGAGGGAGGAGGTAGAAAGGGAGGAGGTAGGGAGAAAAATCTAAGTCATATGGTAGTGATTTTAGAACACTGAAAATAAATAAAATTAATAAATTAAAAAAAAGATTATATCTGGAGTATCACATTCAGTCTTGAAGATTTTAGAGATGACATTGGAAAATTGAGCAATGGTCAGACTGGGACTATAAGAATCGTGAAGACCTTGAATCCAAGCCACACCAGTTGAAAGGACAAGGGATGTTTTCCCGGAGTTAAGTAGGGGAGTCAGCTGGGCAGAGTGGGGCAGGTTAATTCCCTTGAAGTAGTTGAAGTCTATTACATGGAGGAGAGATAAGGTTTGTGTTCTTTGGTCCCAAAGGGCAAAACCAGAACAACAGATGAAAGCAGTAAATCAAATTTAGGATTTATATAAAGGGAGGAAATCCTTACAATTAGTATAAATGTATAATGTGCAGAGGTGATGGGTTCCCTAAGACTTGGATAACCATGCAACAACTGAATGACCATTAACCAGAGGTGGTAATTTTTTTTCCAATAAGGGTGGAACTAGATGGCCAGTGAGGTTTATTCTCTCCTTGAAATTCTGTGAAGTAATCTCAGGGAAGAGAGAAATTTAGAACTGAAGGAGGATAGGGAAAGATTCCCTCCTCAAGCAAAACTTTCAGACTTGGATCCAAAGATGAGCCTCGTCCCCCACAAAACCAGAAATGCCAGAGTTTAACCTTCCAAACAAGTCAATGGCTCTTTGTATTTACATTGGGTTGCACATTCACAGAACTATTCCTTAGCAGTCTCTTGTGATGCCTCACTGATTCTGTGATGTCACCCATGAGAAGGCTCTTCCCTCCAGCAATGCAGGTCACAAAGCCTTCACTTCCTCCCCATGTCTTACAGTAAATCACTTTATCACAGATGAAGAAGCAGAGATATAGGTCAGCTGAGACACAGTGTCCCAGACCAAATGGAATGTTCACTTTTAGTACTTTGAAATTTACATTGTCTTGCTTTCACCTGCGTCATTCTTTTCTTCCTTCATATACTTGATACTACATCAGAATAAATTATCCATCATCTCCTGATAACCTCCCATCCTTTCCTAACTTTACTCATATACTTCCCTTACCTCTGGAATACCCCACTGACCCTCTTACCCTTCACCAATCTTCTATTATTAATACCCTATCCAGCCTTCAAGATCCAGATCAGTGTAGTTGAAAGTTCTCACACCTTTATTTGAGCTTATAAACCTTTGTACCTCTCGTGTGTTTACTATATTTTGATTTACATATAATCTTCTCTACAAATATCTATCATGCCAAATAAATCATGAGATCTTTGAGGACAGGAACTATCTACTTTACTTTTTTTTAACTTATTGTTCAGGGCAAATAAATGACACAATGAAAGCATGACCAATGAATGAATGAAATTTTGTTCATACTTATTTTCCCACCTCAGTGGGACCAGTGCACACAATATTCTAGCTTCCCTTCCCATGAAGATCAATGATACAGAATTTGGATGTACCCACAGCCTCCCTCAAATCTGTCCCTACATTAGTCAACCCTTCATTCAGTTATCAACGTGATTTTTCCAAAGCATGTCACCTCCATGTTCAGTAAGGGCCAGTAGCTTCCTATTAACCTCTAGAGTCAAATATAAAGTTTACTGTTTGATATTTAAAGTTCTTCATAAACTGACCCTTCTTAACTTCCCAGTTTTTTCACACATTACTCCGCTCCAAGGGGTAGCTAGATGGCACAGTGGATACAATGTCAAGTCTAGAGTCAGAAACAATCCTCTTCCTGAGTTCAAATCAGGCCTCAGATACTTATTAGCTGAGTGACCTTGGGCAAGTCACTTAACCCTGTTTGCTTCACTTTCTTCATTATTAAAATGAGTTAGAGAAGGAAATGCAAACCATTTTACTATCTTTGCCAAGAAAATCCCAAATGTGGTCACAAAGAGTTGGACACAACTGAAAAATGACTAAATTGCAGCAAACATTCCCTTCCATACCTTCACCAACCAATTTATACCACTTTTAGCAGTCAGTATATGAGCTCAGGTCCTCTGTATTCCAAAGCCAGGGCTCTTCCTGCCATCATATGTAGCCACATTTTACAACTTAGAAAATCAAGGACCAAAGAATTTCAGAGACTGGTTCAATGTTACAGAATTAGAGAACCCAGATCATATGAGTCTTTGGAGCTAAAGTGTGGAATGAAGTGAAACTGTTGTCTACTTAGCCTTGGCAGTATCTCTGGAGCTATATAGAAAGGATTTCCTGTGGATAAGACAGAATTTCAGCAGGCTGCAAAATTCATCTCAGTGATCCAGGAAGGAAACTCACACATTAATTCATTTTATAGTAGATTTTTCCTATGATAAATTACACCTAGAATGTTTTTTTTCCCTCCTATTAAAACTATAACAGCTTGGGAATAGTTTCAACATTGAATATTAGAGGTCTTCAAACAAATATTAGATCAGAGGGTTATAATGAGTTATGCTTGAGTGTACTTTGCACTTAATGGAATTCACAGTAGTTTATTTGCTTCACTACTAAATCTGTCCCTTTCTTTCCCTTTATAATCAATCATCCAATAAGAAATCATGAAGCAAAATGACAACTAGTGTGAAACTGCACAAAAAAATATATGTTATCCAAATTGGTATTATCATGTCTCAGGAAGATTTCATAAAGATAGTATGGTATGCTGGATGTGGAACCGAACTTGGTAGCATTGCATTCAAGTCATGCCTCTGATTTATATTGGGCAAATTACTTGAGCTCTCAGGACTTCAGGCAAAACTCCAAGACTGGGGTTCTTAGTGTTTGGAGTCATAGACTCCTTTAGTCTTTTGATGCAGTCTATAAAATCCCCAACCTTTTTTTTGAAAGTAAGGCTTCTTATCTCATCTAGGCTAGAAGTACCATGGTCACTTACAGACCTGATCCCACTGTTGGTTGTTACAGAAACTTTGACCTGTCCTATTTCTGATCTGAGTTGTCCAGGTTTTCAAATGACATAGGTTCATAGAAACTTACACCAATTAAAGAAATCATCCTTTTCATATAACGGCTTCAGTAATAGCACATCAAGACTCCTTAGAAAATGAACGCCTAAATCTATTAAGCTGCAGAAGAGGAAAAATCAAAGCAAACATACCAAAGTGTGTGGGCTGGTTTGCCTCTGTTTAGGCAACCTGGTTGCCTCTCACAAGCTCACCACATTGGTGCCAGACGGTGCAGACACTTACTGGGAATTAGCCCTACTGTAGCTCAGAACTTCCATACTTACTCCATCCACCAGCCTCAGCCACCCCAGTAACAGGGATTACAGGCGTGTACCACTGTTCTCAGAGATCCCTTCTTAGAATAATTTTATTAAATGCATAAAACAAACCTCAAGACTACAAAGGAAGTCAAAGAAATGGAAATATAGTTATCAAAATACATTTTTTAAATTTCCTGAACTTCAAGTTAAGATGCATGGAAGACTGAAGACTGTAAGTTACTGACAATTGCTGATCAGGATTTGTAAATTGATTTTCATCTTTGGGATTTCACTATGTTTATAAAAGCATAAGCTTAGACCAAAAGGCAACAAAGAAGTAACTTTTCAAAAAGTTAAAATATAGCAAAATGGTTAAAGAAGATATTTTAACATATAATATGAATCCTAAAATGAAGGAGAATTGAAATATAATTTCACTCATCTCTCTCAGAAAAGAAAGAAAAATATGTCCTCAAATCTGGACTGTTACACATCAATTTGTCATTTGTCCTCACTCAGTGACAGGAGAAATATAGTAGCATCTTAGAAAGAAATGGGAGAATCCCAATCAGGCTACCAAAAAATGTCATTGCCTCTCTGTACATGTGCACTCTCTGTGTATCTCTTCCTCTGTCTGTCTCTCTGTCTGTTGAACACACACACAATTAAAATATTTACACAATTCACATTGAAAAATAAACTTACAGCTAGAAGGGAACTTAGATATAATCTAGTCCATGACCCTCATTTTACAGATGAGGAAACTGAGGCTCAGGAACTTGAAATGACCTGCTCAAAGACTATAGCAGGATTTAAAATGACAGATATTGGTATATATCTATTCAATAAGTCTTATTTTTTTCATAAAATGGCTCCAGTAGCAGCATATTAAACTCCTTAGAAAATGAAGGCTTAAATGTATTAACTTGCAGATGGGGAAAAATCAAATCCCACATAGCAAAGTTTTTCAGGAGATGAGAGTTTTCAAAGGTGCAACATTTTACATTTGCAGAGGTAACAAGTCCAGCTGGCCTTTTTTAGTGATCCTTGGAATTAGGCACCATCAAGAAAACGTTAAACATAAGTGAATCACTAAGGCTGACACCATAGGGATCTATGAATAAAGTACAGGAGAAATGGAGACAGGATAGGGTATAATTCTACTATAATGTGGCCATGTGGTTAAAAGTTCTTTTTCCTAAGAGGACCCTGAGATGAAGAGTTTAAGACAGTGCTAGAATGCTTGTCTGACTTCTGGCTCTGACTCTTACTTGCTATATAACATCAGGCAGGTTACAACTTCTTTTGGCCTCAGGTTTGTAATCTTTAAAATGGGGATGATAATAACACCTACCTCATAGAATTGTTGTGAAACTCAGATGAGATAATGTTTGTAAAAACTTTTGCAAACTTTAAAACAACTTAGAAATGTAAGCAATTATTTTCATTAACCTCTTTGGGCCTCCCATGAAAGCACTTTGTAAACTTAAAGTCTTCTATTCATATGATCTTTTATGATTATCATTATTAATAACCTCTGTGATCTTCATGTTTCTTGCCTATAAATTGGGAATAACAATGTTCATACTGCTTACCTGACCAGGTTGCTGTAAGGAAAGTATTCTATGGACCTTAATATATTTTACACAAGTGATTTAATACCTAGGCCCAGAACTTCATTTTAGAGCTGAGGAAACTAAGGTCCATAAGATTCATGTGAGTTGTTCAAGATCACATAGTTACATAGCCAGAGAGTTAGGATCACAACCTAATCCTCAAAAGGCTTCCAATTTAGTGCTGTTTCCACTATACCATACAACTACAGGAATTGATGGAGAATCTCCAAGGCTGGGGGAAAAGAGGATGGAGTTTTTCCCCTACTACCTCCAGGACAGCTTGCAGTTTTCAAAGGCAAGAAATCTGACTCATTGAGAATCTGTCATTTTCATCCATATAGCTTCATAGTTCTTTGAAAATAAAGCTTTAAAATGAATCCAGTAGTGATGGCAGAACTCAAAATCTATCATTTTTCAGATCTTTTTCTCATCTGTATGTTCTTACTATGTACCACCCTCTTCTCAGAGGATGATGAGAAAAACTGCTGAAAAGTAGATGGTTTTCTTTCTTACATGCTTACGAGATTATTTTTAGGAGATTTTTTTTGTGTTTTTTCCAGTGTAAACATTGAATCTTTCTTTGCTGCTGTAGTAGGGAAGATTCTGGATTCTTGAAAGCTATATCAATAAACAGCAAATGACAAACTCTTGTAGGTTCCATAAAGTTGGAAATGCTGCCATTATTAACCACCATGATAAATGGAGTGCCTGCTATACAAGAAAGGACCGAGCTAAGTTGATAGTAGTTCTTCGCAGAAAGTTGGCCATTAAGTAAAGAATCAATTATTTTGGCCATGACAAGTCATTAAACTTATAGCCAGGCCTGAAAGATCATAATCTGCACCTGTGGAAAGATTATTCAGAGTTAGGAAATCAAAAATCCTTGAAATATTGAAGCATGAATCAAGAGAAAATGGCATATGATTTAATAGGGAGACTGAATTATATAGGAAATGAATCTTCACTTGGAGGAAAGATGGGAAGGATACAAGGAAAGAAGTGACCCAGCATGGAATGTCTTTGAAATATTATGGATAAATGACTTACCTGAAGAGCAAATACCATGCCATGAGCAGTTTGTCTGACAAAACGTGCATTAGATTCATATATTAATGGAGAGTTGGAGTAAATCTCAACCGGAGGTAGCCCTGGCTCCCATCTAAGTTTTGTTCAGGTGTCAACTGTTGACCTTGCCCAAGAGAAAAAGAGTATTTAAGATTAAAAAAATCTAATCCCCTGGAAGCAAATCATGTACTGAACCACTGCGAGACAATAAGAAATGATATGATAGGAGTCACTGACTCTGTGATCCATCACTAACCTAGAATCCCTTCATTTATTTGGATTAATCCAATGCATTCCAAAGCAGGTGACATATAGCTAAACAGAGGAAGGAAAGTAGAGTTCTCTGTTGTCAGTAAAGAAAGGCAGAGTCATCCATCAGTCTGGGATTCCCATGAAGAAAAGTACAGATGGGGAGAGGTGGAGAAGAGACCAGGGAACTGGTCAACAGCCTCGGAAGAAGCAAATATAGTTCTCCATGATTAAGCAACTTCATTCCAGGTGACAACAAAGAAGTGTTTTATGGATAATGGGGAGAACGACAGGCCCAAAAAATAAGTAAACAAATCGTGGGTTTTGAGGTCATAATAAGCTCACATTTCTCCCATCACTTTCCTTTGGCATTCAAAAGCAAATGTCAGACAAAATATAAACGGTATCAAAACAGCTGACAGACCAGGAGCCGAATGGGATCCGTGCTTTTGGAAAGTGAAAATAACTTGAGGTGGGGGTGGGAGGGGAAATGATCATTCATAGAACCCTAGAGAAGGGTTGATTTGAACTGGATGATATCTGAGTGCCTTCCTACTCTGAGATTCTAGGTTCCTGTGACTTCATAGAACTAATCTCTTCATCTAGACTGAATACACTCTGCACCATACCTTCTCTCCTACTTCTCCCCTATTCCCCTCAACAAGATGCCATGATCTACTCTTTCCTATCTCTGTGCATTTACTCATACCTTCCCCACTTATCTTCTTCCCCAGAGGTAATAACTGAGCTTATATCTAACACGGATAATAATCACTAATCAATCATCATACAAGCATTTATTAAGTGCCTACTATTTGCAAGATACTATACTAGACATTGGGATTGCAAAGACAAAAATGAGACAATCCCAGTCCTCAAAGAGCTACCTTTCTAAATAATATAAATTCTTTTCATTAACATGTAGCAAGTACTTTGGAAGTGGAGTAAACAGTTAGGATGCTCTATAAGATATCTTTTCGAAGCATCTTTCATATTAGATATTGGTCCCAAAGGAGTTAATACTGGCTCGAGGTTTAGTTGGATAGTGTGGCGATGGCAATAGCTAACTTTTACATAGTATTTTGAAGTTAAAAAACACTTTCAGATGTATGTTCACAGTTGCCTTATAAGGTGCATAATACAAGGATCATTATCCCCTTTGTACTTAGAGAACCATGTTTTCAGAGGTCCAGTGATTTTTACCACATAATTAACCAGTTGGATCACAGAGGTAGATAGAGCCTTAAAAATCATTAAGCCCCAAACCCTCATTTTATTGGTAAGAAAAATGGGGCTTAAAGACTCCTCTGGCATCACACAGTAGGTACTAACAGTTAGTAAAAGAGATATACAGCATGTTGTCAGTTAGCAAGAGCAATCATCCACCAGTTAGAGGCAGGTTTTGAACTTATGCCTTCTTTATTCTAGGTCCAACACTTTGTCCACTAGACAGGGATCCCTCTGTACTAGACACTGTCCTCACAACCAATATTTCTTATTCTGAGTCTACTGTCATTTTTAGCACTTAATACATTGTGTTAAAGATAAAAATCGGACCTTTTTCAGAACCAAAAGCGGAAGCAATGATTTATATTATCTCTGATACAGTTTTCACCCATTCTTCTAGCATTAAATGGCCTAGGAGACCTTTCAGATTCTCTTAACTTATGACCTACATTTGAAAATCCATTTACTATACTATCACTTTCAAAAATATCCTTTTTTTTGGATTGATCCTCAAATCATTTTGTGAGCTCTGATGTCTTTTTGTTCACTTCTGAGTAGAGAATTAAATAATTCAATGGATGGGACATCTCATCTAAGCTTGGGTCAGGTCACAGAGAAGCCATGGTAAGGTGGGAGAAGAGGAAATCTTAATTCTGAAGAGTCTCCTGGAACCTTAACGTTGGCTTCAGCAAAATTCTTACCCATCCCCTAAGGCATTTCAGCTCTGACCTTCCTGGAATACCTTCTGTGGCCAGTTTTTCTCCCTAGCCATTGTGTCAAAGGGACCTAGGTTAGCCAGGCTTTCTCTAAGGCTTGACTCAGAAAGCAGGAGACTGGAGATAAAACTAACACTACCAAGAACTGGGAGTGGTAGTAAAAGAATAGCTCTGTGTCCTCCTCCATCGACCCCTTCCCATTCCTTCTGCCTGAAATGTACTTTCTCTCTGATCCTTTTTCTTATTTGAGGCATCAGTTCTGGCAAGAATGTGGGTTCAAATCCTGTCTTTAATGTTAGTATTGGTATGAACTTAAACAAAGCACTTAGTGACCCCCCCACCTTCTGCCTCTATAGCTATAATTTTAATTTATTAAACCTCTGACTTTGCCACTTACTATCTGTGTGACCTTAGGAAAATTACCTAGCCTCTATGAGCCTCAGTTTCCTTATCTCTAGAATAAGAGAAGGTGGAACTAGAATTTTTTAAGGTCTCTTCAAGCTCTAAATCTATGATTCTATGAAAAGGGAATATACAATTAGAAAAGTGATAATATAGTCACTCTAAGAAGCCCTCCTATTTATACTGAGTGTGATATAGAGGCAGTACACTGGGGAGAAGAGAAATATTCTTCATAAATAACTTAGGAGCAAAGTATCCAAGTTCTGGAAAACCCCTATATCTAACATTTCTCCTTAGTTTTTTATTATTTTCTTACACCAGGACAAAATATAACTGCCTTTAGATCTTAAAGGAAGCACTGCATGATTTGTCTCTAGAAGTTCCTCTGGGATGGATATATTGGCTTTTAAGATGACTTTTGTGTTAAGATATTTAAACTCAAATAACCTTCTGTTAACCTTCAGTTTCCTGAAGTAGCTGCTTGATGACAGGAAATACCAAGCCAAGTGGAGCATTTTCCTCTGCAAAACCACATTTTAAAAAAAAAGTTAACAACGAACAAGAAATGTTTTCTTCAGGTAGGGGCCCAAGGGATAAGGATCAAGGAAGTATGACTTCTCAAGTTAGGAGAAGAGTGAAGATAGTACTTTTTGTTCAGAATAGAGATTCACTTTTGTTTCAATAGCCCCTCTCCATTCTAAAGCCCCAAACATCAGCATTCCAAGACCATATGACTTCTGGTAAAACTCCATACGTCACTTTTAATAAGTAAAGCCCCAGAAGTAAATACAAATAGAACATCTTGTATTCATATTTGAATTATCATAGTTATTTACTTAAATTTGATCTGTTACATTTTAGATTCCATTACCCAGATAGTTTAAATATGGTAGCTAATTATCACAATATTTTTTTCCAGTGAGAATGTTGTTGCCTTCCATTGCTGGAGTTCCCCCTCGGTTCATTTTTGTTTGATTATCTGACTTGTCATTCCCTTCTACACTCATCTCCAGAATTTTATGGCCTTCTAACTCTTTGGAACATTCTGCAAAATCCATCTTTTCTAGGAAGCCAACATAAATTATCATATAACCTCTCAAATACCCAATCCTTCCAGATTAGGCAAAATCTCAATAAATGTAAGGTCTCTAGAACTAACTGGTAGCTTCATCAATAACTATCTGTGCTAGATAACCATGTTAATGAGACATTTCTAAATTAAAAGTTGGCTTACCTGCTTTAAGAATATAGATAAATGAAGCTACTTTGGGGAGTTTACAAGGACATTATGATCCTGCCAGGGACACACACAAGACCAGATTAAGAACATAGACTTATACACAAGGATCAGGCAGAATGGAGAGCTATACAACTACAAGAGAGAAAACCAATCAGAAATCCACTAAGACTGAACCAAGATGTATAAGGGAGAAGAATAACCAGGATTTTCATAAATGTTATAAAGAAGTAACATATAGAAATAACACAAATAAGAAAAAGAATTTGAAAATTATATAAAAGCTTAAGAAGCATCTAAAATTAAAAGTGAGCCAGAGCAAAAGTGTTAATAAAATTGAAAATACTGTGGAGTAACTATAGAGTAAAAACAGCTAAAGTATCAGCAGCAACAGAGACAAAGAAATAACAAGGAATTATAAGAAGATAACAAATTTAAAAAAACTTGGAGAAAATAAAAAAATGTAAAAATTATGATGCTAAAAATTTGAACAGGGAAGAATGAAGAAAATGATACAAAGAGAACATGACTGTCGACAGCAAACTTATTGAAAAATGTATTGAAAAATAGAATTGCACAAAACACAGAGAGAGAAGTTAGATATATAGGCTTTTTTTAAAAGTGAGTTATCTAATCTGCTGGAAAACATGCTGAAGCAAATAAAAGATCTGGGTGACAGATCACAATTTAGCAATCTCAGGATAACTGACATTCCAGGGAATTTAAAAAAACAAAGTAACCCAGGCATTATACTTCAAGAAATCATCAAAAAAATTGTCCCAAGTTGGCTAAAATAATAAGTTGTGGTACAAAGAGAAAAAACTCACAGAATATTAATAAGCGAGGAATCAAAATTCAATATGCTTAGACAAAAAAATTTCAAAACTATAATAAAGATATATATGTATTTTATATGTGTGTGTGCATGTATAAAATACAGAAAAATGCCACAAGTTTATGTAAGTGGATAGATAACTTAGCAAGAAAGCATAATTAGAATCATAATAGACTTTTAAAAGTAGACAAAGAACTCAAGAAAAAATCAAACGATGACATTTATAAAATGTTTAGCAGCCATGAGCTAAGAAATTATCTTCCTAACAAAATTGAGAATGCTCTATGAAGTCAGGAGATGAACTTTCAAAAAGCAAACAGATGGAAAAGTTTACAGAGAGACATCCACTTCTTGAAGCATTCCAGAAAGAAAAATTTCTTCTAACAACAAGAAAAACTGTGTAAAATAATCTATATAAAAATGTTAATAAAATATGAAAAGTTTCATAGTACTATATTGGTGAAATCACTAAAGTATTCAGAAAGATGTTTCTGAGAAATAGAGATGAGGAAAAAAGCAAGAGGAAAATAGGGGAAATGACCCTGTAATACCACTACTGAGTTTGTTTCCCAAAGTGATCTTGTAAAAAAGAGAAGAACCTATTTGTTCTAAAATATTTATTGCAGCTCTCTTTGTGGTGGCATGGAATTAGAAACTGAGGGGATGCCCATCAACTGGGGAAAGTCTGAACAAAATGTGATACACTATTGTGATGGCATACTATCATTTCATAAGAAATGATGAGCTGGTTAATTTTAGGGGGAAAAAACCATGGAAAGACTTGCATAAATTAATGAACAGTAAAATGAGAAGAATGAAGAAAATATTGTTCACAGAAACAGCAATATTGTTTAAAGAACAACTACAAATGACTAAGTCTTTCTCAGTATCATAAATACTCAAATCAACTACAAAGGATTTATAAAGAAAGATGCTACCCTCCTCTAGGGAAAGAATTGATAAATAGAAGTATGCATAGTATGGTTTTACATATACATGTATGTATGTTTGTATGTATATATGTTGTATATATGTATGTATATGTGTTTGCATGTCAAATAGTGGCCTTCTCTAGTGTAGGATGGGAAGGGAGGGAAGGAGATAGCTTGGATCTTAAACAGTAACAAAAAATAAATTTAATTTAAAAAAAGAAAGTAGGATAATTCTGTAAGTTTTTATCTTTGATAAAGAAGTCCAGACTTAAGTAAATCACATATTTATTAATGAGACAGAGGAACTTTATTTGTTAAGTTATTATAATTATATATATAATTATAAATTAAGCTTCATAGTGGAAACCATAAAAATTGAAAAAGCATATTTAATCACCAGGTGGCCCAATTAATTACTTACTAAGATGGAAGTCAGCTAGGTAAGTGACCCAGTGAATAGATAGTCAGGAAGACCTAAGTTCAAATCCAGCTTCAGACACTTACTGTGTGATCCTGGGTAAGTCACTTAATCCTGTTTCCTCAGTTTCTCATCTGTAAAATGACCTTGAGAAGGAAATGGCAAACTGCTCCAGTTTCTTTGCCAAGCAAACTTCAAATGGTGTCATGGAGAGCTGGACATGACTGAAGGGATAAAACAGCAACAAGATGGAGTCATGTACTCACCCTAGTAGTTTGCACATATCCTGCTGAGGTGTCAGTAGCAAGACAATTTGGGGACTTTGAACCACTACATAGAAACAAAGTTCAATAATTGCCAAATAAAATGGAAGAGTCATGGGTTAAATAGATTAAAAAGTGAATTAAATGAATGCATTAAAAAAATAAAAATGCAACTCTGTTCTACTTACAAGAAACAAATTTAATTCAGTAAGGTCTAACTATATTGAAAATAGAAAGAGTGCTATAAATTTTACTCCTCAGTTGTCAAATCATGAAAAACAAAGGGCTAATGATAAAAACCAATGGTAAAATAATAAAAGCTAATGATTGTAGAGAAAAGAGAATTTCAACCAAAAAGTACCTAAAGAGATAAAAAAAGACAATCCGTTTTGTTAAAAAGTTCTATTCGTATTAAAGACATCAATCTGTAATATAAACACTTAAATATATGTGGCAAATTTTACAGAGAAAAACTGCATTGTCTTGACATCTTATAGTAATGGAAACCTTAGCAACAGCAGTAAGGTATGAAACAAAAAAAGGAGAGAAATGCACACTGGCGATAAAGAAGCTGAAACATAAGTGGTTGCAGATGACACATTGTATCTAGAAAAGACGGAAACCTCAGAGCCAAGGAACTGGACAGTTGTCCTTCTACCTCCTATTTCTACATAAAATACCAGTCTAGGACCAAAGACTTTCTGAGAGTTAATCAACTCAGCAAGAAATAAGCCCTGACTCAGTAGTGATCTGGCTGAAGGTAAAGACTTAGCACCCACATGAATGAATGCCAAGTGAAACTATGAAAACCAGAGTAGAATCCACACTGACTACACAAATTTTTTTTAAGGCAGGTAGGTAGGCCAAAAAGAAGAAAACTAGAAATAAGGGACTGCCAGGTAAACCTACCTGGAGGGGAATACTGCACAGAGACATGTCTTTCATTTATTTGTTGATTCATTTGATTCTGCCTTGTTAAATTGCGAAGGATGAACCAAGAATGGAAGGAGTTAAGTAAGAGTTTATCCTGTGATTTGTTTCTCTTGATGGTTAATAGTTATATAGTTTTATTTTGATTTTTTAAAATTAAGAATGAATTATCCAGTCACTAACAGAAGTAGATCAAAGCTCTGTTTCCCATAGAACAAAAGACTGAAATAAAATCCACCAAATGACATTAACAATGTCATTTCACACTATATTGCTATCTTTTTTTGGTATGTCCTCTCCGTTTCTAAATGTCTCTCCATTTTCCTATTCAGAAAAAAAACCATTCCTTAGAACAAAGAATTTTTATTTTAAAAGAGAGGAAAAATAGTTCAGTGAAATTAACCTGTGCATCAATTGCTTCTGGCAGCGTATGCAATATTTAACACCCTTAGTACACTGCCTCTGTAAAGAGAAGAGGGGTCCATTACTCAGGCTTCCTTGGACTTAAACTTGTCATTAGAATTACATAGCATTCAATTTTGTATGTATGTGTTTTGTTATTGCTGTTGTTTTCATTAACATTGTTGCAAATATTATGATACTGCTCTTTGGTTTTCTTGTTACTTTATTGTACCTCAGTTCACTCAAACCTTCCCATGTTTCTTTGAATTCTTCACATCCATAGTACAGTGATATTTTGCTATATTCATATAGTCAGTCAGGCAGTGTGCATTTCTTTTTGTGTGCCAGTCAGGTTATAACACCTACCATGGGTTAGGCCGTGTGCTAAGCACTAGGGATAGAAAGAAAGGCAAAACACGGTCCCTCCTCTCAAGGAGCTCACTTTCTGTAGGGGGAGACAACAAGCTAACAAATATTTACAAACAAGCTACATAAAGGATAAATAGGAAATAATGAAGAGAGGGAAAGTACTAAAATTAAGAGGAATTGGAAAGGCTTCCTTCCTTTAGAAGGTGGGATGGTTGGGCCTTGAAGAAAGGTTGGAAAGCCAGGAGACCGAGACCAGGAGGCAGAGAATTTCAGGCATGGGGTACAACCAGAGACAATGCCTGAAGATAGGAAATGGAGCATCGCCTCCCAAGGAACAACATAGAGGCCAGTGTCACTAGATCAAACTACATATGGTAGGGAGTAAGTTGTGAAAAAGTCAGGTAAGGATGTCCTTTATGAAGGACTTTGAACACAAAATAGCGAATTTTGTATCTGATGCTGGAGGTGATGGGAGCCACTAGAGTTTATTGAATACGGGAGTGATATGGTCAGGTGTGTAATTTGTGTAGCCAGACCTTAATCAGTGGATATCTTCTGTGTTCTCAATTCCTCATTAACACAAAAGGTGGTGTTATGAACATTTTGGTGTATGCGGGACTTTCCTTTCTGTCTTTGATTGCCTTGGGGTTGTCTGGGTCAAAGGGCATGGATATTTTAATCACTTGTTTTTAGCAGGATTCCAAATAGAAAATTTTGTATTTGATCCTGAAAGTGACAGCGAGTCTCTGAACTTTACTGAGTAGGGGATAACTTGGTCAGATCTGCACTTTAGGAAAATCCATTGGTGGTTGAATCTCCAGGTCAAATACAAAATCCTCTGGTTAGTATTCAAAGTTTTTCATAAACTGGCCCCTCTCTCCTAAATTTCCAGTTTTCTTATACTTCATTCTCTGTTCTATCTTCTCAAGATCCATTTGGATCCTGACTATCACTTATTGTGTTAGCTAGCCCTCCCAGGTTCTTGTCATCTTCAAATCTAATTAGTATATTATCTGTGGCTTTATCCAAGCCATGGATAAAAATGTTAAATAGAACAAGGTCCAGTATAGATCTCTGGAGAATTTCATTAACGTTCTGACCATATTGACAATGAAACTTTAACAACTATTCTTTGGGATTTTGTAGAGAACAGAAATGGATATACAGCTCAGCAGTTATTTCCTCTGTTGCTGCTTTGGGGTGAGGGGGAGAACCTTCTCTGACTTTTTCATATTAGGGGTAGGATATTTTCAAGATACCTCAAGAATTAGTTCCCAAATACATTTTAAATTGTATCATCATTAACCATAGATTAATTCTACATAGTTTGGTATCTTGCCAACTTCATCTTCTCAAGTACCACTACTACCTCTCAAAAGCACATGTTCTACAGTGCAGAAGGAATCTGAGCTTACATGGTCTGACCTTGATGTGAATCGGAATTCTCTCTACAACATGCCAAGCAGTCAACTTGCCTCTACTTGAATGCCTCAAGTCATTGGAAAAACTCACTACCTTATAAGGCGACTCATTCTATTTCTGGATCTTCTCATTGTTAGGAAGCCTTTCCTTGCATTGAGCTGAGATATGGCTCACTGACACTTCTGTGACTGCTTCTTATTCTGCTATCTTGCTTGAGTTGAGCAGAACAGTTCTAAACCCTCTGACACATGAAGGCCCTTCAAAGACATGAAAAAAATGATCATATTCCCATAAATCTTCTCTAATCCAGACTGTGTTCCCAGTTTTTTCAGCTGCTCCTTGAATGACATGGTCTACAGTTCCATTAAGAGTTTTGAAAAAATAAAAACAATGCAATTAGGCCATGGAGGGAAATGCTCAAATGAAGGGGAAATAGTTGTGTTGAATATCAATATAAAAGTTTGATATCCAAGATATATAGAGAATTGGTATAGCTATGTGAGATCAAGAGCTATTTGCTAGTAGATAAGTGGACAAAATAGATAAATACTTATCAAGAAGAATGGAAAATTGCAAATAACCAAGTGAAAACATAGCCCCAAACAAAACAAAAAATTCAAATTAAATAACTCTAAGGTTTCACCTCACTACCTGCAAAATTGATGAAAACAAAAAACAAAATATAAAAGCATCAGATAGATCTGATAATTCTCACATGTATTGGTTTTCTTTCTGAGGTCACATTGAAATGGTCTCATGATCATCTGGTTAAAAAGAACACACCAAACTGACTTAAAGGTCATTTTCAACATTTGTGTATTTTGGTTTGGTTGGGAGTTAGGAGTGGGTCGAGAATTTCGGTTGTTCCTTTGGCATTAGTTTTGTTTTAGTTTGGGTTTTTTTGAGAAGCATACTACTTGTGGTCTTTCACCACTGTCCTCTATAAAATTTGGTAACTAGGCTTGCGTTTGGTAACTGGTATGGCACTGAGCTAGTAAGTCTCCTTGATTTGGCAAAAAAAAAATTAAATGTTTGCAGAGTGAGGTAGTTTCTGAGCTGTTTGAGGAATGTGAAGGGCTGATTAAAAGGATAGGAAGAAAGTAAAAACTTGGCATCAGTGATGCTATATGGTTAAGCAGTGGTCAGGGGAGTTAGGGCTTAATTAAACACATCTGGTCAAAGTCTTAGTAGCATTTTTGTTTTTAGTACATCTCCTGACATCCATATTTGCCTATGAACTGAAGTGATCATCATAGTGATGTGTTGGCTTTCATTTATCATGAGCACTGCAAGGTGAGATGTCTCATTGTTCCATTAATAGATCAATCCCTTGATCAATAAGCGTTTATTAAGTGACATCCAGGCACTGTGCTAGGTTCTGGGATCTATTTCCGCTTTGACCATTAACATGACAGACTCAGTAAATTTTAACAGCCCTAATGGGCAAATCACTCCCACTGCAGGTACAAACTTCTGGAACAAAACTATCAAATAAGACCCAAACCCTTTAGCATGGCATCTTATTCCTTCTCCAAGGTGTACAGTGAACGGAGCATTGTACCTTGAATCAGGAAGATCTGAGTTCGAATCCTATCTTACTTATATATATTGGCTACGTGACCTTGGGAAAGTCATTTAACCTCTGTCTCAGTTTCCTTATCTATAAAATAGGGATAATAGTATTATTAGTAATAGTATCTCTGCTCCAAAGTTGTTGTGAGGATAAAGTGAGATTTTTGTAAAAGACTTTTTAAATTTTTAAGAAGCATACAAATGCTCACTGTTATCATCTTACATGATTTACTTCCACATGTACTTTGTTTAAGACAATCTGAACTACTCAATGTCCCCTTTAAATAACGAGGCCTTTGCTATTGCTGTACTTTTGCTTATGAGGTTTCCTATACTTGAAACAACCTTTCACTCCCTTCTCTACCTTTTGATATCACATAACAGCTAGGTGTCACAGTAGAGAGAATGCCAGGTCTGGAGTCAGGAAGACTCTTCTTCCTGAGTTCAAACTTGCCCTCAGATACTTACTAGATGAGGGATCCCTGGGCCTTGTTTGCCTCAGTTTCCTCATCTGTAAAATGAGGTGCAAAAGGAAATGGCAAACCACTTCAGTATCTTTGCCAAGAAAACCTCAAATAGGCTTATAGAGTCAGACATAACTGAAAACCAATTGAACAACAGTTACAACTATATTCCTCAAGATCCAATCTAAAATTCTACTTCCTCCATGAAGCCATTTCAGATCCCCCCAGAAAATTCCCTTTTATTGTTTTGACTATAGCAGGGTTTTTTGTTTTATATTATTTTTCATAATAGTTATTTTCTATAACGTTATTTACTTGCGAATGTAGCTTACTCCCAATCACCCTACTAGGTTGTAATTTTCAAGGACAACGACCAAATCTAATTATCTTTCATCCTAGTTCATGCCTCACAAAGAACTCGATAAATATTTATTGAATGGATGAATGAATATGAAACACTTAGAGAACAATAACGTACAGGAAGCTCAAGTGCTGAATTGTATGGTAGAGACAATACATGAATAGGATTTCAGAGACTGTGGGCTTCGGGTCAGGATGACAATGAAAGGAGTAAGATGGGGAGTTGGTTAGTATTTAGTGAGAATGGGGTAACTGGAGGGAATAGATTATATTCTAGATACTTGAGCAAAGGCTCCAAATGAGAAATGTGTCCAGGGGACCATAAGCCTTGGTTTTGAGTCCCTATTGATTTGATAAAACCATAGGTTTCTGAACCTTACTTTTCTCATATGTAAATTGGGTATATTCTTACAGTTTCAGTTTTCTTATTTTGTAAACTAGCACTCATGATACTCCTGCAAAATTCACAAAGGAGGAAACTGAGATCCATAGAAGAAAATGACTTGGGAGATTGAAATCCCATGAAGGAAAAATGACTTGCCCAAGGTCACACAGTGACAGAGCAGAGCACATAGAACAAAGCATAAGGTAAAACCCAATACCACTGAGTCCTAGTTTGGCGTTCTTTGCTGTGTGCCCCAGAAGTGTGTTACTGCTCCACAGTTGCTGGCTTCCTCTGGATTTCTTAACCATGCTTGACTAGTGCTGACACTGAGCACTCATGCCAGTGTCCCTGTTCCTCCCTCTTGTTCCCGTAAACTGAACCCAGATGGTACCTTCCCAGTTCCAGCATTTGCTGTCTTCTTTGGCCTAAAGACTCCATCCTTTCTCTTCTTTCCTTTGATCTGCAGGCCAGATCCCCAGATCTGAGGACAGGATCTCAGAAACAAGCTTGAGAGCTTTTCTCAGTTTCTGGATCTTCTGTCCAACAGTTTCCTCAAAGGAACTCACAGCCCCAGTTATTTGGTAACTGGATTGCTAACCCTTTCCTGGCCAATGACTATCAGTCACAATCATAGATAAAGTCCCTTGGGTAGGGCTGGGAACTATGAACAGGGTGCCTAGAGCTGGAGAACTGCAGGATCTATGGTTTCAGATATCTTTATATCTCCTTCATGATAAATATGATATGATAACTATAATAAGCACTTGATAAATATTTGTTTAAATACAGCATAGAAAAAAGCATAAAGGAGGAAATGAGTTTAGAACTCAGATTCAGAATGCCTTTGCACAGTTTGTCTTGGATAGTATACAGGAATTCAGTAACTGTTATTTTCATAATAACAGGGATGGGGAGGGAAGAAAAAAAGGGGAAAAAGAAATTTACATGATAATTTTATTATATATTTCAAAGGAATAGCAAGTCGTACATAATAGATTGGTAGTTTCATGTACAATCAACTTTTTCATTATACCATATTATAGAAATTCTTGTTTTATTTCATAAATTAAAAAATAGAATTTTAAAAAATATATAGATACAAATAAGTCTCTAAGGCAAGGTCTCTTAACCTGGGGTCTGGAAACTTTGTAAAACAACATCTTGATCTCTTTCTCAAGATAATTAATTTCCTGTACAATCTTTGGAATTGCAATTTATCTTATTTTATGCATTTAAAGACATTTATTTCTTATTTTATTGCATTTATCTTATGCATTTAAAGACATTATTATGAAGAGTTCATAGATTTCAAGAGCCTGCCAAAGGGGTCTAGGACAAAAAAAAAAGCCCTGCTCTATTGTGAGGATACTAAGACTTGCCCCTGAAGGTCACCACATATTTAAAGATGGTTATCAAGATAATTTTTATCTCATTAATGGGAACACCAAGAACCAGACTACACAGTTTATCCAAAGAAGCTAATAAAATGAGTCAGCATCTGAGATGACCCAAATGTCCCTGGGCAATCCATTTCCCATCCATTTCCTCCTCCTATATCATACCTGCTATAAAGAATTTACATAATGGTTTTCCTCTTGAGAGCCTACAATGCTCCACTAGGGTCGTTAAGTTCCTTGCATGAAACAATTTAAAAGAGTTAATACAAAGTGAAGTCGGTAAACAGAATTGAGAAAACAATATACTCAATGAGCACAACAACGTAAATTAGGAGAATAAAAACAACCAAACAATGGACCCTGGAACCTTTGAAATTAAAATGACCAAAAGTGACTTCACAAAAGATACAGGAGAGAGGATCCTTTCTCACAGTGTATGAGCTTCTATGAGCATGGAATATTGCTTAGAATATCACATTTTTTTTGTATATAATTTTGCAGATCACCTCTTATTTGTTCTGTATTGTAAGAAGTTCCTTGGGAGGATGAGGAATGAGATACATTTGAGAAATGTAGGTGATATAAAAATAAGATATCTTTAGAGTGCATGTGTGTGTTGCCAGTAAAAGTTATGTGTACATCCACGTGGGTCTAATTGAGGCTCATGGGGAGACAAGAATAGAAGTTTCCAGAATCTTGACCAAGAGTCTGCAACCTGCAACCTCAAGGGCAAATACGGCCCTCTAGGTCCTCAAGTGTGGCCCTTTGACTGAATCCAAACTTCACAGAAAAAAAATTCCCTTAATAAAAGGGTTGTTCTGTAAAATTTGGACTCAGTCAAAAGGTTGTACCCAAGGACTTAGAGGGCCACATGTGGTCTCCAGGCCATAAATTCCTCACCCCTGATCTCCCTCTCCAAGAGAGACAGATTCATGTTCAAAGGAATGGATAATGATGATGGTTTCCCTTCTTTCCTCGGAGAGGGGGAGCCTAGACAAAAACCTCATCTATCTCCACCACTATCCCCTAAATAATGATAGCCTAAGGAAAAATGATATTTTTTCTTTAGGTTCAGGTTTCCTTCTTGGTTGCTATCTCTTAAAGAGAAGGGAAAACTTTAAGCTTATATCTACAGGTTTGGTTCTTTACCACCAAATGTTAATCATAGAAAAAGACAGTCAGAAATGGCAAGTAAACTCATCTTTTACTAAGATAACAAACAAAAATCAGAGGAAGTAAACACATTGAAATATACTAGGAAATACAAAGTGAATGAGAAAGACAGAGATAAAGAGTGTGAGAGAGAAAGACAGAGAACGAGAGAGAGAGAGAGAGAGAGAGGGAGAACTTGTTCTGCCTCAGGTGGACACTTCCCAGAGTCTCAAGGGAGGCAAGCTGGAAATCATGAACAAACTGAGGCAACAGCTCCTCTACCCACCTTCCTTTGCAAAGTCTTTTATATCTATATCTCCATTTCGCTTCAAGGTCTGGGACCACATGTCCTCACCAAAAGCAGGAAGGAAAAATCAGGTGTCTCCTCCCAAGTTCTCACACCATTTCTGCCCTGGATACACTCATGCGGCATTGCAGCATCATTTTCTCCAGTAATGAGGAATGTCTTATTCAAATGCTCCAAGATTTGAACTAGGCTTATATAACAACACAATTTAAAGAAGTAATAGGAATTTCCTTTCTTCTTAGTTGTACTTATTACCAATAGAAGTTGGTATGAAATAAAATATTTTATCTGATTTTTTTAAGAACTACTGATTGAGGAAACGAGAAAAAAAATGAGGGCAAAGAATTTTTGATGTTTTTTTTCCAACTACTCAGCTATCGGTTGTTGTCCCAATTATTAGACAGTTGCTGACACTCTACCAAGAGTAGCAGAGTTAAGCATTTCACGTCAAAAGAATTATTGGAATTAAAGAAGATGTTTATTTCCTTTAATGTGTATGGCTATGGAGCTCATACAATTAATACAGCACATGATAATGATGCTTGCTTTGCCTCCTTCTCTTACTCACTTGGCCAGAGCATTGGCACCAGCCTGTACCTACTCTGTTAAGTGAAGTTAGGAGAAGAACAGTTCTGTCACAGGAGAAAGTCAGTCATTGAGACCATGCAGCGACAACTCACTCTCAAAATTCCAGTGGTTACTCTGTTAAAAAGAAATATACAGCTACACTTGCCTGTAAATTTGGAGTCTACACTAGAATGCTTTATATGTACACAAACCAATTACAATGACATGATTAACTGTTTGTTTTTCTTCATTTCAAGCAAAATTTATTGTGAACAAACTTCAAGGTTGCAGCCTCAGTCCTGATTCTCCCCTTCTAGCAGTCCCTGGTTCTGGGTCTGAAAATTCACTCTCCTTGTCCTTCAGGAAGGTCTTCAGGACTCAGCCTCCTTCCTCTCATCCCTGACCTTATGCACCATTGCCCCAGGCTGGCACCACCCCTTTGCTCTCACCGTAACAGCAGTGCCAAGATTTAAACATGAAACATTTACTAATCATGAAGGTAAAAGCAAATTAATCATGACATAATCTTTACTCAATAGAAGGCAAAAGTAGTAAAAAACAAAAATTAGCACTTCATTCATAACTTGGGCCACATTCTCCCACCAATGTATGTGATATTCATCTTCAGAGGATGAGGTGACAGGGGGAGAGTGGGTACAAACTTACAGAGATCTAAAAGTTAGGCGTAAGAGCAGAGAAACTCATGAGCTCAAGGTACTTCATGACTCTGAACTTCAAGTGTGGATGTCAATGATCTCCCTTAAGAAACGGTCTTCAACATATGTCAACAGTTTTCAATTCTAAAGCTCTCTGCTCTCCTGCCAGATGAAGTCATTTCTCTGCTACCCTTGAACTACTGAGTCAGACAAGTGTTAACTCATTTAGTTAGAGTTCTGTAAGGGATAAGTACTGATACAGTATAACACTCTTTTAATGAAATGTTCCTTTCATCCTGGAAATCCAGGTTTTAGTCCCTTTTGGCTTTCACTTATTTTCCCTTCTGAGTCATGCCAGGATCGTCAAGAATGAAAACACTTTGAGGGATTTTCCCCTTCTCAAGCTATAGATGGCACTAGAGAGCAGAGAAGCCTCTCCTAGCCCCAGTTGTTCACGTGCAGAAGGTATTTCTTTCCTCCAATCAGCTCTCTCCAACAGCAGAGCTGCCTTTTTGTCTTATTTTTTTTTTTGAAAGTTCTACTCACTGGTTCTAGCTATGCCCTATGAGGCCAAGCAGAAAGAAAATCTAATCCCTTATTTATTTCCTTTCAAATACTTGAAGATAGCAACCATTTCACAATGAAATCTTTTCTTTTCAAAGTTTCCCAATTCTTTCAACCTATCACATGGCATGGACATGACCCCTTTTCCATCCTGGTCACCCTCCTCTGGATTCTCTCCAGCTTACCAGCATTTACTCTAAAAAGTGGTGTCCAATACTGAAAATAATAAAATAAAAGTGAATTAATCAGGGAAGAGTATAACAGGATTTTTTACCAGCCCAGCTCTAGACACTACTGTTCTTTTAAGGAAGCCAAAGATTTCATTAGCATTGTTGGCTTTTGTAATATACCATTGATGCCTGCTAAGTATGCAGTCCAATAAAATCCCCAAAACTTTTTCAGATGAGGTACTGTCTAGCCATGCCTCCCCCATCTTGTACAGTTTTTAGCCAAAGTGTAAGATGTTGTATTAGTTACAAACAAATTAGCAAATTCTCATGTTTTTTATTGTTTCTACAAATTTTTCTAGAAGATTCGATTTCATTCCAAGTCTAGGGTTTGGATATAAAAAATTATGAGGATATGATAGAATTAATGTTTGTTTATACACTTTGAGATAATTACTTATAAAGATTTTGGGAAATATTAGATTAAAATAGTTCTTTTGTGCTCTAGAGACAAGGTTAATGGTGGAAGGAGGGGGTTGATTCAAAATGTTGGTGAGTCTATTATTAGGATATGACCACTTTCAGAGACAAGATAAAAGCACTTACTTAGCTGGGAGAAATGACTATTAATAACCAATCGTTGTGGAGGAGGGGGAAGGGGGGAATTCATGGCTCTCCCTTTCTTCTAAATTTCTCATTTTAAAAAGTTCAATTTTTCTTAAAGGACTAGAGATTGCATTAACTGTTCTCTATCCTGGTCAGACCCCACCCAACTTTCCAAGAAATTCAGTCTAAAGCAGGGAAGATCATTGTGTTCCATTCAAGCTTGAGTGGAGACAGATCCCTTTGTCCTGATAGCCCAAGGCTAGAAGTGGTCTGATATAGAGAAATAGGTGGAGTGCAAATGGTGTTTGTGCTCTGGCTAGAAACCCTTAGGGTCTTTCCTTCCCAAATTATTTTCTTTTTTTAGTAGGTAAAAGAGGCCATTTTTTCCCCCTCATTTCTAACCTAGTTTTAATCACTAAATGTGTGTTGCCTCAGTCAAAGTGAGACCTCAGAAAGACCTCAGCTTAAAAAGGCCAAGGTCTCCCATTGTTTCTGGGACCATCTCCAGTCATCATGATCTGTGTATTACCACTGCACTCAGATTTCTTTAGATGAGAAAGTGAAGCTGGAGACTGCACAGAATGAACACACACACTGATCATGGATTAAAAAATGGAAGAAATTTCTGAAGCCCTCTAGCCCAACTTTTTTATTTGACAGATGAAAACAGCAAAATCCATATTAATGTAATGGTTGAGCTGAAATCTGAGGTCTTCTGATTTCAAATATTGTTCTCTTTCCACTGTACCATGGGACTTCACAATTAAATACTGATTTCTTCCCAAAATTAGTGTATATTCTGCTCATGTTCAGGCAGGAGATTTTCACCTAAGCCTTATAGTATGTCAAAACAATAATATAGGGATTTAGTCAGGTTATTGCTATAATAATACTAGCTAAAAATAATTATTACATACATGTTAACATTTGCAAAGTGTATGTATATATATATATATATTATATATAGGGATAAACTCTTCAAAGGGCAATTGTGATGATCAAATGAGAATATAGATGTATGTATCTATCATCTCAATAGCCCTTTGAAGAAAGTGTGATTGTTATTGAGATGTCTGTGTGCGTGCATGCATGTGTGTGTGTGTGAAAGAGAGAGAGATCTCATTTGTTCATCTCAGTATTATTTCGAAGTAGATACTCTTATTATTTTCATTTTACTGCATTAAGGAAACTGAAGTTGAGAGAAATGGGATGATTTACTTAAGCTCACACATTTAGAGATTCCTGCAAAATCTTGTCCCCCAAGGCTCCACACTCCTCCACAGCCACCCCCTTTCCCTCTTCTGCTGCCCTGAAGTTCAACTCAAAGATCTCTGTCTGAGAAAAGGAGCTCAATTTGGAATACTCTGGAGATCTTAACTCCATACTGGGATCTAGAGCTGTAACTGTCACTGGGATGCAGTGGTGGTCCCTGAGCTCACCCAGCCAGCACCTGTGAGCTTTGGGGAGAGGGAGGAGCCTGGCTGATCGTGTCGGGAGCCAAAGGCAGCAGAACTGGCCTTCATCCTTCAGCTATAAGAAGGACCTTGTGTAGGTCCCTTTACATTTTCTCCTCTCGTCCTTGCTGCTTGAGGGGCTCTTTACTTCTGAAGAGCACTATGATCACTCCATCAAAGGAACATCTGTGCCAATCTTCTGCTGCCCGGGGGAGTGGGGCAGAGACAATGAATAATTGTGGACAGCTGTGCAGTATGATGTCTTCCTCCAAGGCTCTCAGCTCTTCACTGTTACTTATAGTCTTGGCACGTGAATACAATGACTTTCTTGCTTTCTCTCAGGTAATCCTGGAAAAACAGTGAATCAAGGCATGTAATAAATGTTTGTTACATGAAGAATAAGGGTCACCACTTCTAGGAAACCATTTAGTCACATCTATATTTCCTAAACTTTGTTCTATAGAATCCTATTTGTCCACATTATATAATTGTCTGTTAGGTGATGAAATTTCAATATTATCAGTATTTTTCTCATAAAATATTAACTATGACATGATAAAATGTGACACAAATATTTAGTACACATGACATTTGGGGGAGGGTATGGAAATAGGCTGAATCTCCTCCATTTTACTCCCAAATGTCCCTAACTCCCCTTTATTCCAGTGATAATTCCAAGATGTCTTCTGGTCCAGGATGTGTGTGTTCTATCAATATAATCCACGCCCAACTGATTTTACTTCAACAAACAAATCAAAACAAAACTGCTCTGTGGCCAGCCTTGAGTGGAGAAACAAAGTTCATAATTCAACTATTCTACTCACTTGAAAGGTCAGGAAGTCTCAGTTTTCTCTCTAACATACCTGTTGTCTAAATCTGCAAGAGCTCTTGGAAAAATTATACAGTAGATTGTTTGTCTCAGCCCCTTGGCACCTCCTTCTGCATCATTCCCTGAATTTTTTATCAGGGGCTCTGGGATACTGCCACAGTCATTTACCTGGAAGTGGAAATATCTCCTGGGGAGTGAGGAGGTGAAGAATTTCACCGTGCTTGAGGAATGCTTGCCATCATGCATGGGTTATCAGTCAAAGACCTTTTTTTAAAGCTCTTACTCACTTTCTGCCATGATGCTAAATACTGAGAAAAGAAAGATCGATATCAAGTCCCTGCCCTGAAAGGTCTCACATTCTAGTTAGGATGACAACATATTTTTTTAAATGCCCACTAGATATATAATGTAAAAGAGAAAAAGCAGATGAAAGGATGGGGAAAGATCCTTCTGCAGAAGATTTAATTTGAACTAAGTTTCAAAGGAAGCCAGAGAGACCAGGAGGCAGAGAAGAGAGGGGAAAGCATTCCAATCATGGTAGGACAGCCAGCTCAAAGTCAGAGGATGGAAGGTTGTGTGGAAAGAACACCTAATAAACCAGCATCACTGAATTGTATATGTGGGCTGGAATAAAGTATAAGAAGACTAAAAAGCAGAAGAGGACAGGCTGTAAAGGACTTTAAAAGCTAAATAGAAAATTTTATATTTGGTCCTAGAAATAATGAAACTACTGTAGCTACCTGAGCAGGATGGTGTCACGATCAGACATGCAATTTGAAAACCACTTTGGTAGTTAAGAGGAAGATGTTTTGAGTGGAGAAAGATATGAGACAGGAAATTCAATCAGAACTCTAGGCCAATACCCTGATTGATGACAACTGTTTCTTGGACCTAGACAAACAAGACCAGTGATATATTCCCAAGACAGCATCATTCATAAACACATCCAGCTCTCTCCTGCAAGTTCCATCAGAAGTTAAGGTCGTCCAGAGACACACACTCATAATACAAAAGAAATGGAGTCATGCATCCTTGCTCCAAGACAGTGATGTTTTCCACACCCTTCTACTCTTTCCATCTCATGCTCCAAAATTCTCCAAAATCATATTCTTAGAGGCAAAATCCCAGGAAGTGGTTGTCACCAATAAGCCTGGAGAGGTTGCCTTAATTATCTAACTATGCTCCAGTCTATTTAACAAAGCCCCAGTTTTGGTTCAGCCAGAAGATGTAGCCTAGACTAACAAACATTGTTCAAGTTTCCCATTTACTAGGCTATGCATTGCCACACTTTTTCTCTCCCTCATCCCTACCCTACTTATAGATGATACATACCAATTACTCCTGTACTGTAGAGTCTCTCTAAGAAATGGATTGAGTTTATAATGTTAAAAACTTAATGAGATACTTCCCATGTTCTCTGTCTCCCCTTCCTCAGGGATATTTGCTTTTTTAAAGAAAACATATGGAGCGGTAATCACCAATCCAAATGAGTAAATGTCTACAGGTGAAACTTAAATTACTCTGTCCCCTGGATGAGGGAAATATTTTTATTGAGGATAAGCTACTTGACTCCCCTAAAAACATACACACATGCTTAGACAGCCACCTACTCTGCCTACTTATAAGGCCAACTCAACATATTGCATTTTGTTGTTCAATTATTTCAGTTGTGTCTGATTGAGATCTCACTTGAGGTTTTCTTGGCAGAGATACTACAGTGGTTTGTCATTTCCTTCTCCAGCTCATTTTACAGATGAGAAACTGAGGCAAACAGGGTTAAGTGACTTGAGGGTCACACAGCCCGTAAGTGTCTGAGATCAGATTTTAATTCAGGAAGAAGAGTCTTCCTGACTCCAGGCTGGATACTCTAGCCACTTCACCACACACATGAATTTAATTCATTTTATTTAAGTTTCATTAAGCACCTACTGTGTGTCAGGCACTGGGAATATAGAGATTTAAAATAGTAAGTATCTTAAGAATCCTCACCAAACTTCCTTGCCCCTCAAATCTTATGAGGAAAATGATTAACTGTAATGTTTCTTCCTTTTATGCAGATGAGACAAATCAATGAAAATTCAGATATTCTGAGACTCTACCTACCCACAAAGTATGGTCATTTATTTTCAATGTCTGCTTCTGATGTTTGTTTTACTTGCAATGTGAGTCATTTTTAAAATAAGCTGCTTAATCAACATCAAAGTTCAGGGATATTATTTTCACCAAATTCTTTGATAAATTCATTTAGATAGCAAGAAAAATTGTGTCTTGCAATAATTTACCACCTGTAATAACTGCTTGTTGAATTTTTGTGGCTTTCCCCATAACCAGTTCACCAGTATAGTGGAAAGAGCTCTGGTTATGAAATAATGGGCTCTGAATTCAAATTCCTATCTCCTGCCCTTATTACTATGTACCTTTGAATGAGTAATTTAACTTCTTTGCGTCTCGATTTTCTCACCTATAAAATTGGAAAGTTTGACTAGATGACCTCTGAGGGCCAGTCAGAAGTCTTCCTGTGATTCTGGATGGAAATTCAAAGCTTTCAAGGGAGTTTGACTAGTTAGATTGAGTGTCTTATTAAGGTTAGCGATCAAAGTCTGGCCTTTTTGCTCATGTAAATGCTACTTAAAGACAGGTGCTGCTGTCTTATAAATTAGGCCATGACTGGGAAGGTTTGGCTTAGTGACACAGTTTGCTTACATCATAGGAAATTGATTTCAATGGAGTTTCTAATTAACCTGATATTATTTCTTAGCCAATAGAGATATTTATTTCTTTCCACTTACTCCTTAGCAGACCCAAATAGGGATTCATTTAGAGTCATCTAATTTTACAGTGTCTGTTATTTTAATCAAACAATCAAAAAGCATTAATTAGTTCTCTATGATGGGCCAGGCCCTGTGCTAAGAAATGGGGTAAAATAGAAGCAGAAAACAACAGCCTTTCCTTTCCTCAAGGAGCTAATTTCTAATGGGAGGTCAACACATCCATAACTAGATTTATACAGAGTAGACAGAAGGTAATTTCAGAAGAGATTAGTAGATGGAGAGAAGAGGGAAGAATAATGAAGGTCCTCCTGAAGCAGGTGGGATTTGAGCTGAGGTCTGAAGAAAGCCAGAGAAACTAAAAGGCAGAGATGAGGAGGAAGAACATTCTAGGCATGAGCAATAACAGGCATAAAGACCACTTCAGTGTTGAATACAAGGAAGTGCAAACAGGCCAGAGTATCTGGAACGCACAGGGTACAAGGAGTAATGGACAAGACTAGAAAGGTACAAATCACTTCTTGTCTCTAGACCTCAGGAAGGGTATTGGACTATATTCTCTCTAAGGTCCTTTGCAGGTTTAAATTCATAAACCAAGTTACACTGTGCCTAGGCAGAGGAGAGTTCTGTTGTGGCTGTTGTTGGTGATGATGATGATGCATAAGTGCTAAGTGATAAGCACACATGGGATTCATTTAAGCCCATCCAGTTCATCTGCATTTACAAGTTCATCAGCAGAAGGTCCAGTTCTTTGTTTTTCTGCATAGAAGAATAAAAAATAAATGGGAGAAATCATGAAAAAGTAAAACAAAATACAATGAAACATAACAAAAGAAAATAGTCTGCTTCATTGTGCTGACTCCATAGTTCTTTCTCTTCATGTGGATGGCATTTAGCGTCATGAGTCCTTGGGAAATGTTTTAAGTCCTTGCATTTCTGAGGAGAGCTATGTCTATCAAAATCAGAACTCGTACACTGTGACTGTTACTTTGTATAGTGTTCTCCTGGTTCTGCTCAATTCGCTCAGCATTAGTTCATGTAAGTCTTTCCAGGTTTTCCTGAAGTCTACCTAACTCATCATTTCTTATAGCACAACGATATTCCATTATATTCATATACCATAACTTGTTCAGCTATTCCCCAATTGATGGGCATCCCCTCCATTTCCAGTTCTTGGCCACCACAAAAAGAGCTACTATAAATATTTTGGTACATGTGGGTCCTTTTCCTATTTTTATGATTTTTTTGGGATACAGCCCTAGAAGTAATATTGCTGGGTCAAAGGGTATGCATGTTTTTATAGCTCTTTTGACATGGTTCCAAATTGCTCTCCAGAATGCTTGGATGAGCTCACAGCCCCACTAACAATGAATTAGTGTTTCAACTTCCCTCCATCTTCTCCAACATTTATCATCTTTCTATTTTGTCATGTTAGCCAGTCTGATAGAAATGATGTGGTACCTAGAAGATCCAGTTCTTAAGGGCATTAAAACAACTGCAGGCCAAACTGAAACATCCTGAAACCTTTTCCAGGAATCTATTTATGTGCCCTATCTTGCAGACTGGAAATTGTGATCGCCTTGCCCTCGAGCTTGGCTCCTCTTTACCTGCTTCTGGGATAGTGAGATAGTTAACACTCATTGCAATGATGAGTACCGGGGGCTTCTGAATCAGACCTTGAGAGAAGGAAGCACATGCATTCGTCCCTTCCTAGGCCAACCTGCTCTCCCTATGGCTTCCTGCTAGGAAGAATGACTGCTGTTGTTACCAAATTTAATAATGAATTCACTTATCTCTCCTGCCATGGGGTTCCACAGTGCACATTTTACATGTATAGAAGTACAGTTAAAAAAAAAAATTCCTACCTAGAGCAAAGATTTCATTCTTATCTAACCGATTAAAGATTCTGTTTTTGAAAAACACATACTTCGTCGGTAATTAAATGCCTTGTTTCCATTCCCTAACTGGAGACAACTCAGTCATGTGGCCTTTGTTCAGAACAGTTCCCTTGCAAGTAACGATAACATTTGTTTCAGGTTCTTGAGTTGGCAGTAAATGTGTTTTTGTAAACATACATAATTTTTTTCTCCTTGATATGTTTAAATCTAGGCTTTGGGTTCCTTAGAGTTGTAAATATTTCTCTTCTACTGTGAAGAAACACCATTACAGCTCCATATCAGGATGTAATGGGTAAGATTGCTTCTGGTCAAGAAAAAGATATTTTCTCTCAAGCTCTGCGTTAGAAATCTGAGCTTCGAGATGTCTACCATAGACCCTCTGCTGTCATCTCTTCATATTTCAGTGATTTTTTTGTAGCCAAGGTGAAAAGGTTGTAGTTATTGTTATGTTGTCCTTCTTTGCCAAAGAAGACCATGACATCAGAGAAATAATGGCATGACTTGCACTTGACCTTGTTTTGAGGGAGGGAGGGCTGTGCAGGTCACCAGCCTCACTTCTCCTCCTGAGTCATCTGGATCCAGTGACCATCAGGATGACTGGAGATGGCCCAGGATAGTGAATACCAAGTGAAAGACAGACAACTTTTTGCTTGAGTTTCCATACATTCCTCATCACCTTTGACTTTGTACTAATTGCATCAAACCCACAATGCAACAGGGTGTCCTCAATCCTCAGATCTGATAGAGATTTGTCTTTATCCTGGCCAGGATCTAGGCCAGACCTCCACACAGTTCCTGGCTGTCTCTATACCAGGCCATACAAACATGAGCTCCTGTACTTCTCCCAGCTCCCTTTTGTAAGTTGTCTTCCCCCGTTAGAAGATCAGTTCCTTGAGTGCAGGATGATCTAACTTGCTTCTATTTGTATTCACTGCCCTTACCACAGTACTAAATCAAACAAATGAAATCAACAACAAGCATTTGGTAAGTTTTTTCCTACATTCCAGTTACTTTGCTAAGCTCTGAGAATATTACAGAAATAAGCAGAAAGAAAGGGAATCTTTGCTTTCATTGAGATAAATTCTAATGGTTTATATTCTAGAGGCAGCTAGGTGGTGCAGCGGATAGAGCACCAGTGCAGGAGTCAGGAGAACCTGAGTTCAAATCTCACCTCAGATACTTGACACTCACTACCTGTGTGACTTTGGGCAAGTCACTTAACCCCAATTGCCTCATCCTGGGTCATCTCCAGTCATCCTGATGAATATCTGGTCACTGGATTCAGATGGCTCTGGAGAAGAAGTGAGGCTGGTGACCTGCAAAGTCCTCACTCAAAACAAAGTCTAGTGCAAGTCATGTCTTTATTTCCCTGATGTCATGATCTTCCCTGACAATGAAGGATGAACACACATCCTAACAGTGGAAGACAAGACATGAAAGAAAGCTGAGAGAGGGAGACCCTTTTGGTAGAACAGTAGAGAAATTCTGACGAGTCACTTGGGCATACTTAAAATTGGAGTTCTGGAAGGAACCAGCCAGTCAGAGGCAGCGACTGCAGGAGTAGAGGATATTTGCAGGGTGAGAAGTCCAGTAGCGGAGAAAATTTCTAGGGTGAAGATATTTCTGTGGAATATTAGAAAAAAATTGAGAAACTGAGGACTGTAACAAGGAAAAGAATGAAGGCTCAATCTACCTATTTGTCTATTATCTTTTTTTAAATCTGTCCCAATGAGATCTACAGCCAGTCAAAGAGACTGCTATAACAAGCCCCATAAGAAAAACTAAGTTAATGAAGATATGTATAACCCAGATTATCACATGCGCAGTCTTCTGAATTACTTCATCAATACATGTCTCTTTGATAAGGTATTTGTATTAATAATCTGGCCTCAGACTATGAGGGAAGGAAAGCTGGAGTGCTTTTGAAAAATTTTCTTATTGCCTTCAACAGTCACTGGCTTCTCCCTGACCAAAAAAAAAAAAAATTCCAACACCAATATTCTCCTAGTAATGTGATATATCTGCAAATCATGGGACACCACAATCTCAAAAGAATCAAGACTGCGGAGAAACCCAAAGAGTATCAGAAAGATACATAGTAGTGTTAAGTAATGATTTGCCTACCACATGAGGGCAACAATGACACCAGAAAAGGATGTGGGCCAGTCATACAGCAGTGAATAATAGACGAATGTGACAAATATTACACTGGTACTCCCAACACATTAGAATAACTAGAAGAGAGGCTCATATTTATTGTCTCATTCTTCTGTTAAAATTTATAGAAGCTCATATACATATGAATCGTGTAGATTAAAGAGATATAGGAGGAGTATCGACATTGATGAGATTCTACATTTATCTCAATATTAAAATATTTCAGTGAGACAGACAAATCTTTCTGGAAGACACTCTCATTACTTACTTCATCATCTTTTTCATACTCTTTCAACCTTCCAGGGTCTTCAACTGGCAAAATTCTATAACAAAGAGACTACTGCCTCCTACTAACCACCTTTCCCTTTACCACCACCTCTCTCACTTCTCTGCTTGAAGTTTACAATTCAGTGTCATTTATGACCTGAGTGACTTTGGGAAAGCCATTTAAACTTTCTGAACTTGTGTTTCCTCAACTGTAAAATAAAGAAAGTTGGACTAAAGGGCCTCTTAGATCTCTTCTGTCTCTAAATCTGTAGTTCTAGACCATTATGAAATGCAAAATGGATAATCTTGATTACTTTAAGTTTAAAAGGTTTTACACAAACAAAGGCAATACAACCAAGATTAGAAGGGAAGCAGAAAGCTGGGAAGCAATCTTTAGAGCAAGTGTCTCTGATAAAGGATTTATTTCTCAAATGTATAGAGAACTGAATCAAATTTATAAGAATATGAGGCATTCCCCAAATGATAAATGATCAAAGGACATGAACAGGTGTCTATAGGCATATGAAAAAATGCTCTGAATCACTATTGCACTAAATGATTTCTCATGGCACCTTGTTTAAATTTTTCTCATGCACTTATACTCTACTTTTCATTAAGGAGAGTTTCATGTATTTCTTATCTTAGATTGTAAAGGCATGAGAGCAGAGAATTAGTCTAGTTTTACTTGATGACTTCCTCACAGTCTACCAGAGTACTTTACACATAGTGGGCACTCATTAATATTTGTTGTAGTTGAATGAGTGAATGAATATCATGTCCTCAAAATAACTTAAAAATTATTCAATTGGATAATAGTTGAACAATTTGTGCATATAATTGTGATAAAATGCTATTGTGCTATAAGAAAGGTGACAAGGTGGATGATTTTATAAAAGCTAACAAAAAATGACATGAACTGATATAAAATAACTTGAGCAGAACCAGGAGAATGTTGTTTACCATAACAGCAATATTATATGATGAAGAATTGTGAATGGCTTAGCTATTCTTTGCAATATAATAATATAAGAGAATTCCAAAAGACTAATGATAAAAAAAATGCTATCTCCCTCAAGAGAAAGAACTGATGTTGTCTGAATAGGCTGAAGCATACTATTTTTCACTTTCACTTTGTCTTTTATATTTTTTCAAGTTTTCTGGTGCAAAAGGATTAATATGGAAGTGTTTTATGTGACTGCACATGTATAAGCTATATCAGATTGCTTACCCTCTCAGGGAAGGGGGGGGAAAGGGGAAGGAAGGATAGCATTTGGAACTCAAAACTTAAAAAATCTTTAAAAATGGTTTTAACATGTAACTAGGAAAAAATAAAAGTTTATTTAAAATGAAAGAAAAACTAATGAATATTTTAGGCTACTTTTTTTAAAAATTTATGTATATGTCCAAGTCTAATGTTATATTCTAAAACTCATAACCAAAAGGAGCAGTATCTCTTGACCTGAGCTAAGAGAGCAGCTACTACAAGAAAGAATGAGATAACTAAGGAGTAAGCAAGAGCTTGAGCTATGAAAAAATTGAGTTCAAAAAGACCTAAAGTTCTGCTACCTCCCTAGAAATTTTCCAGGATAAAATCACACATCATCATTTGATTAAAAATTAAATGCAAATCTTGGACAACAAAACATGGAATACAATGATAAAAAGAGACATGATCTGAGAGATATTCTAATCCCTTCAAGTTGAAAAATCATAGGCAAGAATTCAAGCTAGCCAAGTAAGCATTATTTCTGTTCAGTATCCTTTTTTCCCTGCCAAAGACAGGACCATCTCTTTGATCAAATGTTTCATTTTCTCAACAGAGGCTCTGTAGACCTACAGTCTACAATGTTAATGAATGCTATCATTGGGTTGGGTTAAGAGACCTCTTCCCCACCCATCCACTCCTTCTGGTAAACTAAACATGGCAGTAATCTTCTTCAATTGCATTTATGCTCTTACCCTCATCTGAATGAGAACCAAAGATAAGAATGGGGAGAGAGAAAGGGGTTTTATGTTTAAATGGCCCAGTATATATATATTCCAGGCTATCACACTTAATATTTATGAATATGGAAGAGTTATTATTTTCAGTAGTTAGAGCTTCTTAGCATATTGAGGCACTGTGATGCGAAGATAGATGAACAGAGAAGTAAGCTGACAAACCCAGGGGAAAACCCTCCCTGAGTTTAGAGAAGCATTTTATTTTTAATGTCTATAAATAGCCAAAGATTCATAGTATTTTAGAGCTGGAAGGTGTCTTAGGTCCCAACTAATCTAACTTGGTTATTTTACTTACAAGGAAAGTAAGGCCTGCAGAGAAGTCGAAGGCAGCGAGCTATGGTGAAAGAGATTTGGGTTGGCAACGGTAGGTAAATTACTCATTTCTTGTGAACTCCAGTTTCTTCAGAAACAAAATGGATTTATCCTCTTTATCAAAAGGGGTTTTGGAGAAAGTGGTTTTGTAACTCTAAAAGCACCATAGAAGTAAGTGTTTTTACTAGTTCTGAACAAATAAAATACTGTCTTCTACCTAAATTATTTAGGGATTTGAGAGGAAAGAGGTGACTCTTTCTGACTTACTCAGATTGACCATGCTGGCAAAATTCCCTGGAGTTTAGCTTTCCAATTTACACTCTGTGGATCTGGAATAAAATAGGGAACCAATAGAGATTTTTAAAAAAAGAATGAACGTTTAAGATTAAGTGTAGGTGATGTGAAGAAAAGAAAACAATTATTTTTTCTAAAAATATATGAATAGAATGTCTTTGAAATGATATTTTTTCTGTAGTAGCAGCAGCTGGTTTTCAGATTAAGACCTCCCATACCTTGTAAACCCAGCAGTGTACTTTCTTCTTGGCACCGTTATAATTAATGAGAATCTCCTGTAATAAGTCATCAGTGGAAATGATAAAAATGATGATTTTCTGACATATTTCTCTATCTCTCAAAATCTAAATGAGCCAAGTTTCAAAAAGAAAAAATACTTATCAGAATGAAAAGCCCTGAATCAGATAATTTAGGGATTAACCTTGAACCCTGAGGTCCCTGCATGAATGATCTTATGGAAAATGGAAGCAATTCGTGTGCAGTAGCTTGGTCTGAAATGAAACTGTCTTCGTGAAACCACACTGGCTCTTAAGTTCTGATCAGTGGCTAGTTGCCTAGTTAATTATGGACCAGTAATATGTGATATGATTCAGGAAAAAACAAGCTCTGATATGTTTTACTACAATTTGGAGTCAGTCTAGTGTAAAGAAATGAGAGCTAGAGCTGAAAATAAGCATTTATATAGCGCCTATTATGTATGAGGTATGCCAAGGGCTTTACCAATATTATCACATATGATTCTCACAACAACCCTCCACGATAGGATGCTGTTATTATACACATTTTACAGTTGAGGAAACTGACAAAAAGGTTAAGTGACTTGCCCAGGGTCACACAGCTAGTAAGTTTCTAAGGCTATATTTGAACCAAGGACCTGTGCTGTATGCATTAGGCCAGTGGTTCTGGGCCTAAATACTACTTACATGACTTTGAGTAAGTCACATAACTTCTGTGGACCTCAGTTTCTTCATCCTTAAAATACACTAGTTGAATTACACTGTCCTAGAGATTATCTTCCAATTTGAGATCTCTTATCCTTATGGTTTGAATTAGAATTCCAGCTTTACCACTTAGGCATGTAATTTGCTTTCCTTTCAACCTGTTTCTTATCTACAAAAAAAATACAAGATTGGATTAGATAATTTAAGCTTTCCTTCAACTCTGTGTCAAAGATCCTACAAATTTGAAAAATACTCCAAAGTAAATATATATGCATGTATACTTTTTTTTTATATTTCTTTCACTTATTGAATCAATACATTTATTCACTACATACATTTTAGTGGTTGATAATTTTTATTCTGATAGAAATCTGAAAGATGAAGAAATTCAGAAGAACTCATGGTAAATTCCCAGCCTAAACTCTTGGTTCAGTACTGTGACATTTTTCCAGTCAATGCACGCTAGGGGAATAACAGGTCCATTAAGGAGCGAGGTCATGGGGGTAGTGTGACCACCGACAAACAATCTATACAGGTGATGGAACGAAGAATCCACAAGCATGATGGACTGAAAAAGAAATGCACTAAGTGCAAGTTCAAAGAATAAAGAATAGCTATGGAATGCTGGAAAACAAATGCCAGGAGGTGAATTTTTAAAGATCCTTGAGTGATTACTGCCCCCATGCCCCAGATTGGTTATTCTCTGACCACAACTGGTGACCAGTATACAAACAACCCCTAGTCTACCCCTAGCTGGAAGACTTATGGATTGATTCAGGGTCAGCACCAACTTCAGGAAAAGAGAAATTAATATCAATAAAACAGTTATAGAACACTTTGTAGTGATATTAATCTCTCTGTAGAAAAAAGGATGGAGAATGTATTTATCTGTTTTATATTTGTAATACATCTTGTCTATATACAAAAAGGAAGAAAAACAAGACAGTGAGTAGGATATGTCAATAAGGTATCGAACCAACCCTGGGAAAAACATGATGTTTTCTCATCGCTGCAATGAGGATAATAAGGTGGTCCTTACCCCATTGTTACGATCACCCAAAATGGCAAATGTGAAAATGCTTCTAAATACTAAAGTATATAAGCGTGGATTATTGCTAATGTTGCTATTGTGATTATTATTTGTATTTAGGATAAGATCGCCCCATTTCCATTTCCAGTGCTCATCTTGGTACCTGCCTCCCTCCCCTGCTCCAGTGCCCTCACTCAATTCACTTCAGTATCAACCAACATTAATTAAGTGTAAGACATTGAGTTGGGCTCTAGAGATAGCAAACTAAATAAGGTTCAGTCTTTACCATCCTAGAATTTGTAATCTACTGGTAGGCAGGGAGGAGAAAAAATTATACTCCAATAACTAATATACAAATTGTAGTATAAATCAAAAGGAAAATTTGCAAACAATGAGAAATATAAGAAGGATGTTGGTAGGAGAGAGGGAAGAGGAAGAATTGGGGGAACTGGTGGTATTAAGAAAGGTTATATGGAAGCAGCACCTGGGTCGGGTCACGAAGGAAGCTGGGCCATAAAAAAAAAGGTTTTCAACAGATTGATATGGGGTGAGGTAGGAAGAAACAAAGATTGCACCGATCCATTCCAGGGAGTAGGAAATTAATCATTGACACAGTAGGAAATAGTACTGAACTTGAAGTCAGGATAACTGAATCCTGGCTTTAACAATTATTACTTATGTGACCACAGACAAGACAAATTATTTGTTTGGAAGTCTATCCCATCATGTCTAAAATAGAAATAATATTTATACTACCCAACCAAACAGATTTATTGGAAAGAAAGTGCTTTCTTGCTTGCCTTCCCAAAGGGAATGGGTGGGGAGGGAGGGATGAAGAGAAGTTGGAACTCAAAGTTTTGGGAACAACTGTTGAGTATTGTTCTTGCAACTAGGAAATAAGAAATACAGGTAATGGGGTATAGAAATTTATCTTGCCCTTCAGGACAAAAGAGAAGATGGGGATAGGGAAGGGAGGGATGTTAGAAGAGAGGACAGATTGGTGACAGGAGTAATTAGAATGCTCGGCGTTTGGGGTGGGGGGAGGGGAGAAATGGGGAGAAAATTTGGAACCCAAAATTTTGTGGAAATGAATGTTGAAAACTTAAATAAATAAATTTAAAGGAAAAAAAAGTGGTTTTAAGCCTAAAGGCACTAAATATGAAGGGCTAAATAAATGCGAGGGGCTAAAATCATTTATTAGATGGTTATTATTTTCATATCCCTTGACTTTAACTTGACCATAATTGTAGACTGTCTTAGGATTCTAGGGTCATTAATTTAGGGGGCACCAATGTTTATGTAGGCTAAGTCCACAGTTTCACAGACAAGCAAACTGAGGCCCAGAGAGTTTAAGTGACTTCCCAGGATCTACAATGAGTTAATAAATGAGCTAGGACTAGAAGCCAAGCCTTCTGACTCTCAGTCCCCTGCTCCTTCTAATTTGCCATGCTAATCAGAGTCTTTGGCCAACACGTAAACATATAGAAACGACTGACAAATTCATTTACTCCCAGATTAACTAAAGGGAAAACCTGATAATATTTTCTTTGAGAAAGTCCAAATAGTATAGATAATAGTGATATGCTTTCAAAGACACTGATCTTCAAGTCACAGAAAGTATTTCCATCTTCTTGAGAGAAGAATGACTTGGTTAAAATTCCAGAGAGTTTTATACATAATTAGTACATTCTTTTTTTTCTTCATAAATTCCTGAAATTAAGTTGTCTGACTGATAGCAACAGAGAGCAAAGTCTTCCCATTAATAATGAGCTAGAGACAAGCTCTGATTGCAACCAGTTCTCTCCACTGTTTCCTCAGGGGCCCTGTAACTGTTTGAAAGGCCATCCCTGTAGCCTCAAGAAGGGTTCTGCAGTGTCTGTTGGATTTCAAATTTCAGAAATTTATTTGAAGTGTCTGAGCTCATGAACTCAAGACAGGAAGAAGGTTCATGCTCAAGCCAAAAGGTATCCTGTCCCCTTCTCAAATCAATTACTTATATAGTCACAGAACCATTAAGTTGGAAGAGACCTCAGAGACCCTTTAGTCCAACCCACACCCAAATAGGAATCCCCGCTTCAGCATCTCAATGAGTCCTCAGGCATTTCATTCCTCATTTATATATTTCTAATTGCTACAGATTTCCAGGATGGTATGCATACTGTTAATTCAGCATATATCCTTGGCCTCTGTGCTGTTTTAAACTAGAATCATCTCAAGGTCGGAATACAATATATTTTATAAAAATCATTTAGCATCTAAGATTTGTCTAAAGTCAAAATGTAGGCAGAGAGAGTTTTCATGAGGCCATGGCACCATGCAACACATGGACTATAGACTACACATTGACTCCTCAGAAATGTGCCCACCACTGAGACTCCAGAACCAAATACATGATATAACCATGGAGCTGAATCAGATATATGAGAATGCCTGTTGGATCTTCTGGCTCTGGTTCTAAGGAAGTGTAGGAAGACAAACAGAAGAGGAACACTGACATTAGATATGAGTGGGTGAACTAGATGGGAAGATAGAGGAGTAAAACGGTAGTCAGTGATGGAGAAAGATTATATGAACTCAATTGCCTTTTGGGAAATATTTAGAAACTAAGTATTCTGGGAAATTTTTAGCTCTGTGTACATTTCCATGACACCTTTGTCAGTGTCATGGACCTAATAGCAAAGTCTTCCACAATCGAATTCAAACCTATCTTTCTAGTCATGTCTCACACTGACTCCCTTTATGCTTTCTAAATTTCAGTTCTCACTTTCTCACTTTTATACCTTTCCTAGTATCAGATTCCCTATTCCTGAAACATCCTCTTTTCCTTGAACTTAGTCATCTTGAAAGCCAAGTTCAAATATCACCCTTCTATGAGACCTCACATGATTTCTTTTATGTAGATATCATACCCTACTTTAAGGCATAGTTGTTTTTTGCATGGATCTTCCCTAATAATTTCCATGAGGACATGAGACAAGATTGTAAGATCATACAATCACAGACCTAAAACTGGAAGAAAACTTAGAGGATATCCAGTTCAATCTCCTCATTTTATAGATGAAGAAATTGATTCATAGGAAGGTTAAGTGAATTGAATTGCACATACAGGTAGTAAGAAGAAAAGCTGGGACTCAAAATCAAATCCATCTATTCCAAACCCAGCACTCCCAAGGTAAGCTCCATAAAAGCAGAAATATATGTTATCTCAATTTATAACCTCTAGCACTTAGCACCGCGATCTGCATTAAATTGACACTCAATAGAGGGTCTATTTTTATGGCATGAGGTTTGTTGAATTCATTAATTAGAATGAATAGAATTAAATTTAATCTCAGTAAACTTAGTATCATTTTCAACTGGACCCTAAAATCAGGTGGTCCAACATAATAGCTCACTCAGCCGTTGCTGAAGTATGAGAAGGAAGGTATCACTCAGCCTCTTATATCTGTGCCCCACTCAAGATCACATAATCTACTCCTGAGAAAAGACAGATGAACTCACCCACCTGTGTAGATTCTCACCCCAGACTGCTGGCATAGAAAAGAGGAGGTAGGTGAACAAGTAAAGTACTGATGGATAAGGGTGACTTCTTTGAGTATATGTCTATGTCTCTACCTTTATGATATACAATGCAAAAAGGCTTCTTAATCATCAGCTGTTCCCAAGTTGGCTCAATATCAACTCCAATGGGGTTTTAAGGCTGGAACTAGATTTTAAGGTGATAATCCTGATTCCTTGAAGGTGAGTTCAGAATCATTTAGGTAATCTGGTTTGGTTTAAAATCATTCAAGTACGTTTCATATTTTCCAATGTCTCCCACAGACAAAATCAAAATAATTGGCATCTGTGTCCTGAATCAGAAATAGAATCACTGCCCCAGTTAGTATAGACTGAGTCTGAAAGAATAAAATCTCTAAATAGATTCCCATTTCTCCTTCTTCTAGCCCAACTTAGTTGTTTACCACAGGACTAGTCTTTTCCCTGGAAGTATATAACTAGAAGACAGTCTGAGTCAAACTGTAGTTGAAGGACTCTGAGTATCATGCACTTTGAGAATCATCACCCATAAATCAGCTACAAAATGTAAATAAGTAAGCTGCCTTTTTGCCAAAAAACCAAAACACTCAAGAATAGAGCAGTAAATGCCTAGACCTAGAACTATCCGTGCCTCTCCCTTTGCAGCCTTTGCAAGTATGCAGAGATGTGCTTTTCCCATAGCCATCTAAATTGAACTCAGATGTAATCCAAATTGTGCCTAAATAGTACCAAGCTAGGAATCAGAATGTTTGTTTTTTTATTTTTTTAACCTATCCATTCCATGGCAAGTTATAATCCCATTTTTCAAGGAACCAGTCTGTCACCACCTCATAAAAAAACCTAATTTCACCTGATCGTAAGTCGATTACAGGGGATGCTGCTTTATTCCTTCAGAAGAAGTTCCCAAGACAGAGTTCTTACACAAGTCACTTTGACAGTTAATGGACTCATTAAAAAAACCACAAGTGTCAATAACAGATTTCTAATAGAACTGACCAATTCTTTTACTCACTGAAGCAATGAGCAGATAGTGAAACCAACATCATGTTCGACAAAAATGAGCAAGACAGTTATAACTTGGGCCTACGCTGCATAGCAATCAGCTGGACGGGACTGTGTGTAAACACATACAAAGCAAGTGGGCTGATTGTGAGATAACTATACACATTCTACTTTCATCTATTAATCTCTTTAATATTATTTGATATATTTTTAAAATTTGTCAGATTTTAACATTGAAAGAGATGAATTCACTAGCGAGTATTCTCTTGATTCAGTGCTGGGTTGTCTGCATATGTAGAGTAAGAGAAAATGAAAGCAATTATCCAGTGACTTCAGGCCAAAGATCCATACTCACTTCATTTTAATGACATGAGAGCTGAAGATCGATTTCTTGGGTTCTCTGTTGGAAGAATCATTCTATACACAAGACCTACTATAACTAAGCAGAATTATAACTAAGCTGTGTTTAACAAGCTTCTTGCACCTGACAGGGACTTGTGCTTGTCTTTCCTTCCATCCCACTAACAGCATTTAACAAGTTTATTTGAGGACACATCTTGAATTCAAGTTTGGACCCAGGCACATGCATGTGTGCACACAGACACACACACTCTAACTATCTCTATTATCCAATGAACCTAATGCTTCAGTTCTATCCGATCTGAATATATACGCTAAGATCTAGCTTAAAGCGATTTGATTCTGAAGTCTCTTCAGTCCACAGTATTCTGGGGCTTGGTTTGATAAAGTGGATGTTTTTCCCAGAAGGTAAGCTAGATAGATAAACATCTAGTCCAAGTCAAAAAGTCAGCTAGAAAAATCATTCTCTTTGTCTACCAGCCCAAAGTTATAAGCAGATAACAATGTGCGTAACCCTTTAGTTTCCTTGCACAAACCTTTCAGATGAGTTCTGTGACATATTTTTTGACTTCTCTTTATAATCTGTGAGCTATGATCCTACCTGCAAAATCTCTTCCTTTCACTGGAAATTCCTCATATTTCTTAAACTAAGCTGAGTTCATTGCCCTGCTGTCATTACCGTGGTGTTTTCCATACTTAGAGGAACCCCTTCCGTGATTCCTTACTTCACTCTCATACAGAGGCTTTATCATGCTTTACAAAGTAAAGCCTAGCCCTAGTTCCTTTCTTTCTCTTAATTAACTCTTCCAGAAAAACTTCATCCCTATCTTCCTTTTTTTCATAAGCCCAATAAATTTTGTGTACTAGGCAAACATTATCTGCTCATTTAGTCACTCTTTATGAAAAAAGAAAAGGTACTTTGCTGGTGAAGGAAGAACATTCTCTGAATGATATTGGATTGGCCTGACCCTATCGAGTTGTGGTCTATGCAAAATTTTATTTGCTTTTTCTGATGCCAGAGGGAATCTCACTGCCCCCTGCTCATTGCTGTACTTCCTATGGTCCCTGGAACAGCTTGGACAGAGAGGTGGTGGGGGGGGGCCATATTAAGAAATGCTTTGATCTTTGGTCACTCCCACCTGACCTAATGTTTGAAAAAGTAATCTGCACTTTGTCCTGGGGGCAGCTATCTTCATTTTCTTAAACTTCCTAAGGGAATTTCCAAAGTCCCTGAAGAATTGGAATCATTTAGAAGGAAATGACAGTTCATTTTCCCTTTGACCTTTTCTCTTGGAAACATTTTCAAGTCTCTTTCTTAGTTGCAGATGCATTTTTTCCTTGACTTTTCACTTTCATTGACAACATTTTGAGAAGCCATGAGAACTCCCTATTTGTGCAACAGAGTCTGTGTTCTCCTTTCTGCATTTGGACTTTTGTAAAAAAAAAAACAAAAAAACAAAGAAATCATAACTCCAATATTGATCTTGGGGAAATAATTGGTTTTTGGAGGGAAGTGGGAAGGCATCTTACATTTTGCAAATGTTTGTGACGAGATACCATGAACATAAAAATAAACAGTTTTGCAATATGGGAGTGAACATCAAAGATTAGGAATAGCCGGAGCCAAATTAGGGTGGGGATTCTGGCATGTTTTCCCAGAGGAGGAAGTTTAAAAGATCAACAGCTTCTTCTTGGAGTTGTTTCTTGACCTGGCTGTAAGGACCTAGGAGTATCACCAGTCACTTGGAGCCTCCATCAGTGCCCTCTCTCCCACCCTGGGACCTTTGCACCAGTAGTAACCAGGCCTCTCTTCACCTCATTGACATCAGAGTAGAGACCTCAGGGTGTACATCTCCACACACACACACACGCACACACACACACACACACACACACACACACACACACATATACACACACACCCAGAAGCCACACCTCTGCCTCCAGCTAGAGTTCACTTATTAGCTACAAGACAGCACTCCCCATCAGCTGCCCTGGCCCAATTCCTCCTGTGGAAGCTAGTCTTTCCTTGGGGAGAATGGAGTGCATTGCTGTCGGTCCCTCTGTCCCACACCAGTGACCAAGTGACTGGAGCATTTCTATTCCCTTTACATTAGTTCTCTTGGGCTCTACTGCAAGAGAACTTTTTCAGGCAGTGGGGAACTTTGCTTAACTACACAGAGAGGAAATGTGACAAAGTGGAAAGAGTATTAGAGTTGGCATCAAGCAAGGTCTGGGGTGAAGGCCTTCCTCACTCCTGTCCACACTAGGTGACCTTATTCAAATCTTTTACTTTTCTTGAGCATTACTTCATTTGTAAAAAGGAATTACAATATTTGCCCTATCCCCCTCAGAAGAAGGGATTTTCTGGGGAGAAATGCTTAGCAATCTTCAGATGACTTAAAAGTGAGTCATTCGAGATATTGTAGAACTTAGAGGAAAGGCCCATGGACATCCCCCTGAATATTAACAAAATGCAGAAAATCTCTCATGTATACCTCAAATGCTCTCCTGGAAGTCTGGACTTGGGGCACTAACATACTATACAGGCCTCAAAGCCCTTGAAAAACTCTCTTTAGAAAGCCAGACAAAAGAAAGATTGGGAAAGAGATTGCCCTTCACCAGAATGTTCTAAGCCAAGGTCATTGTCTTTCCCTGACTTTCCTGTCAGGCAGGCACAAAAGCCACCAGTAACCAGGAAGCCAGGTTACTAAATCATCCCCTGGTATCTCTGAGACCATCAACTACAGGAGAAAAAGGAAGGAGAATTTCCAGGCTATGCAGGAAAACATGGCAAAAAAATTGTTTCTTCCCTCTATGTTGTGAATGGCACACATACAAAAAAAAGTGATGTAAGCAACAGATAGAACCAGACTTTTTGCTGGAAACAGTTTACGTGTTGCTGGCCGGTTACTTTAAAAAATGTAAATTCAAAATATACATCCAGAATTTCAGTTCCATTGTGTTTTTTATTTATTTAGTATTTAAATTTTTCCCATTTACATGTAAAAACAATTTTTAAACATTTGTTTTTGAGATTTTGAGTCTTAAATTCTCTCCCTTCCATATAGGTTATATATGGGAGGTCATACAAAACATATCCATAAGTCATGTTGTAAAAGAAAACACAGACAAAAAAATCTCAAGAAAAAAAAAGGATGCTTCAATCTGTATTTAGATTAGTTCCTTCTCTATGGATGGATAGCATTTTCATGAGTTTTCATGGATAGTTGTATTTCTGAAAATGGCTAAGTCATAGCAGATCATCTTAGAACATTGTTGTTATTTTGTATCCACTACGTTTCACTTTTCATTGGCCCATGCAAGTTTTTCCAGGTTTTTCTGAGAGCATTCTCCTTGTTGTTCTTTATAGTAAAATATTGTATCATAATTCCATACCACAACTTGTTTAGTCTTTCCTCAATTGATGGGCATCACCTTAATTTCTAATTCTTTACCTCCAGAAAAGAGTAGCTATAAATATTTTTGTACATATAGGTCCTTTTTGTTTTTTATCTCTTTTGGATACAGATCTAGTAGCAGTATTGCTAGGTCAAAGGGTATGCATGGTTTTATAGCTCTTTGGACATAGTTCCAAATTGCTCTATAGAATGTTTTAATCAGTTCACAATTTTGCCAGCAATACATTAATGTCTCATTTTCCCCATATCCCCTCCAATATTTATCATTTACCTCTTCTGTTCTATTAGCTGATCTTATAGGTAGCAGGTAGTACTCAGAATTGTTTTGATTTGTATTAATTCGTAATTAACTGTAATTTGCATTCTCTAATCAATAGTGAGTTAGAATACTTTTATATGGCTATAGATAGCTTTAATTACTTCATCTGAAAACAGATTATATATTTTGATCATTTATCATTTGGGGAATAGCTCTTATTTCAATAAATTTGATATAGTTCTCTATATGTTAGAGAAATGAGGCCTTTGTCAAACTTGCTTCAATTTTTTTGTTACTCTTGCTAACTGTATTTCCATTCATCCTATTCCTCTACCCCATTTATTTTCTTCTCTCTCTCCTTTCACCCTGTTCCTATTCAAAAGTATTTTGCTTCTGATTACCCCTTTCCTCAATCTGTGCTGAATTCTATTACCATCACCCTTTCTCTTATCCCCTTCCCCTTCTACTTTCCTATAGGGTGAGAAAGATTTGTACATCATATTGCCTGTATATCTTATTCCCTCTTTGAGTCAATTTTAATGAAAGTAAGGCTCACTCATTCTCCTTCACCTCCGTCCTCTTCTCCTCCATTGCAAAAACTTTTTTCTTGCTTCTTTTATGTAAGATAATTTACCAGTTCTACCTCTCCCTTTCTTGTTCTCCTAGTACATTTCTCTCTCATATCTTAACTTTATTTTTTTAGATATAATCCCTTCATATTCAACTCACACCTGTTCCCTCTTTCTTTATATACTCCTTCTAAGTACCCTAGTAAGGAGAAAGGTCTTAGGAGTTACAAATATCATCTTCCCATGTAGGAATGTAAACGGTTTAACCTTATTAAGTCTCTTATGATTTCACTTTCCTGTTTACCTTTTTATGCTTCTCTTGAGTCTTGTATTTGAAAGTCAGATTTTCTATTCAGTTCTAATCTTTTCATCAGGAATGCTTAAAAGTCCTCTATCTCATCCTCTACCACCACCACCACCACCATGACACCTGAAGGATTATACTCAGTTTTTCTGGGGAGATGATTCTCGGTTGTAATTCTAGTTCCTTTGCCTTCTAGAATATCATATTCCACGCCCTCCAATCCTTTAATGTAGAGGGTATTAAATCTTGTATCCTGACTGTGTCTCCACAGTTCTTGAATTGTTTCTTTCTGATTGCTTGTAATATTTTCTACTTGACCTAGGAACTCTGGAATTTGGCTATAATATTCCTGGCAGTTTTCATTTTTGGATCTCATTCAGGAGGTGATCAGCGGATTCTTTCAATTTCTATTTTACCTTCAAGTTCTAGAATATCAAGGCACTTTTTCCCAATAATTTCTTGAAAGATGATGTCTTGGCCCTTTTTTTTGATCATGACTTTCAGGTAGTCCAAAAAGTTTTAAATTATCTCTCCTGAATCTATTTCCCAAATCAGTGGTTTTTCCAATGAAATATTCCATATTGTGTTCTACTTTTTTCATTCTTTTTTATAATTTCTTGATTTCTTAGAAAGTCATTAGCTTCCACTTGCTCCATTCTAATTTTTAAGAAATTATTTTCTTCAGTGAGTTTTTGGACCTCCTTTTCCATTTGGCCAATTCTACTTTTAAGGCATCCTTCTCTTCATTGACTTTTTTGACCTCTTTTGCCATTTAGCCTAGTCTATTTTTTAAGGTGTTATTTTCTTCAGCATTTTTTGTGTGCCTCTTTCATGAAGCTGTTGACTCTTTTCTCATGACTTTTTTTGCATCACTCTCATTTCTCTTCCCAATTTTTCTTCTGTCTTTCTTACTTGATTTTCAAAATCATTTTTGAACTCTTCCCTGGCCTGAGACTAAGTCATATATCTTTTTTTGAGACTTTGAGTGTAGGAGCTTTGATTTTGCTGTCTTTTTCTGAATGTATGTTTTGATCTTCCTTGTCACCATAATAACTTTCTATAGTCAGAGCTTTTTTTCCCATTGTTTCTTCACTTTCCCAGTCTATTACTTGACATTAAACTCCTTATTAAAGTAGGGCTTTTCTTACAGAGTGGGGGGAGCACTGTCCCAAGCTTCAGGAGTTTTGTGAAGTTATTTTCAGAGATACTCCTAGGGACCTGTAAATTTAGTATTTCCAAGGTGGAATGATCTAAGGAGAGGTGTTTTATAGTCTCCTGGACTGTGCTCTGGGCTATGAGTGGTCACAAACACTCTTTTCTGCCATGAAACTATGAGGATGATCCTCCCTTAACTATTGCTGCAAGTTCTGCTATGCTAGTGCTCCTCCTCATCCTGGAACTGCCACCCAGGGCTGAGACCTGGATGCGGGTGTGGGCAAAACAACAGAGTCCTGCCTCAGCATTAGTAAAGAGACTCCTATCATTTCCTTATGAACAGTTGTTCAACCCTCTCACACTCTGTGGGCTGAAAGCCTTGAAAGTCACCACTACTACTGCTGCCATTGCTGATTCAGTCACTCTCAAGACTCCTGACCTTCTGGGGCCAGGCTGTGCTGGTAGGACCAGCACTGGACTGTGTTCTACTACTACCTTAGCGCAACAGACCCTTCCTGCTGACATTCTAAGTTGTCCCTGGTGTCTGTGGGCCAAGAGGTCTAGAAACTGCTATAACTGCCAGCAGAACGGTCACCCCAAGGTCTGCTCCAGACTTGCTGGGGCCCAGTCTGTGCTACAGCCTGCGGCGGACTGCACTTCTCTCAGCCTGGTGCAACAGATCATTTCTGCCCGTCTCTGAAAGTTGTCTTGGGCTGAAAATTTATTTCACCCCATCTTCTTATGGGTTCTACTGCTCTAGAATATATTGAGAGTAATTTTTAAAAGGTATTTGGAGGGCTTTGGAGGAGAGCTCAGGCAAGCCCCTGCCTTTACTTCACCATCTTGGCTCTGCTCCCCAAATCTGTTTTCCGTTTTGATTTTTAACAAAAGTGTGAGGATAAGATTTTGATGGTACACACATACACACACACAATTAGTTTCTATCTAAGTATAGTTTCAGCTTATTCTACTATAAATAACCATTCTGTTTGTTTAAAAAAGTAAACTACCAGTTATTTTTAAGAAGCAGCTAGTTTAAAAGAGAAGTCAGAATCTAGTCAGGCAGGCACAGAAGAGGGAAATAGACTCAGCTGTCAGGATAGGCTCCTTAGCCTATTTATCTAGCCTATATCTTAGCCTATTCTTAGAGCTGCCCAAAGGTGGAAATGGATGCCTGGAGAGGGAGTCAATTTCCTCTCCTTGGAAGGTTTCACATAGACCCTAGTCGGGTATATGTATGGGTATGCTACTTTGGTGCGGTGGGGAAGTTCTTAAACTGAAGTTTGTGAATTTGTTTTGAGAGAGACAGAGACAGAGAGAGAGACAGAGAGACTGAGACAGAGACAGACAGAGAGAGAAAGAGAGAAAGAGAGAGAGAGAGAGAGAGAGAGAGAGAGAGAGAGAGAGAGCCATGGAGGGGGGAAAAAAGAGAGGGGGAGGGAGAGAGAGAAAAGAGTAGTAACAACAGGATTGATATAGAACTTTAAGTTTTGCAAAGTGTTTGACAAATATCATCTCATTTTGTCCTCACAGTCATCCTAAAGTTAGGGGCTATTATTATCCCCATTTTACAGATGATGAAACTAAGGCACAGAGAGGTTAAGTGACTTGCCAAGGGTCACAAATCTAGTAAGTATCTGATGCGGGATTTAAACTAGTGTCTTCTTGACTGCAGGTCTAACACTCTGTCCACTGTTTCACTTCAGTTTCCTTTGAATTTTACTTTATGTAATTAAAAATCTTATTCTGAAAAGGGGTCCATAGTATCATCAGACTGCTGAGGAGGTACAGGACTCCCACGAGGAAAGGTAAAACCCATGCTTTAGCTTATTGTATGGGCTGGATTTGATGTCTGAAAAAGTCTTTCCAACTCTCAAATTCTGCGATTCTCCTGCTAGTTAGCTGTGCAGCTGAAGTCTCTAGACCTCATTTTGATCATCTTTAAAGTAAGACAATAACACCATAACTGTTGGTCTTTCCTTCAAGCTGTAAAGTTCTAGGATCTTCTTTCTATTTGTTTATGATATTTTTTGTAAAACTTTTCCTCTAAAGAGGTCAGGCCACAATGGACTCCGTATATCAACTACTATTTATATTTCAATTTTTTTTTCTCTTTCCAACTTTTTTCCTTTCATCATAATAGTTATGTCTGACATGCCCAACAAGGAAATATTGGAACCACTGGTCAGTAGTCCTTATTTTTATAAGAATGTGGAGGCCCTTTCCTAATTTCTCACCACCAGTTGACATATTACAGTTTCTTGATCCTAGATGATGTTGCCATGACCCAAAAAAGTTCCTAAGGAGACCCCTCATTTTCTGTTGGCAGTTGCTTGCTTATCTACCCTTCCTCTGGCCACTGACTTTATTCATTGCTTCTCTCATTGTCATTTCTCAGAGCTCAATTGTGAGTATCAAGGGAATTATAGTGAGATGATGCAAAGTAAATGTTTGAAGAGTATTTATTTTTTCAACAATTTAACTTTTCTCTGAATTTTGAGGCCAAGAGTGTGAGATTCAACATTGGCCCATTACATACATGTATATATTACATTATATACACGTGTGTGTGTATGTGTGTGTGTGTATATATATGGAAAAAAAGAAATAATATCCATGTTCTTCTAATTACTGTCCCTATTAGAAGACTCAGGAATCACATACAACCCTTGGCCAGTAAAAATTACTGGCTGAACAGAGTGTACTAAACACAGAAGTTTCTCAAATTACTAACGATTAAAAAAAAAAATAGAACCCAAATACACAAAGTTGCCAGCATTGTGTTAGTAGTACTTGTGATGAATAGAAGGTGGGAGGAGGGGCACAGAATCTAATATTGCTAGTATATATTTTAAATATCCCCAAAGTGCAGGAATTCTTAACCTCAAGATGAAAGTGTAGAGGTTTCAGGAGACCCACATAGTTGGGTGGGCAAAAAATTAACCTTTACTTCCCCTAATTTCTAATTAGAATTCAAAGTTATTTAAAAACATAATTCTAAGGAGTCCATAGACTTTACCATACTTCCAGAGTGGGCTATGTATGACACACACATGCATGCACACACACACACATACACACAAGATTAAGAGTCCCTGCCCTAGTGCCTTCCTGGTATCTAAGATCCCATCTTCCATCCCTGGTACTCTAACTTCATGAACAAATTATTTCTTTCTCATTGCAAGCTTTTTCTTTCATCTGTCCAGTGAATTGTGACCACAAGATAGCTTCATTAATTCTGAACATATGGGTGGTAGCCTGTCTATTACTGTCCTCACACACACAGCTTCATTAGAATCAAATATTGTTCCAGCTAGTCTTTTCCTTCAACATTCATAAACAGAAATAACTGTCCCTCCCTTTATTATTTGTTTTGTTTGCCTCTTTCCATTTGCTGTAGCCCCAGTCTCCAAAGAAAGATCAACTGAAAGGAATTAGTCAACAAATGTTTATAGGATGCTAAACATTTACTAGGTTTCTGAGGGGAATGAGGAGTATATACAGAGTCAGAGGATTTAGAAATGGAAAAGAACTTGGAGTATATTTAATATAGACTCATCATTTTATAGATGAGAAATGGGAGGCACAGGAAGGTTAAGTAACTTTGTGAAAGTTACAAAACTAGCAATTAGCAAAGGTAAGATTCAAACCCTCATCCTATGACTCCTAATTGAATGTTCTTATAGGAAAATTCATTTGGAGAAATGCGATGCATATATTTGAAAAGATTAGACTTTATGTTAATAAATAATTATATGATTGCCCTCAAGAGTCTGATAATATTTTGAGGTAAATAAGATTCATATGTAGAAAAAAAAATGACTCATAGACTATAAGGGATGAGAGAGATCCTAGGTAAAAGAAAATTCAATTTAGACATGTGAAAACTAAGGTCCAAATTGGGTAAGTGACTTACAGTCACTTAAATAATGAGGAGATGAACTGGGAATTCAGCTCATGATTTCTCCAAGTTCAGAAATTTTTCACTACATAATTCTGCCTTTATAAACACATGAACAAATGAATGAATGAAAGACTTAAATATTTGTATTTAAATACTTTAAATATTTAAAATACTTTAAGTATTTGATAAAAACTTACTATAAATCAAGCACTGTGTTAAATGCTGGGTGTCCCTCCGTCTTCAAGGATCTAACATTTAAAAATAGGTTTTATTGACATTTTTGGATTTATATTCCCTAGATTTTCTCCCCTTCCCAGAAAGTCTTCTTATAACAAAGGTTTTATTTTGTTTTGTGATTTTTTTAAAGAAAAGAACAAAAGAAAAAATTAAGCAAGAGCAATAAATGCAACAAAGAAAACACACATAGAAGAGTAATGACCACAGAAGGAGTTATTTGGGAAGTAACAAATATAATGAGGAGAACAAGAGTTGGTCAGTTGATATGTTCTTTTCAATAAATCTTTTTTTATAGCAAATAGTATTGATTTGATTGTAGTTCTCAAAGCAAGAGGTGAAAAAGGTTGGTGTGGGTGGGGCAGAGTTAGGAATATATGAAGGCAAAAGATAGAAAGGATAAAGATGAGGCTTCATGAACTCAAGAAATGAAAAACCTTAGACAAGAATGACAAGAAATGATAAAGGCTTAGCTCCTTTCCAGGAATGGTTTTCCATGTTCCATTTTAGAAGAGAGAAAAGCAGCCAGAAGTAATATACAGTCAAGCTCAAGTATCATTTCATAATGTAATTGTCAAAATGGAAAGTTTAACACCAAATATAAGAAGTATAGAAGGAGAGAAATAAGCATTACCTAATTAAAGAAGGTTTCATGAAGGAGGCAGGACTTTACATAGACTCTTACAAAAGGAAAAATACTTCAGAGTAACTCCATATTCCTATATGTTTCAGAAATACAAAAAGTGATATATTCAATTTACACAAGGAGAGAGATGGGGCTTATTTTATTCCATCTCTCTTTTAACTTTCTTGAGAGAGACTGGTTCTGCACCTCCCTAGGAACAAAAGAAAATAAACTTATTTCTGATATTTTTAACAATGCTATTTAACATTTTATTTTCCCCATTATATGTGAAAACATTTTAATATTCATTCTTTTAACATTTGAGTTCCAAATTCTCTGTCTCCCTTCCTCCCCACACCCTTCCCTAAAACAGCAAATAGTTTGGTAGAAGTTATACATAAGTAATAATGCCAAACATATTTGCATATTAGACCAAGAAAAGAAAAAAAACTTTTTTTAAAGTATTCTTCTATCTGCATTCAGATGCCATCAGTTCTTCTGCTGCAGGTGGATAGCATTTTTCACCATAACTCCCTCAGAATTGTCTTGAATTTTTATATTGCTGAGAATAGCTGTCATTCACAGCTGATCATTCATCACACATTATTGTTACCATTTTCAAGGTTCTCCTGTTTTGGTTCACTTCTCTTTCCATCAGTTCATGTAAGCCTTTCCAGGTTCTTTTTTGAGAGTATCCTGTTCATTATTTCATATAATAATAAAATAATATTCTATCACAATCATATGCCATAACTTGTTCAGTCATGCCCCAATTGATGGACATCCTCTCAATTTCAATTTTCTGCTGCCACTAAAATAGCTACTATAAGTATATTTGTATAAGTAGTCTTTTTCCATTGTTTTTATTTTGGGGAGAGATAGACCTAATAGTGGCATTGCTATGTCAAAGGGTATGCATGATTTTATAGACCTTTTGACATAGTTCCAAAGAGTTCTACAGAATATTTGAATTAGTTCACAAACCCACCAACAATGCATTAATATCTCAATTTCCCTATATGTCCTCCAACATTTGTCATTTTCCTTTTCTGTCATATTATTTGATAATTAAGGTTCTGATTTTTCTTAAAGTCTCCAGTGAAGCCACCTAGAGTCAGGTAACAAAGATGAATCCATACATCCAACTGAATAACTTAAAACAGAACAAGAACAAAACCCAGTACCTGAAGAAAATCCCTATAGAAAACAACAACAGAAGTAGAGTTCAGATCTCAGAGTGACAGGAAGTATTTTTGCCTACCTTGCCCAGCCCACCCTCCCTACCACAACCTAAAAAATACATTAAATCAAGTTCTTATCAAACAATCCAAGAAAGTCACAGTAAGTCATTTTTCCAGGCCAGAGAAACATAGGGACATTGGGCATAGGGGCTGACCAGGAACATGTGGAACTAAAAGAAAGTCAAAATATAATACAAGGAAAAAAATAGAAGGGTAGAAAGAAATCTCTCTAGGGATCTTTAAACTAGTGTTTCTTATAAGAACTAGTACCGTCTGGTAGTTCAGTCACTTATTACTCAGTTCCAGGTCACATATCCAGAGCAGAGAGGAGTAATCACCAGGGAGCATGGTTCCTGGATATGCCAAACAGAAATGTTCCAGAAATGAAGCTGTGTGGTTCTGACTTGGTTCTCATCTTAATACTGCGTATAAACCTAATATTTTATATGCCAGACCATAGGAGAACCAGCAGTTCAATTACTCTGAACATACAGAACCTGCCAACAGGTTAACAATGACTGAGTCCACCAGCCACTGAATCTCAACTGAAGTCAAAAGACTCAACTTAAGTTAGGAACTTGCAGAGTCACACCAGGAAGCAATGGACAGACTTCTTTCCCTGAATCATATCATTTGGAACTTGAAGAACCCTAGACTAAGTTGTTAAAGCAGAAGGACATAAAAGTATAGAAGCTCAAGCCAAACACAAATCCCAGAAGTACATAGAAACCAGAACTAAAAAAAGTCCTAAGTCAAGATGCAGACTGGAAAAATGAGGAAACAAAAAATGAATAAGGTCATAAAGTACTATGGTGACAGGGAAGTTTAAAATATGAACAAAGAATAAGAGAATGAATTGAAAACATGTATGGTCAAAACCCCAAGGAAAAAAGGTAGATTACACAAACTCAATAAGAATTCCTAGAAAAGTCAAGGAAAGAGTTGAATAAAAGTAAATTATAAAAAAAAGAGCTATGGAAAAAAGATATGAAAAGAAAATTAACAGCTTGGTAAAAATAGGTACAAAACCTTACTGAAGCAAATAACTCCTTGAAAATTAAAAAGCTAACAATAGAATTAGAATTAGAATGGAAACTGATGATGACTGAATTTACCCTCCTTCTTATTTCCTCCCCCTTTCTCTAGCCCTTTTCCATCCTATTTTCCCATTAGATAAGATAAATTTATGAACCAAGTCATGTGTGTGTGTATGTTCTCCTCCTTTTTATCTAGTTCAGATGAGAATGAAGTCTAAATGTTACTTGCTCTCTTCTTACCACTGTCCCATCTGTTGCATAAATTCTTTCTTGAACATCCCATTTTGTGAGATAATTTTATCTATTCTCTCCCTTTCCCCAGTGAATTCTTCTTCCTTACTTTTCTTCTGAAACCATTCAAATGTAGTAGAATTACACTGCAACCATCTTTCTAATTAAATGTTCCCTATGACCCCTAGTAATGATAAAGTTCTGTGTTTTTATGTAACATTTCCTACTCAGTTCTGGTCTTTTTCTAAGGGAAAGTCCTTTATTTCATTAAAGATCCACTTTCTTCCTATAGTTCTGCTGTGTACGTTATTCTTGGTTACAAACTTAGATCATTTGCCCTCTGGAATATTGTATTCCAAACTCTCCATTCAATTATTCTGTGGTTGATAAATCTTATGTGATCCTGATTTGTTTCCATGGTATTTGATTTTTTTCTGAAAAAGCATGGCAATACACAAACTGAAAATATCAGATGAGCCAGAAGTTGAACATATGGGAGACTGCAGTCAAGCACCAACCAGAAAACTTGTTTCTAGAGGAAGAGAATATGTTAACGACTATTAGCAGATCAGCATTTGAGACAAAAAAACAATATTTAGCAAGGATTACATAAAGACATCAACAGTTTTATAATCTTGGAATAAGTAAATTGTCCTTTACACATGCCTTGACCACATATGTGCTCCAGGTACACATGCTTTCTGGCCAGATCACTTTCTGGTCTCCAGTTGTCACTTTTCTTAGTGTCACTCACTATTCACATAGTGAATAAAAACATCAGTTTTATGAGGGTGGGTGTTTTGCTACAACTTTTTTGTTTAATATTCCGTTTAAGTAAATGCCTCTGCAGTGAAATAATTGTGTGCTCAATGTGGCCTCTTGCACTTCAGTTTTAGTAGTGCAGTCTAACAGCATAGCTCAAATCTTGGATAGTTGTCATCAAGGGAACCCAAACTGTGAGTGTAAGTTAGTGGTCAGGTCGGTCAGAGGGAATTTCATTTTTTTTTCTAGATTTGTGATTCCATTGATTTAATAGGCACCTGATATAGAAACTGTCTTCATTAATTCAAATCAGCAATTTGTCTGTAATTTAGCTTAGAAAGTGTCCTGGGGAGCTATGAAGCTAAGTGATTTGCCCATAGGAATAAGATTAGCATTTACCAGGGACAGGAATTGAATCTAGATCTGTTTTACTCTGCATCTTCTTCTATACACTATACACTATACTCTGTCTTTATACATATATATATATATACACAATTAATCATATTAATAATGAAAATCGAAACAATACTTACATCAACAGAGAAAAAATCAGTGATAAAATACAGCACACAATTATGCTAAAGTGGTTTAAAAGATAAGAATAAAAAGATCTATCCTTAAAACAACGAAATTCATATTTAAAAAATCAAGTCCTTGGTCAAGATGGCGGAGTAGAAAGACTCACCTATGCTAGCTCCGAACCCACAGCCCATGGATTTAATGTAAGAAGAACTCCCCACAAGTTCTGGATCACTGCAGGGGGTGCAGAAACACAGTGAAAGAGATTTCCGTTCCAGAGAGCCCTGGAGAGCCGTCCCCAGGGTCCCTCGCACTCCGGAAAGCGGAGTCCACCCCAGCGCTGACCTGGCCACGTGGCCAAGAGAAGCAGATCCGAGCAGGCTTCAGGGATGGAACCTCCGGTGGCCAGGAAGGTCCCTCTGCCCACAGACGCTACAGGTCAGTGAGAGAGATGTCTGGGCTGGCCGAGAGGGGAGCGGGGTGTCTCCGTGGCTCGGGCCCCCTCAGGAGGAAGCAGCAGAGGCAGAGGTGGGGGCAGCGGCGGAGGCAGCGATGGCGGCCCGGGACTCCCCGAGCAGGCAGGATCTTCATTATTGAAAGTCTCTGCATAAACCACCTGAAGGAGCTGAGACTGGGAGATGGCCCTGCCCCCACCCCAGCAACAGAACTTAAGCTCACATTGATTAGCCACGGAAAGAGCGTTTGAATCTCAGACCCCAAGCACTACCTGGGCGGATCTAGGCGGGGGTGGACAGAAATCTCAGAATTCAAGTAACTGACTGGGAAAATGCCCAGAAAAGGGAAGAAATATAAGACTATAGAGAGCTACTTTGAGCAGGTGCAAATGTTCCCGCCTTTCAATTCTGGTGACGAGGAACTATTCTTGCCATCAGGGAAAGACATGGAGAGTGGGGCCTCTGTATCCCAGACATCCCAGGGGGATGTCGGGTTGGCTCAGGCCTTGGAAGAGCTCAAAAAGGATTTTGAAAAGCAAGTTAGACAGGTGGAGGAAAAACTGGGAAGAGAAATGAGAGAGATGCAAGAAAAGTATGAAAAACAGGTCAATACCTTGGTTAAGGAGACCCAAAAAAAATGCTGAAGAAAATAACACCTTGAAAAATAGGCTCACTCAATTGGCAAAAGAGGTTCAAAAAAAAATGAGGAGAAGAATGCTTTCAAAAGCAAAATTAGCCAAATGGAAAAAGAGGTTCAAAAACTCACTGAAGAGAATAGTTCTCTCAAAATTAGAATGCAACAGATGGAGTCTAATGACTTTCTGAGAAACCAAGAAATCACCAAACAAAACCACAAGAATGAAAAAATGGAAGAGAATGTGAAATATCTCATGGGAAAAACAACTGACCTGGAAAATAGATCCAAGAGAGACAATTTAAAAATTATGGGACTACCTGAAAGTCATGATCAAAAAAAGAGCCTAGACATCATCTTCCATGAAATTATCAAAGAAAACTGCCCTGACATTCTACAACCAGAGGGCAAAAGAAGTATTGAAAGAATCCATCGATCACCACCTGAAAGAGATCCAAAAAGAGAAACTCCTAGGAACATTGTGGCCAAATTCCAGAACTCCCAGGTCAAGGAGAAAATCTTGCAAGCAGCTAGAAAGAAAGAATTCCGGTATTATGGAAATAAAATCAGGATAACTCAAGATCTAGCAGCTTCTACATTAAGGCATCGAAGGGCATGGAATAGGATATTCCAGAAGTCAAAGGAACTAGGACTCAAACCAAGAATCACCTACCCAGCTAAACTGAGTATTATACTTCAGGGGAAAATATGGTGTTTCAATGAAAAAGAGGACTTTCAAGCATTCTTGATGAAAAAATCAGAGCTGAAAAGAAAATTTGACTTTCAAACACAAAAATTAGAAGAAGCATGAAAAAGTAAACAGCAAAGAGAAGTCATAAGGGACTTACCAAAGGTGAACTGCTTACATTCCTACATGGAAAGACAATATTTGTAACTCTTAAAACTTTTCAGTATCTGGGTAGTTGGTGGGATCACACACATGCACACATGCACACACACATGTACACATGTGCATGCACACACATGCATTCACATACAGAGACAGAGAGCACAGAGTGAATTGAATAGGATGGGACCATATCTTAAGAGAAATTAAGGTAAATGGTGAGAGAGAAATGTAGTGGGAGGAGAGAGGGTGAAATGGAATGGGGTAAATTATATGTCATTCAAGAGGCAAGCAGGAGACTTTTTAGTGGAGGGAAAAAAGAGGAGAGATGAGAAAAAAACATGAAGTTTGCCCTCCTCACATTCGACTAAAGGAAGGATAAATTTCACACTCATTTTGGTATGAAAACCTATCTTACAATACAGGAAAGTGGGGGAGAAGGAGATAAGCAAGGTGGGGGGGGATGATGGAAGGGAGGGCAATGGGAGGAGGGAGCAATTTGAAGTCAACACTCCTGGGGAGGGACAGGATCAAAAGACAGAAGAGAAACAATGAGGGGCAGGTTAGGAGGGATGGTAATCCAGTTAGTCTTACACAACACGTATCAGGGAGGTCATTTGCAAAACTACACAGATAGGGCCTATATTGAATTGCCTGCCTTCCCAAAGGGAATGGGTGGGGAGGGAGGGATGGGGAGAATTTGGAACTCAAAGTTTTAGGAACAACTGTTAAGTATTGTTGTTGCTACTAGGAAATAAGAAATACAGTCAGTGGGGAATAGAAAGTCATCTGGCCCTACAGGACAAAAGAGGAGATGGGGACAAGAGAAGGGAGGGATGATAGAAGAGAGGGCAGATTGGTGATAGGGGAAATTAGAATGCTCGATGTATTGGGGTGGGGGCAGGGGACAAATGGGGAGAAAATTTGGAACCCAAAATTTTGTGAAAATGAATGTAAAAAGTTAAATAAATAAATTTAATAAAGGAAAAATGTACTGGAAGTTAAAAAAATACATATAACATTACAATAAATATATTATAATGCATAAACTATTTTTTAAAACTAATACAGGATTAGAAAATATAAAAGTAGATTATTGGAATAAATTGCATATGTAAGAGCCAGAAACAAATGTGTACCACATTGTACTGTTCAATAAACTCAAGAACACAAATTACTGGGAATAGATTTCTTATTCAGCAAGAGCCACAGGGAAATAAAGAGAGCTCTGTAAAAAAAAAAAATAGTTTTAAGTCAGCTTCTCACGTGATATATCAGAATATAATCTAAGGAAATAAATTACATAGATATACAGTTGTTGTTTAAGAAATGTTGGTAGAATTTATCAGAAGTACATTTTGCAATGACTGGGTTATATGACATAGGAGTAGATTAGAAAGAAAAGGGGACAGGTGAATGTGAATGAACACAGGAGAATGGGGCTGAGTTAAGACTGGGTGGAAAGATAGTAACAAGGAGGAAGGAAGTGCAAAGGGGAAGACTTTGGAGAAAAAGTATGAACTATCAAGAAGTGATGTTAGAGTAATCCTAGAATAATGTATTTATGATAGTAAGGATTATGGGTGAACCAAGATCCATAGTTAAAGTGAGGAAACTGAGATTTTTACTCAGGGTACCAAAACTTAGTTAACAATGATATCTTTTGCACTCCTTCACATGTAGGAAGACTCAATTGTAAAATTAAAATCTAGTTAGCAAGAGTGCTTAGCTTGTGTAGGTGGCTCAGTGGATGGAGCAATGGGCTTGGAATCAGTAATTTCTGTCTTCAAATCTTGCCCCAGACACTACGTGTCCCTGGACAAGTCATTTAACATTTTAGTCTCAATTTCTTCATTTATGAAACAAAGGGTTTGGACCTGATGATCTCTAAGGTCCCTTCCAAGTTTTAAATTAATGAACCTGTGATCTTACTTTTTCTCTCCATTAATATTTGTGTCTGAGGTGAATTCTTTAGTTTATCCTGGCTTTTACTCCCCTCCCTAGTGGTGGTATCTCCAGTACTGTAACTTTACAGCATTTCAAAGTTTCACATTCAATCAAGCCTTGTGTCTTGAGTCTTTGGGACCCATTCCAAGGTCTTCCCCCATGAATGAAACTTTTTAAAAGATGATTGGAGGATATGTGCTGCGGAATATGCTTCTGCCTTTCCTTTTATCTCTGGTATTTAGCACTATACTTGACTTATATTAGTGCTTATTAGATGTTTGTTGACTAATTATGGGTTTGCAAAAAGTGTTAGTTACAGTTATAAATATACCCCAAGTTCAACTTCGATTTATATTTCATCTGCTGGGATAAGCAATTTTCATTCCATTTCCTTCTCATTGTTTTTTCCTTGATGCTCTTATCGACTTGCTACAAAGATCCAAGCCTTCTTTGAAAGAGTGCAGACATAGTGGGATATTAGCATTTAATAAAAATTACAAGAGCTGAAAGATGAAGTAGACCATATGCAACATTAACTTTCAAAATATGGAATCTCCTGAAAGCACTGCAGGAATGTATTCATGAAGCTTGTGTCTATCAATGCTTCAACTCTTTCCATGGCTCCTGGATCTAGATTTGTTTAGTCTTTGAGCAGGACCACTGACATTTTTCATTCATCAAAGTCCTTCAATCTTGGACTTGTTACTCTGTATTGCTCTATGTAGCATCATGTGAATCATAAAGGCCTCTTGTGCAATTCTTCTGTTCTTTTTGCAATAAAATAACCATTCCCCTTGGCACAAATTTTTTAAGAGCATAGGCTTCCAAATACAGGATTCATTTCTTTTTTATTACATATTTTTTCAATCAGCAAAAATCTGCCTTCTTTCTCTGCTACCCCAACACCTCCCCCCCTATCAATACAAAAGAAAAACAGAACCTCTGTTATAATGTGTATGGTCAAACAAAATAAATTTCTGCATTGTCTATATCCAAAAAAATATTATATGTTTCATTCTGCCCTCTGGATAGCATGTTCCTTTTTAGTTCTCTGAGGTCATGGTCCATCGCTATACTGATCAGTGCTTTTAATTCTTTCAAAGTTTTGTCTTTACCATGTTGTTGTTATTGTAGAAATTGTTCTCATTTCCATTCCCTTTACTTTGCATCAGTTCATATGAATTTTCCCAAGTTTCTCTAAAATCCTCCCCTTTACCATTTCTTGCAGTATTCCATCACATTCATATGCCATAACTTGTTTGGTCATTTCCCAATTGATAAAGACCCCCTCAAATTCAGGCTCTTTTTCACCTCAGAAAGTAAGTATTTTTTATATCCTTGGACTTTGCCTTGCTTAGGACTAATTAAGAGTTTTTTGCCTAGGACTACTTCAATCTACCCTCTCAATGATTCTCCCTTCTCCTACAGTGAGCGTTTCTTCAGAAGAATGCAGAACAGCAGCTCACTTTGCATCTGAGGCATGTAAGATTTTAGAAGTCAACACCTGAAAGTTCTGTTTCCAAGAATCATGGCAATATGCAGGAAATCAGCTAACATAGGATATGTGTTGAGAGTCCTACATCCTTTCATTATGTTCACAAATGACTCACTCCTATTAATGTGGGTGAGTCTAACCTTACATTAGAATTCTTCAGAATTCTCCAAATTCAGTAGCGAAAATACACAGGGCTTTTGCTTGTGTTGAACATGAATACACCCTTTAGTCCATTCGCGTTTTTTTAGGTCTTCTATACAAAAACCAACAGGACCTTGACTGAGAGGTTCTAAAATAAAGCATGGCTGCAGAGAAAACCAATCAGCCTTTTTCCAGTGCCCACATCTCCACCTATATCCTTTGCTGCAACCCCTGCTCTCATAGAAAGGTGGAGGGGGAAAGGGTGATTACATGCTAGATGCTAAAAAGTATTCCTTTATTCTAAATCCCATGAAGAACCCCACCCCCCATTGTTACAGAGTCATCCCCGCAACCTCTAAACCCCAACCATTTTTACATAATATTCTTAGAAAGGGAAACTTTTGAGTGACAAACTATTTGCAGAACTCAGACAGATTAGGCAGAAAAATCATCACATTATTGAATTAAAGAACTGAGGAATTTGATCACTAAAGCACTTACATGATCTTATTACAGTAAGGAGTTAAATTTGCTATTTCTTAACCTGGAAATACTTGACTCAAAATGAAGGCTTCAGGATACATACCGTTACTCAGAAGTCACATATTTTTTCCATGAAAAAAAAAAGAAGCCAAGTTTCAATTTTAATTTTCTTTACTCATTGGTATTTTCAGTATGAGTGTTATTGAAAGCTCTTCTTTGTGTTTTGTTTTTCAGCCATTTTGATGTTGATTGAAATTTCTGATTCTGCAATACCCTGTGTTAAAGAGGTACAAATGTCTTTACATCCTTTTAAATAATAGAGGATTCATCTCTGGGCTCTCATCTACTTTGTTTTACAGAAATCTCATCCTCCTTGGAAGCAACAAAGGACATATGTGATTTCAATTAAAACAGTCTTCAAATGAGTCACCTTCTCACTGGGCATTTTAAAGGGAAAAATACCCATAAACCACTATTTTCTCCACAGCCCCACGCTAATCCTCAGCATAACTGGGCAATAGATGAAGTCAGTCTTTGACTCCCTTCCACACCATTTCAGGTCCTTTATTCCCATACTCTTTGGCTCTATGCAAGTTCCCTAGCAGCCCATTGCCCTTGAATGGCCTGCAAGTCCCTACTATAGCTAGCCACTCGGTCATTTTGTTTATAGATGTCACCCAACACTATATGCCTTTTCTAGCTTATACTCTTTCCAAGATATGATATCTGTCCTTTAGTTTTTTTCAAAAAGATCCTGTTCTCACTTACCTATAACAGTTAAATAAATTCTCTCCTTAAAAACAAATGCATACTACTGTCTTAATACGTTCTTTCTCCAGAGGGTATTTGCATTTTGGTATGAATCTACAGCAGTGGAATCTGAGCCACTGTGACAAGTCAGTGGAGATCTTTTTTTAAAGCCAGATGTCTATAGAGCCACAGAAGTATAATGTGCATGAGGGGAAGGGACCTTAGGTACCATCTAAACTACCTGGATGGAAGGGCAAGTTAATTCTCATTACCAACCCCCTTAGCCCTGGACCTCCAGACTATGCCAAGACAGCTAAGGTCTATCTGCAGAGGCCTATCCTCTATCTGCCTCAATACTTGGTCCTCACACCTACTTCCCTTTTTCACTTCTTGCTTGGGGAATAGTGATCAAATCATTTCTATTGCAATAAGTATGAGAATTGACCTCCTTCTTACTCCATTCACAGTTCCTGTGAATGCCTAAATCTATGCCCTTTTTCCTGACTACCACTCCTCTATACATGACATGGCGCAATGGTAAACTATATGAACCTTGAGGGCAGGAGCACTAGGCATATAGTAAGAACTTAAGAAATACTTGTGCCTCTGTTGATTGATTGATCTATTGAGCTGGCCCAAACTTTCCCTTCTATAGATGGAGAGATGAAACTACAAATGATGTAATTTGTCCAAGATCATTTCAGTCATCATTCAGTCCAGTATGGTATTCTTTCTGTTATACCAAACTGCCCTTTCCAGTCCCCCCTCCATCCATGCTGCACATACAGCACACTGGAAGCTGCCTACCCATAAGGCCAGCCCTACAGAGTTTGTAAGCCTATAAATCTCACATCTGAAACCATTACCATCTCATTATTCATCAATTGCCACAGGGCACTAGGTCCTAAAAAGAACACATGCATAAGATGGGACCCTGGTACCACAGGAGCATCTGATTCATTCTGTAGTAGCAACATAAGTACTCCAAATAAATGTTTACAAATTATTTTGCTCCCAAAGGAGTTTTAGTAGTCCTTTACTTTCTGCCACCTTAGGCTGTGCATATAAACCCAAGCATCTGCAAACTGGATTCAGAATGTTGGTGTTTCATATAAATGTTCTATAATGATAATACTCTGTATTCAGCACAGGTAGTTTTCATCTGTCATAGTAGATGCTGTGGATATTGTCAGGAGAGCCTAAGGGCCCCTCCCTCTTGTCTTGTTCATATGCTTCAGTTTTCCACACTTCCCCCCAAGGACGAGTTCCAATGTTTCACAGCAAATGATGACAACTGGGAAAACAGTTAGCAGTGGACTGGTAGGGATTTACAAAAGGAGGTACACAAAGAGAGAAGAAAAAAGAGGTGAGAAGGAACTGGCCTATAAATCAGAGAGAACAGTGATATTCTCTAAATAGAAAATTCTGCTATAAAAAGAAGTACAGGGTTAAATACATTAGCTCCTATAGGCTCAAATAGATTCCTTATTCTATAGTTGACAAGATTGGTGAGGATTGTAATGGTAGATACACGGTCTGACACCTTTTCAATTTTCAGTCAGGCACTCAAAATGTGGATGAGCCCTTCCTCACAAGTGTGTCTTTCATCTACAAAATCACTTGGGCCAAAATGATCTACAGCATTCCTGAAAGAACAGAAGGATGCCTATACTCCCCAAAAGGGAAAAAGACCTATATGTTATATATGCGCATATATATATGTACATATATGTATATATGTACACACATTGTGTGTTAATATATATAATATATATATATGTGTGTGTGTGTGTGTGTGTGCGTGCAACTTTACTTATTGCAGGTTTTTTCCAATGGTTAAAAAGTGGCCAAGAGGAATGACTAAGCCGTAGATTACGGTATATGAATTTAGTAGCATCTTATTGTGGCATAAGAAATGACAAAATGGATACTTTCAGAGGAAACCGGGAAAGATTTTTATTAAACTAATACAGAGGGAAGTGACCAGAATTAGGGCATAATTTGTATAATGGCAACATAGAAAAACAACTTTGGTTTCTTATTAATGCAGTAACAAACCACAAGTCCAGAGGACGGAAAATGAAGCATGACACCCCATCTCCTGTGTTAGAGGTGATTGACTTGAAATGCACGATGAAACGTGCTTTTGTACATGGCCAATGTGAAAATATATTTTCCTAGACTGTGAATATTTGTCATAAGGATTTTCTTTTCGTTATTCAGATGGAGAGAGGGGCAATGAGAACAGTTAAGTGCTTGTAAAATAAATTTAAAATAGAAGAAAGGAAATAGCAGACCCATTTTGACCAATGAATGTTGTAGAATTTTAGAGTTGGAGTACCTAGATCAGAGGGTAGTGGATTGAATCTGACAAGGGATGACTAGGATCTCCAAGAATGGGTGAGAAAATCCAGGAAGGTTTTAATAGAAAATAAGAGGAAGAAGTCTGAATAAACGTCAGATGAGTCCAGCAACAGGCAGCAAGGAAAATCAGGAAAATCTGTCTACAGCAGTCAGATGGTACATGGAGATAATATAATTTGTGGGGGAGAGAGGAAAGAGCATTAGACTTGGGGTCAGAAGTCTTTGGTGAAAGAATCTGTGGCATTAGGCAGAGGCTCAGGCAGGCTAGTGGTTGCTATCAAGGATCATAACAGTGGAGCCAGTGTTGTTCCACAAGGTTGAGAGCTATGACTCCAGGACCAGAGAGGTCCTCCATAAATGCTAATGTGATGTTGAAATAATTTTTTTGCATTGACTATAAATAGATACATTTGTATTTACTTGTGTTCCTGTTGCTTCCCCAAATAGAACATAAGCTCCTTGAGGGCAGAGAATATTTTAATATTATGTCTGTCTTTCTGATACCTAGCCTAGATTATCCCTAACAAATGTCATCCAAACTCTGGCAGAATACTTCCAGTGACAAAGAGGTATTCCTTTATTTTATTAGGGAAAATATGAAGGGTTGTCCCTTTGACCAGAGAACTGTGACAACTTCAAGACCAGAAACCACAGTTGATTCTTGCCCCTCTTTGTGAGGCTGCTTCATTTCTGTATGATAAAGCGGAAAGACTTCTGGATTTAGAACCAAACGGTCTGGTGTTATATATTGGCCCTGTGTGACCTTGGGCAAGTGGCTACTTCTCTGAGCCTTGATTTCTTCATCTGAAAAAGGGAGTCAGAATACTTGGTCTCTAATTTCCCTCCAGCTCTAAATCCTATATAGGTCCTATAATCCTAGGATGCACATGTTACTAATAGGAAGTAAAGGAGTCCTGTTCTATGCGAGGAATATTTCCTTTGCAAGGAAATCAAATCCCAATCTACTTCCCTCCTTTCTCACCAACCTGACCCTTGATCCTTCTCTACTGTATTCACCTTCTCTACTGTATTCACCTTCTCTACTGTATTCACCTTCTCTACTGTACTCACCTTCTCTACTGTATTCACCTTCTCTACTGTACTCACCCTCTCCTTTTACCTGTTGTCCTCAACCCTAATTCGCATATCCTGATTTCTCCCATGCCCAATCCCATGAAATGAGGAGTCCGATTTATATCTCAATTAACAAAATTGAGAGATTGAGAGATGGCAAAGACTTCGGTTGTTTTCCTAGTCGAGGCTCTTTTTCTTGAATCCACCCTTCCCCATATTTTTTGTTGTTCTGCTCTTAATGAACCCAAACTGAAGAATTCACAGCGAGGGGCCGCTAGATCCAAATGTGGTTGAATTCTTCTGAAGTTACCCGGATGTCACTGAGCAGTCCTTTGGACCTCAGGAGTCTTGAAAGCCCTTTGGAATTTCCCCCTGAGTCATCAACACCCCCCCACAAAAAAAAACAAAAAAATCAGCTGCCATTGCTGCTGCTAGATTTCATCTAAATGGGCCACATGTACACAAACTTGTTATGAGAAAACAGTCATTCACAGGGCTGCTCAAGCAGGGTTTGATTTAGTTTAAAAATAAATTCCAAGTCTGTGGTTGATAGGAGACAAGAAATTAACAAACCCACTCACTTTCTAAGTTGGATACACCACTTAATCAAAATGAGTTGCTTTAACAACAGAGAATAGAAAGAAAAACTCAACTTGAGAACTGAAAAAAAATAGAGAAATCTCAAAAAAATTAATTAGAGTTGAAAAAATGAATTAAGTCTTGAGACAATGAATGGAGAATAACTGCCCCAAATCACTTCCTTCAGATGAAAGACATACTTCTTGGTAACAGAATTCTGTTAACAATCTGAGACTGAGATTAAGAACAACACTATGGTTCATTTTGACAAAGTAAAATATAGATTAAATCACCAGCCTTGGGGCTATCAAAACATCAAGAATGCCCCCATCTTGATTTTGATGTAGTATACATGTCTTGAACCATAGGTGAGGACATAAAAGTCTGCCTTCAGCTGAAATCTAGCATCAATGACCATGGCTCCAAAGTTCCCATTTTAAAGATATCGCCATATTTGGTCTATGAAGATTCCTTTGATAATGCCACTTGGTTGCACCTCAATGATTCACGTCTATGATCAATAGCCAACATTGATATAAATGTTTAAGTCGATAAATACTAAAAGGTATGCCTGAAAGAGCAACTAAGGAATGATACGTAATAATTATAATACAGTTCTATAATACCTTAAACACAAATATTTTTCCCATTTTACAGATGAGGGAACTGAAGCCCACAAAGTTTATTTTCCTTATCTATGACTCTACAAATAGTAAATATAAAGCCAGGATAGCCACTCAATTATCTCTGTCATCTTGATCCCAAGTTCAGTGTTTTGTTTTTCTACCACACCAAGAGGTCTCCTTAGATAATGTATGCAAAAATATTTTTAAAAGCACAAACCACTATATAAAGTCCAGGCATTTGTTATTTTAATGCTCATGCTGAACTCAAATTTATATGGTTTCTAATTGTTGGAGTGAGTGCTTAAGATTCATTTAAAAAATATGCTAGGAAACACTTCCTCTTCTAGATTTTCAACCCTCCCTGTTTTCTCTTGAGTGTAATATATCTAGATTAAACTGTATCATATCAATGAAAACTGACCAAGGATCTAGGTCCTCATCTGATGTCCAGCAGTGACTCACTCCATCATCATGGGACTTCACTTTTCTCTGCCTCGGTTTCTTCATCTGTAAAATGGGAGGGTTGGAAAAGAATTTCTAAGGTTCTACAATCATTTTAAATTAGAGGGGAAAGTCAACTAGACACCATATAAACACTCATAAAGACCTGTGCAAATCAATCACATATTGGTTTCTGGGGGTGAGGGTAGAAAGGGAAATGAATTTGGCAGTGACAGCTATAAAAAATGGAAAAAAAAGCCATCATAATCATTTGTTTTTTAAGAGTAAGGAAATTTTAAGTCAGAGAATTTGGGCTCCGCACTCAAACAGGCAACATGTCACAGCCAGGACTTGAAATGCTTATAGTCTAATGGAGATTCTTGAGAGAGTAAAGTAACAAAAAGAGCCTCTGAAGAGTGGATTCACAACAGCAGTCAGCTTCTTCACCACCACATGACCTAGTTACACATATTTTTGAAGCTAGATCTGTCTAGCTATCTATCTCACTTTCTTCACTTTCCTCTTAACAATGCTCCCAAGTGAGAGGATCTTTCACCAAAGCTTAACAGGCCAAATAACTAGCCCAAGGTGACGTGACATCCTTTGGCAACTGCTAAGCGTCAGTTCAGATGACACATACAGTAAATATAAGTCATGAATCAGCCACCTCAGAAATATTCAGACCTTCCTGAATTTATATTAACAGTTTATCTATTTTTTTCAAATTTAATCAGTAAAGATTCAATACTAAAATTACTTTCAAATCAAAAATTAAGCTTTATAGTAGAGATGTTAATCATTTATTACTTCATGGCATTATTTAATTTCCTTTGTAGGAAAAAAAATTGAGGTGCCCCTCCCTTTCTTCTGTTGCATCAACCTCTGAAGATGTATCAATCCTCACTAAGATTTGACTATAGAAATTTCTGTGATTTTAGCAACTACTTGGTAACCTAAAATAGTAGCTCAATAAGTAGGACCCTAGTGATGGAAAAGGATTGATGCTTCCAGTGGAGACCAGCATAACTGGAGAGTAATTTGAACACTCCAGTACTCCAGCTAAATACAGAAACTGGGGTTAAACACTGCTCTTCTCAAATACAACTTCTGGTAGTAGGAAATACACCAATAGGTCTGTCATAGGGGTAAAGTAAGTACTAAGGTAATGCAGACAACAGCAGAGAGAATTTTAAGAGAAGGGAGTGGTTAACAGAGAGAAAGCATTGGGTGATGTTTAGGAGTCCACAAAAATCTTTGGAGTAATCAGGTCCGGGGAGAAGTGAGTGATGAGAAGTTTTAACTAATGGATACAGTTTTTTTTTTAATTGAAAATCAAGGAAAGAGAGTGTTGCAGTGGTAACTTGAGAAAGTAAGAAGAGTATAGGAAATGTTTTTAGTTTTTGCACATTGGGGAGAGTTGAACATGTTTGTAGCAGAAAAAAAAGAACCGAGAGAGAGACAGAGGTAGAAGATGCAAGAGAGAAGGGAGATAATTAATGATAATTAAATAAGAGTCCAAAAGATTTGAGAGGACATGTAGTCAATAATGAATGAAAGGCTTAACCTTAGTAAATTAGACTAAGTTCTCATTTTAAAATCACTTTGTATTCTGAGTTAGGAAATGAAATGGACATTTTCATATATAGATATACAAATATAACTATCTTCCAAAACAGTAGGAGAGGATTGTTCATAAAACTGTACATCTCTATGTACCTTCTACTTATGTCCCTATTTTCTTTAAATAAATTCAACATGTAATTTTCAAAGCTGCCATGATTTTCTGTGATTCCTTGTTTTTTCTCTTTCGACAGAGGATACTTTATCCATATTCCCCTCATTCCTCTCACCTCCACTCTATAAATGAAAGAGAAAAAAGACAAAAGAAACAATAATTATGCATATAATCATCAAACAAAACAAGTATTCACATGGCCAAGTCCAAATAGATGTGTCCCATTCTAGACTTTGAGTCCATCATCATTTTGTTAGGAGACAGGGAGCATCCTTCATAATAGGTCCTCTAAAATCATAGCTGGTGATTGCATCACCCAATTAGGTATTTCAAAGTTGTCTGTTTTTATAAGTTTTTGTCATTGTCTAAATAAATTGTTCTACTGGTTCTGTTCACTTCTTTCAGCATTTTGTACATATAAGTTTTCTCAGGATTCTCTGAAAGTATCCCTTTTATCACTTCTCAATATTCAATAACATACTATAATTTAGTTATTCACTCTTCAATTAATGGGTATCCCTTAGTTTCCAGGTCTTTCCTACTGAAAACATAGCTGCTATAAAACTTTATGCGTATGGTTCCTTTTCCTTTTTCTTTGATCTTTTTGGTGTGCAGCAGGCCCCGTAGATATATTACTAGGTCACAAGATGTACACAGTTTAGTGACTTTGGGAGTATAGTTTCAAATTGCCATCCAGAATGGATGAACCAGTCAAATGTCCCTGTTTTGTGGAAGCCTCTTCAACATTTCTCATTTTCCTTTTTCATCATTTTTTTCAATCTGATGAATGTGAGGGAGAACTTTGAGTACTTTAATTTGTATTTCTCTAATTATCAGTACTATACAGCATTCCTTTTTTTAATGGCTACCATTTATCATTTGGGGAATGGCTCATTCATATTTTCTTTATATATCTTGGAAATAAGATCTTGATTATTGGAAGAATTTACTAAAGAGATTTTTCACCATTTATGTTTCCCTTCTAATTGTAATAGCTTTTGTTTTGTTAGTGCAAAACTTTTACACCATCAAAATGGGCTACTTCATCTTCTGTGACATTCTAGGAGAGATGTTTCTTCAGAGATATATACAGAAAAGAAGAAAAAGAAGGGTAAATAGAGAAAATTTCATTGTAGAAGGAAGGGAAGCTAAGGAAACTCTTATCACACGGCCTCAATCTCAGCAAAGTAGTAGGCTGCCTCCTGAAAATAAGAATGACAGCCATGAGGTTAGGATCTTGAGGAGACTGGAAAAGTTTTGATATAATCAATAAAGAAAGCAAAACTGTTACCTGACCAAGGCTGTGCCGTAAGATATACAAGTCTAAAAACCTTGGGAAAAAAGCAGATGTCTTATGATCTGTTGGTCAGTCCTTCCCTTCCTTCCTCACCCAACCCCTGCCAATACTCCTGTTATATATTATCCTATAAAAAATCTTTCATCAAGATGGTGGAGTAGAAACAAGGACCTGCCTGAGCTCTCCCCCAAATGGCTCAAAATTCTTGTAAAAAAATGACTCTCAATAAATTCTAGAGCAGTAGAAGTCACAAAATGACAGAGTAAAACAGATTTCCATCCCAAGACAATCTGGAAGGCCAATAGGAAGGGTCTATTGCATCAGGTTCAGAGTGAAGAGCAGCCCAGTGTGGGCCACACCAGTACAGATAGGACTGAAGCAGGCCTAAAGGCACTGAATCACTGGCACTTGTAGTGGTTTCCAGATTTCTCAAACCACAAATGCCAAAGGCAGTTTCAAAGATCAGTGGGAAAGTTCTCTTACCTTCATGAGAGAGGAATGTAGTCCGGCCTCAGCTCCAGTCCCAGCCCCAGGGTGGCAGCAGCTACTGCTGCAGCAGTGGCTGCTTCTGGAGCTCTCAGCCTACAGACAGTGGGGCAATCAAGCTTCTGTTCTGTGTCACAGGCCTGGATGGTGGTCCTGGGGTAAGGAAGAATGCTGGTTTGGCAAAAGGAATCCTACTCGCAGTTCCAGGGCAGAAAAGAATGCTTGTGGTTGCTCATGGACCAGAGTGTGGGCAAGGAGGAACTGAGAATTTAAAGGTCCCTAGAGATATCTCTGAAAACAGCTGCACAAAGCCCCTCAAACTTGGGGCACTACACCCTCCACTTAACAAAGGGCTCAAAAGTCAAGTAATTGGCTGAGAAAAGTATCAAAATGGGAGGGAAAATAAGACTATAGTGAAAATGTATTTCCTTACAATGAGGAAAGCACACACAAATACATATAGACACAAAGATATACACACACACATACACACACGTGTGTGTGTGTATATATATGTTGACAGAGGGCACAGGGTGAGCTAAATATGAAGGACAGATACCTAAAAAATAAAATTAAGTGTTGAGAGGAATGTACTGGGAGAAAGAGAAAGAGAGAGCTTTTCCAACCATGGGGAAAAGGAAGGAGGTGAGAGGGAATAAGTAAGCCTTATTCTCATCAGATTTGACTTCAGGAGGGAATGACACACACTCAGTTTGGTATGGAAATCTATCTTACCCTGCAGGGAGGCAAGGGCAAAGAGGATAGGAGAGGGAGGATAATACAGATAATACAGAGGATGACAGATTGGGGGAAGGGGTAATCAGAAGCAAACAATATTGTGGGGGGACAGGTCAAGGGAGAGAATGGAATAGAGGGCAGGACAAGATAGAGGGAAATGTGGTTAGTCTTTCACAACATGACTGTTATGGAAGTGTTTTGCATGGCAACACATATATGATCTATATTGAATTGCTTGCTTTCTCAATGAGGATGGGTGGGAAGGGAGGAAGGGAGAGAATGTGGAACTCAAAGCTTTTAAAATGAATGGTAAAAATTGTTTTTGCGTGAAACTGGGAAATAAGTTGTACAGGCAATGGGGTATAGAAATCTATCTTGCCCTGCAGAAAAATAGAGGGGAGGGGGATGGAAGAAGGGGGTGGTAGAAAGGAGGGCATATTGGGGAAAAGGGTGATTGGGATGTATGCTGTCCTGGGGTGAATGGAGGGGAGAGATGGGGAGAAACCTTGGAATTGAAAATCTTGTGGAAGTGATTGTTGAAAACTGAAAATAAATAAATTATATTAAAAATTAAAAAAAACTCTCATAAGGTGGCCTCCAAGATTCCATCCAATTCTAAGAGTCATTCAATCACCAGATATTTATTAAGTGCTTACTATATGCTTGGCACTGTGCCAAGAACTGTGATAACAAAGAAGTAAAAATAACCCCTTTCTTCAAGGAGCTTAAATTCTGAAAAAGGAAACCACATATGTATTTATGTATGCATATATATGTGTATGTGTGTATGTATAGATGTATACATATGTAGCAATAAATATATACTATATGCCATATCTATATACCTATATCTTTATATTTTTCTATGTATTTCTATCTATATCTATAACTCTATATACCTTTATGTATCTCTATATACCTATACCTATAATATACAAAGTAAATACAAGTTAATTTTAGAGAGGGAGGGAGTTAATATGCATTCATGTCAGTCACTATTGCTGATAGAAGGCATCAGCATTCTAAAGGAGACAAGATGCATATACACAGAAATAGACGCATGATGCTTACAAGAAAATTAGATATATACAAATACATACACATTAGCTTCACAGGGGGAGGGAGGTAATAAGCATTTATTCTATATACTGTATTCTATAAATTATATGCCAGTCCCTATGCTCAGAGAGTAAGGCATTAGCAGTTAAGAGGATAAAGAAAAGCTTCCTGCAGAAAAGTAGCATTTGAGCTGACTCTTGAACACAACCAGGGCTTCCAAGACTTAAAAGGAAAGCATTCCAAACATGGGAAAGCCAGTTCAAAGACATGAAGACAGTATATACCACATAAGTTGTTATGGCTAGCCCATAGAGTATGTGAAGGAGAGTAAAAATTTAGAAATATGGGAAGGAATCAATTTATGAGGAGCTTCTAATACCAAGCAGAGGAGATTATATCTATTTCTAGAGGGAACAGGGAGTCACTGTACTGTAATAAAAGGAGGGGCAGGATGTGACATGATTAGACCTGTGCTTTAGGAAAATCATGAGCATCAGAATGGAGGATAGATTGGAAAATAGAGAGATTTGAGGGAAGGCAATCAAAGAAGGGATTATTTCAATAATTTAGGAAAAAAGAAGAGAGAATGAACTGAGGTGGCTCTTTGAGTAGAGAGAAGGGGTTGAAAATGAGAAACTGGTCAAGATAGATATGAAAAATTTGGCAACTGATTGAAGATGGGTTATGACCAAGAGTGAGTGGTTGAAGATGATACTGAACTTGCATATTCCAATGAATGAAAAAGTGATGATGCCTTAGATAATAACAGGGAAATTCAGAAAAGTGGGAAGTTTGTGGAGAAAAATGTTAAGTTCCAGTCGTGTAAAACTCAACTAGGAACAGGAGACACTAATCTGTAGATAAGGATTCTAGAGGGTCCTGTGTTGACTTGATTTTAAAATGTAATATTATATACATTTTATTGTAATTTCATTTATTTTCCTAAATATTTCCCCATTACATTTTTATTGTGTTCAGACATCACTCAGGAGTGTCACTGTTGGAATAAACAGGTAGCTTATGTGCCTGACATCTATGATTTAGATGATTAGGGCCTGGAGCTTAGGAGAGATACCAGGGCTGAGTATATAGATCTGGGAGTCATCCATATAGAGAAGACAACTGAACCCATGGGAGCCAATTAGACAACTAAGTGAGAGGATATACAGATAAAAAAGAAGAGGGTCTTGGGTAACACCCATAGTTAGAGGATATAACTAACCTGTATAAAGAACGATCAAAGACTAAGAAAAAAACAGTCAGACAAAGAGGAGGAGGGATACCAAAAGCGAGTAGTCTCACAAAACCCAAACAGGAGAGAATATCTAGGGAGAAAAGATGGTCAAAAGTGTCAAATATTGCAGAGAAGTCTGGAAGGATAAGGAACTTTGAGTATCTTTGAGATTTTATTTCTGCTATTACTGTACTTAGCCTAAGGCTTACTACATAGTACAAATATAACTTTTTATCTAAAGAGTTGGAGTGAAGTGAAGAAATGCAGGTATTAAAAAATCAGTCATCTGACACCTAGAAAAACCTAGGGAAAATATTGTTCTCTCGGAAAAAAGCATTTTATACCATGTTTTCAAACTTTGATGCTATCTAAATATATTAACATTTTGTTGGTGTAACAGATAATAGCTTGAAGTCAGGGAAATAGATTCAAATCCTGCCTCTCGAAGATACTTTCCATGTAGCAATGGAAGAGTCCTGTAAACTCTTGCTCTGTCAGGAAATTCTCCAAGTTACTAAGCTACAGAAGAGGTCCTTCCCGTGGAAGGAATGTTCAAATGGGGAATTCCCTGTGATGAAATCACAGGTCTAGACTACTCCCCAACCCCATAAAAGTTCAATGATAACTGAGGTTTTTGTAACAGCAAGTTGCAATCAGAAAACATTTTTGTAAGATGCAATGTGATGTAATAAAAAAGGTACCACAATCGGTATCTGAAGATCTGGATTCTAATGTTGTTTCTATTACTATCAGACTAGTTTCAGCCTCTCAGTTTCTTAATCTGTAAAATTAAAGGGTTGCACTGGGTTTTCTCTAAGGCATATTTCATCTTTCAAGTTCCATTCTCTGACCTTTAGCTAAGGATAATCCCTGTAGGACCATCTGATATTTCACAGATCATGGGTTCTAAGGTCTACACCTGGTGGGGACTTCAGTCCTTTCATCTGTTTTGTTCAGATGAAGAACTGTGAAGAGCCTGATTCAGCTGGTTCCAGCACATCCCTACCTGTGACTCTAAATTTTGATTTCTTTCCTTAGCGCCATTAGGAATCATACATGGTACCATTTCAAAAAGAAATAAACAAAGACCGTAAGCAGCCTAAAAGCTTCTGAGTTGGAAAAAGACAAATAGATCAAGAGTATCCTCATGCGATGTACTTTTCCTCTTTCTTTGTTTCGGATATACATTTTGTATAATCAATTTATATGATGTTTATGCTAGAAACCCTTGATGGATATGCTGAGATATTTTTATTAAAAAGCATTCCATCTCTATCTTTAAACCCATAATTAAATGATAAGCATATTAAATTTTCTTAGTCACAATACTATCTTCAATCTGATGGCATGATGACTAGATAATCATTTAGGTCACTTCTAATTCTGTGTATAACCTTTTTAAGTACAGACATTTTAATAACAATAGATAGAATTTATTAGTAATTAACAACTGAAACTAGTTTGGGAGGTAGGTGCTATTATTATTGCTATTTTATAAATTAGGAAACTGAGGTCAGCAAAGGTTAAATGACTTGCCCAAGGTCACACAGTTAGTAGATATCTAAGGTCATATTTGAATCCAGGTGTTCTTGACTCCAGGTCCAGTACTCTAACTCACCCTGTCACCTCACTGCATAATTGATTTTATTTGTATCCTAACAGAGGGAGAAAAATGGTTTGAGTTGAAGGTCAAACATAGATGTTGGCTCTAGAGATGGCAGTCCTAAGACTCTTTCTCAAATGGTCTACTTGCATATTAATCAGATCCTTAGAGAAATCTTTGTTTTCTTTCATTTTATCACCTTTTCTTGATGAGCTGCCCCTGCCCATGTAATAAGCACATGTCATCCATCCAGTCATAAGGCAACATTCAAACCCAGTAGGTTCTGTTCCAAAATGAGTTAGAGAGGTCTAATACCTTTCAGGACACCTTACGTATACTAGAAACTTGATTAATGTTTGCTGTTGATGATGCAAAAGTAGAAAATAACCATGTTTTGTTGTTAGTAATGGATTAACTTGGGTTTTACCTCCCCAACACGGGAACCTAATGGGTCTTTAATCAAAACTAACATCTCCTTGAGTTTCCTGTTATTGAAGAGCCTAATAACCTGAGAAGGTAAACCAAGATGGCACCTGCCAGAAGACTGGGATTACAGAGCATTAAGGAAATTCTCAGAAATGATTCTTAGCACTTTATAGGAGCTAAGATATTTCACAAATAGGGAAATTTCAAAGACCTATACTATTTCTAACCATTCAAATTCAAGAATGAATAGGAGACCTTTCTATCTATGGAGGAGGAAATAAGAACTCAAGGACTGCTCATATCCTAATTTCTATTGTTCTGATGACCTGTTCTGTAACCTGAAGCAAATTTCTAAACCTCATTCTCCCTCAATTCCCATATCTATTAAATGGGAATCACCAAACAAACCAAGAATTGTCTGATAGGAAAGTGAACTCTAAAGGATCAGAATAATTCTCAACTATGAAATTAACTCTCTTATATAACAGTGAATGTAAATACACCAGCTGACTTAATTATTATTTTTCCTGTGGATCTCTGAGAAATCTATTATTCTGATCTCCAAGCAGTTTAATATTAAAGTGAGTTAAGCAGTTCTGTCCCCATACTGAATTCATCTCAAAAGTGTTTTAAGAGTTTTTTTTCTTTTCCTACAAATAAATTCCCTTCGCTGTATTGTATTCTTTTTTCTTCCAACTAGAATGTTTCACTGTGCCCATCACAAATGTATTCTAGTGCTACATTGATCCCAAGAAAAAATAATTTTCCCTTTCTCCCTATGCAATATTTTTGTATTCTTCAAGAACTCTCTAAGTTAAAGAGGGATTAGTATAACTTTCCTCTTTCCTAATAATATGCCATAAAAATAAAACCTTCATTAACACAACTCTTCAAGAAGTAGTATAGCAAATAGAGTGCTGAGCTGGATGTCCAGAGGACCTGGGTTCAGATCTCTACTCTGACAGTATATGTGAACCAGGGCAAGACACTCAAGCACTAAGTGCCTCCGGCAATTCCTTAGCATTTATCTATTAAGTCATGTGGTTACCTCTGCATCTATGGAGGAAATGTCTATACCAGAAATAACAGCTCCACACTAATGAAATAACACATCCTTGTAACTGAAATCCTCAGGGGATAAGCTGTTCTGGTTCATTTAATCCTCTGACTAAGTTTGAGGGTTTTTTAAGCCCTTGTAGAAAATCTTTCTGGCAGATGTTAATCAACTTTCCTGTATAGTGTAATTTCTTCCTGTATTTCTCCCTATACTGTGTCTTTCCTTGTTGGTTGAGGATCTTAGGGAGCCCTATGGTTACCTAAGTAAACATCAATCATCACTATAAAGTAGCAGGAGATTTGGCTGAGTAAATACTGACTCCAGGACCCATTTGGAAAATTGTTGAAATTTTTCTTCATTCTTCGATAGTTTATTTTCCTGTTGTTCTTGCTTCTTTTTCCTTAAGGAAGAGGAAAGGAATGTAGATAGTGTGGTAGAGTGGAAAGGATGCTGAATTTGGAATAAGAGTACTTGGCTTTGTATCTTGACTCTCAACATTCTACCTGTATTATCCTGATCAGTTTCCTCATCTGTAAAATGGGAGGGCCAGACTAGATGAGCTTTCAGTTCCCTTACAACTCCAAATGTATAATCCTGTTAAGTTCTAAGGCAGCATGGGAAAAGGGAAGGGGATACTGGAGTTAGGAGATATATGATTAAATTCTGTCTTAGACATTTCCAGTTCCAAGATCTTGGGAAAGTTATTATGAACCATTCTGAGCTATAGGTTCCTCATATATCAACTGGAGATGATTTGCTGTTCAGTTGTTTTTCAGTCGTATTTGACTCACTATGACCCCACTAGGAATTTTCTTCCAAGATATTGGAGAGTTTTGTCATTTCTTTTTCCAGCTCATTTTACAGATGAGGAAACTGAGGTAAACAAGGTTAAGTGACTTGTCCAGGATAACATAGCTAGTAAATGTCTGAGGTCAGATTTGAACTCAGGAAGATGAGTCTTCCTCACTCCAGGCCTGGCATTCTATGTGCTATTGAGCTCTATCCACTGCACCACCTAGCTGTTCCTAGAACAGTATTATTGTCAGGAAAGTGGTTTGTAAACCTTAAAGCACTACCGAATTTTAAATTATCGTTATTAGTTGAGGTTTCAGGTAGTTGGATTGGAACGCTCATCCTCCCATCTCCACCAGCCCTCATCCCATTCATATTTCAAGATCCAGTTCAGATTCATAGGTTTGGCATTGGAAAAGAGGTCACCTTGTCCATAGGTGTCAAACTCAAATAAAAATTAATGCTATAACAATGCTATATATTAACTTAGAAAACTACAAATTAACATTATGTTGTACTAGATTTTTATTTATTCTGTTAAACATTCCCTAATTATATTTTGATCTAGTTTGGAATTTTGGAGGCACCTTATAGCCTGTGGACTCCAAGTTTAACCATTTTTATGTGTTCCAACCCTATCACAGACAGGGAAAATGATACCCAGAAAGTGGAAATGACTTTGAACCCAGGGTCCTGCTCCTGAAAGTATTCTCCTTCTACTGTACTACCTATTGCCTCATCAGAGTTTTACCACTCCAGCCCCACCAGAGGTAATCCTTGAAGCCCCTTGGAACTTCCCTCACACTTTTGTATTTCACATCCTTCATCGTACTGCTCTTATTTGGGAGCATGACTCAAGCTTCACCCCCTCTAGATTATATGGCAAGAATTCTATCTTACTCCTCTTTGTATCCCCTTCACAATTTAGTTTAATGTACTACACTTATAGATTTAATGCTGGAAGGAACCTTAGGGCCCATCCAGTCCCACTCTCTAATTTTACAAATAAGGAAAGTAATTTTATTTTAAAATTTTACATATATAAACATATATCTAACAAATATTATATCTATATTATATATAAATACAAAATATATAAATTTCTATAAAAATTCTTTTTCATTTTATAAATGAGAAAACTAACTTTCAGAAAAATGAAGTGATTGGACTAAGTGGTAAGTGATAAAAGTAGGTATTGAACCCAGACCTTCTGACCCCAGAGCCAGAGTTCTTTCCATTCTCCACCACGCCTCATAGGATTTACTAAGTCATTTTTAATTGAACTGATTTTTGTACTTTTTGTTCCCCTTTATTAGGAGTTATAATTAGCAATTCTGGCTTGTGGGCCAAGCATCACCAAATACAACCAAGGCAAGTGGTAGGAAAGGCATAACAGGATCCACTTTTTTAGATAAACTGAATTGAAATGGCAGAGGGAAAAGGGAGACTTTGAGGAAAGACCTCTTTACTAAGGAGACAAGACTCCATGAATAAACACCCTAGGATATACAAGACTCCTGCTCGGCATAAGAAGGGAGAGACAAGAGGCAGGGCCAGACTAGGGAGGAGTTTGCCAGGGGTATTAGTCACCCTAGGGAGGAAGCAGCACCCTCTGGTAAACTCTCCTTCTAATTATTATTGCTGATTAGATAGGAAGTTCAGTTGTTTCAAGTTCAGAGGAGTATTAGTGCTGAAAGGATCCTCTACATTTACGTGTCAAAGTCCCTTAGCTCTGACTCTGTCTTTCCATGATCCAGGCCTAATATTTTCAAAAGAAATTGTAATTCTGAAAGGTTTTAATCCCCCCCCAAGTACCCCAACTCCTTTATTAAACCAATATTCCTGAATATCCTTCCTTCTCCTCAACCTTCTGTATCCTAGACCAGAATTTTACCATAATAACCAATCTTTTTTTCTCCAATTTAAAAGGTGGCAAGTTCTTTGATGCAAATAATTTGAGTCATCTAACTTCAAACTAAGATCAAGATCAACCGTTACAAGAGAAAAGGCTATAGGAAAATAAACATGAATTTGGGAGAATTCTGAATGTTTGAAATGAAAAGAAAGTGGAGTCATCATGCAAACTTGGCTTATGAAAGGCCAAAACTTGAATTCATTTGTATTAATAGTAGCCTTTTCCAAATTATTTCCAAAGAAAATTAGAAATGACAAAATTTGGTACTAGAAGAAAAATGCTCTGTTTGAAACCTGTGCCTTTACCTTGTCATATTTTCTCTTTAAATGACTGATTTCTACAATTTGGAAATGTCTTCAAAAAAGTGACTCAAATGTCCCAAGATCCAATGACTAATTATATTCAGTATACCAAAGTCAATGACAGAAAGAAAAACTATATAGATCAAAGTATTTATAGTAGGACATTTTATAGTAGCAAGCAAAGAACAAGAAACAAAGTAATTGATCAAGTACTATTTGTTAAGCATCTACTATGTATCAGACACTGACAATGCAAAAACAAATAAAAGTAAAGACAATCCTCTGCCCTCAAGCAGGTTATGATCTTGTGGCAGAAGATAAAACACAAAAGGAAGCTGTAGTTGTAGGAGACAAAGGCGGAAAAGGGACCCAAGGCAGGAGAATGATGGACAGTTCCCAAGAAGATGGAAAGCAGTGCAACTGTTGGGAAATGGGGAGAAAAACTATTCAGAGCCCCTTTTATATTTTTAATAATTAATTTCTTTGTTTTCAGTTTTCACCAATCACTTCCATGAGTTTTAAATTTTCTTCCTCTCTCTTCCCCCTCTTTCCCCCCAAGATGGTATGCAATCTTATATGGGTTCTACACACACATTCTTATTAACACCTTTTCACATTAGTTGTGTTGTATAGAAGAATTAAAACAAATGAGAGGAACCATGAGAAACAAACCAAAACCCAACAAAAGAGAAAATAGTCTGCTTCATTCTATGTTCTGACTCCATAATTCTTTCTCTGGATATGGATGGCATTTTGTATCATGAGTCCTTAGGAAATGTTTTAGGTTCTTACATTGCTGTGCAGGGTTAAATTTATCAAATAAAGTCATTGCATCCTGTGGCTGTTACTGTGTATAATGTCGTCCTGGTTCTGCTCATTTCACTCAGTATCAGTTCATATAATTCTTTCCAGGTTTTTCTGAAGTCCACTTGTTCATCATGTCTTCTAGCACAATAGTATTCCATTGTATTCATATACCACAACTTGTTCAGCCATTCTCCAGTTGATGGGTATCCCCTCCACTTCCAGTTCTTAACAACCACCAAAAAGAAATATAAATATTTTTGTACATGTGGGACCTTTTCCCATTTTTATGATCTCTTTGAGATACAGCCCTAGAAGTGATATTGCTGAGTCAAAAGGTACGCACATTTTTATAACCCTGTGGGCATAGTTACAAATTGCTGTCCAGAATGGTTGGATCAGCTCACAACCCCACCAACAATGAATCAGTGTTCCAACTCTCCTACATCTTCTTCAACATGTATCATCTTCCTGTTTTGTCATGTTAGTCAATCTGGTAGGTATGATGTGGCACCAGAGACCCTTCTTTAAATAGAGGCCCTGAAGCACATGACCTTACCCCGCAGTCAGAGGGTCCATTAAGAGGGTCAAAGGCCACTGATGAGATGTGAGGACAAGGCAGGTTCATTCTTACATTTTGATGAAATTTCCCTGTGATGATGGGAATGGTGAACAAGTTGCAATAAATGAATGTAATCCAATTTTATTGTGCTGTAAGAAATGACCAATATGATTAATGCAGAAAAGCATCTAAAGATTTACATAACCTGATGCAAAGTGAAGTAAATAGAGCCAGGAAAATGATACATAATGATTGCAACAATGTAAATAAAAAAACAATAGAATGCTGTGAAATTATAACAATCAGTCTTGGCATCAACAAATTGGAAGGAGACTCCACCACCACTCCTTTGCAAAAGTTAGCGTTTACAGAAGTGCAACATTGTGTATAACAGCAGTGTTTTTGTTGATTTGTTGATCTGATACGCTGATTTCTTTTGCTCAGCTCTTTTCTTCCTCTTTTTGATTTTTCATTGTAAGTAATGGCTCAATGGAGAAGGAGGAATACTATGATGGGGGTTGGGGTATAGGGGGTGGGAAATGTTTGTTGAATCATTTCAGTTGCGTCTGACTCCATGAACCCATTTGGGGGGTTTGGGGCAGAAATACTGGAGTAGTTTGTGATTTCCTTCTCCAGCTCATTTTACAACGGAGAAACTGAGGCAAATCGTTCTTGCCCATGCTCACATAGCTATTAAGTATCTAATGCCAGATTTGAACTCAGGCAGATGAGTCTTCCTGATTCCAAGCACAACTTTATCCACTGTGTCACATAGCTGCCCATGGGACATGTAGATGTTATAAAAAATAAACTATATTCAAACTACCACTTTTTAGGAAATTTTGATTGATCTCTCCCACCCTAGGTCACTAGCAGAGTGGCTTCCGATGAATCCAGCGTACAAGTGGGTAATTGCTCCGCCTTCCTCGGTGTCTGTGCTATGAACTTTTCCTTGCAAGAAGAATTCCTGAGACAGTCAACTAGCCAATAAAAATTCATTCAGCCAAACGCTGTGCTAAGTCCTGGGGACACAGAGAGGGGAAAAGACAGTCCCTGTCCTCAAGGGCCTCGCGGTCGAAGGGGGAAGACAAGATGCAGACAACTAAATACAAACTCTATCCACGATAAACCAGAAATCGTCAAGAGAGAGAAGACACTAAATTAATAGGGACCAAGAAAGCTTTCCTGTTAAAGGAGAAATTTTAGCTGGGAATTGAAGGAAATGAAGGAAGCCAGTAGGTAGAGATGGGAAGGGAGAGCAATCAGCTATGGGAGTTAGCTAGTGAAAATGGCCCAACACTGGAGATGGAGTGTCTTGTCCAGGGAATAACAAAGAGTCCGGTATCATTGGATTACTGAGTACTTGGTGGGGCATAATGCAAAAAATATTGAAAAGGTAGGGGGAAGGGAGTTTGTGAAGGGTTTCAAATGCCATATTCTATATTTGACACTGAAGGTGATAAGGGATCAGTGGAGGCAGGAGGGAGGGGATGAGACCTGTATACTACAGCATCGACTGTCGTTTTATTGTTTTCTTCTTGTCTTTTATTGCTGACCTTTCAGTGCCAGGCTTCTAGGAAAAGAGGAACAAATGGCAGCTGACTAAGGACTGTATGGAGAAACACAAGGACTCGAGTTAGCTGCACCATGAAGTTGTGGCACCATGATAATAAGCAAGATGACCAAAGCACAACACGTTGAGAAACATCTTGATCCTGGACAAGAAGCAGAGACTGGGCATCACTAAATGAGAAGATTCAGAGTGCTCAGACTAGCAGCTATGGTAAATCCCAATGGGTTGGTAATCTCAAGTTCGGAAGAAGATAGGGTTTGATTTCCTTTATTGTCTTCATAGTTTCTTTCGCTCCTCATCCACAATCCTGATACAGGTGATGTATACCCCTTTCTTTATTCCTTTTCATGATCCATATATGGTTGGAGGTTGTTTGGTCATCCCTACCACACAACCATGAGGAATTTTAGGAGGTGACTGGAGGTGAATGGTTCATACAGGAGCACTTGATCTGTTTGGGTTTTTTTTGCTTCACTCTATTCTACAGACAATGAACTTTGAGATCACAGCATACTAAGTCTCTGAATTCTATGACTTCAACAGGCCATAAATGGAGAGCAAGGACTTCAGACAGGGTGTGGGCTTTTGAACTAGGTACAGATGGCAGATCTTATATCTTAATATTTGAGCAATGTTCTACAAATTGTAGAGTTAACCACAGAAGGCAAATTTAAATTGCTTAATTGTATTGACAAAGTATAGGTTTGGCAGGGTGGAGAGTGGGAGAAACAACCTAGACGTATGCAAGCTGTAGGTCCTTTGATGGCCAGTGGAGACACTGTAATTTCATAGAAAAATTATTCTGTACAAGAAAGAAAAAGATACTGAGGAAACTGAGCTGATGGCTTAAGGAGAATGCTGCTTTATGGGTAAACATGATTATAGTATTCCATGGATTAATTAATATAATGACATAGTACTTTTCTTCAGACTTTAGGATAACATTTATACAGTAAAGTTCTTAGAATCTGGAACTGAAAACAATTATTGACATTTGTTTAAATTCTTCATTAAACAGAAGAAGCTGAAGACCATTAAGTCATTCAACAAGCATTTATTAAGTACCTACTATGTTCCAGGCACTACGCTGGGTGCTAGAAATACAAAGACAAAAAGACTTCATTCTTGAGGAGCATATATCCTTTTGGAGGGAGAGAGCATGAATATAAGTAAATAACAATATATATACAAAGTAGATGCAAAGTTATTTCAGGGGGCTCTAGAAACTATGAAAAGCAGGGTAGACTTCCTGGAGGAGGTGATACTTAACCCTAGTAAGCCATGTAGCTTAGCTCTTACAAATTCTTGCCCAAAAGAAATTCCTACTATAACAGTTAATAAGTGGCCTTCCAGATTCTGCTCCAATAAAAGCAAACTCAAAAAGTCAAGGCAACGAGCATTTATTAGGCACCTACTACATACCAGGTAGCATGCAAAATTCTGGAAATACAAATACAAGCAAAAAGAAAAGACAATCCCTGCCCTCGAAGAGCTTCCATTCCAATGAGGGAAGATAAAATATAAATGAAAGCTGAAAAGAGGAAAGGGGAGGGAATGAACTTGCCCCAAGAAATTGTAGGGAAATTCCTGGAGCAGAGTCAGGAGGTCAGCCTAGAGGAGAAGGAAGACAGGGTTGTTTTGGGCATCTTCCCTAAAATAGAGGTTCTGGGAAGAACCAGCCAGTCAGAGGGAGATCTCAGAGCAATGGAGACTTCACACTTGCTAATATGTGAAGTCCAGAGCTGGAGTGAGCTTCCAGGGTGAAGAGACTCCTGAGGTATTGTGGAGTAAGCCCGGGAGAAAAGTCAGGAATGCAGCCTAGAGAGGAAGACTTCTTCACACAGCCCACTGCATCCCTTGCAGCAGCCTATTATGGACAGCTATGGTCTTTAGGAAAGATTTTCCCCCCTAACATGAAGCCTAAATCTGCCGCTTTGGAAAGTGTCCTCATTGCTTTCACTTTTAACTTATAGGACAGGATAAAATGCATCAAATCCCTCTGTGAGAGGTCAGCCTTTTGAGCACGTGGATTATTGGGAGAAAAGCATTTTGTCACCCATAATATGCTACATATATGAGTTATTTCTATGCTTACTTTTTGTCCTTGTAGTGCCCTTCTAGATTTTCCTATCTTTGCCCTATGTGTGGTTCCTCTTCTTCAACGTGCCAAAGGGTGAAATGTCCTAGGTACCCTATTATCTCATAAGTGTCGCACAACACAGTAGGATCACAGGAAACATTACTTGAGGTCTGGCATGGACCTAGTATCTTGGAATTAGTGACTCCATCCTTGCATTTAATGGTTTTATTTAAAATTCTAAATCTGAATGGGGGTGGAGTCAAGATGGCGGGGTAGAAAGACTCACGTATACTAGCTCCGAACCCACAGTCCATGGATTTAATGTAAGAAGAGCTCCCCACAAGTTCTGAATCACTGCAGGGTGTGCAGAAACACAGTGGAAGAGATTTCCAATCCAGAGAGCCCTGGAGAGCAGTCCCCAGGGTCCCTCGCACCCCGGAAAGTGGAGTCCACCCCAGCACTGCCCTGGCTGCGCAGCCGAGAGGAACAGATCTGAGCAGGCTTCAGGGATGGAACCTCCAGCGGCCGCGAAGGTGCCTCCACCCACAGACGCTACAGGTCAGTGAGAGAGATATCTGGGCTGGCCGAGAGGGGAGCAGGGTGTCTCCGTGACTCAGGCCCCCTCAGAAGGAAGCAGCAGAGGCAGCAGCAGAGGGAGAGGCTGGGGAAGGAAGCGGTGGAGGCAGAGGCAGGGACAGCAGCAGAGGCAGCGGCGGCGACCCAGGACTCCCTGAGCAGCAGGCAGAGCTTCAGGTCTCTGCATAAACCCCATGAGGGAGCTGAGCCTAGGAAACGGCCCTGCCCCCACCCGAGCACCAGAACTTAAGCTCGCATTGAATAGCAGCCATGCCTGCCGCGGAAAGCCCATTTGAATCTCAGACCCCAAGCATTAGCTGGGCGGATCTAGGCAGGGGTGGAGAGGAATCTCAGAAGTCAAATAACTGCCTGGGAAAATGCCCAGAAAAGGGAAGAAAAATAAGACTATAGAGAGATTCTTTGAGCAGGTGCAAATGTTCCCGCCTTTCAATTCTGATGACGAGGAACTATTCTTACCATCAGGGAAAGATGTGGAGGGCGGGGCCTCTGTATCCCAGACATCCCAGGGGGATGTCAGGTGGGCTCAGGCCCTGGAAGAGCTCAAAAAGGATTTTGAAAATCAAGTTAGAGAGGTGGAGGAAAAACTGGGAAGAGAAATGAGAGAGATGCAAGAAAAGCATGAAAAACGGGTCAATACCTTGGTAAAGGAGACCCAAAAAAATGCTGAAGAAAATAACACCTTGAAGAATAGGCTTACTCAATTGGCAAAAGAGGTTCAAAAAGCCAATGTGGAGAAGAATGCTTTCAAAAGCAGAATTAGCCAAATGGAAAAAGAGGTTCAAAAGCTCACTGAATTTAATAGTTCTCTCAAAATTAGAGTGGAACAGATGGAGTCTAATGACTTTCTGAGAAACCAAGAAATCACCAAAAAAAACCCAAAAGAATGAAAAAATGGAAATGTGAAATATCTCATTGGAAAAGCAACTGACCTGGAAAATAGATCCAGGAGAGACAATTTAAAAATTATGGGACTACCTGAAAGTCATGATCAAAAAAAAGAGCCTAGATATCATCTTCCATGAAATTATCGAGGAAACTGCCCTGACATTCTACAACCAGAGGGCAAAATAAGTATTGAAAGAATCCATTGATCACCACCTGAAAGAGATCCAAAAAGAGAAACTCCTAGGAACATTGTGGCCAAATTCCAGAACTCCCAGGTCAAGGAGAAAATCTTGCAAGCAGCTAGAAAGAAACAATTCTGGTATTGTGGAAATACAATCAGGATAACTCAAGATCTAGCAACTTCTACATTAAGGGATCGAAGGGTGTGGAATAGGATATTCCAGAAGTCAAAGGAACTAGGACTCAAACCAAGAATCACCTACCCAGCAAAACTGAGTATAATACTTCAGGGGAAAATATGGTCTTTCAATGAAACAGAGGACTTTCAAGCATTCTTGATGAAAAGACCAGAGCTGAAAAGAAAATTTGACTTTCAAACACAAGAATGAGAAGAAGCATGAAAAAGTAAACAGCAAGAGAAGTCATAAGGGACTTACCAAAAGTGAACTGTTTGCATTCCTGCATGGAAAGACAATATTTGTAACTCTTAAAACTTTTCAGTATCTGGGTAGTTGGTGGGACCACACACACACACACACACACACACACACACACACACAAACACACACGTACATACATGCATGCACACACACATACACACATGCACGCACATACAGAGACAGAGAGCACAGAGTGAATTGAATAGGATGGGACCATATCTTAAAAGAAATTAAGGTAAATGGTGAGAGAGAAAGGTAGGGGGAGGAAAGAGGGTGAAATGGAATGGGGTAAATTATATCTCATTCAAGAGGCAAGCAGGAGAATTTTAGTGGAGGGAAAAAGAGGAGAGCTGAGAAAAAAAACAAGAAGTTTACCCTCATCACATTTGACTAAAGGAAGTAATAAAATGCACACTCATTTTGGTATGAAAACCTATCTTACAGTACAGGAAAGTGGGGGAGAAGGAGATAAGCAAGGGGGGGGTGATGATGGAAGGGAGGGCAATGGGAGGAGGTAGCAATTTGAAGTCAACACTCGGGGAGGGACAGGATCAAAAGACAGAATAGAAACAATGAGGGGCGGCATAGGATGGAGGGTAATTCAGTTAGTCTTACACAACACGACTATTATGGAAGTCATTTGCAGAGCTACACAGATAGGGCCTATATTGAATTGCCTGCCTTCCCAAGGGGAATGGGTGAGGAAGGAGGGATGGGGAGAATTTGGAACTCAAAGTTTTAGGAACAACTGTTTAGTATTGCTGTTGCTACTAGGAAATAAGATATACAGTTAATGAGGACTAGAAAGTCATCTGGCCCTACAGGACAAAAGAGAAGATAGGAACAAGAGAAGGGAGGGATGATAGAAGAGAGGGCAGATTGGAGATAGAGAAAATTAGATTGCTTGGTGTATTGGGGTGGGGGAGGGGATAAAAGGGGAGAAAATTTGCAACCCAAAATTTTGTGAAAATGAATGTAAAAAGTTAAATAAATAAATTTTTATTAAAAAAAGGCTAAAAAATAAAATTAAATAAATAAAATTCTAAATCTGACAAACAAGAAGTAAAGTGAGCATTTTCATAAACAGTCAAATAGAAAAGAGAATCTTACATGAAACTACATATCCTTATTATATACAGTTTTCTTTTGCTTTTAAGTACATAATAAATCCAACATGTAATTTTCAACATGCCCTGCCTACTCATATTTCCTTTTTGCCTTCCTGGTATTCCTAAGTTCCCACATTCTTTCTGTATAATGTTAAACACATTTCTTGAGTAATATTGATGAAAAAGATCATAGTGACAGCTCTAATGTCTGTAAAGCTGGGTCTCTTGCAGTCTAATTGAGGGATGGAGTGAACTAGCGCTTAGCCTCAAGTGTGACATGGTGACATGATACTCTACCTCCTGGTACTGGAAAATCCCAAAAGTATAGAATTTTAAAGTTATAAGGTAACCCTATGACCATCTAATCCAACTCATAATAAAAAAAATCCCTATTACAACATATATGACAAATGGACTTCCAGATTTTGCTTGAAGACTTTCAAAGAGAAGGCAACCTGTTTCCCACTGGAGACAGTCCATTCCTTTTTTTTTTTTTTTCAGTTTTCATTGTTAGAAAGTTTCCCCAGATATCAAGCTTAAATTTCCTTCTTTACAACCTCCACTCATTTTTCCTGATTCTGGTTTCTGGAGCCAAATAGAACAAGCCTGATTTTTCTTCCACATCGTTTTTCTGGATCTCTTTCAGAGTGGTTACTATTATCATTTGGTGATGATACACTTTCAGCATCTGATACGTTGTCCCACAGGTAGATGATTCATGACCAGTTTTGGCCACAGTTTTTTGTTCCGTGAAGCCAGTGAAAGCTTTTGGTTACTTTTAGGTTGATGTACAAGAGTGCTTTGCCCAGTTCACATGTTCAAACTGTGCTGCCCTGGCAAGTTGACTGAGTCTTTTTAGGTGTGAGCCTAAGGGGCTCGGAATGGAAAGAACTTGATTTAATTTTTGGCTCTGGATCATACTGTGTTACTGGCCTCTGTGTGATCACAAGCAACTCACTTCACTTCATTAATCATCTCTAAAATGGGAGAAATAATACTCAACTATCTATCACAAAGGATTTTTTTGAGAAAAGCAGTTTGTGAACTGCTTCATAAAAAAGACTTCATACACTAGTATATAGTTATGAACATGTTGGAGGTCCTAGATAGCAATGTTAAGAACCTTGGATGCTGAAGAATTTTCACAAGGCAGAAAACAGAGGCTGATTCCAGGTTTTTTAATTTCTGCTAGCATTTTTTGGTCTGGCTGCAAAGAGTACGTTGAATTAAACTAGCCTGATCAGACATGGTTAATGGATCACGGTGGGGAAAGGACACCATCAGCTACAGACAAAAGCATACCACCATGGCCATAAAAGCAACTGGCAGGAAACTGACCTTATAAACCAAGGGAAGTTACTAGTCTTGGTCAAAATACTCTGAATATTAGACCAATGACTGTCCCAGGCCAAAGAAAGCAAATACTCTTTCAGGAGTTTACTTTCCTAATCCAAACAAATCTCTGTAACTGCCTCACAACAACTGTAAAGAACAGGTAGTTCCTTGCTGTTGTGAGCTATGTTCACATGGCAGTCAGGCCAGGTCAAAGCCCATGGCCACACAAGGGCTTCATCATATTGTTTGTGCATGCCTCTAGTGGGGACATAATAATTATAGTAACTGATAGTTATATATTAATACATGACAGTTATATAACAGTAAGAAATGACATTTTATGGTATACTTTGCAAAGTGCTTTTTGTAAACTATCTCATTTGAGCCTCATTACTATCCTGTAAGAGAGGTGCTGCAGGTATTATTATCACCATTTCAAGGATGACAAAACTAAAAATCAGAGAGGTTAGGTGATCTCCCATGGTCTTACAGTTGGTAAATGGCAAAGCCCAATTCAAACCAAATTCATAACATCAGAAATCTAGATCTGGAATGGATCAAAAGTGTATTGATTATTTATAGAGTCCCTGCATTTTACAAGTCAGGAAACTGAGGTACATGTAGTTTAAATGACTTACCCAAGGGCACATAAGAAGTAAACATTAAAGGTGGGATCTGAACCCAGATCTTCAAGGTTCCAGGTCCAGCATTCTATCTGCTGAATCATTAATACCAGCTCTTATGATATATCCATGCAAAATCAGTAATGATTTGGTCTCTCTTCCTACTGTTTGGCTCTTTTTCAGTCTTGAGTATTCTGGATAATAACCAGAAACAATAACAAGAGGCTCAAATGGAATAGTGATGATGATAATGATGATGACGTCAACAGGGACCCTTTCGACAGCATTTGAAAGTTTTCAAAGCAAGATAGTACACTAAGGCAGGAAGTACAAATTGTAAAAATTCCAAAACTTAAAGGGATTTGTGGGTGCCTTCTCCCATGACCCAGATCATTACCTCTTCATGCCTGCCCAGCCTATACTACTTTTGTCCTTGCCATACAATAAATTTACTATCAGCAATCTCTGATGTATAGAGGGCCTTCCTTGAGTTTTCCTGATGAACTGAGAATACTAATTAAACATAAACTATGGGAAATGCCAAATGGTGTGCAAATGCAGCAACTTCAGAGTCAGCATTCTTCCTCTTCTCTCACGAGAGGAAGATCATAGAAAAATAGAACATGGAAATACATAAAATCACAGAATTTACAACTGGAAGGGAACTTGGCAATCATTTAGTCTTAAGACCTTCCTTTGACACATGAGAGAACCAAGGACTCTGAGAGGGGAAGTGATTGGTCGAGGGTCACATGAGCCTTGTGTCAGGGAAGAAATTCAAATTTAAGTCTAATGATTCTAGGTAGTGTTTTTTTGTTTTTTTTTTCTATACTGTATTATCTATTATCTAGTATTATCTAATACTATTATCTAGTATTATTCTATACTATATTCTATACTATACTATCTTCAAGGCACTTCTATCTATGTAGCAAATATTCTGCACTCACTCTCCCAATTCTCACTCATATTAGTTGGTTGAGCTTCCAGAGCTTGGCTTCCTCTCTCCTCTGGGTTAATATAATCAATCAGATTTTATTTTTTTAATAAATGTATTTATTGAACTTTTTACATTCATTTTCACAAAATTTTGGGTTCCAAATTTTCTCCCCATTTATCCCCTCCCCCCACCCCAATACACCAAGCATTCTAAATTCCCCTATCAATCTGCCCTCTCTTCTATCATCCCTCCCTTCCCTTGACCCTATCTTCTCTTTTGTCCTGTAGGGCCAGATAATTTTCTATTCCCCATTACCTGTATTTCTTATTTCCTAATAGCAAGAACAATACTCAACAGTTGTTCCTAAAACTTTGAGTTCCAACTTCTCCCCATCCCTCCCTCCCCACCCATTCCCTTTGGGAAGGCAGGCAATTCATATAGGCCATATCTGTGTAGTTTTGCAAATGACTTCCATAATAGTCGTGTTCTGTAAGACTAACTATATTTCCCTCCATCCTATCCTGCCCCCCATTGTTTCTATTCTCTCTTTTGATCCTGTCTCTCCCTGATTGTTGACTTCAAACTCTCCCTCCTCCAATTGCCCTCCCTTCCATCATCCCCCCTACCCTACTTATCTCCTTCTCCCCCACTTTCCTGTTTTGTAAGATAGGTTTTCATACCAAAATGAGTGTTCATTTTGTTCATTCCTTTAGTCGAATGTGATGAGAGTAAACTTCATGTTTTTCTCTCAGCTCTCCTCTTTTTCCCTCCACTAAAAAGTCTCCTGCTTGCCTCTTCTATGAGAGATAATTTGCTCCATTCCATTTCATTCTCTCTCCTCCCAACGTATTTCTCTCTAACGGTTTACCTTAATTTTTTTGAGATATGATCCCATCCTAATCAATTCACTCCGTGCTCTCTGCCTCTGTGTGTGCGCGCATATGTGTATGTGTGTGTGTGTGTGTGTGTGTGTGTGTGTGTGTGTGTGTGTGTGTAATCCCACCAACTACCCAGATACTGAAAAGTTTCAAGATTTACAAATATTGTCTTTCCATGTAGGAATGTAAACGGTTCACTTTTGGTAAGTCCCTTATGACTTCTCTTTGCTGTTTACTTTTTCATGCTTCTTCTCATTCTTGTGTTTGAAAGTCAAATTTTCTTTTCAGCTCTGGTCTTTTCATCAAGAATGCTTGAAAGTCCTCTTTTTCATTGAAACACCATATTTTCCCCTGAAGTATTATACTCAGTTTTGCTGGGTAGGTGATTCTTGGTTTGAGTCCTAGTTCCTTTGACTTCTGGAATATTCTATTCCATGTCCTTCGATCCCTTAATGTAGAAGCTGCTAGATCTTGCATTATCCTGATTGTATTTCCACAATACTGGAATTGTTTCTTTCTAGCTGCTTGCAAGATTTTCTCCTTGACCTGGGAATTCTGGAATTTAGCCACAATGTTCCTAGGAGTTTCTCTTTCTGGATCTCTTTCAGGCGATGATCAATGGATTCCTTCAATACTTATTTTGCCCTCTGGTTGTAGAATGTCAGGGCAGTTTTACTTGATAATTTCATGAAAAATGATGTCTAGACCCTTTTTTTTGATCATGGCTTTCAAGTAGTCCCATAATTTTTAAATTGTCTCTCCTGGATCTATTTTCCAGGTCAGTTGTTTTTCCAATGAGATATTTCACATTCTCTTCCATTTTTTCATTCTTTTGGTTTTTTTTGGTGACTTCTTGGCTTCTCAGAAAGTCATTAGCCTCCATCTGTTCCATTCTAATTTTGAGAGAACTATTTTCTTCATTTTCCTCTTTTTCCATTTGGCTAATTCTGCTTTTGAAAGCATTCTTCTCCTCATTGGCTTTTTGAACCTCTTTTGCCAATTGAGTGAGCCTATTTTTCAAGGTGTTATTTTCTTCAGCATTTTTCTGGGTATCCTTTACCAAGGTATTGACCCATTTTTCATGCTTTTCTTGCATCTCTCTCATTTCTCTTCCCAGTTCTTCCTCCACCTAACTTGATTTTCAAAATCCTTTTTGAGCTCTTCCATGGCCTTAGCGAATTGGATATCTATTTCAGATGTTTGGGATATAGAGTCCTTGACTTCTATATCTTTACCTGATGGTAAGCATTGTTCTTCCTCATCAGAAAGGAAAGGAGGAAATATCTGTTCACCAAGAAAGTAACCTTCTATGGTCTTATTTTTTCTTCCCTTTTCTGGGCATTTTCCCAGCAAGTTTCTTGACTTCTGAGATTCCTCTCTACCCCCACCTCACTCGTGCTTGGGGTCTGAGATCCAAATGCTGCTTTCCAGCCTCAAGGCTTTCAGTGGAGGGGTGGGGCTGCTATTCAGTGTGAGAGATTAAGTTCAGGTTCTCAGGTGGGGGCAGGACCACTGCCCAGGCTCAGTTCCCTCAGGGGGTTTATGCAGAGTCTTTCAACAACGGAACTCCTGCCCACTACGGCCACTGCTTCCCCTGCCACTTCCTCCCGTGGGGGCCTGAGTTATGGAGGCACCCTACTCCCTTCTCGGCCCTCCCGATAGAGTCTCTCACTGACCTATAGCACCTGTGAGTGGAGGGAACTGCGAGGCTGCTGGAGATTCTGTCCCTGAAGCCTGCTCAGATCTGCTCCTCTCAATGCTTCATAGCCAAGGCAGGGCTGGGCTCCGCTCCAGGTCTGATGTGCGATGGACCTTTGGTGACGGTTTTTCAGGGCTCTCTGGAACAGAAATCTCCTCCATTCCATTGCTGTATGGCTTCCACTGCTCCAGGACCCATTTTGAGTTCTTTTTATAGGTAATTTATAGGCTGTGGGTTTGGAGCTAGCATATGTGAATCTTTCTACTCTGCCATCTTGGCTCCTCCAAATCAATTAGATTTAGGAAAGAAGTATTTACTAAGATGGTACAATAAAAACAGTTGGTATGAAACAGATCCCAAAGGTCTATGATACATTCTCCCACATAGATGTGCATAGTCCAGGGGAAATGGGTTCAAGTAGGAATACATATGATGAAAAGGGTAACATACAGCACTTGCAAGTTGTTTTGCTCTGAACCAAAAGATGTCCCCATTAGGTATTACTTTCTAAAGTTCATGAGGCTGTCCTCTGGTCAAGGGTAGAATGGAATGGAAATAGAGAATCCTCCACCCCAATACCCCCACAAAGTGATTTCCTCTCAGTTGCTTAGCTGGATTGCTCTCTCCTCTATGCTGCCAGATACTGGAATTCATTGGTTCCAAACCAACTTCCTATTTTACAGACAACCCAGAGAGTATGACAGAACATATACTACTTTAATGCCTTCTACTGATGGATTCAACAGGGCTGTTCTCACCTGATGAATGTTGAAGTAGGAATGGAATGATTGATTGATTAACTCAACCAATGTCTATTCTTCTATCAATAACAGAAGAAACGCCAAATGGTGAGATGGAAAATGCTAGTTAGAATAAAAATACTTGTGTTCAAATGCTTCCTCTCCACCTTGGACAAATCACCTGGACCTCAGATCTCTTGCTGGTAAAATGAAAGAGCTGGACAAGGTAATTTCTAAGGCTACTTCTAGCTCTTATCTATTGTCTTGTGGTTAATGAGGCCCATGTGAAGATTAGATTAATAGATTCCCTTATAGGTCAGATATAAAAAAACTTCACATGATGAGAGAATTTAAATTTAAATTCTTTGTTGTTTCTAATGAGGTTACTTTCCATTCCATATTATAGTTGCCAAATTTGAGCCATTGGTATTATCTTAACTTTTTTTTTATATTTAAAGAAAGGCAATTCTGGGTAATAGCATCTTTCAGAATAATTATTTCTATAAGATATCCTATTGGCTTTGAGAATGCCTTTCAAAGGATTTTGTTGCTTATCTATTCAATCCCTTCTCAAGCAATGAATAAGCATTTATTATGTACCTGCTATGTGCCAGGGACTGTGCTAGATTATGGGGTTTTAAAAAAAATTGAAACAATGCCTTGTTTTCAAGATACTTAAATTCTATTGGTGGGCACTAAATATGCATATATTAGTATATACTGCCATTTAACTTTAAAAATAAGGCTATTTGGGGGAATGTAGGATTGAGGAAATTCTGTCTATAGATTGAAAGTTCCTTAAAGGCAGGGACTATTTATATCTTTAAAAATTTTTGCCCATGGCACCTAGCACAATAGCACACTGTAGTTGCAAAATAAATGTTTATTCCCTTCCATTCCCCACAGTAAATGCTAAGTAAATTCTTCTTGAATGAATAAATGAAGAATTAATCATTGTCATTCATACCTTAGAGTTCATACCACCCATTATCATTCTATTATAACATCCTATCTCTGCAACTCTTTTCTTTGAATATAAATTGCTATTATTCCATTTTCCCTCTGCTTCATAGAATTACAGAATTAGATCTCATACTGTATCTTCATCAGGTCCTTCATTTTTCTCTTTCCTCCTCATTTTCTCAGTCCATCACTCTTCCTGGGACTCTCTCCTGAATGAGTTATCTCAACTTTGAGCTGACCCCTGAATTGGCTTCCACTAGAGGACCCAGCAGAAATACCATGAAAGGCTATTTTCTAAAGATGATGAAGGAGAATGTCAATGAGCTTTTTACCTGCCTGAGAAGTTGGGAGTTATTGCAGAAGAGGCTATGAGTAGACCTAGAGGTTGAAAGCTATTCACACAGTGTACAGGAAAATGCTTAGAGGATAAGAGTTGTAAACTGGGGAAAGGAGAAAGGTCTCTGTCTCCCCTCTCTTTAACCATTTCACCACTGGCCTCTTGGGAAAGGGCTGTTAACCTTTATTTTTGTGTGAATCTTGGAGAAGTGTAGGGTTTCTTTTTTTAAAATAGTATTTTCTATTGGAAGGGACAATAATAATATCCAACCAGATGACCTTATGAGGTTTAAATCCTAGAATTTTCTAGAAATTTCTAGGTGGAACCTCAAATAAACTATGGAAACTCTGAAATGTATCTAGGTTCTCAACCTCTTAGAGAAGGATAGGGCTCTTAAAAGAAATTTGTACACAAATTAATTTTTTTCTTTTCTTAAATTTTCCCACAGGCAAAGACATCTGGATTATATTTATCATTCCAGATTTTCAAGATAAAAGTAGGACCAGTTATACGATTCTTTTCCCACCAAAACAGGATGTTTCAAAAAGTTTCATCACCTTTGGATTCTGTATCAGTTCATCATGTGCTCTGTATCATGTTCATCTGCTCATCATGAGTTGGAATGATTGTATGTTTGCCTCAGATTGCATGCCATGGGTGAGAGTTGAAAATATTCTTCAATGTCATATCTTGATAAGAACTTTCAAATAATCTTTCCAATGTCTATTGGTAGTCCTCCAAACAGCATTCTGCTCCCTATCCTTTGATCTGAAGGCATCCATTTTAAATGACTACAAACAATGCTTAATTTTGGCAGTGTTGGGAAACACACACTCAAACACTCACACACACACTACAGATATTAATCTAAAGCTTAATCTCCTTGCCATGCTAACATCTGTTACTCAAGTGATAGGCTCTCATTTAAACTTATGCCATGACTTATAAGTTTTACAATCTCTCTCTTAAAGACAATGCCATTTTGCCAAGCAATAAAAGCCTCACACTTAGGAGCCATTCAACTTTTGGACCTCCTTTTCTTTCTTGTCAAATAATCATTGACAGTTGTTAGTAGAAAAATCAAATGTCTCTTTAGAGAAGCAGGGATGATGGTATTATACTGAAGGCTATTCTGAGTACTGATAACATTCTTTGGCTATTGCTGATCAAGACTCAATTAATCAACCAGAACTGTCCATTTCACTTCTGTTTAGGAATTAGTAAAAGAGAGCCTGATTGTGATTGGACTATGAAGGAATTCAAGCATGATCTTTTACCAACATAATGTGTACCTTACAATCATTGTTGATGTCCATTTTTAAGGAGCATGTAAGAAAATGAATTGGCAGATTAGCTCATTGGTTTCTCAGTCAATTTGAGCATTGTTGGTATCTGTTAAGTTCCCAAAGGTCTCATGCCTGCATGAGATCTTTCTTCTGGGTGCGAATGAATGAGGCTGGAGCAAGGATGGTATGCACTCCATTTATTCTCAGTTAGCTCAGAATATATATAGGCATTCTACTTCCATTCATGCAAGAGGTTTGTAAATACCGTGTGCTAGCTTACGTGCTTGGCTGTTGTTGTTCTTGCTCAAGATAATTGTGAAGGCTGGTTATTGCATAAGGGTGGTCCATCACATAAGTCATGCAAGGATATGTCATCTCAAGAGATTTCTCCCGAGGGCATCATGACCCTGATAACCCGAGAGTTACAGACCCTTTTACAGGTATCCATGCTATCAATGATAGGAACAACTGTATTCAAAGTCAGTAGAATGTAATTTTGTTGAAAGCAAGGACTATTTTAACGTGTCTTCTTAGTGTCTGATATGTAGTAGGTATTTAATAAATACTGAGTTGTTCTCAAGTGTTCTTGAAATATTTCATTCTTATTTTTGTAACAATAGAGTGATGGCATACCTATTTTTGTCACACTACAGAAAGAAAAAAAAATTCCCTTCTCATTCTTTCTTTAGTAGCAGCTATATGTAGTATAGTAGATAGAGGACTTGGAGTGGAGCAGAAGTGAGTTCAAATCTTGTGTAAGAGACTTGCTAGCTATGTGTTCTTGGGCAGCTCTCATATCCCCAGCTTCTTTATCTGTACAGTGGGGACAACAATAGCACCTTCTCACAGGGTTGTTATAAAGATCAAGTGGTATAATATATGTAGAGTGCTTTCCTAATGTTAAAGTACTGTATAAATACTAAACATCATCATTATCAATATTCAGCAAAACATAAAATGGTTTCATAGGGATTCATGTCTTTTTTGTGTCTTCCCTGTTACCCTGCATAGGTGCTTACTACATGTTTGCTAGATGGTTTTAGGACCCCAACATGTCTATGTTGATCATCAAGGAATTCAAATGGATTTTAAAAGGGTTTTTTAAAAATATTTTTATTCTGAACTTAACAAACCCCAAATAAAATGCTTTCATTTACATAGTAAAACAAAAAAGTGGAGAATTGTACCTGAAACTGTGGGATTTCATTATATACAGCTTGCTTTTGCTTGTAAACATAGCATAAAAACATACATAGTTATGTGTGTCATGTATTTGTATATAATTATATCCAACATACACATGCAAAATTTCTATATGAAAGTCAATTATATATCACATAGCTAAATAATTAATAGTATTCATAGTCTAATTAAATTATATGGAATATGATTCAATATAACAATAAATTCCACCTGTAGCCTCGAAAGCTATTTTGCTTGTCTGTGTTTCTTTCTGGACTCCTTTTTCTGTTCTTTTCATGTTTGAGGCAGTCAGGTGCTGTAATAGATAAAGAATTGGACCTGGAGTCAGGAAAGCCAGGGTTCCTACCCAACCTCAGAAATTTATTATCAGTGTGATTATGAACAAATCATTTAACTTCTGTTTGCCTTGATAGCACCTACCTCACAGGGTTGTTATGAGGATCAGATTGTTCTGGTCCTGTCCATTTCCCTCTGCATCAGCTAATAAAAGACTGCTCAGACTTTTTGGAAACTATCCTTTTCGTCATTTCTTTCTACTCAATAATATCTCATCACATTTGTTATCATATTTTGTTCTCCCACTCTCCAATTGATGGACAACCCCATAGTTTATAGGATTTTTTGCCACTATATAAAAAAGAAATGCTACAAATATTTTTATGCATATGAGTTGGACCTAATTCTAATAAATATGACTTCAGAAAGCCAATTCCTGCATGCCTCCCCAGAGGATAACCTTCTTATTCCACAAGTTGTCCTTTCCTATTTGTTCAAAGCAATAGCATTTGTGGCATTTGCTACGAGGATTGGGAGGGTGATATGGACAAAATGAGCAAATAGTTAAACAAGAAAAGTTTCCTACTGGGCACTGATTTCATGCGACCAAAAATATATAAGTGGAAATTACCTAGAAAGGCATCAAAACAACCCTCTTAAGTTTATAGATGAAGAAACCTAAGTATGGAGAAGTTAGTGATTTTCCCTAGGTCACACAGATAGTAAGTATCTAAGTATCTTCCAAAAGAAGACTGTAGTTAAAAATGTTAGGTTCTGATCAGAGTTAATACTTGTAGGAAACAGTCATTGCTGTCCCATTTGCTTTCACATATTAATGACTAACTCTAATGTTGAATTTCCTTCTGACATTCTCAGAAGCAAAGGAAGACTTGAAATGACACCTAATATTACTGCTAGTAGTAATTTTTTTCCCCAAAAAACCTGGTGATGCATTGTTATTTCCTAAGAAATATATTTCTCTGACTGATATTCTGTCAAGTAACTTTGTCTTTCAGCAACTACAGCACATTTGGGAACATCCTGCCATCAAAATAGTACCAGCCTCAGTGAATTTTTTAACTGTACCTGACTGCAGATGACAATTAATGCTGTCCTCGCTGAAATATATGTATTTTAAATTAAAATGAGAAATAATGATTTAATAGATGAGCCTCCATTAAAAATAAATACACATCCTTCCATTTTGTTCATTTCCATACAACTTAAAATAGGCATAAAATTCAACAGTTGAGATCAGTATGCTTCAAATGACCTTACCACTTCAAAAGTGATAAATCAGAAAAATCTATATTTTAAGATACTAAGACTGATTTCTAGAAAAATAAGACCTTAGAGATTATCTAGCCCAAATCTCCATCCATTCTTCCTTAGATGAGGAAGTATAGTCACAAAGAGATAAAATGATATGGCCTAGGTCTTATAGAAAATGATTAACAGAATTTGAAACCAAGCCCTCTGACTCCAATTCCAGTGTTCTTTCTACTGTTCTCCTGTACTAGGATCATAGCTGGAAGATAACTTGTTTATAAATTATTCCCAGAACCGCTGTGGTCACACAATCATAATCCCAAGTATACATCTTCCTGCCAAGACAGTAAAATGAAATTTCTGGCTTCTAACCAGAATAACTCTACTAATTGCTCTATTGATTAGTCATTTTCTGAATTTTGATCTTTGAATATGTGACTTCCAGAAAGAATGTCAGCAATGAAGTGACCTTGTTCTCCTTTCTGAGAACAATTAAGATTTCTTATATTTCAGACCCTGAATCCAATGACCACATTTTTTCAATACATTCTACACAGAAGACAACAATTAGGTGATGCTTTGTCAATATTAGTTGTACTGATGTTATCAGGAGAATTATCATTGAAATGAATGAATATCCATATAACACCAGCTGTTTCCATTTCCCAGTTGCAAATTAATATACCCTATGAGACAAAGGTTGTATTTTTAAAAGGTACCACAACACTTAATTGTTCTTAGAATATTCTTAGACAGCAACCCCAAATGATACCTTTGGTAAGCCACTACTACTTACTTTTTCAGATTTTTTTGCCCCAGGTACCAATAGCATTTTTTGTGTCCTGAGTCAACTAAGTCATTGAAAAGAAGAGTTATTTTTTTGGTGAGATTATACTGATCTGCTAGAACCAAATTCTGTCTAGATAAATATTGTTACATATCTTACAAGCAAAAATTTAAGGATCAGACTAACAAAGGGTATATAGCAGAAAAGAAGGAAAGCTGTAAAAATTTTGGTTCCCAGAAGCCCAAGCAAAGCATCATATCATGAGCTTCTAAATTAATACTTAAATTAATACTTTCCAAACTGGCACAAAGGCAACCTCATGCATCAGTGGATTGCTTCTTGAAAGTCTCAGGGGCAGGGGAGATGCTACAGAAATATCCGTTAATCATTTTAGTTCTCATTTATACAATTGCTTTGACCACACTTCCTGCAAAGCTGTTTCCTTCCCCCCACGTGCAAATATTCATGATCCAAAGAGATTATTTGAAGATGCAAGAGTCCTAATTCCATTCTCTGGTCCAGACCAACTGATAAGGAAAGGCAGAGTCAACCACTAACAGAGCCGAGAGGTAAAATGACCAATAGATGGTGCCATGACAAATTCTCGTAATCGTTAATGGAGCTAGAGTCATAAATAGCCCTAACTTGGCAGAGCTTCAAATTCCGCCTCAAACAATTATAAGTTGTATGAAATCAGTTAACTTCTTTATGCCTCATTTTCCTCATCTGTAAAGTGAAAGGGGTTGAACTCAATGATCTCTGTGCTCTCTTTCATCTTTAAATTTATGATTCTATGTTCATGGATAAAATCAGTTGAGAAAAGAAGATACAGAGTCTAGAGGGGAGTTCTACCAGAGTGAAGATTTCACTGGGCATCTTTCACTGCACACGGTTACAACTGAACTACCAGAAAACCTGAAAGTGAGGATATGGAGTTCTGATCACCACAACAAAGAATTATCCCCTATGAGGGAGAAAATGCACTCCCATTTTTATGGGAACATGCTGGAAAATAGGTCTGTTTTCCTCATTCTAGTCACTAATGAGTCTTCTAGACTACCTACTTAGGAAACCTCTAGAAACTCCTACTCCCGATAGTTCTTCGGCTATAAGTTCTAAAGTTCTATCACTTACTTTGTGTAATATGTTTATGTCTTGTAGAAAAATAAAAAACTCAAGCTGTTTGCTAATGATAGAAAAGTATTGCAATATTATTACAATAAATGAGTCCAAAAACATATGTCTTCAATGGGGCAACCATGATATGGGAGTTATTATTAAAGCTGACTGAAATAAACGCACTAGCTTATTTTTCTACACTGACAATGGAAAGTGATATTGTGAATGAAATAATGTCATTTACATAAAAAAGGCTGTCTTCTTCATATGTAAATGTAACATAATTAAAGTCTCATAGGAACTAAAACAAATCCTAAACACACTAACAACCTATATATTCCTGACTCGACTGTGAAATCCCAGTTAAGATTACCCCTAGAAGTATGTGATATACATAATGTCTTCATTTAGCAACATAGGACATGAAATATGCAGTAAGATGGCCTCCTAAAGATGTGTTCCCAAGCCAGCTGTAGCAAAAGTTGGAATTATAGATTACAGAACAGCCAAATCTTAATTTTTAGAAGTTCCTTTCAACCCCACTCCCAACACCATCTTACTGTAAAACTACCTACCACATTATTATTATATTAAATTAGGAACAGAAACTAACACCCTGAAGAAAAAAAAAGAAAGATGAAGGAAGGAAGGAAGGAAGGAAGGAAGGAAGGAAGGAAGGAAGGAAGGAAGGAAGGAAGGAAGGAAGGAAGGAAGGAAGGAGAGAGAAAAAAGAGGGGTAGGAAAGGAAGAAGAAAAGGAGAAGAGGGGAGAGGAGAGAAAGAAGTGAGGAGAGGGGGAGGAGAAGAGAGAGAGAGACAATGCAAAGTAAAATATATATATATATATATATATATATATATTATTTTTAGGGATTTAGGAGACGACATTATCTGCTGTTTGGGTTTATGCTTATCCATATCACCAGTCTCTTCTGACAGCACAGTTAGAATGGAGCTCACTTCCTATTTAAGTGTGCTTACTGCATTCCTAGTACTTGCATTGCCATTTTCTGCCTCAGTTTCTTCCATCTTCAAGGCTGTGTCAGGAAAGTTACAAGGCTTTTCAGAAAAAAAAAAGAGGGAGGGTAAATAACATTCTCTGTAATGTGGCACTAGCTCACAAGAAATAATGGGAAAATCAAAATGATATGTAATTCCTTCCTAAAGTAGTAAACTATGACTACTTGCCAGTATTCCTGTGTGTGGGGACAGCCCAGCAAACATAACTCATGGCTCCACAGCAAAATGATACCTAGAGGCCATGGATGAAAACGATATGATCATAAAGGACATAATTATTGTAGGAGAACAGAAATATTAAATTTGAGCCTTTCCATTGGAAAAGAGATCCCAGATATTAAAATTGGGAAGCATCTAGAAACCTCATTTAATCCAGCAAAGATAAAATTGACTTCATTTCCTCAGCTATTTCTATTTATTGTGAGACATTTTTGGAGGTAGGCTTTACTTGATAAAACAGCTACTGTTTCTCCTGCCAGCTAGTTTTTATTCAATTAGAAGACTTAATGAATAAGGTCCTTGAACTAGGAACCAAGAGGAACTGACTTCAAAACCCACGTTAGACACATTTGATGTGTGGCCCTAGCCAAATCATCTAAGCCCTCCATACCTCAATTTCTTTGACTGTAAAAGAAATAAGCTGAATTTGTTGAACTTTAATGTCTCTCCCAGCTTTAAATTTATGATCCAAATAAATATTTATTAAGCAATAACTATGTCCAAGTCAACAAGCCCAGTGGGTAGAGGGCTGACACATAGAGAAAAAAATCTAATCTCTAGTCTGGCTTCTGCCACAGACTGGCTATGTGGATATAGACAAGTCATATGACCATGTGCAATGCTCCAGGAAATTCTCCAGGGCAATCAATTATGGAGCAATTGCTGATCTTCATGATCTGCTCTGATGAAAGATATTACTAGTCCAGACTAAAATAAAATTTGAGAAGGCACTTCCAGAGGTGACAAAAATGAAGTCAATCCTAACCTCAAGGACCATGTAGTCCACTTATTGGGGAGAGAGAACATGTATACAGAAATACATAAGATATAAGCTAAATTCAGAAAAGAAAGATCAATAACAATGGGGAGTGAAGGAGAAGTCATAGAAAGTATCATGGAGATGAATCTTGAAGGAACACAAGAAATTTGAAAGTCAGAGATGAAGGAAGAAAAATAGGAAAATTTGGAGGAGGAAATTTATAGGGGAGTGCATTCCCAAACAATATGTTCCCTGATGGTAAGGAATTTTCTCCCCCTTTTGAAAAAGAGCAGGTATATCTTGAAAAAAATCAGATTTAAGAAATCCCACATTCAAAAGAAACATCAACACACTGTTGGTGTAGCTATAAACTATACTGGCACAACTATACCATTAATGAATTTGAATTATACTTTTTTTAAGTGACTAAAATATCCATACCCTTTGACTCACAGAGCACTGGTTGGCACATGGCCCCAAAGAAATCAAAGACAGAAAGCTCCTCCATACACCAAAATATTCATAACAGCACTTTTTGAGTGTCAATGAGGATGACATAAAGTAGCTCATCAAAGAATGGGGTGATGTCCTAGACAAAGCATGATGTATAAATGTATTGAATATTATTGCACCATAAGATATAATAAATACAAGGAATTCAAATAAATGTAGGAAAATTTACATGACAGAGTAAATTAAACAGAACATGAAACAACATATACAATGACAACAATGTGAATGGAAATGGCACTAATTATAACGTCAAATTATAATGACCCAACTTGGCCCTAGAGAAATGTAGAGAAATGTATTTCTCTACCCATATTTTTGGGGCAGAGGGAGGGTCTATGGATGTGGAATATTACATATCAGTCAGACATAGTCTATGTTTTGTTAAATGTTTTTTCTCTTTCTTTTTAAATATTCATTATAAGAGATGGCTTGTTGGATAGAAGAAGGATATATTAAAAATGAATACAATATAAGAACAAAAGGTATCAAAAAAACAAAATAATCTAAAAAATCAATTTCCATAGACTACCTCTCTGTTCTCACAGCCCCACCACGGGAGCTGGAACTCCCTGACCAAGTTTGAAGCCCTGACATAGAAATATTTGTTTTAGAAAAATAAACAGAAAGTCTCACCTAACCAGGCCTTCCATAAAGTAAATCAGTTTTTGAAGTTAATATTCCAGTCTCAGAATAGAAGAGAAAAGCCAGGCAGTCACAGCAGTGGTACATGTGAGACGTGTTCACTTTTGGATAACAGTTTGGAAGGATTGGCAAGGCCAGAAACAAGTTCTGAAATGAAGCAAATATTTATGTACACTTAGCATATGCTACCTCATAAAACAGTGCAGCATTGGGAATTATTACCCACTTGCCAGAATTTGTGTTTCCCAAAGGAAGATGGTTGTGAACGGTACTACTGCTCCCACTCTGACTTTTTCCATTGATAATAAAAACAAGAGCTAGTATTTATAACAGGCTTTAATGTTTGCAAAGTCTTTTATGTTCACTGTCTAATTTGAGCCTTGGCATAACCCTAGAAGATAAGCATTGCAGTCATTATAATCTCCATTTTACAGGGAAAGAAAATGAGACACATAGAAGACTAGTGACTTGCCCAGAGTCACACAGTGACTTAATGAATTACTACTGATGTGATCAACTTAGATTGTGGTTCCTTTAAGATTCCTTATGCCTAGCTCTCTTTGTCAAAGTTATGATGACCTCACAATCAAATTACTTTAATCTCGTCACCATAATAATTTGTGACCTAGTTCTTTCTACCCTAAACCTACATTTCATTATCTAATGGCATTGGTTATTTAATAAAGAAGAAATAAATTCTCTGGTTGATAAATGTTGATTCTTCACAAGATATTAACTAATGACAGAGTAAAAAAGTTTGTTTATATTCATGAACATTCTGTGATCAATAGGTAATTACACTCAGCCAAGCCTCAATCTTGGATCACTCTCATCATGTATCTCTTGCACTCCTACACAACGGCTAAACAAAGGCAGCTGGAGCCCTTAGAACTTGGTTAGATACTGAAGACACAAGGGTCATCCAGTGTCTCCCATGCCATCACTAGTCATCTTGATTTTCATCTTGCCACTGGACTTCAATGACTCTGAAAGAGAGAGGCTGGTAACTTTGTGTACTCACTTAAATCTAATTCAGGGGCAAGTCAAGACGTCCTCCATCATCCACTATTTTACCCCAACATAGTGCTGTCATTGCTGCTTTTTGAAAGTGAAGGATGGATGATCCTACTCCCCAACACACAATCTGTATTTCAGTGACACTGGTCTCCTGATTGTTCAATGAATAACACACTCCATCTCTTGACTCTGACTGCCCCCATGCCTGGAACACTCTCCCTCCTTTGCTCCAGCTATTGACTTCACTGGCTTTCTCGACGTCCCAATACAATTCTACCTTCTACAGGAAGCCTTCCCCGAACCCTCTTAATTTCAGTGCCTTCCCTCTGTTAATTATTTTCTATTCATCCTGTGTATAGCTTGCTGTGTCTATAGCTGTTTACATATTGTTTCTCCCATTAGACTGTAATCTCCTTGAGGGGAGGGATTGGTCTGTTGACTCTTTGTATCCCTAGCACAGGCATCTGGCATATATTAGGTGCTTTAGAATTTGATTGATTGATCACAGGACTTAGCCTGCAAGGTGGGGGCATGAAAGGTTGCAACTTATTCTAGTTTTCCCTTCTTCATGTCAAAAACACAACAAATGAAATAAGAGAATAATAATTAGAAATCAATCACTGATTCAATAAGCTATCAATGACCATAAAAAGACTCTAAATCACTGACAAAAGAAATGACAAGGAAAATTCCTCAGAGATTCCATGTTTATCAGATGGGCAAAGATGACCATATGTGTGTGTGTGTATGTATGATATACGTATGTACGTAATGACAATTATTAGACAGTAAATGAAAGGACAGGCACGCTGATGCAATGCTGATAGAATTGTGAATTAGCATAATGATTCTGGGAAATAATTTGGAACTCAACCCAAAATGTCACTATATTTCATGTACAACAAAAGGCATAGATCTCAAAGAGAAAAAATAAAGAGGGGAAAGAATTCTTAGTTACAAAAAATATTCACAAAAGTACTAGAAAACTAAAAACCAAGGGACTTTCCATCTTTTAGGAAATGACTGAACAAATTATGGTATATGAATGTAATGAAATATTTATTATTGTGCTTTAAAAGGGACAAATGCAATGAATTCAGAGAAACCCAGTAAGACTTATCTAAATTGTTTGAACTGATATAGAGGGAAGTAAGGATAACAAAATTACTATGAAGGAAAGCAATGAATGGATAAATGAGAAAATGAATACAACATTGTAAAGAAAAGCAATTTTGAAAGACATAATTCGGATCAATGCAATGATCAACCACAATTTCAGAGGACCAAGGGTCAAGCAGTCCTTCCACTTCTTGAGAAGGAATAAGTGATGAATCTGAGTCACAGAATGAGACATTTTGGGACATAGCACATGTGTAGATTTGTTTCACCTGATTATGCTAACTTTAGTGATATCAGTGCACCTATTCCTCCTCTCTCAAAAAAGAACATTAAGAAAGCATTTTTAAAAAATGTAAGAGAACTTCAGAGGAAAAAATAGACAAAATAGCTTTGGAATTGTATTGAGATGATAAAGAAGTAAATATATATATATATATATATGTTTTTATGTGTGTGTATATATGTGTATATCTATGTATTTATATATACATATATTTGCACATATATGTATTTATGCTGTTATCTATGTATAATTAAAAGTATGTGTTAAAATATGTATACATATATATTAATAAACATATTTAAAAACTAAACATATTTGAGATGAGTGATTTTCTATATGTTTCTCTTGGAAAAGGTTATATTTTGGGGAGTTTGTCAAGTTCAGAAAAGTAAAATATAAGAAGTTTAAAAGCAAAGTATTAATAACAAAAACCAGATCAAATCAATACATAAAAATGTTTTGACCAAACATAGCACACATTCATATTCAAAACACTAAAAAACATGAGTAAAAGGAATTTTTCTTAAACAAAAGTAGTTATACAAAATGAAGTAAGAATAGTTTTCAAAATTATGAACATTAGAAACTTTCTCAGCAAAATCGGTGGTGAAATGCGACCTCATATTGCTTCCATCATTTTGTTAATTTAACAAAAGAAGTGTTAACTACAGCAATTAGAAAAGAAAAAGAAAGTGAGAGAATAAGCATAGGAAGAGAAAATTAAAATTTTCTTTATTGACTTATGAACCTGGACGAGTCTTTTAGCCCCTAAGCACCTTAAGGATGGGAATTGGACCTATGATTTCATTGACATAGGAAACTCTTAAGTGAGGGAAATTTTTCTACAAATTTGGGTCCAGAATCTGCTCAGCAATTAACAGTTTCCTACATTTTTGAGAAATGTAGTGAATTGCTACAATAGCCAAGAAATATCAGAGGCAAGACTTGATCCAAGGTCTTCCTAAATTTGAGGACAGTTCTCTATTCACTATTTCATACTGCCTCTCAAATGACAAATTACTCAGTTTGTATATGAAAGAGTAGTTCCAAATTTCCTTTGATGAAGGATAGAAAGAGTTTTCATCATAGGAGTTCATTGGTGTAGGGACCAATGAATTCTGGAGCAGGGAGTGAGAGAAAATAGATACAAAGACAGAGAGAAAGAGACATAGGGAGAGCACAATGGAGAAATAAAGGGAAGAGGGGAAGGAAGGAAGTAAGGAAGGGAGTGAGGGAGGAAATGAGACAAATATATAATTGGATTCTGAAATCCCTTCTAATTCTAAAATGTTACTATGTTTCTTTGTCTCCTTGTTATGTTTTTGCATGTGAGAGTGTACCAAGAGGGGTTTACATACTAGCATTAAACCTCATCGCTACACATAACATGTGGAGCTAGATGTCCATTCCTTGAGATGCCAAACCAGATAAACTCAGTGACATTTTGCCTTTCTGTTCACTTTAAGCAACATGACAGTATAAGTTATAGTCTCTGCCCTCAAGGAGTTTACAAAACAGCTTTTCCCTGCACACTTAAAAGTTAAGGATATAAATGATGACCCAGAAATTTGTAAATTAAAGTCTGCTAGAGAGGATAGAAAACTTGGAGCATGTTTATAACTAACCCAGCATTCATATCCACAGGCATACATGGTAACCCTTGCATGCATATTTCTAAATTAACAAGATTGCTAGATCTTTCTATTTACATAGTACCTTTCATCTAATTACATTCCAGTAGACTCCCTAGCCCTTGTGAACATCTTCTCAGTTAGGAGTATGATAAACATCATCTGTATTGTACAGCTGGAGAGTCTTAAAATAGGAACTAAGTGATGAGTCAGTGGGAGAACCAGGAAGAATACTTAGAACATAATAGAGTAGTTCTACCCAAGTACTTAGAAACTGGCTATGTGAAACCAGAGTCTTTCTGTGCCTTCTAGCATATATCTGGTGTTCAGAGATTTCAAGTCTTTCCAGTCTCAGATACACATATACATGTATGTACTGTGTATATGTGCGTGTACACATGTATACATATTCATTTCAAAAAGATTTACTTTAGAAAGTGTGGTCTATACCCAAGATCAACATATATTTAACCAATATTATTACAATAAAAGTAATAAAAAACAAAACAGTAAGGGAAAAATAAATGATACAATGACAGGCTGCTTTTCTATAGATTTAAAGGAGGCAGTGCTTAAGTCACATAATCCAAGAGTCCTAGGAGGAGAATGCCAGTATTTACACATCACCAAAGAGATATCATTTAAGAGAAGAGTCTATATTCATGAGCAACCTATATTTGGAACAATACTGCTTTAATTATGCTGAAATTCTTCAGTCCTCATGTATATCCTACATATTATATTATACTACATATTTCCTTTTATGCTCTTTTGGTACCATCTCAGAATGGGGGCTTTATGGGGAAAGAAGAGATCCTATCTCCCTATTTCCATGGTGAAATGGAAAGGCCCCTGGATTTCAAGTCAGAAGACCAGGTTCAAATTCAAATTGTGCCATTGACCTTGGACAAGACTCTCTTGGCTTCAATTTCTTCACCATAAAATGGGCAAGTTTGACCAACTGATTGCTAGGTTCCCTTCTGACTCCAAGTCTATGCTCCTATTTGCTTTGTAAGGTTTTCAAGGAAAACTGTCTTTCTTTTCTCTTTCCTCTTCTCTTTCTTTATTTTGTATCTATAGCAGCAATAAAGGGTTTCTGCTGTCTGACCTATTTCTACCATCTGGTTTGGTCTATTAAGCATATAAGCATCTGTATATGCACTTGTTTTCATAAACATTGAGCCATCCCATTTCTTCATCAACCTCTTCACAATGCTGTGGTCACTGCTCCCTTCACCTTAATGTTTTCACAACTCCAACTAGTAGAAATCTGTTTTTGCTCTGTTGATTCCAATAGTTTTCAGGCAAAAAGAGTCCCTAGAAGGGAGTGTTCTACATAATACCAAATGAGCAGTAGGAGGAGATTTTTCCTTCCATTTTTCACTCTTCTGGGGAACAGGGTTGAACAAGAAACTAAGCTGATGGAGGGCAGGGGTGAAGCATCTAAAGAGTGGGTTTCTCATACTAGGGAGAAAATGAACGAGGTGGGTGTGCAGGTAATTGACGTTGAGTCTGGGTTGTGACAAGTTTATGCTCATGTTTAGCTCCTCAGTGACATAAAGGAACAGCAATGCTAGATGCAGTGAAGCCAAAGGAAAGTACAACTGCGGTAGAGGTGTGGAGGCAACAGTGCTCAAGCCAAAACCACAGGAGCAGTAACTCAGCATCCTCTTAATTCTGGTAAAGAAAGAAGTCAGCATGGTGGATCTGATTGTACCAGATGTCTCTGTAAGAGTGTCAGTGAATGAATTTCCAGTTGTGTTGGCACACAGGAAATTTAAAGTTGTGTTTGCACACAGGAAAATGCCACAAGAAGAAGCATTGAGAGGAATATGCTTTCCTTACATATTGTGTAGGAGGAAGGGGAAGAATCATGCACTGGCCTTTATTTCCCCACAGTTTAATACATCAGTGTGATTGTAAAATAAAAAAAGAGGTGTTGTTATGTGGTTAAAGAAACAGAGAAGGTGAGTTCTTAGCAGGGACACAGAATGGCGTATTTCCCTGTCATTTAGGCAGTCTTAGGCTCTCAGCTGTGGTGAATGGAAGTGTGTGTGTTGTTTCTCTTGTGGTTGTTATTTAAAAGAAAGGTCACAATATTCTCAAGAGTTATTTGGCTAGAATTTCAGAACTAGAAGAGAGTTTAAAGGGCTTCTAGTCAAAACAAACAAACAAACCTCAAATTCTGCTATAGACAGCCTACCTGTTCCCTTCTCATATGTCTCATTAAGGATGAGTTCTTCAACAGAAGTTTAGAGATACTTTTTAATACATTATCCAGAATTTCAAGGCTTTTTCTTGCTGTTCATCATTCAGAATTCTAGATCCTCAACATCTAATCAAGAATCCCCACTGCAATATTTCCGACTAATGGCCATCTAGCTTTTCTTCAGAGATTTCCAATGATGAAGGGACCCTATTACTTTCTAAGGCAGCCCATCTTATTTTTACCATGGTCAAATTGATAAGAATTTGGTTTTATTTCCCCTTAAATGAGGCCTAAATCTCAACTTCCATCAATTGTGTTCTAGAGCTAAGCAGAACAGATGTAATGCCTCTGCCATAAAATAACCTTTTAGATACTCAAAGACAGAGGCTAGGGATTTCCTGTTTCATCAGCCAAACTTTATATGATATGAACTTGAAGTCTTTCACCACCCAGGGAGAAAGTTGGAGTGCATACTCTCTGAGGGCCCTTCTAACTTTGGAAGTCAGTGAAGAGTTTCATGATGATGCACAGAGTGGTTGTCCAATAACATACAGGACAGAAAAAGTGGTTGAACAGATCAGATTTGGTTGCCTGAAAATAACTAGCTATGGCTAATAGACAGCTCAAGAGTTAACTATTTGTCAAGTTACTTGCTCCTTCTGCCATAAGACCTGAGCACAAGGAAGGCTTTTGCAGAGATCATGCCCATTCTGAGTGATGAGAAGAAACAAAAAAGCCTTGACATTCCATATCATGCCTAAAAATCCTGTTGAGGAACATAGTGACTAGTGGATATTCTTGATGGGATATATGAGGAGGCAATAGGGTTTTAGAAGGGTAGAAAAGTTTTCCCTAAGTAGAAAGTTTTCCCTAAGACCATAACTATGAAATTATATGATTGACAAAAAGTAATAAAGAATATTAAATACTACTGTGCTTATCGTCTCTTGAATGACCAAGCAGAGAAAAATATAGCTTTGAAAGTTTTGCTTCCATAAGTTTCAGGCTTATGAAAAAAGGCTTATGATGATCTTCCAAGTAACTTCAAGCAAGGTATCAGATAGAAAGATGCATGGGTGTCAAAGGTGCTTGCCACCATCATGGAAGATGTCCATGCACTGTCCAAAAAGAAGGATTCCTTATAGGAGGTAAGGTCCTCCAAAAAATGGAGGATAATGGAGGAAATGGAGATAATATTGCAACAATGGCTTTAAGTTTTAGAACATTACAAGGTCTCCTCAGTGAAACATGTGATCACTCAAAAGAGATTTACCTAAAATCCTATGCCAAAAAATTAAGCAGATTTAAAATGCCTACTTTTCAAATTAAGGCATGTAACGGGGTAGTTAACCCATTGAATCAATACATCTCCACATATATTTGAGAGAGGTACTGCAGATGGATAGTGAGTTGTGCCCCCAAATGGAATAGGAGATAATTATTAGAATGAGCTATATTTGGAGAACTGTCCAGTACTTAAAACAATTATGAGCTGTTACCAGACACAAAACATCTTTGTAAACCAAATATTCCCCCTAGTACCTAGTAAAGGGTCTATACATAGTGGGGAGCTGCTAAATGCTTGTGGAATGAACAAATGTCTTTTTAGTGTAACCACTTCAAACACAGCTGTAACAGCAAACATACTGATACATCCAGGATGGCCTGCTAACATAGGTTCTTAGATCTGCTTTTCTAAAAGGAAAGCAACTTTTGAGGGGTCAACAATCTTCTTTATCACATAAATCAAGGGATAAAATACAAGCAGAGAAATAAGGCTGACAGGCAGGGCTTCTAACTGTCTGACCATAAGCAATACATACATCACAGATCGATAAACAGATTCAATTGCCTGACATTACATACATACATAGTTACCAGAGAGAGAAGCACCAATATCTGTGTTTTCAAAGCTAGAGGGGACTCCTTAATGGCTACCCAGAGTCTCATCTGGCATACAAACCTTCTTTCAAAGAGTAAACCCTAAAGCAAAACCTCACCTCAGAGTATATATACACTTTTCAGAGCCAGAGGGCATCACAACCCTCAGGACCCAGTGTCTCACAAAAGGCGTGGGTCTTCCTACAAGACAAGCCTCCCCTAATCAAGCTTCCCTTAATGGGCTCCACTTGAGGCCTATTAATAGGTGGGGAAGATCTTTACACTACATTACTGTCTAGTCCATGATTCCTTGGATAACTTCTCCTTTTGGTTTTAGCAGCCTTGTCCTGATGGCAATGTTTCCACCCTTATGGTTTCCTCCTCCAATTGCTGAATTACTCATTGGAATCTCTATTTGAAGAAGCACCTATGACAGCCATGCTCAATTCAAATCCAGCTCATCTCATGACTCCCTGCACTATTTCTCCATTTTTCTCCTATTGGGTAGTCTATATCTATGCTTGTATCTTATCTATAAAAATAGATATATCTAGATGCGTCAATTTTAGATGCATATGTATGTGTATGTGTGTATGTATAGATATATACATAAACATACATACATAGATACATTCCCTCCCCTTTTATATAGTATGTTTCCTTATTTGAATGTAACATCCTTAAGGGCAGCTGTAACTTTTTGCTTATATTTGTATTCCCAGAATGTTTAATAAATGATCTATTTATCTATCTGTCACATTAATTTCTGGAAGTATCTTTTCTCTCCCCAATCTGCACAAGGGACTGAATCTTCTCTAGCAACAGAGACAAAAAAATGTGAAAAAAAACCACGTCAGCTTCATCAAGACATATTTGTGATTCCTCTATTTCCTGTCAGTGCAAGTTCCTTATCCTGTGCTATCCTTGTCCATGACCTCCTATTGTCATGCCAAATCACATCTACCCAAGTGCACTAGAGACCTTTTCTTAGATTCATTCTTCCTTCCTTCCTTCATTTTTTTCTTTCTTTTTCTTTCTCTCTATCTTTATTTCTCTCTCTCTTTGTTTCTTTCTTTCAAGATATGCCTAATATGGAAAGGTTTTGCTTTATTTCATATATATAATTGATATATTGTTTGCCTTCTCAGTGGTTGGGGAGAAATGGGAGGGAGGGAGAAAATCTACAATCCAAAATTTTAAAAAGAAAAGAATGTTTTAAAGAAATAAAAAATAATAATCCTCATGATTAAGGTCTTATTTGACTTAGTTGTCTATATTTTGTCAAATAAACCACGTGACGGCCAACCTCTTTTGCTGTCACATTCTAGTAAAGTGGCAAAAGCAGAGAACTTGGAATCAGGAAACCTGGATTGAAATACTGGCTCTGTTAGTGATTAGCTAAGAATTTGCCTACCTTACAGGACAGTTACGTTATTTTCAGTATGTTAAGTTATAATCAATGTAATAATAATATGATTTCTATAAAGTGAATTTATGTGTGTGTGTTCATCCTTTGTTGCCAAAAAAGACCATGCTATCAGAGAAATGATGACATGACTTGCACCTGACTTTGTTTTGAGTGAGGGAGGACTGTGCAGGTCACCAGCCTCACTTCTCCTCCAGAGCCATCTGAATCCGGTGACCAGATATTCATCAGGATGACTGGAGATGTCCCAGGAGGAGGCAATTGGGGTTAAATGACTTGCCCAAGGTTACACAGCTAGTGAGTGTTAAGTGTCTGAGATGAGATTTGAACTCAGGTCCTCCTGACTCCTACACTGGTACTATAACCACCTCAACACCTAGCTTCCTCAAAATGAATTTTAAAAGCATAATATAAAATGTTGCCTAAGTGCAAAGTATTAATATTATCCAGGATAATTTATAGCTCTAAGTATTTCTATTCTAACCACAAAAAATATCTTGAAATGGCAAGAAAGATCTCATCTGAAAGAGAACTTGCTAGTCAAGTCATATAAAAGGTCAAAGGATAACTAATGAACTGGTTGTGTATTTTCCATTGGTATTTTTTGATGTCAAGATGGCTAGAAGAATAACTCCTATGACAAGTCACTAATGATGAACAGATACGGACAGGCTGTGATGTGCAACCTGGGAGTAGTACTTATATTAGTGAGATCCCAGATTCGTCAAAATACCAAGTGTCTGGGTGTGTAATGAAGCTGCTTTATAATGTTAAGGCCTAGGAGTAAGAGTCTCATGACAAAGTCTCTTGAACTTAGAAGCATGGAAAAACCATTCATGGAGAAACCAGAAACATTGTACAAAAGCAGAGAAATGCGACATGAGAGTGCCCTAAGTAGAGAAACTAATTTAAGAGGGGAGGTAAGGATCAGAAGCAGGACCCAGCATCACAGAGTGAAGGTCTCTTGTGCTTCTGAGAGACAGGGATGGAATCATGCCTTGATGCTTGTTTGGGGAAGTTTCCTGAACCATGCTTCTCCTTTGCAGAGGAAGCTTGAGATGTCCATTCTAATTGCACAAGAAATAATTAGGTGCATTTGGAAGTAGGTTAGAGGGCTGGTGTATATATGGTATTGGGATAGTGGGTGAGTGATACAATGTAGACGAAAAAAGTAGCTGCAGGGAACATACTGAGGAGCTAAAGAGCATGAGAGCAAAGTGAATGATAGCAGTAGAGGTCAGGGATCACAGTTAATATTTGTTTCAAGGGTGTATTCAGTGGGAGAGCTATAAGAGAGGGCAGTTCCTGAGAACACACAGGCTATGAGTTCTCAGTGCTGTATCCACAGGGATTCTTAACCTGGGGTCTGCGAACTTTTTAGAAAAATATTTTGATAACCACATTTCAATATAATTGGTTTTCTTTGTAATTCTGTATATTTTATCCTTATAAAAAAGATAATTCTAGAAAGAGGTCCTGAAGCTTCACCAAAGGTGTCCAAGACACAAAAGAGATTAAGAACTACTGGCTAGAAAGTAAAGACAGGTGAGTAGGAAGAAAGTGTGTGTGAGTGTGGAAGAATTTAGAGTCTGGAGATTGTGAAGTCTCCCAAAGAATATCCTTGATTACCCTATATGATCATTGTGGTGTGGGAGATAGGTCAGCACATTGGGATAGGCATTGTGGTCTGGTTGCTAATGACCTCCAAACAATATTTACTGTTACAGTGGGAACAATAATGAAAACTTTAAAATCAGATTTTGTCTAATACACCCTCTCTGAGTGAGTCAGGAGAGTGCCTGGGCTACATGGTTTACCTAACAATAGCATTTCAGGAACAGATGAAGAACTATGGCCTCGAGTCAAGCAGGAGGTTTGACTTCTGGGAAAATACGAAGATTTGAGTTTGGCCAACTCCATGTGCTATCGTGCTTGCAGTATTGCAGAGGCCAGGCACCTAACCCTAGGCCCCATTCAATCCCCCTCTTCCTAGATGAGGTTTAGCTGGACAGCTCCTCCTTAGCAATAATAAAATGGCACTCAGATTTTATGGGTGTCTGTAACCCTACAGACCTGCAAACTTGAAACAAAATGTTGAATGTATTTCACTTTGAATGTCAAAGATAGACTAGTAAATTTATTAGAAGGATACAAAATGCCTCCATGAAAATAATATTTCGATGCCTCATTGTGGTTTGGATGTGACATTGGATTCTCAAAGACTCTTCCATTAGAAAGCAGACTGACTGGTTCTACCAAGACGGAAAAGCTTCAAATACAGACCAGATGACATCATCAAAGCATCAGCTTAACTCTCTCTAGGATAACTCATCCCCAGGCAGGCCACAAAGGGAAAGATTACTTTCTCCTTTTGGGGGTGGGCACAGTAACCCACAACGACTGTCCGAGGAGGTGAGGCAGGTTTGCTGTCTGAATTGGTGGAGGGAGTATTCACGCTGATGAAATCATGGAGCCTTGAACCATTGAATTAAGAAGTAACATTAGTCATGCCTCTTGTGGCCATGAAATTTTCAAGAAAACTGTTCAAAGCAGGGACAGAAAAAAATAATTTCACAAATAAGATTCACAAAGAAAATTATGAATCACAAAGTTGGCAGACAATTATGATCACTCAATTTAGAGTTTATTCTTCAATGATCTCTTTCAGAATCATGCAGAGCAGTGGAGGCTGACAACTCATAACCATGGCTTCTTAGAAAATTGGTATGACCTACCCTACTTACGCATTCTACCTCTGGCAAACAGTAGGCTTTTATTGCTCCTTCAAGGGTGTAAAGGTGAACCCTTGGATGACTTTCTACAGTGACATCAGACACAAAATTCTCTCTTGTCTTTCAATGCTAACATTTAGGAATATGTTTACAATTCCAGTGTATCATATTACCAGAGACATCTTGGAAATTGGATACAAAATGTACTTCTCCATCCCACAATGATCTAATAATATTTGACTTTTTATTACAGTCATTTGTGGACATCAACAGAGCTGAATAAAAATATTGAGGTTATGGGAAAAATGTTTATTTTTTCTTATTTAGTTTGGTTCCTATTGGGTCTGTAAAAACTCTTAGTCTGAGAATTTATATTCTTTACCCATTTGTCTGGCATGGTCCATTCAGGAGTATCTCTCCCCTCCGCCCTTTGTTATATTTGTTATATTTAGCCCTATTAAATTTCAGCTTGAGAGAGTCAGTTTATCATTTTGACCATTCAAAATAATTTTAGATTCCAATTTATTTATTTTAGGAAAGTAATTTATTTAGATAAAAATATTTCAGACCATACAGCAGATAGTACATCAGAGAAAGCTCCGTCTAACCATTCTAACCTCAACATAGAGTGGTCAGACTAAATATCCCTCTCTGTTCCAAGCCTGAGAACTAGGTCTCTGTGAGTTGATGTTTACAAACATTAGGACCCCTCTTAGGCTGACAAAAACCAATTTTAAAGGTGATCTTTCATATAGTTTGCCTTGTGTAGATTAACAGTCTGACTTTTGCGTATTGCTAAGTTTTAGAGACACATGCTAGATACTGGGACCGAGACTGGCATCTTTTTTCCCCTAAAAAGCCAGCTTGTTTCTTTCCTCCTAATGCTTCCCATTTTATATTACACTTCCTTTCCTTATTCCTACTAGCCTTTTACACCTCACCGCCAGTCCTCCTTACCTAACTAGGTTACTTCATTATAAACAAAGGTCCTTTTTTCACTATGTTACTCCAACCAGAAAAAAACATTGAAAACTTGCCTCCTTTCCTTCTTATTTAGCTTAGTTCCTATTGGGGCTGCAAAAGCTCTTAGCCAGCAAATTTAAATTATTTACCCATTTGTCTGGCATAGTCTATTCAGAAGTCCATCGCTAAAATTGCCTCTCCCCCTACCCTACTTTGTTATATTTATCCCTATTAAATTGCGGCTTCAGAGTCAGCTTATCATTTCAACCATTCTAAATAATTTTGGATTCCAATTCTTTTACCCAGTGTGTTGCCTCAGGTTTGCAAATCAACTGTCAAATTTCCAAGGTGAGTATTTACACCTAAAAAATCAACAGATGTTACAAATCAGAGCTTTATTTATTATTTTATTGATTGCCTAGATTTAAAAGATTGATGAAGAAAAATGTGAAAATGCAGATTAAACTTAAAAGCATATTGGAGGCAAGCCAGTTGTTAAAAATTTAACAGAAGTCTTGTTTATTTCTGCAGCTTAGCTCTATCATCTGCAAATTTGATAAGCATGCTTTTCTCCTGAAAAAGTTTCTGTTACTATGTGCTGCAACAAGAATAAATGCTAAATATGTCTAGGCTGCCCTCAGGGGAGAGCAAGCTGTTATATAAAGAGCTCCACTTGACCCTATCTGGGTCTGAGGGATTGGAAAATTAGACGGTATCTCATAGGATCACACCACACCACGACAAGCAGAACCTTGGGCTTCTTGTGGTTGTTTCTTTCTCATTCTCAAAGAGGACCATGGCATCAGAAAGGTGATGCCATGACTTGCAAATGAATTAGATTTAAGTGAGGCAGGGCTGTGCAGTCACCAGCCTCACTTTCTCCTTCAGAGCCATCTGGGTCCAGTGGCCAGATATAGATCAGGGTACACTAAACCTGAAAGGCATGTGACCATGGCACAGAGAAGGAGAACCAGAGTCCTGCCTTACCATGCTCCTTTGAAGGATTTGACCTTTTGAGATATCCATACAATGTCACAAAATATATCAAGGCGCAAGCAACATGAAAGCTGCCTTCAAATAAATGTTTTAAGACAAATTCAATAGAGAGAAGTGAGGGAATATGGAAAAATCATGGGAAGCTTTTTTCATAGATACAAGACCCCAAAATGAGAGACCAAGTCACACTATGAACCTGATGTTAAGGAGATCATCATTGCTGGGGGTTGGGGAAGAAGAAAGAAGGGAATAAGAGCTCCTCTAGGGTAAGACTGGTAGAGCAGGAAGGAGGAGGTTCTCCCAGCTACCACCTGGTAACTTTCTATTTTAACTTATTTTTCTTGCTACCTAGTGGTGCTAAGCTCAAATCACTTCTATTTGTTGAAGGAGAACAAGTCCTACGAGCGTCCTTTGAATTATGGTGCCCTGGTACAAAGATCTAGTTGCCTCACTCTGGTTATCCAGGCTCTGTTGACCAGCAAAATTAATAAGTAAATAAAGAAATGAAGATTCATTTATTCATGTAACTGGGCAAAGGATTGTTTTCAAGGTTTAAATATCAATGATATGATACACCTAGTACATTAGCTGCCAGTTTTTCTCTTGGTATACTTACCTTATATTTTTAACATATTTTCTATTTTCATAATCCAGATTATTTTTACAGGGCAAAAGATTTTAGTATTCCCTCATGAAAACATGAATATTTCTGACTCTATGTATTAGCCAAACGATCATTCTCCCAAACACAAAGTAATGCCCTTTTCTCTCTTACCGTTCATAATGGTTCTTTAATCTGTCATCTCTTCTTCTTTAGAAATAGTATAACTCCACAGGATTCCAGGCCATTGGGCAAGAAGGTACAAGGATTGATTTGTATTTCACATTACGTCATTTTCCTTACTGGTGTGTTTTTTTCTTTTCTTTCCAAAATTATTATGCTATAATAAAATTTCCATCCTGCTGTTTGACTGAAGTTCAGACACTCTTCCCACTTACTTTCTTTGCCTATGTCCCCCTTTGCCAAAAGAAGACAGTGTCAAATAATAGTTTATAATATCGGTCCTTTTGGTTTTCGTTATTTCATGCCGTATGTTTGTATCTCCCCCAGATCCTAACACAGAGTTTGAACTTCATGTAAAAAGTATTCAATATGTGTTTATTGAATTAATTTAACAGAAAAAAAAATGAACACCCAGGATAATGATCTAGCCCTAGGCCACAAAACTCCCAAGTACAGCTCAAACCAGACTCACAGGTAATTGGGAAATATGTAACAAAATAAATGAAAATACAATAAATATAAATAATGTTAATGTGTGGTTTTCTAAATCAATATGCTACCCACAGGGATACTTAGGTATGGTTTAGTGTCCTTATTCCTGTTTGAGTTTTGTGACATAGATCTAGGATTAAAAAATTGATAGAGAAAACGTTAGGTATGTGGATTAAACTTAAAAGTATATTGGCATTTTGGAGAATTGGTTGCTAAACATTTTCAAGCACACCCTTGATTTCATTTGAGGAAGCTCTAGAGGAGCTATGGGCAGTGAGGTGCCATAGAGGATAGGGTGCCAGGCCTGAAGTCAGGAAAACCTGAGTCCAAATCTGGCCTTAGACACTTACTAGCTGTGTGACCCTGGGCAGGTCATTTAACCCTGCTTGTTTCAGTTTCCTTATCTGTAAAATGAGCTGGAGAAGGAAATGGCAAACCACTTGGCAAACTTACCAAAAAATCCCTAAATGGGATCATGAAGAGTCAAATATGTAAAAGGGGCACACAGATATAATTCTAGTTCTCTGCTCCACTTTGAGAAAGGTGAGAAGAGGAACAAGCACCCAGACACAGGCTTTCTCTTCCTTCTCCTACTCCCAAGCAAAAATCTGTCTCTGCCTCTGTTACCACCAACTCTCACAGTCACCACCTGCATCTGGATGCTTCTTTTCCTGCTTGGAACACTAGATCCAGTTACACCAGGCCTTTCATCTGGTCAACATCTTTCACCCACTTCATATGTGCCTTCTGGCACGTTTCAGAAATGTACTTGTTGGCATTTATATTCTAGTACATCCTAAGGCCAGGAGCATCAGTTCTGGATTCCTTCCCCTTACTGAAGAAGAAAAAATCTAGGAGATGTAGAAATGTTCAACTGCACATTCCTTATAAATGGTGTGGCACCTGTAAGGGCATTCAGACTATGGTGATGATGGAAACTCCTGCAGAACTGAGCAGCCTCTCTCACACCTCAACCCCTCCTCACCATCACTCCCCAAAATAGTGCCAAAAACAACAAATTTTTTGGAAAGATTTTTTTTCCTAGAGATGAATGGTCCTGAAGAAAACCAACTCTTAATTATCGTACTTTTCACCTTGATGATGTCTTTCTTACTAAAATCAATCATCTTATTTCTTGTGGATGTTTTAAAGGGTAGGTGGAAGTCTTCTTGGAGCTCATGAATGCCTTGGAAAATACATGTGGGTTCATCCTAAGCATTATTAATAACCATAACTACATCAGCACACTTACAATTTTGGTTCCAACATTTCCTTTGTCATAAAGCATACCCTCCCCAAGTGTATGCAATTTATACCACTTTCCAAGTTTCCTCTTATAAGTATTTTAGTTTATTCATTGGAAAATCCAGTTTATTTATTGTATCAATCTTTTCATTAGGTATTATATTTTTGTTTGCCAATTTCCTACAAGGGACTGCTTTTTGTTACTAATCTATGAATAGCAAAATGTGAAATATTCAGACATTTTGATGAGAAGCCCATATAGGCATTGCAAAAATCATGCATTCAAAATCTGCATTCAATGTTAATTCATGCCCTCTTCAAGCTACAAGTGATGGTAAAACTGAGTTCATTACTGGAGGTTGACATGGGAAGAACAACACTCTGAGTGTACCTTAATTCTCTGTCCTGGGCCCTCTTCTCTCTCTACACTCTATCCCTCAATGACCTCATGGTCATTCAATGGCACCACCATGGATTGAAGTAGCATCTCTATGAAGATGATCCACAGGTCTACATATACATCCGCAATCTCTCTGCTGAATTTAAGTTCCACACCAACCCTTGTTGGATAGATCAAACTGAATGTCCAAGCTGTCTCAAATTCAACTCAAAAAAGTTATCTTTCACCCAAAATCCATCTTCCTTTCAAACTTCCCTGTTTCTGTGAAGGGCATTACCACTGTTCCAGTCTTCTAGGTTAATAACCCCAGCATCATGTTTGGTTCCTCACTTTCCTTGCCACCCATAGTTATTCACATGTAATCTTGATATTTACACCTCCACAAATTTCATTAATGAGGCTGCCACCACCGGAATGCAAATCCTTATCATCTTTGCCTAGAGTATTACAATGGCCTGCTATTGGTTCTCCCTGACTCACATCGCTCTCCACTCATGCATCCTCCAGATAATTGCCAAAATGAATAATAAATGTTTGTCAACTGCTTGATTTAAAATTTATCGTTTGTCTTCTTTCAAGTTACTGTTGAGGGGGGAAAAGCAATGAAGGCTTAACAGCAATGATGGGGAAGACTCATAAATGTAGCACACACACGCACACACTGAAAACAAACATCTGTACCAGAGTACCTTGAAAATGAGAACCAAAAGCCAGCTGACAGTTGTGAGAAGGCAAAAAGAAAAAGAAGGAAAAAAACAAGTGATGATTTCAGTACCTTTGGGGAGTAGATATATTGCATCAAAAGAACTCATAGGGAGATCTGACAACCCATCGCCCCACACACCAGGTAAGGGTCATTCTGCTAAAATTCCATCTACCAGAACTCAGCATTATCTTTAAGGTTGGAGTCAGAGATCCAAATGTTCCCATTAGAATTTCTCCATTAAATGATGGAGATTGGATAGATAACTGACAGATGTGGAGAGAAGAATTACAGTCACAAGAATGTAATTCCTTATCAGCAAAAGAATGTATTAGGCTTGTCTTAGATCACCTCTTAAACTTGCCCTGTCACAGGACTGGCAGATGAAACTGGGGCCAGAACACATGCCCCCTGCTCTTTGTTGTGGGAATCAAATTAAATGAGGCATACAAAGTGCCTTTGATAGCATGTTATTTGTGGTATAGACCTCTTTTCCTACACTAGCAGACCATCCTTTGTGGCAATTCGAGTTATACTGCTGAAACTTGTTAAAATGTTACATAACGAGCTAAGGCATTTTACATTGAAATTTGACTTTACTGAGTACAATGTGGTTGATTTCACAGCATCAACAGTGACCCATGTTATGCATTTCCTCTGTTCTGTGGTAACTATGTTTAGTTGAGAAATGGCCCAGTAGAAATCACCCTGAACTGGGAGAGGGGTGCAAGAAATGAGTTATAAAATCAATGATTTTAATGTATGGTAATATATAATGTGTTCAGGCAAAAATTTGGAAAGATCACTTAGTCTCTCAGAGGCTCAGTTTCCTCATCTGTAAAATGGGCAGAATAATATTGTACTTAGTCTCATTCATTGGTATTTTCATAAGGATTAAACAAGGGAAGGTAAATGCATTTTTAAACTACATAGTGCTATATCAATATAAAGTATGGCATTGTGATGAGCACATTTTTGAAACAAATCAGCAGCGTTTTATTTTGAGGATTAAGAGATCTAACTTAGAGGTTTTCTGTGATAAAATGGCATTTGTTTTCACATAGAACCAGTTTCTACTATCTAGGGGTAAAAGCGATGTGCACAATGGTAACCTCAGCAACCACACAGTAGTCAGGCTAAATTCAAGAAAACCATTTCAGATACATATACCTACAAGGTCTGGGTACACATGAATAACATCTGCTTTTGTAAAGCTTCTGTAAGGAGGTACACACTGCTTCTTGAGAAAGCCCATCCCACTTTTGGGGGCTTTGCGAAGTTTTCCTTACACCCAGTCTACATCAGCAGGGAGGAAGGATTAATGGAGGGTTGTTCTGGGTTTGGTTTTGTTGTTATTTTGAGGAAGGGGGAGACATGGGCATATTTGTAGGCAGCAGGGAAGGAGCCAGTAGACAGAGACTGAAGATAATTTAGAGGGTGGAGAAGATAGAGGGGGAAATCTTTTGAAGGAGATGAGATGGCCCAGGATCACTGTACTGGGGGAGGGGTTTGCCTTGGCAAGGAGCAAGGCTCCCTTTTTGTGTGACATGAGGTGAAAGAGGAGATAGTGACAGAAAGCATGCGAGCAAGATGAGATGGGGAGAAGGTAAGAAGGGACTTTTTTTTCAGTTAAATGGAAGGTAAGCTTCTCAGCTAAGAAGATGGGGGTGGGGCAAGAAGAGAAAATCATGGGAGGTTTGAGGATGGATGAAAAGACTTGAAAGAGCTCCTATGGAAAGTGAGCTAGACGGTTGATAAGGTGGGTACAGGCCTAGCAGCAGTGAGGGACCAGTTGAAATTACCCCAAATAAATTTGCAGTGGACTCGTTCAGCAGCACCTATGCAAGAGTGAAGCAATGAATGGGAGGGTGGAGGCTTGGCAGGTTACATTAAGTCATATGATAAGGAGGTCAGGGACTCAAGAGAAGACGAAAGTGTAGGGTTGAACAGGTTCGCCAACAGGTAAAGCTGAGGAAAGGAAAAGAGAGTGATGAGTTCTGGAATTGATGGATTTCTATAATGGTTTCTAGGATTTGAATGGAATCCAAATCCAACTGCCTAGTTTATAGTCTGCAGACTTTGTTCTCTTCCCTTTTTTGTTTTGAAAAAGGGTACGACAGTTGCCCTTCTTCAGTACTGTGGCCTCTCTCCCAGTCTCTATGATCTTTCAAAGATCACTAATGGTGGCTTAGCAATTCTATTGATTCATTTATAACTTGAGGATGCAATTTATTTAGATAGAATGACATGTTCATAAAGGGCAGTTAAATTAGTCTTACTGTCAACCTCCTTTTCCTAAAGTTTAAATCCTCTACCTTTTCCATTTTTATATGTTACTAGAAGCTAGGTGGCAATGTAAAAATCTAAACCTGGAATCAGGAAGATCTGAGATCCAATCTGTCTTCAGATACTTACTGGCTATGTGACCCTGGACAAGTCAATTAACTTTTGTCTGTCCCTAGCAGCAAAATAAAGATAACAGCACCTAACTCCCAAGGTTTGTTGTGAGGATAAAATTAAATCATTTGTAAAATGTTTTGTAAATTTTAAAGAGCTATATCAAATGCTGGCTATTATTAACTGAAAAATAAGAATAATGCATTTTTCTTACCTGACAAAGGAAACAGACGAAGTGAATTGAGCAGTTCTGCTTTCTCTTAGTCATGAATTTATAGTTAGCAATACAGCTTTCACTTATTTGATCATCTTCTTTCCCCCCAGCATAGCTTTAAAAAATTAACAAAACCTTGTAATTATTCTTATTTTTCTGACCAGTTTCAACTCATTTTGAATTTTTGTGTTCCTAACACTATCTTTACTTGACCTGTGCTTTTGTATACATCCTTTGCATTCATCGTTATTTGCCCTTACTTTCATCTTCTGTGCTAGTATTTTTAATATCTAAATTGTTGTTTTAAAATATCCGAATGGGTTGATGAGACTCTTTCAACATATCTCCCTTTTTCTCCTCCTCAGAATTATTGTCCTTTGTGCCTTCAGAATGTCATGCCTGAGAGTTTCCCCCATCCTAGGCTGATTTACCCTACAGCATGTTAGTAAATGTTACTCTACCTTTGCTTGCATCCTCTCCCAATGTCTAGGGTACCCGTTGGACTACTCTCAGCTTTCCTTTCCTTCTTTATCGCAAACTTTTCTCAATATTTATTTAATATTTTATTTTTTTCAATTACATGTAAAAATAATTTTAACATTCTTTTTTTTTTTCAAATTTTAAGTTCCAAATTCTTTCCTTTCCTCTCCTTCCCTCCCATCAAGAAAGCAAGTAATTTGACATATAACTATACAGGTACAGTCATGCAAAGCATATTTCCACAAAGCCATTTCCACAAGGCATGCTATGAAAGAAAATACAGACAAAAAATTCAAGAAAACAAAGAAAAATATGCTTTAATCTGCATTCAGACCCCCATCAATTCTTTCTTTGGGGATGGTCTATCAGAAATGCTAAGGAGGAGTGGTCAGTTCCTCCTAGAGTTCCCTTTTTTCTCATCCCACAAACAGTTCTTCTTTTTTGGAAAAGACCAGACCCAGAATGGAATTTCTTTCTAAAATTTGTGAGATCATATCCCTCATTTCCCAAGTAACTCTTAATTTTCTACCTCCCTCTAGGTATCTTTTTCCAGACTGAATCCAGAAATTACTTGAAGTCCCTGATAATATTTTCCCATCCAGTCTCCATCTAGGACCTTAAATCCTCTTCTTGAGATGGAAAATGAGAAAGATGAAGCTCATATAGCAATGTGATAATGTCCTACATACCACCACACACATTTGCTAGCGGTGGTACTCAGCACGTCTTGGAGTTCAGAAAGCTGAGGCTTAGTGCTGAATGTGCTGAATGATGCTGTCACTTCAGTCCAAATGGGACAAGACCACTGGGTTGCTGATTTCCACCTGATTCCACATGTCCTTCAAAAAATAGGAGTCTATAATTACGTCTTTCTCAAATAGTCATTTCTCACACCTGATAATTTGAACACAAGCACTAATACATTGGGCCATCAAGCTAATATATGTATGTGTACGCAAATTGTGGATGTATTTTTTAATGGAATTGATGCATTTTTGATGGAATGGGAAGATCTTTCTCATCCATTAATAGACTTATATGACCAAATAAATCACAGGGAAGCCTGAGCTCCATAAGTCTAAGTCACAACTGAAAGGAGTGGAGCAGAAAGAGGTGGAGCTGGAGCAGACCTGAGAGGAAATTTGGTCAGAGTAATCAGTACTGAGGGAGAGAGAGAAAACAGGCAGTTGGCTAGCCTGAGTGGGAAAGCTTGTTAGTGGTTTTGTTTAAGGCAGCTGGTTTGTGGGAAGCCTACCAGAGGGGAAGCTTGGGGAGGGTGTTGCTCCCTGGTTCTTATTGTGTATAGATTTCTTTGTTACTATGATGGATTTGGCTTTCCGGTGTTGGGATTTGCCTCTAGTGTTTGAATAAATGTTTTGGTTCTGTCTTCCATGTGGACGGTCTGTTGTATTTCATGATTCAGAATTAGGCTGGCACATTCATAGCTGCCGTAAGTACTGTGAATATCACTCCATTATGGATTGTTTTTATGTTGACTCCTTTCCTAGAATTTGTGTTCTTTGAATTTGGGGGTATCTCTTCTTATACTCTTCCTCCAACATTGTGTCTAATGTCTTTTTTATTTAGACTACTGGACACATCTAGCCTGCCCATTTTCTGCCTGCCCATTTTTTATGTTTTAAAGCACTTTTGTTTTGTATTTGAAAAGTGGTTAGCAGAGTTAGGCTTTAAACATCTCCAAGAAAACACATTTTTCTCAACCCTTGATAGATGCACTCCATCCCTGGGTAGGAGTCCCTCATTCCTCCTTTGTAAGGTTTGACTTAGAAAACCAAACCCCATTCTCAAAATTGATCATCTTAACAGGCTGTTTATCTTGCGTTGCTGAAGCCCTGACCTATCGCCAATGGGCAAAAGGTTGAAAACAATACTTACATCTCAAACATTTTGTAATCTTTACCAATGCCTTCTAGAACCTCAGTGCCCACATGAATCATTAGAAATGGACAGCAGTCATTTGGTTTGATAAGTGCTGAAAAGTTTTGTCAAATCCAGGATACATGCCCCAGGTATACAAGAAACTCCTATACTCTTATTTTTAGGTCTCTATAGCTCTCAGCAGGGATTCTTCAAACACTTCTCCTCCTTCCTCTGATTCTCATTGGATCATCTTACCTGAAAGCAATGGTGCATCTTTCCCAACATTCCTTGGCTGATGAGCAACTGCTTCCTCCACAGCTCTTTTTTCTCCTTAGCAAGAACTTCGAATCTTCAACTCCAAGTTATCTCCCTTTAGCTTGTACCATAGCCACAAACATAGAATTGTTAAACTAGAATTGGAAGGAACCTTAGAAACAATAGTCACCACCATCAGCAACTGTTAACCATATGCCATCAACAGACAGATAAACATAAGAACACTGTGGGGTGGCAGTATCTTCTCAGGCAACTGGTCATGCTTCCAGCCAAGCTCTCACAGCTATCCTCTAGAGAAGCCACTCCAAGGAGAAAGGATCAGCTATCGCCCCTAACCTCCAGCCCCTAACCAGTTATACACAGTATGGGCAAACTAGCCTGGCTGAGAAAAGCAAAGTACCCTGAGGAAAGAGAGGAAGCAGAATGTGTCAGGAAAATCAAACTGCCTTGACTACAATCTCTCTTCAGATCCCAATAGAAATAGCCTTGAAATCTGAACCCAAGTTTGAAAACAACAAGGCTTACAGCCCAGAACCCATAGCCATCATTCTGGGAAATAGCCACTATGAATATACAGTCTGGCATCTGCTCCTTCAGGTGCTATAACCTTAGCTACTGAAGACCCAGAAAAGAAAGTTCTTATTACCAAAATCCTTGACACTGTCTAACAGTTCAACATCAGAAATTGGTATGATTTTATCAGTGGACACATTAAGAAGAGACATTATCATCTGCTTTGTCACTATCACTTTGTCACTAAAGATCTTGATACCTTTCTATCTGATTTCTAGTTGCAACCATAGATATAGATATATTTTGCCTTCCTCTTTAGAGTGTGTGCTCAAGAGCAAGAACTATCCAACTTTTTCCATTTGTAGCCCCAGTGCAGTGTTTTGCATATAGTAAGTATGCAATAATCATTTTTTTCATTTTTTCATTCATTTAATCCAATTCCATCTTTTGCAGATGAAGACACTGAAGCCCAGAGAGTTGAGTGACTTGCCTGAGGTCACACAAGTGGTAAGTAGTAGAGACAGGGTTCGACATCAGGTCTCTGCTCTAAATCAGGGCCTTTTTCCACAGTATCAAGCTGTTCCAACTTCTTCTATCCTCCAATCTGTGGACACAGATCAGTATTCTCCTCTGCCTTTTCAACTCGTTTTTCTTGTTTGTTTTTCACATTGAGGCACCTTTTCCATTCTTAAAAATGGAAAACACTTTACTCTCCTTAAATGGAAAGGTATTCCTGGAGCTCCCTCATTTTCTCTTCTAGGAGGGGCATTAGACTGCTCTTTGGATCATATAAAACAAACATTCAGCCATGGTAGAAATACCAACATTATACTCTGTAGAAATGATTGCAAATTTTCCCTCTAGTTTTTCCCTTCTCTGTAGTCTTTTTCTCTATTTTGCATATACCTGGAACAGCTTCTCTCAAATTACATGGGATGGTAATCTGGTTTGTGAATTACCATTCCTAACTTTCAATTCTTAGTCTCAAACTGATATTTTTTAAAATATATCTCCTTTGTTACGGGATAGGGACAAATTCATGCCATGGTGTTCTTAGGAAAGTGAGATCACTAGACATTTGTTTGTCTTAAGAGGAAAACACCCTTGGGGAGTCATTTTTCTTAGGTAAATGGCTATTGGCTTGGGAAAATGACCATTAGCTGGCCAACTTTCAAACAGCTTCATATTCGGTAGGTGCCTGACCTGAGTAAATATGCCAAACTGAAAGAGACAAGTACTTGCCTGTAGACTGTTAACCTTTACATAATAAGATCAGTTGATATTATTATAGTATTGTGCACTGCAAATAATTGATCACATTTAGAACTTGGGCCTGTTTGGAGACATAGAACACATTAGCACATCATTTCAGATAGTCAACAGTCCTATTGGGCAATACAATTATTCTGGCTGAGAGACAATAGATTTTGCTTTTTAAAACCTGTGATGTGGGACAATGCACTTTTTGATGCTAAACCAAGTAGAGTCTCTTCCAAAAATTTAGGGTAAATGTTACCGATGAGAAGAAGAAATTCATAATGAAACATCATTTGCTAGAATTAGGTACTTAGAAGGAATTGATGTGTTGTGAAAACAGGAAATGTTTTTAAAATGCCTTCGTAGTTTCTTTTTCCTCAAAAAGGATAAACTACAACGATGTTTAACCTGAATTTACTTCTACTAGAATTTGCCAATTCATACTTGGTTTTAGAGAATTTGATTTAACAGATAAAGAGATAAAGAGACAAGGACATCGAGACAGAAAAAAAGAGACAGAAAGAGAGACAGAGAGAGAGAAAGAAAGAGAGAAGGAAGGAAGGAAGGAGGAAGGAAGGAAGGAAGGAAGGAAGGAAGGAAGGAAGGAAGGAAGGAAGGAAGGAAGGAAGGGAAGGAAGGAAGGAAGGAAAAAAAAGAAAGCAGAAGGGAGGGAGGAAGGAAGGATATGTTTCATAATACAACCTTGGTGCTAACCTCAAAAAGCTATACAAAACGTGTTAGCTCATTTCATCTTGTCATCCTAATATAATATGAATATACATAATAAAACATATAAATAGGCAATAAACAGTTACTCTATAACCTCTCAAGCACTGGTTTTTTTTTTTTTTAATATTGATGGAAAATCCTGAGAAAAAGTGAAAAATCTTGTCACTATTCCAGCTGGTCTGTCTGGATTGCCCGTATTCAAATCTTCCCCCAGAGAAAACTTATCCTTTTCCCTAAGTTCTAAGGCACTCCTGAGCCAAATGCACAGGACTCAGTGTGAGTCACTAAACTGCCTTTAAAAAACTGCCACAAAAGGAAGGGTGCCATGGCATCACTTCCTGAGCAGCCTTACAAATCCAGTTAAGAATAATCTAAAGGGAACCATGCCTCAGTAACAAGATGCTTGATTTCATTTGTGCGTTACTTTTCTTATCTGACTTGACCAAGTCTCTGAGGTCACCATGATGTTGTGTCTGCATTGAAGAAAATGCCAACACATCACCCTCCATTTTCAGGAGGAAAGAGAAATAACAAATAGTAAATAATTCAGTGCATACTTTATTTTTTTATTATAAATTCTTATGATGCTGTCTAAGGTACTTTGAAGATTTCTCCATGAAAACTTTATGCAGCAGAACATTAAAAAAAACAAACAAACAACCATACAGAGCTTATTTCTGTCACCAGGCATATACTATTTAGCTGTTAATAGAAGGAAGTAATAAGTTCAGAGGTGAAGTTATATTATTGAGTTCAATTCACAATTCAAAAACACCAGCACCTTTCCTTTTTAAAATCCCATTTAACATCAAAAATAATAGATTAGATGAGCCTCAGACTAAGGCCTACCAAAGCAAGTTTAGTCCTCCATTCTAGAGTTCTTTTGGCACATAACTGCTGGGAGAACAGGGAACTCAGTATGAGTTTCCTTTGTATCTTACTTCTGCGTAAAGAGAATGGTCTCTATTTTCTATGTGAAGTAAGAGACAAGAACATCAACTAAGAGAGTAGGGGGAAGGGATATTATAGGAGGCCCAAGAGGGAAGAGAAAATTTGCTCCTGACAGACTCAGAAGCTTCGGTGGGAAATGGGACAGGTACCTCTCTCTCCTTTTCCACAGAGGTCAGTAGCTTGTTCACAATTTTCCTTTCCATGCTAACATCTGTTCTCATACTTGGACATGATAATGTCCACTTCTCATGTTAAATTTGAGATGCCAATGGGGATTCAAAGTGAAAATATCATTATTTTCCTCCAAGATATACCTTCGTCCAAACTTCTCTATTTCTATTTAAGGTACCACCACATCCCAAAAATTGTATAAGTTTGCCATCTCAGAATCATGCTTGATGCTCAGTCCCTCCATATCCAACCAGTGATCATGTTAGGTTGATCTGTTGATTTTATTTCTAGAACATTCTCATGTCGCCCCCTTCTCTCTCCTCATATAGTTACCACTTAGTTCAGGTCATCACCTCTTGCCCCAATTATGATAATAACCTCCTAATTGGCCTCCTAATTGGTCTTAAAATGTTTCTAAAGCACAGTTCTAACCATGTGTTGACACTTTCCTACTCAAAAACCTTGAAGACTCCAATTGACTTTGGGATAAAATACATTCTTTAGCCTGGCATTTATAGCTCTCCAAAACTGAGCTTGAACCCACCTTTCCAACTTGATTTCATATGTAACATGTCTCACAACAAATTGAGTTACTTTAACATTCCATTTCCTACCCTGAAGCATTTATTACAAGTATATTACACACACATCTCCTTGTATCAAATATATTTTCTCCTTATCTCCTCCATTCAGAATCTTTACCTTCCTTCAAGGGTCAGCTCATATGCCATCTCCCCTAGAAAGCCTCTCCAGGTGGCTCTCATCATTAGTCATCTCTCCCTTCTTGTATTTCCATAACATTGTATTTAAGGTAACTCCTGATTATTCTGGCATCCTATATCTGGCTATTAGACAACAAGTAATACGGGCAGATAGCAAAGCAAAGAATGGACTGACCTCAGTGTCAGAAAGACCTAGGTTCAAATATTGTCTCTGGTATATATCTGTATCTCTATGATTTTGGACAAGTGAACCAAGCTCTCAGTACTCCCAGAAAATACCCTAAAAAGTATCATTTCCAGGGGAGTTGGTGATAGGCATCATTTTAGAAATTTTCCGCATTAGGAGTATCCCAAATGGATAAAACTTTAGCTTTAGGACCAAAAGCATTTCAACTAAAAAGTAGAGGCATTAACTCTACACATTGGAACTTGATTATCAAATCTCATTGTAAATAGTGTTTGATTTTGAGACCGAACAGATCTTTCACATTTCTAAACAGAAGGTCTTTTAAGACCTACCTCATATAAAACAGGTCCCTGAGAAATGTTACTCTTTCTTCTATCCCTCCACCTCATCCTCTCCCAATGTCACTTTCTTCCTTCTCTCAACACCACCTTCAGCCTAATTTAGTAATGCTTTCTTTTCAACATTCTTCCTTCTAGATATAAACTGACTATCCTGCTAGAAGGAAGCAGATCAATCACTTAATTATGTGGTCCTCTTCTGTTGTTCTGGGAAAGGAAACTGATCTGATTCCTAAGATGACTCAACACCTGTTCAAGGGCCCCTTGAACTGCATGAAGAATCCTGGCTTGGAGGCCCCTGAAAAGTAGAAGTGTTATCAAATGAGAAAATATGTGTAAAGTACTTTGTAAACCTTAAAACGCTATGAAAAATAAAATTAGTTCTCTCCCCGAGGAGTGGCATTCTCTCCTGTAGTTAGAAACCCCTAGGTGGAACTGGCAAAAATACATCAAAGTCAGAAATGAGTCATTTAGTATTTTGTGGTCTGACTTTAGTGGCCCTTTCTCTGTGACTCACCAGCAAATCCATAGTGTTCCCTGGCCAGCATTTGCCATACAAAGGAAAAAACATTTCTTGAAAGGGAAATATTTCTTAATCAGGAACACGGATGTACCTAAGCAATCTAATTAGGAATATGAAGTCCTTTGTCATTGAGATCTAACATTGTTGAGTTGCTGTATAAACTCAATATCCTATGAGATAATGTTCACTATAAAGAACAGTCATAAAATATGAACTCCATCTTATCCTGGTTGCCTTTTTTATTTGATCTTTCAAAGTGAAAACTAAATTTTAATACAGCATCAAAGGTACAGAACCTAAGGTCTTCAAGAAAAGAGAAAGGGAGGAAAATTCTTCCCTTAGATAAAGATGATGTTCATCATAGATTTTAAAATTACATATACTCACCCCATTTAGCTGTATGCTGCTCTACAATTAAATCCTGATCACTAAAGCAGGTACATGCTGGTCAACGTTTAGCAGCCAACTCTTCAGAAGAAAAATACACTTTTAGGCCTAATTTACATTATTGATGTTTTCTCCCATCACTTTCTTAAGTCTAGACAATCAATAAGAAGAAGAATCAAATCCTGATTTGTTGTATGGGCCAATTTCAGAGGTATAAATGCTCATAGTAAAAACTTAACCATTCTAATGAATCAATTTGAATTGGTTCTAGCATGCCCCTGATTAATAGTACCCAAAGTTGATTTGGAGGGATGGAAAGATATTTTTTTCAAAGAGACATTTCTCAGGAATGATAGAAGTGTTGGTCATGATTTAGTTACAACTCCTTTTCCCTTAAGTCTGATTTTTAATTGGTCTTCATTAATATTTTGATAATCATTCCATTAGCATTATAGGACTTTAAGGAATATAAGAGAGTAAGAAGCCTATTTTCTCAATATATTTCTCAAAACAGCATAAGAACGGACACAAGGCTATCAAAAATCCTCAAAGGAAAACTTCAAAAAATCATAATGTCTTAAATTTTGCACTGTAGGAGCCATTGGATATTACCTAACATAACCCCTTCATTTTGCAAAACAGGAAATGAAGACTTCTAGAGCTTGTCGTGGACATAAGGTGACAACCAGTGAGTGATAGATCTGGCAATCAAACCCAAGTCCTTTGACTATAAAATCAGATTTCTTTCTAGTAGAAAAAATGAACAAAAAAGGAAAAAAAATCCGAAAAAAAAAGTTATGGGTGAAGACAAGCAGAGACAAAAACTATATTGCAACACTGAAAGTAGAAGGCACAAAGCTAGAATCTTCTCAAAACATACTGAAATGGATAATTATGTCACTGAAAATTATAGGAATAAAATGAATTAGTCATACACTATATCATGAGATGAAATTAAGAAAGAATTGATATGACTAAAAAATGTCAGAACAAGATGGCAACAGAATATTAGTTTGGAATTATTCATAGAGAAAATAAGCATGATAGTGCATCACAAGAGTGATGGGTCTTACCATTGTTTGGGCCTCTTTCAATGACATTTGTGCTCTGGTGCTTTGGTAAAGAGCCTGAATGTCCAAAGGGTTCATATCAGTCACCCTTTACTCGAGATTAGGTCTAAAATGACTGTCAATGAAGCAGAAAGATCTATCAAGTCAGTAGGCTTAAAAAGGAGACAATTTCTATTCTTACTTTCCCTTCACTTTTTTGATTGTTCAGCTTGACATCTGAGTAAACAAAATTGGTGAATCTCTATCATCATGCAGAAAATTTAAACAGTCTATTCTTAGCAAGGAAATTGAACAATGTGTAGAAGAACTACTGAAGAACCAAAAATCCTGGTCCAAATGGAATTACAGAATTTTGAAAGTTATGTCAAATGCTTAAAGAAAATTTAATACTTCCACTGAACAAAATATTCTCAAAAACTGATAAATACTCTATTGAACTTATTTTATGGAATAAATGCAGTACTAATACTGAAGTGGACATTATTCCTCCCTGGGCCCCTAGGCTGAGAGATATCTGTTGGGTTGCTGGGCAGGGTTGGATAACTTCCCCAGTAACAGTTTTTTTTTTTAGTTGGGCCCCTGTCAAAATGTTATTCCCCTTTGGTTTAATATCTGATGAATTGTTAACAGTCATTTCTTGTTTAGTCCATTTACATGGTAACCACCTGTGCCCCCCTAATGTTAGACCCCCCTTGCCAAGCAACTAGCCCCACCCCCTTCCTGACAACCACTGTATGTTGAATGACAACCAGTCTTTCATTGGGTACCTCTCCTGGCACCTGTTTTCTGTTGGGGGTCCTTTGCCTAGTAGTACCCTGACAACCCCCTCTGTTTTGGGGACTCTTGCCTAACAACAAGCCCCTCCACCTTGCTCTGTCAGAACTCTGTTGCGGAAACTGCAAGGCTGTACCAAGCAAATAGTGCCGAAATGCTTAAAATGCACTCACCCACCTCAGTTCAGGGCTGTCTCCTCTGGGTCACTCCATTACACAGCTGCCAGCCTGGTTAATAAAGACACTCTCAAAATTCCTAATTAACTTGCCTGTGATTTATTCTCGGTCCATCCATTTCAATACCTAAACTGATAGAGGATAAAAAATAAATATATCAGTAATAAATATGAATTGGTAATCATATAAGAAATGATGATCTCAATGATCTTCGAAAGGAATGGAATGACACATATGAAGTGATGAAGACTAAAGTGAGCAGAATCAAGAGAACATTGTATATAACAATAGCAACTATTTTAAGAACAATTTTGAGAGACTGTGCCTTTGGCTATTATAAATACACAAATTAATTACAAAGGACATATGAATAAAGATTTTACTTGTATCTGAGAAAGAATTAATAAATGAAGTATATATAGAATAATTTTATATACTCATATCTATCTATTTGTGTCTAATGGTAACCACATCTAAGGTGGGGGAGAAAAAAAAGGGAAAAAGGAAATTTACATGATGATGTATATTGGGAAGGAATAGCAAGTTATAGGTGGTAGATCTGCAGTTTCATATGCAATTGTTTGGTTTCTTATTGTACTGTTATGTTTTTTGTTTTGTTCTTTGAATTGGAAATAAGATATTTTTTATAAAACAAAATGACTTAACATTTCATGGAAAGAATCTTCAGCTTCAAAGTAGCTTTTGTAAAACCAATAAAAGTACAGGACTTCTGAAACAGGATAGGTCATCAAGCTAAGTACTTTAATCAACAGATACTTAAAAACCGATTAGATGTTAAATCAATACACTCATCCTAAGGAGGATAAAAATAAAAGTAGTTTTATTTTAATTAGTGAAAGTCATAATATTATAGTATTCAGAACTATGAGTTCTTAGAGATAATCTAGTTCTATCCTTTATTTTAAAAATAAGAAAAGTGATATTCAGAAAGATTATCTGAACTGTTAAAGGTCAAACAATTAGTGATCAGTAGATCCATGACACTTATGGAGCAAGTCAGACTTAAGAGAAAAAAAATGAAGGGAGAAGAAAAATGAAGTGATAAAGAATGAACAAAAGAGCAAAGAGAAAAAGATGGAAAGGTAAAGGAGGAAAAACCTGAGAGCAAAGCGCTTAAGTGAAGAAATACTCCAGAAAAAAAGGGGATAATTTTCACACAACATATAGTCAATAGTATCAAACAGAAACTTTGTTAAATATTTTTGCACGCATGTGTTTATCTGTTTAGAATGTGTGAGTTGTTACTGAGGAAAAGATTGCATTAATGATGAAAGAAAACTTCATTCTTCATGATTAAATGAATATTGAGGGTTTTTTTAAAAAAAAAGACAGAGAAATCAAATTTAACAAATATAAACTTGCATGTAAATGTACAGGGGGTAGAGCCAAGATGGCGGAGTAAAAACAGGTTCTTCCCTGAGCTTTCCCACAAAACCCTCCAAATACCTATAAAAAGTTACTCCCTACAAATTCTAGAGCTACAGAACCCACAAAATGACAGATGGAAACAACTCCCCAGCCCACAACAACCTAGAAAGTTGACATGAAGGGTCTATCACACAGAGCAGGGAATGGATGCATTCCAGTCTGGGCTGGAATTCACAAACTGGCCAGAGCAGGGCTGAGGGGACTGAATCATTGGCAGCTGTGGCAATTTCCAGACTTCTCAACCCACAAATGCCATAAAGATCAGTGAGAAAATTCTGTGGTACCTGGATGAAAGAGGAGTGTGCCTTCTGCCCAGGTCTGGTCCCCGCCCAAGGGCAGTGGGGGGAGGGTGGCAGTAGTGGTGGCAGCAGCAGTGGCAGAGGCTGCTTCTGGAACTCTGGGCTCACAGATATAGGGGTTCAAGCAACTGATACAAAACTCCTGAAGCCTGGGACAGTACACCTATCCCCATCCGACCCCTACTAGAATCAGAATCCTACCTTGACAAAGAGTTAGAAAGTCGGGCGTTTGGCTGGGAAGATGAGTAAATATCATAAAAGAAGTCAGACTATAGAATCTCACTTTGGTGACAAAGAAGATCAAAACATACAACCAGAAAAAGACAATAAAATCAAAACTTCTCCATCAAAAGCCTCCAAGAAAAATATGAATTGGTCTCAGGCCATGGAGCTCAAAAAGGATTTTGAAAATCAAGTAAGAGAAGTAAGGAAAAAATTGGGAAGAGAAATGAGAGTAATGCAAGAAAATCATGAAAATAGAGTCACTAGTTTGCTAAAGGAGACCCAAAAAAATGCTGAAGAAATTAACACTTTAAAAAAGAGACTAACTCAAATGGCAAAAGAAGCCCAAAAAGTCAATGAAGAGAAGCATTCCTTAAAAAACAGAATGGGCCAAATGGAAAAGGAGGGTCAAAAGTTCACTGAAGAAAATAATTCCTTAAAAATTAGAATGGAGCAAATGGAAGCTAATGACTTTATGAGAAATCAAGAAATTATAAAAACAGAACCAAAAGAATGAAAAAATTGAAGACAATATAAAATACCTCATTGGAAAAACCACTGACTTGGAAAATTGATCTAGGAGAAATAATTTAAAAATTATAGGACAACCTGAGAGCCATGATAAAAGAAAAAGAGCCTAGACCTCTTCTTTCACTAAATTATCAAGGAAAACTACCCTGATATTCTAGAACCAGAGGGCAAAATAGAAATGGAAAGAATTCACTGATTGCCTCTGGAAAGAGATCCTAAAAGGAAAACTAGGAATATTGTAGCCAAATTCCAGAGTTCTCAGGTCAAGGAGAAAATATTGCAAACAGCCAGAAAGAAACAATTCTAGTACTGTTGAAATACAATCAGGATAGCACAAGATCTAGCAGCTTCTACATTAAGAGATTGAAGGTCTTGGAATACGATATTCTAATGGAATATTAAATATTAGGAGCTAGACTAAAACCAAGGATCACCTACCCAGCAAAATTGAGTATAATTCTTCAGGGGAAAAATGAATATTCATTAAAAATGGGGATTTTCAAGCATTCTTGTTGAAAAAACCAGAGCTGCATAGAAAATTTGACTTTCAAGTATAAAATCAAGAGAAACATGAAAAGATAAACTGGAAAGAGAAATCATAAGAACTGTTTACATTCCTAAATGGAAAGATGATATTTGAAACTCATGAGACCTTTCTCAGTATTAGGGTAGTTGGAAGAGTAGATAGATAGATAGATAGATAGATAGATAGATAGATAGATAGATAGATAGATAGATAGATTAGATGAGAGATAGAGGGCACAGATGAATTGAATATGAAGGAATGATATCTAAAAAAATTAAGGGATGAAAGAGGAACATATTGGGAGGAGAGAGGGAGAGATAGAATGGGGTAATTTATCTCAAATAAAAGAAGCAAGAACAAGGTTTCACAATGAAGGGGGAAATGGGTGAAGGTGAGAAGGAATGAGTGAACCTACTCTCATAGGATTTGACTTAAGGAGGGAATAGCATACACAGCTTACTTGGGTATGTTACCCTACAAGTAAGGAGGGGATAAGGGTCTAAGAGGGAGAGACAATAGAAGGGAGGGCAGATTTGGGAAGGGTATAGTCAGAAGCAAACACTTTTGAAAAGGGACAGGGGCAAAGGAGAAAATAGAATAATTGGAGGGAATAGGGTGGAGGTAAATATAATTAGACTTTCACAACATGACTATTATGGAAGTGTTTTGCATAACTAAACATGTATAATCTATATTGAATTGCTTGTCTTCTCAATGAAGCTGGGTGGAGGGGGGAAGAAGAGAGAGAATTTGGAACTCAAAGTTTTAAAAAAATGTTAAAAAATTGTTTTTACATGCAACTGGGAAATAAGACATACAGGCGATGGGGTATAAAATCTATCTTGCCCTTCAAGAAAGTAAAGGGAAGGAGATAAGACCAGGGGGGAGGGGTGATAAAAGGGAGGGCAGACTGGGGGAAGGAATAATCAGAATGCATGCCATCTCAGGGTGGGAGGGGAGAGGAGAGATGGGGAGAAAATTTGGAATTCAAAATCTTGTGGAAATTAATGTTGAAAATTAAAAGTAAACCAACTTTTGAAAAATAAAAAAAATCGTCATTGAATTGTGTCTGGCCTAACTGCCGTGGGCTTCCTGGCCCTCTTACCTATTCCAGGTCTTCAGTGGCCAACCCAATAATGTAATGAGAGAAGAGACCTCCAGAGTCAAGCAGAAGTGTAGGCTTTATTCCAGATACCAGCTACATGTCAGCATGCAGGACGAGTTCTCCCCGAGGGAGCCCCTTCTCCTTTTTGAGGAGAGAGGAACCCAACCCCCAGGCTTTCCTGTCCCCATTTAAGCTCTCCCAACTGCATAGTTCACTCGTGGACACCATGCATGGTCTCAGCCCCTTAGCCAATTAACAACAGGTGTGCTCAGACCACAGACCAATCTCAAGGGTGGGATGCTCTCCCCAGCAAGTTTCCACTGAGAAGAGGTGGAAAAACAAGATAGCTTGTGATTTACTCCTCAATTCCCAGCTGTTCCCTGGGGGCCTTGTGAGAGCTCTGAGGTTTAGAAGCCCTCACCTTTACCTAACCCGAGACTGTTCACGTGAAAACTGAGCTTACACCCCAACAGAATTGACCAAAAAATCCAACTATATTTTTCTCACAGAAAATCATACAATAAAATTATTTACATAGATTTAAATTGTTACCATAAATTAAAATTCACCATAATCTGAAAAATTCTAAGTTGAAGCAATGATATGTAATGAAGCTAAGTTTAAATTTAAAATCATTAGGAATTTAATATTCTAAAAGCAGATAAATTATTAACAGGAAAACATAAAAATAATAGTATGATAACTGAATTGATAAGTAAAACACATATTTTCTGAAAACTATATTAAAATTGGTAAATCTAATATGCATCCATGCATGCATGCATGCATGGATGGATGTATGTAATGTTACTTCTCCTCATAGAATGTTAACTCCATGAGACTGTTTCACTTTTGTATTTACAGTCTTGTTACCTACCTACCTTATAGCCTTGCATGTAATAGGCACTTAATAAATACTGATTGATTAAGGCATAGGACTCAGGTGGATTGAATGCTTTGGAAAAACTACAAGCTCATTCACCCATTTGGCCCAGTGATCTGTTACAAGGACTTTAGCCTAGGAATGTTACTAAAAGGAAATAAAAGTTTATATATATCAAGATATTACTAATAACATTAATAATGACATTACTTTAAAACTACACACACACACACACACACGCGTGCGCGCGCACACACAAGATAGCCAATATGTCCAACTGGAAAATGACTAAACAAATTGATATTTATTTATGTGATGGATACCAAATATGAAGAATACAAAAAAAAAAAAGGAAAAGGAAGTGATACAGAAAAAATAAAGCAGAATCAAATTACAACATACACACTGAATACAGTGACATAAAAACACTAAGAGCACCGACATCAATACACAGAAGAAAGATCAGGACACACAGGGGGAAGAACAGTTTTGTTCTTATTTTGGTAAAAATAAGTATATATTTTTAAATTGTAAAAATGGAGTTTATGGCTTCATGTTTGATTTGTTTTTTTTTTTTGTTTAGGCATTTGACTTTACTATTATTGATGGTTACTAAGTCTGGAATAAACTTTCAAAAGGTTTAAAGTGAATAAACACTTTAAAAAACAAATTATAAATAATGGAGTTCATTGTAATAGCTTAAATTTTTTTTGTTTATATGAATGCTTTTTTTGTATGTGGATGCTAAGTTTAGAATAAACAAAAAGCAAACTGTAGAGTCTTGTTCACAAATATTCACAAAGACAAATGGATTGAACTAGATGATTTCTAAAGCGCCTTTCAGTTTTAAATCTATTATTCTGTTTATAGTCTATGTATGCAAATATATACATATATGTACATATACATATATAGTATATGTTCATGTTAGATTATATATATGAATGTATGTATGTGTATATATATACACATATATATAATCTAGACTATAGCACAAATATGCATGCATAAATGTATGTATATATGTATATATATGCATAGTACACAAACAAAAATAATAATAGATTTAAAGCTAGAGGCGAACTTAGAGTTCAATCCATGAGTGCATATGTACATTTGTGGATGATAATCTGCAAATTATTTCTTATTTATTGTAAATTTAACAGCCATCTATGAAAAAAAGATTCAGATAAAAAATTAAATGATTGCATTGAAATTTATAATTTGTTTTAAATAAATTCATGAATACATATATTAATGCTCATCACAATCATTTTTAAATTTATGTGAACATATATACATCACGGTCTATGCATATATGTATGCATACACATATGTGTATACCATGCTACATTACCTTTAGATCTCTTCCTCCTAGTTCATGGTTTTGCCCACTGGTCTAAAGTTGTGGTGGGCAGCTACAGTAAATATAATGCCCATCCTGGAAGGCTCATCTTCCTGAGTTCAAATGTGGCCTCAGATACTAGCTGTGTGTGACCTTGGGCAAGTCACTTAACCCTGTTTGCTTCAACCTCCTCATCTGTACACTGTACAATGAGCTGCAGAAGGACATGGCAAACCACTCCAGTATCTTCGCCAAGAAAATCCCAAATGGGGTCATCAAGAGTCAGATACGACTGAAAACAGCTGAACAACACCAACTAAAGCTGGGATCATTCGACAAATGGCATCGCATCTCAAACGATTATGTGTGTCTGGTATGTTACCAGGATTATATAAAAATGGGTTACGTAAAACAAATTTCTCTCAGTCCATGTCATCTAATTCTCATACATTCTCTGTTATTCACATAATGGATGTTTTTATTTCCAGAAATACATATATAGAAGTGACCCAGGGGAGTTGGGAGAATTAAGAAGGGACAACCATGACAGTGGTTGATTAGAGCTCTGCTCTGCTCTATTTCTGGATTTTAAAATATTCCACTGGACTTCACAGTACAGTAGCCAGAGCTTTGGTTTGAGAGCCAGAGGACTTGGATTCAGATATGTATTTGATACTTACTATCTTAATTTTGACAAATCACTTCACCTCTGTCGGCTTTGGTGTTCTTATCTATGTAATGAAAGGGTTGGACTGGATTACCTCTGAGGTCCCTCTAGAGCTCTACAAACCTTTCCTCCCATTGGAAATAGCCTGTCCCAATGTGCTTTACTCTGGCCACAGTTCTAACCCAAGACAGGGACTATCTGAGGGACCTCAGGAAACGCTGTCACAGCCTGGACTCCAACGTGCAAAGATTCTCCTTGTCTTTTTCTTCCCTCTTGATCGGGTTCTCATCCCTGATGATCTAGTGCCCTTCGCCTAAATTCTGAGACCCTGAGAGCCAGGGTCTCTGTGCCTGGATTACCAGCTCCAGTTACCCAGACTCTTCAAGAATAATGGACTCATGGTATTTAGGAGAGAAAGTAACCTAAGAGATATCATCAAGTCATTTTATAGATGAGGAATGACAACATAAGATCACCTAGGTAATAAACAGGAGAGAGAGGTTTCACATCCAGGTCTTCTGACTAGATCTGGGAGCCTCTACAATACATCACCCACTGTTTGGACCTCTGTTAATAGCTAATGTAGAGTGCTTTGAGGTTGGCAGAGTGCTTTCTTTACGAACATCTCATTTGAGCCTCATAATAATTCTGGGAAGGCCCTCTTGTCTCCTCTCCCAATATTCTGCCTGTTGGTTATCTCAATAGCTCCCTATTACACTTATCACCTCTCTGCCAATGGCTCCCAAATCTATATATATTCAACTCTCACCTGTCTCCTGAGCTTCAGTCATATATCATCTACTATCACTGTAGAAGGATACCAGTTGTGCTTTATTTCACTCCTTCATTACTTTTTACCTGGTCTAGTGTAATAGCCATATAATTGATCTCCCTGTCTCTCTAATCTGTCCCTTCTCCAACATATATTCTTCATAGTTGCCAAATCCACCCTACAAACAATTGCCAAATTGATATTCTTAGAACACAGATCTGGGCACATCACTTCCTTGCCCCAATAACTCCCTATTACCTCTAGAATAAACACACAAACCCCAGAATTTGACATTTAAAGGCTTTTCAATCTGGCAAAATGTCTGGGTAGACCAGTTTAACATTAATTCCGCTCACACATTCTGTGTTCCTACCAAACTGGCCTAGTCTTTATTTCCATTAATAGAATTTCACCACTCATCTCTGTACCTCTGCATGTGCTGTTCCTCATGCCTCATCCCTTCTTCCTAATCAGGTCTTTCCTGATCCCATATCTCTAAATTCTCTTCCCCTAAAACTACGTTGTGTACTTGTTGTTTTGATTTACCTCTGTGTAACTTGTTCCCTCCACCCTCATCCTTAATGGAATGTGAGTTCTCTAAGGGCATGAATTGTTTAATTATTTTTGTCTCTGTTCCTGATGATTCATGTGGTACCTGGAGCATAGGAAGCGTTTTATAATTACTTGCTGAATTGTATTGACTTAGGTGCTAAAAATATTTTTACTCACTTTTTACATATAAGCAAACAGAAGGTAAGAGTCAGTGGAACACAGTAGATAAATGTTGAAGGTATGAATTGAACCCAGATCCTCCCATTACTAAGACTATTTCTTGGTCCCAGAGTCCTTTCTATCCCCTCAGGTTCCTAGCTTGAGCTCCTGAACCCTACTCATACTCAGACCCACTCTTTTTCTGACTGGACCTCTGTTACTCTAACTTTTCCATTATACTTAACGCTAATCTAGGAGTAGGGAACTTGTAGCCTTCTAGGTCCTTGGATGTGACCTTTTGACTGATTCCAAACTTCACAGAACAACTTCTCTTAATAAAAAGATTTGTTCTGTAAAATCAAGGACCTAGAAGGTCACATGTGGCCTTGAGGTCACAGGTTCCCCACCCCTACCCTAATCCCTCAGGGTCTTAGGCACATTTGCCTGCTTAAACTTCTATTCTCCTCCATGTCACCTTCTCAGGATCTACTTCCCATCATTTTCCCTATCACACTATTATATAACCCCATGATCCATCAGATTAAATTGGCCTAACTCAGGCCTCACTCAATCTGGTGTCAATTCCTCCACTGTCCTGTCTCCTCCCACTTTGTTTCAAATCAACACCCATAACTCTGAGAATTTATACAAACAGTGAGATTTATATTGTGACAAGTTCACAGGCTTTTAAAGCAAGAAATGACCTTGGTAATCATGTTGTCCAATGTCCTAATTAACCGGAACTCCGAGAAGAGAAAATGGCATGCCCAAGATCAACTACCAACTATAATTGACATTAATATAGTGCTTTAAAGTTTGCAAAGCACTTTTCATTTCATTAGCACGTTTAATCTCCATGAAGATCCTGTGACATAGTTGATACTGTTATCCCCATTTTACAGATGAGGAAACTGAGACTGGGGGCGGGGCTTAAGGGGCTTGCCCAGATTCGCATAAGTGATTTGCCTGATTGCTGAGACAGGATTTCAAACCAGGTCTTGCTGACTCCAGGTTGAGTGCTCTATAGCCTTTGCATCTAGCTGTTTGGTTTCTAGCAATTAAGTCTTGTGGCAGCATGGTCCAGAGGAAAGGACACTGAGATAGATATTTAAAATCATCGTTCAAAGTCCCATTCTATCTTTGACTGTTTGCCTTTGAACAAGTTGCGCAATCTCTGTTCCACCATCACCCCATCTGAATAGTACCACTTGTCCTACATGTTTCAGCATGGCAACAGGGAAAGAACACTGAATTTGAGATCATGCCATTACTCTTTTCAGTCCTATCTACCTCTTTGTGACCCCATTTGGGGTTTTCTTGGTAAAGAGATTGGAATGAATTGCCATTTCCTTCTCTGCTCATTTTACAGATGAGGAAACTGAGGCAAACAGGGTTAAGTGACTTACCCTGGGTCACACAGTAAATATTTGAGACTAAATTTGGCTTGAGCCTTTCCGATTGCAGGTCCAGTGCTCTATCCATTGTGTCACCTAGCTGCCTTTTCAAGTCATAGGATCCTACGTTTAGAACTGAAAGGGAACTTAGAGATCATGTAATCCATACACTACTACCACTTCTAATTTTACAGATGAGGAACTGAGAGACAGAGAAGTAAGGTGATTCAACTAAGGTGTCATAGGTAGGTACAGATTCAAGATGTGAAACCAGGCCTTTTGACTCTACATTCAGTATTCCTTCCTCTACACAAGCTGTTTCAGCATTGTTCATCCAGTTAATTAGGACCCTAACAATAGCTCAAGTACGAATACTGTTTTAGGACTTACAAAGAGTTTTCCTTCCATCAAGTCAAAGAAATAGACCCATATGCATCATTATTCCTTTTTAATAGATATTTCCACTTTTCTATCACAAAGTAAGGGACAGGAAAGTAAGAAAGAAGGTAAATTATCACATACCATCCAAAAGAAACTAAACTCTTAATGGATCTGAATTTGAATCTAGACTCATTGAGGTCATTTGTATGATCTCAGGCAAGTCACTTCACCACCGTGAGTTGGATTAGATGCCCGTAGAGTCATCTGTCTCTCTAGATCTATGTTTCTTTTTATTCTTTGGATTATTTGGAGGATGAAATGAGTTCAAATATAAAAAGTACTTAAAAGGTAAAAAAAATTATTCAAATAATGACAGACAAGAGGCATTAGAGAGCCTGGAGGACTCCGTTAGTATTGGCTAAGCCAAGAAATCCATCTCTTCCAGGAATAAAGTCACATTAGACCTCCAAGCACCTGTTTCGTCACCTGGTCATGCACCCATACTATTCCTGCTAAAATCATGAATCATGGAGTCTATTTCCCACTTGCTGAGTCTTTTCCCTCCAAATAACAGTAAGTGTTGTATAAAATATGGGACTGATTTAATACCACACATAACACGACCTGAAGGAATATGTAAACAACTAAAGTGATAAACCTAGAGCTCAAGGGATGATTTGCTTCTTTTTTAAACAACAGGCAAATTGCCTTGCGTCCCATCCTAGTTATTTTAACTTTTCTTCAAAGATCAGCACAGAGAATGAGTCATGTCAGTGCATAGTCTAGTAACTATTTTTTTAAAGTGATGCATAGAAGACCTCCCTTACTCCATTACCATGGGTGTGGTTGTGGAAAGAATATGACTAAATCAGGACTGGATGCTCAAGTCAAAGGCTGAGATGTTTACCTAAGATATATAGTTAACAACTAGGTTACAAGGTCTTCCTTGGATCTAATGAAATTACCCCATACCACTCATGGTATGTGGATGACAAAGTCACGCTGCAGGTAAATTTTTAAGCAAGGTACTTAATAGAAAGCATAAGCCCATTGGGCCTTACTAAGATGACCCCCACCATGACTCTTATATGAGAGCTGAAGATGTTCAGATAACATGTAGTCCATATGGACAATGTGGAGCCCAAAACAAACACCCTGACTCCATTGCCAGACCAACTCAATCAAACAACCCAGTCCATTTCCTTGTATAAAATCACATTTGCGTAATGGGTGGTAATCATATGGAGTTTGTCCCATAGGTCACAAAGGTAGGACTGTAAAATTAGGACTAGAAGGAACTTTAGAGATTACCTTATCTTACCTTGTCCTTTTTGCTACTGTTGTTGAGTTGTTTCATTAGTGTGACTTTCCATGACCCAATCTGGAGTGTTCTTGGCAAAGGTACTGAAGTGCTTTTCCATTTCCCTGTCCTTTTACAGATGAGGAAATGGAAGTGAAATAAATTGACTGACATCATCAAGGCAGTAAATTGCAGAGTTCAATTTGTAAATTGACTTGCCTGGAATCTCACAAGTTAATTGGAAGGGTCTGGATTCAGATTCAGGGCATCAATAAGAAGTTGGTTTCTTTCTAATGGTATGTGGTCATTTATCTTATTTCTTACTTTCCTGCACCTTACTTTGTGATAGAAAAGTTATAATATCTATAAAATGAGGATAATAGTGTTTATGAGCCTATTTCTCTGGGTTGATGAGAAGAGAGCTCTTTGTAAGTCATAATGCAGCATTTACATTCGAGGTATTGCAGGGTCCTAATTAATTGAATGAACAACAATAAAGCAGCTTGTAGAGAAGAAGGAGGGTTTGTATCCAGGATCTGTCTCTACTTGTATTACTTTGGAATACCTGTCTGTTCCTCAATTGCAGGAACTCAATCAAAAAAAAAATCAAAAAAACTTCTCCATATAAATTTACTTGCCGGTAGATTACTAACAGGAAGTTAGTAAATTTCCTAAAGCCATCTGACCATGGCTCTCACCTAGCCAAAAACTCCTGTGTTCAAATGTTCAAGAAACTCTTTATTATTTCTAGGGTCAAAGACTCCTCTGGTTGTTACTGAAAGTGCTTCACAACTTGACTCCATCCCACTTGTCCAGGCTCATAAATACATTATTCCCTTTCATGCTGTCTACAGTCTAGCCAAACTGACCCTTTTGCAGTTCTTCACACACAATTCTCTCTCTCTCTCTCTCTCTCTCTCTCTCTCTCTCTCTCTCTCTCTCTCTCTCTCTCTCTCTCTCTCTCTCTCTCTTTCAATCTCCCCTTCTCTCTCTCTTATCATCTCTCTCTCTACCTATCTCTGTATCTTTGCCTATAATTCATTCCCCATTCATCTTGATGTCCAAGATTCTTAGGTTTCATTGAGTATCATCCTCTACCTTTCCTCAGCTGCTAATGCCTTCCTCATCCTATCCCCCAAAGTATTATTTATTTATATATATTTATATATGTTAATATTGTTTCCCCAGATAGAATTAAGATATTTTAAGGCAAGGATCACTTCATTTTTGTCTTCCTATACCAGATCTTAAATAGTTCTAGCATACAGTGGGTACTTAATAGCTGCTTGGTGGTTAATTCATCGTACATTAACTTTGTGGCACTGATATGACAGAGAGCAATTTTCATCTTCAACACATCACTGGCTGTTGTCATTGTCAGACAGAGAATCCCTGGATAGACCATTGATCTCATTCAGTGTATGCTTTACACTCTTTTTCATCAGGCAAAGTGTAAATGTGTAAAAACAACTCTTCATAGCTTCAGAAGGCGTTGTACCCCTCAGAGATCTATCACTTTCACTATTTCCTTTGATCCAAAATTCTCACGAGATAGAGAGCTTTTACATCAAGCATTTAGCTAAGGAAATTAAGACTAAGAGAGTTGCCGAGAGTTATACAGCACTCTAGTATATTCCGAAGCTGTGTGGTGTATCACAGGAGTCAGAGGACCAGTGTTGCAATCCAGCTCTAACATCTGCTATTTATGTGACCCTGAATGAGTCACTTTATCTTATACATCAGTTTCCTCTTCTGTAAAATAAGTGGATTGGAGTAGATAGTTGCTACATTTATGATTCTATAATTCTTTCAGTTTTAAATTCTATGAACTTATGTATTTCCTCTAATTCCACTTTTGGTCAAAAACCAAAAAGCACAGAGGAAAAATCTCCAACTTATAGGAGAAAATTCTTTACAGAAGATTCTGAAAGAATGTGCTTACTTTGGAGGGGACATGTGGCCACCAAATGAATTTTTAACAGAAAAACTAATTTAATTTTTAATTTTACCTTTCTTGTTTTAGACTGAAAACAAGCAAGCAAACAAAGAAGCCCAACAGTATACTCACCTCTACCATAAGCTGTGTCATCCTGGAAGGGGTAACCCAACCTGCTTCCCCAGGGAGTTTTGAGGATTAATCAAGGAGTATAAAGTGTTTTGAATTCTTGTGATGAGGGAGCATAATTTATTTCAATGAGAAGAACTAAAATAACACCAGCAAAAACTAAAATAATCTGGTAACCAGGCACCTCTGTGTTAAAAAGAAGTCAGTGAATACAGAAGACAAATTTTGAAAGAAATTTAGTACATAAACTCAGTGTCAAATTTATTTTATTTAATAATGCAATGTTTCTCCTACTGAAATTATATTGACAAAGAAAAACATAACAATGACGGAAAATGTTTATTTGACAACAATGTCTAACTGTAAAGAAAGCTTTGTTTCAGCTATCCTCACTTTCAAGCCTTGAGCAGACACAGGGCTGACATGGGCTGTTATCTCTATGGCCAAATGCTAGAAAACATGATGAGAGCAGATTTGAAATGTTAAGGAAATGGAAATGTGTAGAGCGCAAAGAGAAGAGGGTCTAGAATTCTCTATGGTATTTCCCAAAGAAGTTGAAGAAAAGCAATCATTCCCAGAGTCCGACATTGGTTGCTATCTAAAGCCTAGTTTTCGTCAATAAACAGAATCAGTGAAAGACTAGCTGAAACTTAAGATTCCCACCAACTTCTAAATCCTATAATCTGAGAGCTGAGTGGTAACACCTGAATTTGCCATCAGCTTTTGTATTCTTTCTTGTAGGAGGCGTGCTCCTACACGCCTCCTACAAGACTCTAGAAGATGATGTGAACATGGAAAGAAGAAAAAAAAAGGATCATTTCACATTCCAAAGATGCTTCATTTTTTTCTGTGCGTATCTAGGAGCAAACCATTTAGATGGCCTATGTTCCTGACTCACCTTCAGGTAACGATTGACTCTCCAAGAACCATTGAGCTCCCTTCCCACTGACTCCCTGAACCATTTCTGAGAACTGTTTTCCCTAAGACACTGGAGCCTTCTCCCATAGACTGTGGAGATCCACTCCCAATTAATCTACCATATCATGTATACTGGACAAGACAGAGGACAGGAAATCTAACAGAAAGCTTGTATAATAAGGTAGGACTGAGAATTCCCTAACAATAGGGGGAAAGTTCCGATAACTGGTTCATACTGTCAGGTCTGGGAAGGAACACTGTCTCTCTCATATAAAAATCCAAAGATCCAGTTAAGCTTTAGAGCTTTGTATCTCACCCCCTACCTGTGGAATTATCACTCAATCTGGATCCCATCATACACTTAAAATAAGAAAGCAGATGAAATAGTGGCGAGAGAATGACTTGAGAGTCAGGAGTATCTAGGGCTCAGGTTGAGAGTCTGTCACTAATTTCCTCTAAGTCCTTATGAAAGTCACTTTACCATCTGAGGCCTCAGTTTCTCTGTCTGCAAATAAATGAGTTGGACAGGCGATTTCTAAGGTTCCTTCTGGCTCTAATTAATCCATTCAGCACACATTTGTTAGCCACCTGATGAAATATGGAAGATGAACTTATTTGAAGATAATCTATTCAAAAGGCCCTTTTCTGGTGAAGACAACTTTTTACAAGCAATCCCTCTATCACAATTATTCAGTAACCTCTCATATTTTGAAGTACATAGAATATACATCTTCTACTGCAGTTATCCTTTCCACATCAAGGAGGTTAGGGGCACAACACTCCCTCTATCTGAAAAATCTCTATAAAAATTGTTGACCCTCCCTTCATACCAGAAAAGAAGTCTGAATTATAATGGTATTAAATATGTTGACGTTATACAATACTATACGTATATTTATGCACTTCTGAGTTTCTAAGCTTTTTCTGTGGTATCTGCCAATCCTCAGATTTAGATTATTCCCCCCATTTTCTGCTTTCACTCCCAGACATACGCTATCGAACCAAGGTGGAGAAAATCATGCAACTCTTCTGACTTGCTCCACTACAAATTTATGTTGTAAATAACTCATCTGGGCCCTCACTGCTATTAGGAAATCTTTCTATATTTCTCTTATCAACTAAAGATTTAACTCACCATACTCTTCCAAACCTTCACATGCCTTCTCAAGCTTCCCACAGCTCTCCCACAGTTCCCCTCCCCATCTCAGTTGAAAACCTTCCCTCATATTTTACTGGGGGAAAAATGAGGCCATTCACCAAAAATGCCCTCCTCTTGCCTCCTCTCCATCCCATATCACTCAGTTGCGTTTTTCCACCATCTCCACCTTCACTCCTGTCTCATACAATAAGGTTACTCCATTCCTTGCCAAGTCAAACCTCTCTCTCTACTTGCACAGGTTATCCCATGACCTTCTCCTTAATCGTCCCCACTTTATGGCTTATCTTCAGTCTCTTCCTGTCTACTAACTCCTTCCCTACAAGCATGCCCATTCCTCAAAACAACCTCACATGACTCTTCCATCCTTGCTATCATACGATATCTCTTCTGTCATTTGTGGCTAAACTCCTTAAGAAGAGTCTTCTTCACCTTTGCAACATCTCTTAAATATACTCTCTTCTGATACTGCCGCTGCTCTGGTATAAGCCCTCATCACCTCACACCTGATTATTGCTATAGCCAGCTAGTTAGTGTGCCTGCTACAAATCTCTCCCTATTCCGGTTCATCCTCCATTTAATCACCATAGAGATTTCCCTAAAGTGTTGGTCACTCAATAAACTCCAGTGGCTTCCTATCACCTCTCAAATATAAAATCTTTTTTTAGCATTGTAAGTTCTTTACTGTTTAGCATACCTCCCTTTCTTTCCAGTATTTTTATACATTACCTTTGTTTTTCTCCACCACTTACACCCCTTACTCCTGCCGATATACTCTTTAATCCAATGACACTGTTCTCCTTACTGAATGAGATACTCCATCTCTGGGCTCAGGTCATTTTCTCTGGCTGCACTTCATCTCTGGAATATTCTCCTTTCTACTTCCTGAATTATTTGCTTTTCTTTAAGTCTCAGCTAAAATCATACCTTTTATAGGAGACTTTTCCCAATACTTATTAATTCTACTGTCTTCCTTACATTAATTATTTCTTATTTATCCTGTATATAATTTGTTTGTATCTGTTTGTTCACTTATAGTTACCCCCATTAGATTATGAGCTCCTTGAGGGCAGGGATTATCTTTTGCCTTTCTTTGTATACCCAGGGCTTAGCATAGCATGAGGCACATAGTAGGTACTTAATAAATGCTTACTGATTGACTTCATTACATTCATATTTTACTTCTGTTTCTTGTTGCTTAATTTGTCAGTGATTTGTCAATGCTGAATCAACTGGAAGAAATGAGGTGGGGTTCCCTGATAGTTGTGAACCCAGAGATCTCCATATCTTTGAAAAACAGAAGTAAACAGTCTTGTAAGAAAAGTGCTTTAAAAGCCTTAAAGTGCTATGTAAACATAAGTTACGATGATGAGCATATGACTTTCCCTAAGATATACTACCATCATAGCAGTTTCTGAATAGAACCACATTCCATCGGTGTGATGTCATCCCTTCTAGTTAGATATGATACTATTGCTCTTATGACTTCTCACATAACAATCTATTTCACTAACAAGGTGTTAGCTAGCCAATGACCTTACAATGCTATATTTAGTCAGTCTACACATCTGGAAGAGGCTCCTAATTGTTCTCTAAAGAGAACCCCAACGTCACAATGACAGTTCTGATACTGTCACTAATTTGCTCTATAATTTTGGGCTAGGCTCCAAACCTCAGTTTCTTCCTCTATTATGTAGCAATAATGAAATTCTCCCTATTTACATTGCTAAGGTTTATATATCACAGGACTTAATGGAAGAGAAAGGGCTTTGAAAGGTAAGAAGCTGATGATTTCAGAAAAACCTAGAAAGACTTGCATGAACTGATGCATAGTGAAGTGAACAGAACCAGGAGAACATTGTGTACAGTAGCAACAACATTGGTCTATGAAGAATTGTGAATGACTTAGCTATTCTCAGCAATATAATGATCTAAGACAATCCCAAAAGCTTACTATCTACCTCCAGAGAAAGAACTGATACTGTTTGAATACAGAATGACGTATGCTATTTTTCACTTTCTTTCCTTTTTTCTTTCGTTTTCTTTTATTAGAGTCTAGTACAAAATGACTAATATGAAAATGTTTTACATAATCGCACATGTATAACTTATATCTTATTGTTTACCATCTCAGGATGAAGAGGGGAGAGAAGGAGGGGAGGGAGGGACAGAATTTGGAACTCAAAACTTTAAATAAAAATGTTTAAAAATTGAAGAAAAAAGATAAAAAGCTCAAAAGAACTATAAGGTCTTATGATTACATATGGATGAAGTATTCTCTCATTTACCTACCAGACATTGTTGGTATCTAACTGAATTTTGCCATTTTTTAGGCATATTTTTCCACTCAAGTAGATTTTTCCTCAATCAAAAATGAATATATACATATGTGTGTGTGTTCCACCTCTAATACTACCTGTATGACCACAGGCAAATCACTTCACCTCCCTAAGATTTCTTATACTTTAATCCCTTTCATGAACCACACAGCCCAGCCAAACTATCCTCTTCACTGTTCTTCATACATGACATTTCATCTTCCACCTCTATAGCTTTGTATTGGCTGTTCTTCATATCTGGAATGCAACCCTCCCTCAACTCTGCCTCTTGGAATCCATAGTTTCCCTCAAGACTCAATTCAAGTGTCATCTTCTGCATGACCCAGCCCACCCCACTTTCAGGTTCTCATGCCTTCCCCTCAAAAATTTTATATTTATTTCATATATTTTTTCTATATTCATGTCTATGTATATAAATACACGACATTACCCTTAACATCATGCCACATCTAGGAGGTCAAAAATTGTTTCAGTATTAGTTTTGTCTCACCAGACAAATCCACAAAGTACAGTGCTTGGCACATAGTAGGTTCTTAATATATGTTGTTGACCGATTAATTCTCAGTTTCTTCAGCTATAAAATGAAGATTATATCTAGGAATATCTGCTTCTTATGTGAGGAATATCTCATGGGCCATTATGAATAGTATCTGGTGATACCCTGTCTACAAGTGAATGCTTCTTTATGGCATAACATTATAATATAAGACAGTACATAAAAAGGAGGGTGGAAGCTCAGGGATAGAGAGGAAGGATGATGTGTCAGGGTCATATCAAGGGCTAGCAATAAGTGAAAGGGGTGACCTCTGTAGTCTCAGAAAGAGAAGAACCTATGGGACAGTAGATGAGGGGAGTATTTAAAAGGAGGGAAAAGGTAGAGGCCTTATTTTGCAGGTAGGAAGGAGTTTCACTGACAAATGTTTCTATGGGTGAAGGGAGATGAAGTGAAAGCCTGGGGGATTTGGTACTTAAAAAGTCTACTTGTCCTACTAGCCCTCAAGGCAATTGAACTTGGAAGAGTAGGAAAATATGGACACTGGGAGGAGAGTTTGAGGTCAGTGAAAGAAAAAAGAGTTCAATAGAAGAGAGTATAGTTAAGTGGTAGGGGAGATGTCTTATCATGAGGCAGTATCCTCTGTGACAACTACAATAACTTGCATTGTTCAGAGATTGAGGTACAATGTAAAAGGCAAACCTATGGTGGAAGCCTTGTAAGGCAGTGGCAGAAAGTACCTAAAGGGCAAAGTCTAGAATGAATATTGTAGAAGCTTTGGTTATATGAAGAATTGTTGCATTCATCCTTCATTGCCAAAGAAGACCACACCATCAGAGAAATGATGATGTAACTTGCACTTGACTTTGTTTTGAGTGAGGGAGGGCTATGCAAGGTCACCAACCTCACTTTTCCTCCAGAGCCATCTGAATCCAGTGACCAGATATTCATCAGGATGACTGGAGATGCCTCAGGATGCACTGGGAGACCTTGGCCTCTTTAGGCCAAGGTCTATTAAGGTACTCACTTAGGGTGAGGTAACACCCATTCATTGAATAGGCTTGTCTAAGAAACAGTCAGGGGATGACCCCTTGAATGAAGCAAAGAAAAGAAAGACATCACGTTGGGAGGGAAACAGCATCAATTATTACTGATAATCACTCTTAAGCCAGGAGGGTTCAGAGTCAAGTGCAAGTCATGTCATCATTTCTCTGATGGCATGGTCTTCTTCGGCAAAGAAGGATAAACACAATCCTGTGAGTAGACTCAGCTCCTCCTCTCCTGTCTGTCTCTCCCTTCCCTTCCTTTTCCTCTCCAAAGGAAGGTAAATTTGGATGGCCAAAAGATGAGCAGTTGACTTGTGTTTTTCTGGCTAGTTTCCTTCCCTCCTTCCCTGAACCTTAAACCTACTGCACTGTAAAGCTCAGACACCATGGGGCCCCTGCCCCCTGCCCCCTGCCTAAAGGCTCCCTTCTGGACCTTCCTGACTTGAGAGTGATTATACAAAGAATACAAATTAAAGAGAGACCAGATGATTATTGGATAATGAATCAGAGAATGGGGGTCTAGAGTAAAGAGAAAGAGAAAGTGGATAATGAAGACAATGAGAGAGATCTTTTTTGGAAAGGGGCACAAAAATGAAATTTAAAAATTCAGACCAGACTAGTTAAAGGGGAGGAGAGAAAGGGGGAATCTAATTGACTGAGAGGGAAAAAATAATAGAAGATAAAAGAAGGAGAGAGGGACTAATAAGCAAAACCTTAAAGGAAAAGTGAACAAATGAGAAAGGGGAATCAGGGATGAGGTAAAGAGAGTCATTGAGAATAGGGCCATCTTTTAAAAAGATTAAAGTATCTGAAGCAACATAATATTGTATTTACAGCAGAAGATGGGGAAAATGGTAAGACTTATGGCATCTTCTAAATGAGACAGTAAAAGAATATACATATTTCCCTGCACTACATAGAACTTGTACAAAAATTGTTCAGGTTGTAGGACACAGATATTGCAAACAAGTATAAAATATAAAAATAGTCAATCCACCCTTTATAGACCACAATGCAATAAGAGTAAAAATTTATTTAAGTGCCACAAAAAAATATATATATATTATATATATATATATATATTATATATATATATATATATAGAGAGAGAGAGAGAGAGAGAAACTTAACAATGTAATCTGAGAAAAAGAATGAGTCAAAGAACAAATCAGAGAAATGATTAATAATTCTTTAAATGAAAATTATGATGATGAAAAACATATCAAACTTTCTGGGATACAACTAAAGTAGTCCTTAAGGGGGAAATCACATGATTATAATCATATATTAACAAAGCAGAAAAAGAGAAGATTAATGAACTGAATATATTCATTTTTAGAAATTAGTAAATCAAGGGGTGGAGCCAAGATGGCGGAGTAGAAAGACTCACTTATGCTAGCTCTGAACCCACAGCCCATATATTTCCTGCAAGAAGAACTGCCCACAAATTCTGGAGCACTGCCAGGTGTGCAGAAACACAGTGGAAAAGATTTCCATTCCATAGAGCCCTGGAGAGTTGTCCCCAGGGGTCAGTCATGCTCCGGACACCAGAGTCCACCCCTGTGCTGCCCTGGACGCGCAGCCCCAGAGGAGCAGATCCGAGCAGGCTTCAGGGATGGAATCTCCAGCAGCCGGGAAGGTCCCTCCACCCACAGACACTACAGGTCAGTGAGAGGGACATCTGGGCTGGCCAAGAGGGGAGCAGGGTGTCTCCGTGACTCGAGCCCCCTCAGGAGGCAGCAAGGGAGTAGCAGAGGCAGCAGCAGAGGCAGTAGCAGAGGCAGCGGTGGCCCAGGACTCCCCAAGCAGCAGGCAGAAGTTCAAGGCCATTACTGAAGGTCTCTGCATAAAGCCCCTGAGGGAACTGAGCCTGGGGGGCAGCCCTGCCCCCACCCCAGCACCAGAGTTTAAGCTCACATTGAATAGCAGCCCCTGCCGCGGAAAACCCATTGGAATCTCAGACCCCAAGCACTAGCTGGGTGGATCTAGGCAGGGGTGGACAGGAATCTCAGAACTCAAGTAACTGGCTGGGAAAATGCCCAGAAAAGGGAAGGAAAATAAGACCATAGACAGCTACTTTGAGGGGGTACAGATGTTCCCGCCTTTCAATTCTGATGACGAGGAACAATTCATACCGTCAGGGAAAGACGTGGAGGTTGGGGCCTCTATATCCCAGACATCCGAGGTGGATGTCCTGTGGGCTCAGGCCATGGAAGAGCTCAAAAAGGATTTTGAAAATCAAGTTGGACAGGTGGAGGAAAAACTGGGAAGAGAAATGACAGAGATGAAAGAAAAGCATGAAAAACGGGTCAATATTTTGCTAAAGGAGACCCAAAAAAATGCTGAAGAAAATAACACCTTGAAAAATAGGCTCACTCAATTGGCAAAAGAGGTTCAAAAAGCCAATGAGAAGAAGAATGCTTTCAAAAGCAAAATTAGCCAAATGGAAAAAGTGGTTCAAAAACTCACTGAAGAGAATAGTTCTCTCAAAATTAGAATGCAACAGATGGAGTCTAATGACTTTATGAGAAACCAAGAAATCACAAAACAAAACCAAAAGAATGAAAATATGGAAGAGAATGTGAAATATCTCATTGGAAAAACAACTGACCTGGAAAATAGATCCAGGAGAGACAATTTAAAAATTATGGGACTACCTGAAAGTCATGATCAAAAAAAGAGCCTAGACATCATCTTCCATGAAGTTATTGAGGAAAACTGCCCTGATATTCCACAACCAGAGGGCAAAATAAGTATTGAAAGAATCCATTGATCACCGCCTGAAAGAGATCCAAAAAGAGAAACTCCTAGGAACATTGTGGCCAAATTCCAGAGTTCCCAGGTCAAGGAGAAAATATTGCAAGCAGATAGAAAGAAACAGTTCCAGTATTGTGGAAATACAATCAGGATAACTCAAGATCTCTCAGCTTCTACATTAAGGGATCGAAGGGCGTGGAATAGGATATTCCAGAAATTAAAGGAACTAGGACTCAAACCAAGAATCACCTACCCAGCAAAACTGAGTATAATACTTCAGGGGAAAATACGGTCTTTCAATGAAACAGAGGACTTTCAAGCATTCTTGATGAAAAGACCAGAGCTGAAAAGAAAATTTGACTTTCAAACACAAGAATGAGAAGAAGCATGAAAAAGTAAACAGCAAAGAGAAGTCATAAGAGACTTACCAAAAGTGAACTGTTTACATTCCTACATGGAAAGACAATATTTGTAACTCTTAAAACTTTTCAGTATCTGGGTAGTTGGTGGGACCACATACACACATACACACACACACGTACACACATGCACGCACATACAGAGACAGAGAGTACAGAGTGAATTGAATAGGATGGGACCATATCTTAAAAGAAATTAAGGTAAATGGTGAGAGAGAAAGGTAGGGGGAGGAAAGAGGGTGAAATGGAATGGGGTAAATTATATCTCATTCAAGAGGCAAGCAGGAAACTTTTTAGTGGAGGGAAAAAGAGGAGAGCTGAGAAAAAAACATGAAGTTTACCCTCATCACATTCGACTAAAGGAAGGAATAAAATGCACACTCATTTTGGTATGAAAACCTATCTTACAATACAGGAAAGTGGGGGACAAGGAGATAAGCAGGGAGGGAGGGATGATGGAAGGGAGGGTAATGGGAGGAGGGAGCAATTTGAAGTCAACACTCTTGGGGAGGGACGGGATCAAAAGAAAGAATAGAAATGACGGGGGGCAGGATAGGATGGAGGGAAATACAGTTAGTCTTACACAACACAACTATTATCGAAGTCATTTGCAAAACTACACAGATATGGCCTATATTGAATTGCCTGCCTTCCCAAAGGGAATGGGTGGGGAGGGAGGGATGGGGAGAATTTGGAACTCAAAGTTTTAGGAACAACTGTTTAGTATTGTTCTTGCTACTAGGAAATAAGAAATACAGTTAATGGGGAACAGAAAGTCATCTTGCCCTACAGGACAAAAGAGAAGATGGGGACAAGAGAAGGGAGGGATGATAGAAGAGAGGGCAGATTGGAGACAGGGAAAATTAGGTTGCTCGGTGTACTGGGGTGTGGGGAGGGATAAAAGGGGAGAAAATTTGGAACCCAAAAATTTTGTGAAAATGAATGTAAAAAGGTAAATAAATTTTTATTAAAAAAATAGAAATTAATAAATCAAATGAGCAAACCTAAAATAAGTACAGAAGAGGAAATATGAAAAATTACAGGGGAAATGGATAAATTGGAAATAAACACAGAAATTATAAATAAAACTCAAATCTGGTTCTTTAAAAAGAATAATAAAAGGAAAAGAGCAAGCTAATTTTATTAAAAAGAAGAGAGCACAAGAATCAAATCAATGAAATAGCAAATGAGCAAGATGAAATCATAACAAAAGTCGAAGAAATTAAGTGAATTATCAGAACATATTATTATTCACAGTTATATACTAACAAACTGAGGACACATGCACAAAAGAGGAATGCCTTCAAAAATATAAAATAACCAAACTATCAGAAGACCAGTCTGAGATTTTAAATAACCTAACTTCAGAAAAGGAACTTCAAAAGACAAAAACTCCTAGACCCATTGGATTCACAGGAAAATTCTCCAGACTTTTAAAGTATGTACACCTCATGAATTGTTCCCAAAAATCAAGAAAGAAATCACACTACCAGAATCTTTTCTGGAGATAAACATCATCCTAACATCTATGGAAGGTTAAAACACAGAAAGAAAACTATAGGCCTATATCATTAATGAATATTGGCTCAGATTTTTTTTTAAACAAAATCATATCCAACAGGCTACAATGATTTATCCAAGAAATAATGCATTATGATAAAATGGGATTTATACCAGGGATGCAAGGATAGTTCAACAATAGGAAATCAATAAATATAACTTAATCCTTTAAAAAACAAAAACATCCAAAACTACATTATCATCTCAATAGAGTCAGAAAAAGTCTTTGACAAAATATAATATTCTTTTTTGCTGAAAACTCTACCAAGTACAGGTAGAGAGGGACCTTTTAAATATTTAATATAATAATATAAAAGCATCCATCTATAATGAAAAGCAAACATCATATGCACTGAGTATACACTAGAACCTTTTTCAATAACTATAGAAATGGAGTAAGCATTCCTACTTTCCCTTTTAACTGATATACTTCTAGAAATACTCTCCATAGCAGTAGGACAAGAGAAGAGAATAAAGATATATAATGAGGATATAAAATTATTCCTATTTGCTGATAATATGATGGTTTATTTGGAAAATCGTAGGTGAACAGCAGGAATACTAATTGATAAAATCAATAGCTTAGCAAAGTTGCAGTCTACAAAGTAAATCCTCAAAAATCAACATTTCTATGTGATAATAACAAAATACAAGAAGCTATTAAAAAAAGGAGAAATCCTTTTCCAAATAACTACAAAATACTTAAATATCTATGAATCAAGCTCCCAAAGCACACAAAAGACTTGTGTAGGTACAATTACAAAGTAATACTTTAAGAAATAAAGAACTAGCTAAATAGCTGGAAGAATATTCTAGTGTTCATTGGCAGATTATACCAATATAACAAACAATGAAAATACTACTAAAATTAATTTACACATTTTCACAGTGTAACAATCAAATTACCAAGGGAATACATTACAGCGCATGATCCAATAGTAATATTAATTTGGAAAAAAAAAGGTCTAGAATATCAAAGAAAATGATGTTTTTATTAAAAGTAAAGATAAAGAGGGAACAGCACTCTGAGAACTAAAATTATATTGGAAAGCAGCAGTGATGAAAACCATCTGGTATTTGTTAAAGGATATACATGTGTGTATACATACATATACCACATGTATGTATATATAGACATGCATGTATACATACATACACATACTCACAAAAAGTGTGTGTATAAATAGAACAAAGTAGAAAAAGGAGACTAAGAAACAGAAGAACTCAATAGCTCAGTGTATGATAAAGTAGAAAACATAAATTACCTGTGGAAAAGCTCCCTATTTGATAAAAATTTCTGGGAAAACTGGAAAGTAGTCTGACAGAAATAAGGCTTAAGTCAACAACTTATATCATACTCTATAATAAATTATATTATAAATGGATATGTGACCTTAATATTAAAGAAGGATTATTTTAAAAAAAAAAAAATTAGAGAGAAATAGGTCATATACCTTTCACCACCATGGGAAAGAAATGTTTTCTTAACTAAACATTATATGTCCCTGAGGTATCTGCCAGAGAGGACTGGTTAGTACTTTGGCCCACAAACTCTGGCCTAAAAAATGAGGAAGTCAAAAGTCCTAAGATCCATTCCTAACTTTGTCAATAAACACTGAGTGAGTGGGAGCCAGTCTCCACTTTCTTGTAACTAGTCTTCATCTGCTTAATCAGACAGTATGGTCATTGCAAGTGAACCACACTCTTGGAATGCCCAGTGGCTGATGGGGTTGTACATGCCTTGCAGAGCAAAGGCCCTGCCTACCCCTCTGGGATTGGTTCAAGTTGACTTGATGTTTCAAAAATAAACAAGAATAATGAACTCCTTTAAAAATTGGTACATATATGTTTGAGGAATCACATCTGTCTTCAAATTCATTGATTTCCTCAGTGCTATTTCACTGTGAAAAGTCTTTCTATAGCTAATAAAATATTCTAAAATGTTTCAGAAACTAAGGTGGAGAGGATAGGGAAGGGAGGTGGCTTTGTAAGGAACATTGTGAAATTTCAATTTATTTCTGCTTTTCACTTTTGCCTTTCTTATGCAAGTGACCACAAAGTTACTTCATCTTGCCATCTGTTTATTATACAAGTTATTTGCCTTCATTATTCTATCAAAACACTGGAAATAAATCAATTTATATAAATTTCACATATAACATTAGATTATAGCACAAAGAGAAAAACAAAGTTATTACTTTCACCAGGAAGAAAAAGAAATCACCAGACAGAAGAACAGGACAGATTAGTATGGAGGGTGGAGGGATGGATGCAGTGGGGTATTTGACCTATATGCACTAAGCAAAATTTCTTTCATCAGTCATTCCCCTTGAAAATTCAATTTCCCTTCTGAACTGTTGTTTTTGGTGATTTTAAGAATGAGTCAGCCTACATTAATGCAAGTGTCATGCCACTGGGTTATGGCAGCAGAGAGGAGCCCACAGCAATGGCATATTTCTAGAATTGCCCTGACCTTCCTGCTTCTTGTTGGATATGCTAAAGTACCCTGACTAGACGGTGATGTAAAAGACATGTCATCACATTTTTTACTTTGCTGAAATTAAGAGAGTTTATCTTTAGGTTACCAAACTGTAATACAATTTGCCTCCTAAGACTTAACCTCCTACTGGATGATGAAGCCACATTACGTGGTACAAATAATACTGCCTGGAAGGAGCCTTCGATTTCCTGGGACTCTAAAGTTCTCTAAAGTCAAATTCCTGAATTATCACACTCAAGTGTCTTTGTAAATCAGTCATCAAAACCTATGCAGCCATGAAAAATCAGCCACAGTTGGTACACTTTTACTAACCCTGCCCTCTCTTACAACGTATCAAGTACAAATTGGCTTTATAGAAGCGGATATTTTCACTTTTTTATTGGACAAAAATATGACAGTTTCCATACTAACTGGCTTGTTGGGGCTGAATGTCCAAGAGAATTAAGGTTATCTCTCAGAGGACCACACCAATTTAATCTTTTCAGGATTATTCAGGGCTTACCCCAATGATTTTCTCACTCTTTTTAAAAAATAAATACTTTTATATACTAATTTTTTAATATTAATATCATTTCCTCAATGACTTCTTCCCCCCAACCCTTATAAACTCTATCTCTCAACAAAGAAGTATTGCTAAAAAAAAAAAAAAGTGAAGGGATTGGGAGGAGAGACCCTAAAAATAATCTAGATTGTTCTATTGTTATATATTATGACGATACTAGAGAGTCATAGAGTTCAGAATGAATCCTATATTAGTGAATAATTTCCAAAAGGCTGAAAGACAAAGAAATCTTTTTGGGAAGGGGATAAATGTCGTATATAGTAAAGTATGTCTCACCCTCCACTGCTTGTTCACCTCTTCACTGAGAAGAAAGAGGAAAGAATACATCACCAACACTTTTCTAAAGTCATCATTCTCATTGCATTGCTTGGAGTGCCAATGTATTTCAACACTGATTTTCTTTACAATATTGTCTAATGATTTCAATGATAACAGCATTTATTCTTTAGTGACATCTCATTTGAGCTTCATGGGAACCCTGTGTAGTATAAAAAAGGATTACCACTCCTACTTGAAGAGGTCCATAAAGGTATACCAAGGTCACAAGAGAGCAAAATGGTAGAGCCAAGCTGTGATCCCAAGGCTCTTGATTTCAAATCCAGTGTTCTTTCCACTGTACCATGATGCTCCATTTTTAACTCCATCATGAGTGGAGAAAGAAATTGGTGTACAGGAGAATGACAGACAGCATGGCATTTGGAAGGGGAGACTAAAACATTAATTTCCATTCTTCCAAAAGAGATCTCCATGTTTATGCCCCCTCAGGAAAATCCATTAACATAGGTTCGTTCTAAAAATGTGTATCTTCACTATTGATGAATGCAGAGGCAAAGTCTTGATTAAGGGTGGGGAACTTGCACCCTCAAGACCCTGTGGCCCTCTTTCTTCTGTGAAGTTTGGATTCAGTCCAAGGGCCACATCTAAGCAACCAAAGGGCTATATGTGGCCTCAAGATCAGTTTCCCCACTCCTGCTCTTAATCATTGTATAGACCTCATCTTCATGAGTACACTGTGATTGCCACTAGGTGGAAACTTCTTATCAATTACAGATCTCAAATAAAAAAGAAAGAATTGAAAAGTGCCATGTTGAATGCAAAAACAATCCACCCCAGGTAGGTCAAAGAAATATGATATGCTGAAATGTCCACTACAAAGACAAAAATCTTAGAACAAACAATAAGAATGAGAAAGCATACTAAATATTCTTATTTTGTATTAACAATTTCAGCAAAGTTACAGGATATAAAATAAACCCACGTAAATCATCAGCATTGCTATAGATGACCAACCAAGTCCAGCAATAAGGGAGCAAAAGAGAAATTCCATTTAAAATAGCTGCAGACCAGGTAAAATGCTTGGAAGTCTACCTGCCAAGGTAAATGCAGGGACTAAATGAACAAAATTACAAGATACTTTTCACACAGAGTCAGATCTAAACAACTGGAGAAATATTTCTTGCTTATGAGTAGACCAAGCAAATATAATGAAAGGACTTTGCTACCTAAATTAACTTATTCAGTGCCATACTAATCAAACTACCAAAAACTACAAAGCGAGAAGAAATAATCATGAAGTTCATCGATTCAAGGGAATCAAAGGAAAAAAATGTAAGGGAAGGTGGCCCAGTAGTACCAGATCTCAAACTGTGAATAAAGTGGTAATCATCAAAACACTCTGGTACTGGCTAGAACAGGAAATAAGTGTTACTATTATTCTGATTTTAGAGTTGAGGAAAATGCGGCAAACAGGGGTCTAGTAATTTACCTAGGGTCACACCATTAGTAAATATCTGAGGCTAAACTTGAGCTTTGCTTTTCCTGATTCCGAGTCAAGGGTTCTGTCCCCTGCACCACTTAACTGCCTACTAGTACTTCCTGCATTTTGCTGGTTTTGTCTGAATAGGCAATCATCTGTGACTCTTTCCTTGACAGTTTTTAATGTGCATTTTTCCCTTAGTCTTTGATGCTTAGACTGCAAGTAAATTCTTCATCATTCCATGAGAAAAGCATACAACTCACCAAGTATTTATTCAAACTCAGTTTTACCACTTACTGGCTCTATGTCTCTGAGCAGCTAATTTCAGGTCAGCCTAATACAATACAATCCTCTACAGTTCAACAAGGATTTATCAGGTTCTTGTCATGTGCCAGGCATTGGGCTAAGAACTAAGAATACAGGAATAGGTCTTACCCCCAAGGAATTTGTATCCTTCTCCAACTTTGTGCTTAATTTATAAAGTAAGGGGGTGAGAGCACGGGACCTGTAAGGTCCCTTCCATCTCATGTGAAATATGGATATTCAGTGTGACTATTTGGGGATATTTCCTTGAAACTCTGGAATATAGAGCAACTTTCTTGAAAGCACTCTGGTGTCCTAAAAGAGGGATCTTTCTGGTCTTCCACTTCTCTCAGAATCCCCTATGATTCAGATCACATCAGATATGCAGAATACACAGGATTCTCCACCACTTCCAGTAAGGACACATTGGTATTTCTTACAGATTTTCTCAACAACTCATAATTAAATTATAAGCTTAAAGATAAATATTCAGCAACTGAATTTTGATTACCCAGTTAAAGAACACTCAGTCCCTTCATTACTCTGAAGATTCCATTCAAAAAGAATTACTCAATAAACAATTCCCCCACAACTAGATGGCTTCCACAAATTGAGTGTAGATTCTGGGTTGGAAAGGATCTTGAAGGCCATTCAATTCAACCCCTTCATTTTACAGATGGGAGAAACTGGAGCTCAGCAATATTAAACAACTTGTCTGCGGTAGAAAGTAATAAGAATGTGACAAAACAAGGCTTTTAACCCTGCTTTTCCGACTCCAAATCCAGCAGTTTTTCCAGAGTACCATTCAGGTTTGAGCTGAACTCAACTTACCAATTCAAGCAAACAATTTGTTTTTCTTTTTATTCTATTAACATATGCTGGGGGAATTTATCAGATGGACAGGTTGTTGTTTGATGTTATCAGGATTAGAGTGACTAGCGTTTGCTCCTCCTACATACTGTCAGCAATGTCCTCTTGGAATATACACAAAATTAGCCCACACAATCATGTACATAATGATAGCCCTACCTACCCAATTATGCATGCAAATGGCATAATTGTACACAAAAAAAGGGAGGCTGGATAAAAATTAAGATATTTCAGCTGTGATAGTCTGACCTGGTGATTATTAGGCCCGAAAGAGAAACACATACTACTAAAAATACATTGAGGAAGCAAAAACAGTTGTTATGGGAATATGTTGAAATCACTTAAAGTTAAAGATCCCTCCTATTTTCCAAAGATCAACCACCTCAGATGACAGGTCCTACAAAAGTCCATGCTAATCACCCTAGTTAAATGACCAATGGAATGTTTACCCTCAAAGACAAGTCAAGAAGATGAAGAATCCGCACTGCCAACCAAAGAGAAAGTTCCTCTTATTTAAACATTGGTGTAAGGGGTGCCCCTAATATTTAATCCATTTCAGGTCCATTCTGATTCATCTTTATGTCAAGTACTTAAAAAGTACTTTGGACACATTGGATAGAAAATGGAAAGGGCAGAGAAACATCTGTAACTGACCAGACTAAATGGGGTAACAGAAGCATGAGAAATTTGGAACCACCATAGGACTAACACTAACGCTAAACACAAGCTTCTATGGGGATGATTGAGAACGGCTAGGAAACATAAATATTATTCTTCAGTACAATTCTATCCAGTGTTGCTGCATATCACTACAGCATAAACTGTGATTTGTTCAATGAGAACTTTGTGGTCAGGGGAAGCTGAATTCACCATCAAAAAAAAAATATTGATTGTAGAAGTCAAGCATTAGGTTAGATTGTTCAAGTGGGTGGAGAGTGAAGTCACATATCTGAAAAGTGCATCAATTTCAGACATCTGATCGGAATGGAGAATGGGTGACATGATCGCAGCTTTAGATCTAGAAGGAAGCATCTAGCTAGGTCATCTAGTCCAGAAACATCAAATACAACACAATACAGCATAAATCAGGTTAACTAGTGGTTTTCTAAGTCAATATGCACCTGTGGGGATCCTTTCTTATTTGAGTTTGGTACTCCTTGGCTAGTCCAATTTTTCCTTGTTTTAAAATGAGGCTCAGGAAGTTAAATGGGTTCCCTAAGGTCACACAAGTGATAAGTTACAAAGCTGGCATTTGAACTGAAGTCCTCTGGCAAAAAAATCAGTCTGTCTTTCCCCTGTAGGAACTGCATCAACTAAGGTGATCTCAGAAGGAAGAGCTGATATATAGAGCAAACACTTTATACCTCACCTAAGGTGAGTACTGATCATTCTCTTTCCTCCCTTATTAAAGGACTTAGGAAAGTAAAATGATAAAATAAGAGAAAATGTCCAAATAACAATGTTCTGTTTGACTAGGTCAGTCCAGTGGCACAGGCAATAGAAGTCATACTGTGTGGGCTAGTGTACTTTCTGGATTAATACCTAAGGCAGGGAAGATAGCAAACCAGATACATAAGAAGGGAGTAGGAGGAGAAGGGAAATTATATAACATCTACTTCATTCCAGGCACTGTGCTAAGCACCTCACAAATATTATCTCATTTGATCGTCACAACAGGTGCTGTTATTCCCTGAAGCAAACAGAAGTTAAGTAACTTGCCCAAGGTCACACAGCTAGTAAGTATCTGTGGCTGGATTTGAACTCAAGCTTTTCTGACTCAGACCCTGGAGTCTGCCCACTGTGACACCTAGCTGCCTACACACTATAAGAGGTGCTATCAGAGGAGCTCAGTAGTTAGCCAAAAAACACAGTCATTGTCTCCTTGGAAAATCTATTTATTCCCCTTCATGGCACTATGGTTTGAGTGCTTCTTAGGTGAAACCAAGAAATTTTGTCGATGAGGTGAGAGGCAGCTAAATATCAACTCATGTGAATGAACACAAGATGCTGGGCCAGTCTTGACTTCGTCAGTTCAATCTAATGAAGAACATATAGATTCAAACTACTTCCCTGCCTCTCATTCAGATCCCCAGAGTTCAGGTGATTATTTCTCTCCTGGGAATCTGGTGGTAGCCTTGAGTGCTTAGGGACGACTTTCTAGTAGCAAGACTTAAGGACCCCCTCAGGTGATCCTCCCCCCATGATTGTCAGGTGATGTCAGTTAGCTAGCCAGACTTCATTAACTTTTAGAAGAGAATAGTTACAAAGGTGGTTTAGTAAAAATGGTTACCACAAAATATTTCAATCCCCAGTAGCATATAACACACCCTTTCACAAGTATATACAAACACTTCACTTTATTGCATTTTCTTGTACTTTACAGATATTGCATTTTTTACAAATTGAAGATTTGTGGCAATTTGTATCAAGTAACTCTATGAGCACCATTTTTTCAACAGCATGTGCTCACATTGTGACTGTGTCACATTTAGGTAATTCTCACAGTATTCCAAACTTTGTCATTGTTATTGTATCTGTTATGGTGATCTGTGATCATTGCCCTTTGATGTTACTATTTTAATTGTTTTGAGGTGCCATGAACCATGAACTTAAACAATAAATGCTGTTCATGTTCTTACTATTTCATGAATCTAATATTCTCTCTCTCCCTTCCCACCTCCCTTCCTCCCTTCCTCTCTCTCTCACTCTCTCTCTCTCTCTGTCTCTCTCTCTCTCTGGCTCTGAGTCTCTCTGTCTCTGTCTCTGTCTCTCTGGCTCTGGCTCTCTCTGGCTCTCTCTCTCTTTGTCTCTCCCTCTGTCTCTGTCTCTCTGTCTCTGTCTCTGGTCTTTCTCTGTCTCTCTGTCTCTCTGTCTCTCTCTGTCTCTCTGTCTCTGTCTCTGTCTCTGTCTCTGTCTCTCTCTCTCTCTCTCTCTCTCCTCTCTCTCTCTCTCTCTCTCTCTCCTCTCTCTCTCCTCAGCCCTTTCTATTCCCTGAGACAGAACAATATTAAAAATCGACCAACTAATAACCCTACAATAGCCTCTAAGTGTTCAGTGAAAGGAAGAGTCAATCAATGTGACCAACTTCATTATCTTATTTTAAAAAACTGCCTCAGTCACCCCAACCTTCAGCAACCACTGCCTTGATCAGTTAGCCACCATCAACACTGAGGCAAGGCCTTCCACCAGGAAAAAGGTTATGACTCACTCACTGAAGGCTCAGATAATGTTAACATTGTTTAGGTAGGTACATTTAAAAAAAAAACCTTAATACAATGGTATACTTAATAGACACAGTATAGTATAAATGTAACTTTTATATGCACTGGGAAATCAAGCAATTCATGTGATTTACTTTATTGCAATATTTACTATATTGTGGTTGTCTGGAAGTGAACCCCAAATATTTCCAAGGTATGCTTGTACAGAGACCCCTCTGATTCCATGAATTCCAATGAATGATTCCAAATTAACTTGATGATTTTATACAAGTCCCACCCCTTCAGATAATTACTAAGTCCCTGGATTGATACAGACACCTAGCTAAAATGTTTGACAACTTTCCTCCACTTTCAGTGTCTCAAAACAAGCCAGCTATCAACAGCCACTTCTGTCTGATGATAAAAGTGGCAGGCTATTGTAAGGTAGCCATCCTGCTCCCATTAGATATTAATTTACTTCAACCCAAATCTAATTGCTTTACCAGATTAACTTAGGCTACTTGGTTGGGCAAGGTCAGATGCCCAGCCAAGGTCAGTGCTGCAAGAAAAAGGATAAGACTCTTTTCAGAGGCTATACTAGCTACAAATCTGAAATTTTTATTTCTCTTTGCAATCTTTCTTGGGCCTTCCACTCACGATCAAACTAAAGTGAAATGCTAGTAGTATGCTAGATTTCTTTAAAATTCCAAAATACTTTAAAGACAGCCTCTCTCCATCCTTATACTTTCACATTGAAGAGATGCCAAAGGAGGAACAAGATAGTAGGCTGTCAAAAGAACAAAGTCACCTTCAGAGTGAATGAAGATAGAACACTGAGTAGGTGAAATAATGTACCCAAGGCAAAAGAAGCTCTCTATTCAACAGGATCCCTGGCATAATGGCTGTCTTTGTTTAGCCCTGTGTGGGCTTATGCTATGACAACATCCTGTGCTTTGGTTCTTTGAGGCAAAACTCCCATAATGTACCTTCACATGGCCTTGGTGTTCTTCCAAAATCATACAAACGTTTCAAAGGGGAACATAGTGTTCAGCATATGAACACTCAGGTTCCAGGAAAGAAGAGCCAAAGATAAAGAAGTAAAGATAAAAAAGGCAGGAAAAGAAGGAAGGAAGGAAGGAAGGAAGGAAGGAAGGAAGGAAGGAAGGAAGGAAGGAAGGAAGGAAGGAAGGAAGGAAGGAAGGAAGGAAAGAAGGAAGGAAGGAAGGAAGGAAGGAAGAGGAAGGAAGGAAGGAAGGAAGGAAGGAAGGAAGGAAGGAAGGAAGGAAGGAGGGAGGGAGGGAGGGAGGGAGGGAAGGAGGGAAGGAAGGAAGGAAGGAAGGAAGGAAGGAAGGAAGGAAGGAAGGAAGGAAGGAAGGAAGGAAGGAAGGAAGGAAGGAATTCCTAATGGGAATTTAACTGCTGAGCTTTCTCAATATGTTTTATGTAGTTTTTTTCTTTTAATTCATTTATTTTCAGTTTTCAGTATTCACTACTGCAAGATTTTGAATTCCAAATTTTTTCCCCATCTCTCCCCTCTCCTCACCCCAGGATGACGTGCATCTCAACCACCCCTTTCCCCAATCTACCCTCCCTTCTATCACCCCTGCTCTTTTCCCATGCCCTTCCCCTCTATTTTCCTGTAGGTCAATATAGATTTCTATATCCCATTGCCTGTACAACTTATTTCCTAGTTACGTGCAAAAACAATTTTTAACATTCATTTTTAAAGCTTTGATTTCCACATTCTCTCCCTTCCTCCTTCCCTACCTGTCCTCACTATGAAAGCATGTAATTCAATATGATATAGGTCATACAGGTGTACCCATTCAAAACACTTCCATAACAGTCATGTTGTAAAAGACTAACCACATTTCCCTCTATACTGTTTTGCCCTCCATTTATTCCATTCTCTCCCTTGACCTGTCCTCCCACAATAGTGTTTGCTTCTGATTATCCCTTTCTCCAATCTGCTATCCCTTCTATTATCCTCCCTCTGCTATCCCCTTCCTCCTTGCCTTCCTGCAGGGTAAGATAGATTTCTATACCCAATTCAGTGTGTGATATTCCCTCTTTAAGCCAAATCCAATGATAATAAGGCTCATTTATTCCCTCTCACCTCCCCTCTCTTCCCCTCCAGTGTAAAAGTTCCTTCTTGCCTCTTTTACGTGAGATAATTTACTACATTCTACCTCTTCCTTTCTCCCTTTCTCTTTTTCCCAGTACGTTCCTCTTAACACTTGAGTTTATTTTTTTAGGCATCTACCCTTCATAAACAGCTCACCCTGTGCCCTCTATGTACACACACACACAAACACACACACACACACACACACACATATTCCCTCCAAATACCCTAATATCGAGAAAGGTTTCACAAGTAACAAATATCATCTTTCCATGTAGGAATGTAAACATTTCAACTTTAATGAGTCCTTTATGACTTCTCTATCCTGTTTGCCTTTCATGTTTCTCTTGATCTGTGTATTTGAAAGTCAAATTTTCTATTCCATTCTATTCTTTTCAACAGGAATGTTTGGAAGTCCTCTACTTCATTGAATGACCATTTTTTCTCCTGAATTATGATACTCAGTTTTGCTGGTTAGGTGATTCTTGGTTTTAATCCTAGATCCTTTGCCCTCTAGATGATCATATTTCAAGGCCTCCAATCTCTTAACATGGAAGCTACTAAGTCCTGTGTTATTTGGATTGTGTTTACACAATATTTTAATTGTTTCTTTCTGGCTGCTTGTAATATTTTCTGCTTGATCTGGGAACTCTGGAATTTTGCTACAGTATTCCCAGGAATTTTCCCTTTGAGGACTCTTTCAGGAGGTGATGGTTAAATTCATTTCTATTTTTCCCTCTGGTTCTAGAATATCTAGAATATTTCCTTGATAATTTCTTGAAAGATTATGTGTAGGCTCTTTTTTTTCATCATGGTTTTCAGGTAAACCAATAATTTTTAAATTGTCTCTCTTGGATCTATTTTCCAGGTCAGTTATTTTTCTTTTTTTTTAATATTTTATTTTATTTTACTTTTTATTAAATTTATTTTATTTTATTATTTTTAATGCTCTACAATACTTCCTTAAAATTAAGATTTTATCCCCCCCACACCTTCCCCCCACTATCCCCCTCCCTCCCCACAATAGCATACAATTCTGTATAGGTTCTACATATACTTTCCTATTGAGCACATTTTCACTATAGTCATGCTATGTAGTTGCACTAAAATAAATGGAAGAAATCATATAACAAATCAAAACACCAGTTATTTTTCCAACGAGATATTTCACATTGTCTTCAGTTGTTTTTTTTTCATTCTTTTGGTTTTATCTTATAATTTCTGGATTTCTAATAAAGTCATTAGTTTCCATTTGCTCCATTCTAATTTTGAAGGAGTTGTTTTCTTCAGTGAGCTTTTGGATCTCTTTTTTCCATTTAGCCAATTCTGCTTTTTAAGGCATTCCTTTCCTCATTGGCTTTTTGGACTTCTTTTGCCAATTGAGTTAGCCTATTTTTAAAGGTGTTATTTTCTTCAGCATTTTGGGGGGTTTTCTTTAACAAGATGATTTTCTTGCATCATTCTCATTTCTCTTCCCAGCTTTTCCTCTACTTCCTTAATTGACTTTCAAAATCCTTTTCAAGCTCTTCCATTGCCTGAGACCATTTCATATTTTTTCTTGAAGGCTTTGAATGTAGGAGCCTTGATCTTGCTATCTTCCTCCAGTTGTATGCTTTGATCTTCCTTGTAGTAAGAGAAAACTTTTTCACCAAGAAAGTAATTTTCTATAGTCTTATTTTCCTCTCTTTTTGGTCATTTTCCTTGGCAATTACTTGACTTTTGAACTCTTTGTTAAGTGGAGGGTGTATTAGTCCAAATTTCAAGGGTTTGGCACAGCTGTTTTCAGAGATATCTCTAGAAAGGAGAGGTGTTTATTCTTCTCCCTAGCCTGCATGCTGGTCTTTGAGCAACTATAAGCACTCTTTTTGCCCTGGAACTGCAAGTAGAATTCCCTCTCCATAAACACCACCAGCTCTGCTACACCAGTGCTCCTCCTCACCCCAGGACTACCTCCCAGGATTGTGACACAGATCAGCCACTGGATTCCCCCACATCTGTAGTCTGAGAGTTCCAGAAGCAGCTGCTGTTGCAGCAGTGGCTGCCACTACGCTGGGGTGGGGGCTGGGGCTGGATTACATTCCTCTCTCACCCACATGAGAGAGTTTTCCCACTGACCTCTGAAGTGGTCTTTGGTGTTTGTGGGTTGAGAAGTCTGGAAACCACAGCAGTCACCAGCAATTCAGTGCCCTAAGACTGGCTCCAGTTCAATTTGTGTAGATGCAACCTATGTTGAGCTGTACTCCACTTTGAGCCCAATGCAACAGACCTTTCCTGTTGACCTTCCAGATTATCTTGATCTGGAAATCTGGTTCACTGTTTCATTTTATGGCTTCTGCTACTCTAGAATTTGTTTAAAGTCATTTTTTACAGGTATTTTACAGGGTTTTGGGGGGAGAGCTCAGGCAGTTCCCTACTGTAATATTCCATTCTGGCCTCTGAACTCCCTTAGACTTGGAATGTACTTACCCTCACCTCCACTCCTTAGAATCATTACCTTCCACCAAGCTGCCCCCTCCTACCTTTCCCCAAATTGTTAGTGTTGTCTTGGTGCAGAAATCAACTTCTAATTACCTTTTTTATAAACATATTATATACCACCACCATCTCAAAATTATCAGTGCCAGCTGAGAGTTCCCCAATTAACTTAATGTTTCTCTGGTTTTATTGCACATGTGTGAAGACATGTTATTGGGCTTAGCTGGCTTCTCCTCATCTAGCAAAAGTCTCTGGATGTGACCTTAATTTAGGAGACAGTTTTTAGCAGTGTCTTCTATCTTCCTCTTCACATTCTTAATTCTTATTTCCTATTTATTGTTGTGTTTGCTGTGGCAACTTGTGTTTTGTCGTTGTTCAGTCATTTCAGTGGTGTCCAACTCTTCATGACCTTATTGGGGGTTTTCTTGGCAAAGACATGGAAGTGCTTTGCCATGTCCTTCTTCAGCTCATTGCCCAGGGTCACACAGCTATGCATTTGAACTTGAAATCAGGTCTTCCTGACTCCAGGCTAGGCACTCTATCCACTGGGTCACCTAGCTACCCCTGGCTACTTACATAACTTACGTACTACAGACAAAAACAACACCAATTTCAGTACTGTATGGTGCCATGAGAATTTGCTTATTAGGAACAAATTGCTGAAACCAGTTCATACCCTAAGTACAATGTTTGGCATTTCTATGTGATATACATAGAAGTTTTTTGGCTAGTCATAAATCTCTTCTAAAATATGCTGCCTTCCTGTCCTTCCCCTGTACTTTCTGCTTTAAGAATTGCCTACATTAGAGAGGAGGAGCCAAGATGGCAGAGTAGAAAGACTCACTGTATGCTAGCTCCAAATCCACAGCCCATAAATTTCCTGTAAGAAGAACTTCCCACAAATTCTGGAGCACTGCAAGGCACACTGAAACACAGTGGAAGAGATTTCCATTCCAGAGAGCCCTGGAGAGTCGTCCCCAGGGGTCTGTCGTGCCCCGGAAAGCGGAGCCCACTCCTGAGCTGCCCTGGCCACGGCCCCAGAGGAGCAGATCCGAGCAGGCTTCAGGGACGGAACCTCTGGTGGCCGCGAAGGTCCCTCCACCCACAGACGCTACAGGTCAGTGAGAGAGACGTCTGGCCTGGCCGAGAGGCGAGCGGGGTGTCTCCATGACTCGGGCCCCCTTGGGAGGCAGCGGCAGAGGGAGCCGCACAGGCAGCGGCAGAGGCAGCGGTGGCCGGGACTCCCCGAGCAGGCAAGAGCTCCATTACCAAAGGTCTCTGCTTAAACCCCCTGAGGGAGCTGAGCCTGGGAGGAGGCCCTGCCCCCACCCGCTCCATTACTGAAGGGCTCTGCATAAAGGCCTTGAGGGAACTGAGCCTGGGAGGCGGCCCTGCCCCCACCTGAGCACCAGAACTTAAGCTCACATTGAATAGCAGCCGCTCCCGCCCTGAGACTGGAAAGCAGCATTTAAATCTCAGACTCCAAGCACTACCTGGGTGGATCTAGGCGGGGGTGGACAGGAATCTCAGAACTCAAGTAACTGGCTGGGAAAATGCCCAGAAAAAGGAAGCAAAATAAGACCATAGAGAGCTACTTTATTGGGAAAGAGAGGTTCCTTCCTCCTTTCATTTCTGATGACAAAGTACAATGCTTGTCATAAGGGAAAGACATGGAGGTTGGGGCCTCTCTATCCCAGACATCCGAGGTGAATGTCCGGTGGGCTCAGGCCATGGAAGAGCTCAAAAAGGATTTTGAAAATCAAGTTAAACAGGTGGAGGAAAAACTGGGAAGAGAAATGAGAGAGATGCAAGAAAAGCATGAAAAACGGGTCAATACCTTGCTAAAGGAGACCCAAAAAAATGCTGAAGAAAATAACACCTTGAAAAATAGCCTCAATCAATTGGCAAAAGAGGTTCAAAAAGCCAATGAGGAGAAGAATGCTTTCAAAAGCAAAATTAGCTAAATGGAAAAAGAGGTTCAAAAGCTCACTGAAGAAAATAGGTCTCTCAAGATTAGAATGGAACAGATGGAGTCTAATGACTTTCTGAGAAACCAAGAAATCATAAAATAAAACCAAAAGAGTGAAAAAATGGAAGAGAATGTGAAATATCTCATGGGAAAAACAACTGACCTGGAAAATAGATTCAGGAGAGACAATTTAAAAATTTTGGGACTACCTGAAAGCCATGATCAAAAAAAGAGCCCAGACATCATCTTTCATGAAATTATCAAGGAAAACTGCCCTGAGATTCTAGAACCAGGGGGCAAAATAAGTATTGAAGGAATCCATCGATCACCGCCTGAAAGAGATCCAAAAAGAGAAACTCCTAGGAACATTGTGGCCAAATTCCAGAGTTCCCAGGTCAAGGAGAAAATATTGCAAGCATCTAGAAAGAAACAATTCCAGTATTGTGGAAATACAATCAGGATAACACAAGATCTAGCAGCTTCTATATTAAGGGATCGAAGGGTGTGGAATAGGATATTCCAGAAGTCAAAGGAACTAGGACTCAAACCAAGAATCACCTACCCAGCAAAACTGAGTATAATACTTCTGGGGAAAATATGGTGTTTCAATGAAATAGAGGACTTTCAAGCATTCATGATGAAAAGACCAGAGCTGAAAAGAAAATTTGACTTTCAAACACAAGAATGAGAAGAAGCATGAAAAAGTAAACAGCAAAGAGAAGTCATAAGAGACTTACCAAAAGTGAACTGTTTACATTCCTACATGGAAAGACAATATTTGTAACTCTTAAAACTTTTCAGTATCTGGGTAGTTGGTGGGACCACACACAGACATACACACACACACACACACACACGTACATGTGTGCACGCACACACACACACACACAGAGAGCACAGAGTGAATTGAATGGGATGGGACCATATCTAAAGAGAAATTAAGGTAAATGGTGAGAGAGAAATGTAGTGGGAGGAGAAAGGGTGAAATGGAATGGGGTAAATTATATCTCATTCAAGAGGCAAGCAGGAGACTTTTTAGTGGAGGGAAAAAGAGGAGAGCTGAGAAAAAAACATGAAGTTTACCCTCATCACATTCGACTAAAGGAAGGAGTAAAATGCACACACATTTTGGTATGAAAACCTATCTTACAGTACAGAAAAATGGGGAAGAAGGAGATAAGCAGGGAGGCAGGGATGATGGAAGGGAGGGCAATGGAAGAAGGGAACAATTTGAAGTCAACACTCTTGGGGAGTGACAGGATCAAAAGAGAGAGTAGAAACAATGCGGGGCAGGATAGGATGGAGGGAAATACAGTTAGTCTTATACAACACGACTGTTATCAAAGTCATTTGTAAAACTACACAGATAGGGCCTATATTGAATTGCCTGCCTTCCCAAAGGGAATGGGTGGGGAGGGAGGGATGGGGAGAATTTGGAACTCAAAGTTTTAGGAATAACTGTTGAGTATTGTTCTTGCTACTAGGAAATAAGAAATACAGTTAATGGGGAATAGAAAGTCATCTGGCCCTACAGGACAAAAGAGAAGATGGGGACAAGAGAAGGGAGGGATGATAGAAGAGAGGACAGATTGGTGATAGGGAAAATTAGAATGCTTTATGTATTGGGGTGGGGGGAGGGGATAAATGGGGAGAAAATTTGGAACCCAAAATTTTGTGAAAATGAATGTAAAAAGTTAAATAAATAAATACATTTAAAAAAAAAAGAAAAAAAAGAATTGCCTACATTAAAGAATTGCCCTGATGCCAATCAACTGAGGAATGGCTATACAAGTTGTAGTGTATGATTCTGAGGGAATACTACTGTGCTTTCAGAAAAACCGGGAAAGACTTACATGAACTGATACAAAGTTTAGTGAGAAGAATCAGGAGAACACTGTACACAGTAACAACCATGTTCATGATGATCAACTGTGAATGAACTGAGAATGCTATTCTCAGCATACAATGATCCAAGGCAATTCTGAAGGACTCGTGATGAAAAATGCTATCCATCTTCAGAGAAAGAATTGATGAAGTCTGAATACAGATCAAAGGATTATTTTTTTTTTACTTTATTTATTTTGGAGGGGAGGTATCTGTGTTTTCCTTCACAATGTGACTAGTATGAAAGTGTTTTGCATAATTGCACATGTGTAACGTATATCAAGTTGCTTGCTTCTCAATAAGGGGGAAAGAAAGAAAGAGAGAATTTAGAGCTTGAAATTTTGAAAAACAAATGTTTAAAAAATTGCATGTAATTGGGAAAAAATAAAATATTCAAAAAAGAAAAAAAAATTAAAGGCCGTCCAACATATTGGAGAGAAGATTGGCCTAAGAGCAGGAAAACCTGATTATAAGTCCCACATCTCACCCAAACCATCTGGATGACCATGAGAAAGTCACTGATATCTCAGCACTCCAGACAATAGGCAACTCACTAAAACTATAACTTACTGAAGAGGGTAGCGTTTCCATATCCACAGTTCCCTTCACAAAAAAAAAAAATCACACATACAAGCTAAAAAAAATTCATACCACAATTTAAATGTGAATTTGTTTCCTTTTTTTAAAAAAAATAATAGCTTAATTTCAACTTCCTTTTAAGTCTAAGTATCAAGAATTCTGTTAGGAGTCAATAAAAGACTGGTGTGGCTAAGTAAACATCATAAATACTCTGCCAATATTAATATTGTGAGTTAACTACTGTAATAAGACAAATGCCTGCTTATGAAATTCAGACTAACTGAAGCACATGAACTCCAAATGGAGACAGTTGTGTTTACCTTCAATAATTTCTCCTGGGGAAAAAAGATGCTTGTTTCAAACACCAGTATGCAATTAGCATGACAGTGCTGTGTAATCAATTCCTTTCATTTGGCAAGAGTGACTAGGCCCATTTTTTAAAGTAGTAAACTGAAGTACAAGAAGGAACACATATTTAGAGTTGGAAGGGATAGAGAACTCATCAAGACTAAACCCTTTAGTTTATTGATCAGAAAACTGAGACCCAGAGATGTTAAGTAACTTATCTGATATTATACAACTCGCAAGGGTCTGAGGCAGAAATTGAATCCAGGGCTTGAATATAACTCCAGGGTTCTTTTCCACTGTACCTTTCTGTACCACTCATCTGGAGCCCACATCCTATAGGACAAAATCTTATTGTTACAGGTGAGCTCTATAGCCAGCACTTGTGTTGTTCAGGTTCAATGTTGGGATGTGATGAGGCACTCACCAGGCAATGAATACTTGACAAAGAAGGAAATTCACTTTGCCTGCATACAACAAGAATAAAGCAATGTTTAGTTTCTCTGGCTGCCACCCTCCTCCTCCCCATCTGGAAACCAGTCTAATTGGTCAGGGTAGAGTGACTCCAGTAGTCTCAGGCACCCATCAAGTTGGAGAGGCATGAAGCCCACCTGGTTTGGGCTTCCTATCGGCCCTACGCTAGGAAATACATCAGAGAAGCTGGGCCATTCAGGTTCCATGAGAAGAGGAAGTTTCTCCATGGAAGCTACTAGCAAGCTGTATGGTAAGTTGTCTTTGGGGACAAAGCTGTGTCAAAGTAAGGGTGACTTTGTCCCTCCTATACTTCCAGATGGGAGGTGTTTAATGAATGTTTATTGAGTAAATGTTGATGGAATTTAAAAGAATTTGCAACATTCCATAGCCATCTTCCTCCTCCACCTCTCCAACAAAATGAAGGTGATCTCCTGATGCCACATGCTCTTTCTACTACTTTATACATCTTTTTCTAGGGCAGTTAAGTGGCACAGTGAATGGAGTGCTGGACATGGACTCAGGAAGACAAGTTCAAATTTGGCCTTAGATACTTACTAATTGTCTAACCCTGAGCAAGTCACTTAACCCTGTTTGCCTCAGTTTCCTCATCTGTAAAAATGAGCTGGAGAAAGAAATGTCAGACCAGTCCAATATCTTTGGAAAGAAAACCCCAATTAGTGTCATGAAGAGTTAAACATGACTGAAAACAACTGAACAACAACATATATCTTCCATGAGTTTTACTTCCCTTGAGATGCCAGATCAGCCATAGGCCCATTCTATAATGCTGTTGACAGTACTCCTCGCCATTCTGTACATAATTGGGGGAGGCTGGGAATGAGGAACTTCCAGCCCCTAAATCCCTAATTAAGTCATTATCCCTGAATGCCCCCCAGTGAAATGAAGCATATCTCTTTGTGATAGAATTTGATTTCTCTGAGCTTCACCTTCCTCCTCCTGAGATAATAAAACACTTCCCTAAGTGGATTGTCAAGAGGATAAGATAGAAAAAGTATTTGAAAGTCATTTTAAAACTACAAAATACTTCATGAAGGTCAAAAGTGGATTTTCTTCCTGGAGGAGAAAGTTCTAGGGAGTTTCAGTCATTCATCCTAATTGCTCTGCCCAGGATTCCTGTTGGACTTCTGCTGAAACATTGAAAAACATGTTATTTATCTGATTCTTCTCTAGAGACTGTTGTGTTCTGTATCTCACAGCTAGACAACACCACAGATAGAGTGCTGATATTAAGAAGACAGGCCTTTGTTTCTGAGTGAAACTCAGCTCATTAAAGGAGCTTTGTTATTTCCTGTGGGCTCAACACATTACATTTGTATTGTCTGTCCCAGATATACACACTGATAGACAAGATATAGATAGATGATAAAGATATATGTATTCATATATATATATATATGTATGCACGTATATACACATATACACAATCTATATATACATGCATATGTCCACATATACATATATGTATATGTATATACATATAGATGTATGTAGGTTTGCTATTCAACTGCTTATTAGACATTCTTCATCTACTTGGACTTTCTTGTTTGGATTATAAGACCAAATGCCTTTGAGTGGTTATAAATCTCTTCCAAGAGATTCTGCAGTGCTCTGGGTCTTAACAGAACTATCACAATGTCATCCATAAGAAGCAACTAGAAAACTTTTCCATCAATGAGGAATTCGCCATTTAATTTGCACCCTGTTCTAGATGTCCTCCATCATAATGGCAAATATCTTTGAAAAGCATATATCTCTGTTCTTGCCTTGCCTGACGATCAGAATCAAAGGACAGTTGAAGAGCGATGATATCGTTTTATGGCTGTAAGACATGAAAAACAACTGTCATTGAAGATTTCAAAATGAGTCTCATTCCAAGGATAACAGACAGTGGGTGTGAGTAGGCTGCAATTTAGAAACAAAGAGGAGCTACCATAAAAAAAAAACCAATATAAGATGTTATCAAGGAAATGTGTGAAAGGAAGAGAAGACACATTGGTCAAATGAGGAGAGCGAGAAATGACAAGTAGATAGCAAGAGTGAGTCATTGATACCCTCACAATGTCAAGAGAAAGACGTCTAGTACATTGGGTGGATGCCCTGTAATGAACTTGTGGGAAGGTATAATCACAGTGACACAGAATGAATTGACACAGGGTTGAATTAATTGTTACCTGAATTGTCAGAATACTCAAATCAGTGAAATCACAGATTCATTGGAAGACATGAGTAATGTGATTTCTTTATTAGTTTAGAAGAATTAGAATTAGAATTTACAAATGAGATGACCTTCTAAATTATCCCTGGACAATTCACTTCATGATCTCATCCTAGAAGGTCAGAGGACATTCCAACAAAATAAATTAAAACTGTGTTTCTTTTGGTGAACATAAAGGGTGTTAAGAAATTGAAAGCCATTTGGGTAACATGGGGGCAGTTTTGGAAACATTAAGTGAAGCAGGTGGACCAGAGCAACCATGCATGATTGGTCAGGAGATCAAGCTTAAGTTGTTTTTGTTCGAACTGATTAAATTTGATGACCTTCCAAGCAGTATTTCCAAAGGATGTGAGTTAAAGGTACAAGGCTTGTTTCTCATTTCATTCCTATATTTTAAAATAAACTTGTACACTTCTTTCTAATGTCTACAATATAATTATACTTGAAAATATTACTTATTTATCCCTCTTTCTAATAATGCCTTTTGTTTTTACATCACAGTCATTTCTAAATACATTCATTTCCCCCCCCCTTATATAGTGAACTCTCAATCAACAAGTATTTATCAAATATGTACTACATTTCAGTCACTGTGCTAAGTACTAGGATACAAATACAGATAAAAAAGCAAACTTTACTCACAAAGAGAGTATATTCTACTAAGAAAGACAACTACGTACAAAAAGAAATCAAAACAAACAAAAAAACCTTCCTTTGTAAAAAATAGGGGAAAGGAAATTTAAGCAAAACCAACTGAAATTGATCTGATCTTAAAGTGCACACAATATTCCATATCCATGTCCCCCACATCAACAATGAAAGGAATGTAATGCATTTGGCTTCAGGACTAGTATAAATCACTATATTACACAGATTCAGCTTCCTTTTATTGTTCTTTTTTTTTTATATTGTTGGGGTCATCATGTACATTGTTTTTAATAATACTCTTTTCTTCATGCTATTTCATTTCATACCCCTTACCATGGTTCTCCTCTCCTTCTACCCATCATTTCTTATATTATAATATTTCTAGCTTGGTTTTTTTCACATGGTGAGTAAAAAGGTAAATTATTGTTAAAAAAAAAAAAAGTATGTAAGTACCATGAAGCTTACCATAACACTAGTCAGGCCTTTGCAGAGTTTGATATTCAGATTACTATCCCTCCTTTCTCCTCCTCCCCGCCCCCATACTGTGTACTCCCATTCCTCCTACACACACTCAAATGAGAGCTACAAAACTTGAAAAGGATCCAGGAAACAGAAAAGTAGACATGATAAAAGGCTTTGGAAATGGCCCCATGAGGAAGTTCTTCTTTCTTTTCTTGTTCATCCTTCATTCCTCAAAGAAGACAAATTACGTCTTAACTTGCTTGTGAATTGCATATAAGTGAGGCAGAGATGTACAAAGTCATCTCTCCAGAGCCATCAAAGTCCAGTGGCAAAGCAAAAGTCAATTAGACTGGTAGCAACCTATGATGCAGTGGATGACCTTGGTCTTTCTAAATTAAGGTCTTTCCCAGACCTCAGTTTCTCTGAGGCAATGTCCATTCAGTGATTAAGGGCTAGGCAAGATTTAAGATAATAGATGTCCTAATTTACCAGCACAAAAATATCTTCAGTAAAACTATAGCTAAGAGAACAAGGCATTAAAATAATAAGTGTTAAAAAATGAAAATGTTGAATCTCTGGATATTTGAAATATAAAAAGGTGATGGTAATCATCCATAACTCTACATTTCCACATAGCAGGACTGTTTTATACTATATTGATGGGAAGCAGGGAGCTGAGGTGAGCTACTGGAGTGAATGTATCATCCATTCCAATTGTCAGGCACAACTCTCAAGATGTTTAGAATAATGGACCTTTCAGAAGAAAGTTTAGATTAAATTCTCTCTGAAAACAAGAAAAAAACAAGTGATGAGCCTTGTAAACCAGTGCTATGATGGTTCTTTGAACTAAGTAGAATTGAAACTCATTGAGAACAGGTACTATTTAATTTTTCTCAAACCCAAATTTACATGAAGTAGGCACTTAATAAATGCTTGCTGACTTGAATTGAAACTTGCAAAGAAGTCATCTAGGGTCACATGTCAAGTTCTTGTTTAAGTGTATCTCTTACTTGTATACTGTTGTGCTGTGTTACGGCCATTTTTATTCAATGCCTCTTAGGCATTTAACCAAAACTACATGGAACCAAAATGACAAGCCTAAGAATTCGAGCCAAAATCACAATGGATAACTCTCAAAAGGAGACTTTTTCTCTGTCTTAAATGCTTCCAATGGGACAATCTTTTTTTTTTTCAAATGTGATAGTAAGGCTACACAGTAAAGTTGATCTTGTAGATCCCCAGGATCTCCCCTGATTTTCCTTTCCAGGAAACATCTGCTGACATATTTAAGAATTCTCTCAAAGGGAGTCAATCCTGTACTCCCATGCTCATAGTACAATGAAGTAGAATACATACCAGCACGACTTTGACTTTGAGGGCAGAGAAAACATTAATCTTGGTTTGTAGAAAGATAGCTAGCTCTGGAATTAAGAGGACCAGGCTACAAATCACACTCTAATGTTTGTAATTTAGGTAAACTTGAGCAAGTCATTTTAACTTCCCTAGACCTCAGTTTCCTCATCTGCAAAATGAAAGGGTTGGATTAGATGGGCCTTGAACAGTCCTTTCAAGCTCTAAATCTACAGCTCTATGATCCTATTCTATCGCACAATAGAAAGAAAATTAAAAGTTGTTTTGGTTTCTGGGTTCATGTTTTGCCATAATACAAGTGGTGCTGTAACCAACCAACCCAAACAAACTAGGAAGAGCTGCTGTGGGGTCCATTGTGTGATAATACTGAATTCTTCATTCTCCCTTCTTCCTAAATTGCCACTTTCTCCTCCTAACCATCTCCATTCCAGACAGGTCCTTGGGAGGTACAGAGCTACTAAAAGTTAAATCTCTTTTTAAATGGCTCCCATAATGTCTAGGTGTTCACCTCTTACTTGTATGTGCCCTGATCTATAACCAGGTCTGGCCCCACAAGGAACTGTGAAGTCTACAAAATGTTTTCACTCCTCAGTTGTAATTTGTTCATGCCCTAGCCTCACCCTTCCATGGCCAGCACTGCTTTGTGCTGATCTGTTCCCAAATCCTGCCCACCCCAAGTAGAATCACTTGCTTCTCTCTTTTTCTCTCCTACCCTTCTTTTTCGCCCAACATGCTTTTGCCATGCCGTGTCAGATATACACTGTCCTTGGGGCTGCCATGGATTGCTTGATAGGAATGAAGGTGGACTGTAATATTACTGGGTCATATGCTATATGAAAAATGATATATTTATGATTAAAAGAGAATATCCAATTCCTAAACCCAAAAGACTGATGGGAATGTCAGGCAGAGGGACAGGTCAAAGGGCAACATTTAAGGATATAAAAGCCTTTCAGTCATATGAGTGGTTTACTAGACATAGGCTCGGCCTCTACCTTCAACTTTTTGACATGGATCTGGGGCAGGGTGGATGTGGCCCTGGAAGTGCAGGATAGTTGAGAAAAATTGTTGTAGCCTACACAGGATTTCCAAAGCTAGATTGCACAATAAATAGAAGGCCAGGTCTGGAGTCAAGAAGACTCATCTCCTTGAGTTCACATCTAACCTCAGATACTTACTAAGTGTTGTGACCCTGGCCAAATTACTTAACTCTGTTTACCTCAGTTTCCTCATCTGTAAAATGAGATGGAGAAGGAAACAGCAAATCACTCCAAACCTTTGCCAAGAAAACTCCAGATAAGGTCACGAAGAGTCAAGCACCATTGAAACAGCTAAAAAACAACCAACACAGCATTTAATTTCAGATTCTCTTCCCATTAACATAGCCTAGCGAAAAGCAAAATTAAAAGGTTTTCTGATTATCTAGACCAATGAGGAAACCAAGACCCAGAGAGATGAAGCTCAAGGTCATGGAGCTCCATCACTAGAAGGAGCCTGGCCACAAGCCCGTTGATTCTCCATTCGGTTCTCTTTCCACTGCTCCATGTAGCCTCTCTCAGTATAATTATTATGAAATTTCCTAGTGCCTCCTCACATCTACCCTTCAAAGGTTCCAGCAGTACCACTAAGCTCTTTAAGTGGACCCTGGAGCAATGAAAACACATACTAGAATGAACTGGCCCTTCTTTACTAATTGCTTGGTTTCACATGAGTTCAGTTCTCCTCAACCATAACATCAAATCCCACCAAGCTATTTTCTTCTTACCTGACAGTAATATCCCCTCACCATCCCTGGACAGATTGCAAATGGGTCATGGCTCAGTGTCATTTAATTTCTTGGACAAAGAAAGCAAAAAAATGTGAGAGGCTTAGATATATACACACATAGTTATTTTTAATTTCCTATTTGCCATTACAATTAGGATTTTACAGGTGTTGCTTTTTTTTAAACAATAGTGAGACTTATATACCATATTTTTGCTTTATTTCTTTTTTTCAATAAGCATAAGTATCTATAATTATCCATGATGATGAGGCCAACAACTTTAGTTAGATCAATATTTTTTCTTTTTTAAAAAGCAAAAATTCCAATATGACAGATTTCTCTCCTATGTATTCAAATGTTAAGTATATGGGAAAGAGTGGGCAGCTAGGTGGTGCAGTGTTTAGAGTACCAGTGCAGGAGTCAGGAGGGCCTGAGTTAAAATCTCACCTCAGACACTTGACACTCACTAGCTATGTAACCTTGGACAAGTCACTTAACCCCAATTGCCTCATCCTGGGTCATCTCCAGTCATCCTGATGAGCATCTGGTCACAGGACTCAGATGGCTTTGGAGGAAAAGTGAGGCTGGTGATTTGCACAGCCCTCCCTCACTTAAAACAAAGTCAAGTGCAAGTCATATCATTATTTCTCTGATGGCATGGTCTTCTTTGGCAATGAAGGATGAACACACACATATGGGGAAGAAGGGAAATTTTCACCTAAAGTCCATCTGAACATGTATGACATATATCAAATTGCTTGCCTTCTGAGTGAGAAGGGGAGGAAGGGAGGGAGAGAATTTGGAACTCAAAATTTTATAAATGAATGTTAAAATTTTTTTATATGTAATTGGGGAAAAATAAAGTACTAAATAAATAATGTCCCTCCAAATGGTTTATTAGTTATGTACCGGAGTTAGAGAACACATTAAAGGACCCAATGAGTGCTTTAGAGTTTCCATATGAATATTTGACAGAAGAGATCTTGCTTTGACATTTCTACCAGCCTTTAGCCTAGCCCCAAAAAGCATTTTTGACTCAATTTTTTTTCAGGCTCATTGTTAGCCCTGAGATAATTCAGCCCTTTGGTCAATCAGCAAATAGTTCTCCTCTCATCATGTCTGTCTCTCAATCTACCCAACGCATGGAGAATTGGATGTTAGGCTGGAGGTAGCCACAGGAAGTGAGGAGAAAGACACAGCTATGACAAAAAAGTGACCCCTCTTAGCTTTGGAGTGAAAAAAGGCTGTGAGGATAATGGTAACATGACCCCTTCTCTGGGTGATCTACCGAGTCTGCTCACCCCCATTCCACAACGGATTGGCCAAGGCCCAATTTGATTAGAAGTCCCTGACCACAACTAAATAACGAAGGGCAGAAAAAGCATCAAGTCCTTGGGTTCTATTTCCTATCAAATCCCAAGTTCTATGCACTCATGCTGTGACTCTCATTTCCAGAAGTGTTTTTGGCCTCTGCTGCTGATGACCAGTTCTGCCGGAAGCATGAGTCAAACTTCCTATAAAAACTACATTGTTTGTATTCCTTTGACTCTTCAGGGAGGGCATAGATGTGGGGAACTAATAAACTCAAAGGATGCATTTCTTAGAACTCTTATATCCAAATCATTCCTATTCCTGGAGGGACTTGCAAGTTGCAGAGAATGTAGATGAACTCACAACCTCTTGAGAGGTGTTTGATTGTGTTATTGTGAACCATGAGTGCCATTAAGTGATGTTTATTTGATTATAGCATTTATTTTGAGAAAAAACAATTCTATGTCATTATCAAGCTTGTGAGCCTGTATCTGTAAGGAAATTAAATCTATTGGATCATGGTTATGTGACTAATGTTGACTAAAATATGGTGAGAGCAAAAAAGGAAATAGAATTTCTCTAGTGGGGGAAGGAAGGGTATCAGGCTTCATTTTTGCTAAGTACACAAATGCACATATCTTTTGAAATGATACAGCCCCTCTGTGTAGACAGAGGCAGAGTTCTGAGCATGCCACTTACTGAGAGGACTGCCACCCCCGTAAGGCATGTACAAACCACCATGGTGAGCATGGAGTAAATTCAACTCCCAGTTCCAATAGAAGCTGTCAATGCCACTTGGTTGTTAAGTCAGCATATTTCATCAGGCTCTGGGAGACAGTGTCTTTAGTAGAAAAAGTGTTGGTTTTGGAGAGAAAAGACCTGGGTTTAAACCCCAGGTTTGCCACTTGCAAGTGTGTGATCTCAAACAAGTTCATTAAGCACTGTGGCCTTGATTTCATCCTCACAAAATGAGAGGGTTGGAGTAGTTGACCTCTAAAGTTCCTTGCAGCTCCAAACAGCTGATCTTTTTTTAACCAACAATGCAGAGCATGTGACTTCAGCAGGGCAGTTTTCTCACCATGGCCTTGGACCCATACAACACCTAATCTTTCACTGACATGGGTTTTTTGGGGAGCAATGGCAGGCTTGAATTTTGCCAATCCATTCTTTCCAATAACCACTTTTACTGAAAAATAATTTCCCTAGAGTCATTAATTCATAATTCAATTTCTGTCTCTGGCTCGTCTCCCAAAAATCTCTTCCTTCCAGGCACTTTTGCAAGATTCACCTTTTCATAAACCTGTAAGCTGTTGTGGGCAGGGCCTCATTCCTCAGGTTTCTTTTGTGATTTTCTTTTCCCTTCAAGCCCAATTTACTGCAGTCTATTTTGGTTTGTATCCTAACTCATTTGAGGGAAAAACAGGTGTGTTTTCCCTTAGGGAAGTCATTACCAAAATGTGAAATTACCTAAGCTGACCTAACTCACTTAGGTCCATTTCACATTGTCCTCTCAGTGAAAACTGTGAGGGCTGATGACTCCTGGTATCATGATTAAGTTCTTCCAAATTTAAAGGCAATCACATCAAATAAGCTCTCAACAAAAAGACTTGCCTGTTGTAAAATAGATGTTCAAAGTACCATATTTAGAACAGAACACCTGCTTCCAAACCTACCTCTGACCCCCAGTAGCTGTGTAGCCATAGGCAAATCACTTAACCTCTCTGGGCCTCCTCTTCCATACCTATAAAATGGGAGTGTTGATGATACCTGTAGTGACTACCTCCTATCATTACTGGGGGACTCAAATGAGGTGAACTATATAAAGCATTTTGAAAAATTGCAAAATACTTGATAATCTTGCAAGAATCTTGATAATAACATCATAGATTTAGAGCTAAAAGAGACCTTAAGAGTTATTAAGTCCCTTAATTTGTGGATACATAAACTGGAGCACAGAAAGGTTAGTCATTTTGTCCAAGTACACACAGCAAATAAGTGTATTAGGTAGAATTTGAATCCAGGTCTTCCTGATTCTAAGTCCAATGAGTAAATTAAACCATGCTGGGCTGTTGCAGCTTATGAAGATAATATCAATCCATCAATGTCTATTAATTGCCTATGAGATATACAGCATTATACTAGGTATTAGCATGTCAGTTACTTGATAATTATTTATTAAGTACCTACTAAGTGCCAATGACTGCACAAAAAAAGACAAAAGAAAGACCTTCCTTTCAAAAAGCTTACACTTCAAACAACACGCCAAGAACTGTTCATGAGCAAGATGTCTCTGAACAAATCAGAGACAGTCAATGGAGGGAAGTCACCAGCAGTAAAGGGAATTAGGAAGACCATCTTGTTGAAAAGAGTATTTTACCTGGACCCTGAAGGTATCCAGGGAGGACAGGAGATGGAGATGAAGAGACAAAGCACCACAGACATGAGAGACAGCCAGTAAAGTTCGTGGAGTCAGGAGATGAGGCGTTGTTGAATCACAGAATATGTGAAGGTGAGTAAAGGGTAAGAAGATTGGAAAGGTAGAAATCGGCCAGGTTATAAAGTGTTTTGATCCTGCAGGTGATAAGGAGTCACTGGAGTTTATTGAATGGGTCAGTGGGATTGATATAATCAGACCCGTGCTTTAGGAAGATCAGTTTTATAGCCAAATCAAGGATGGACTGGAGGGGAGAGAGGGTTGTGGCAGAAAGAACGACTAGCAGGCTACTTCAATAGGTTAAGCATTAGACGTGGCATAAGTGGATAAAGCATTGACCCTGAAGTCATGAATTCTATCTAGCTTTAGACACTTACTAACTGTGTGACCCTGAGCAAGTCACTTAACCCCATTGTTTCCAAAGCAAGCAAACAAAAAGCAATAGTCTATGGGGTGATGAGGTCCTAAACAAAGTTGTGGTAGTAGCAGAAGAAAAGCAGTACATAGATATATTAAAGGTAAAATCAACAGAAGTTAGAAATAGATTGGATAAGAAAAAGTGAAAGAGTCAGGACTTGAGGATGGGTGACTGGGAGGATAATTATTCCCTCAACAATAATAAAAAAATTAGGCAGAGAGGAAGAGGGAAGTTTATGGGGGGAAATTTAGTGTGTTTTTTGATATATTGAGCTTAAGATGTCTATGGTATATCCAGGTCAAAATGTCAAATAGGCATTGGGAGACATGAGACTGGAGGTCAAGAAAGATCGAAGAGTCACTGGCATAGGGTTAACAATTGAATCCATGGGAGCTAATGGGATTGCCAAGTAAAACACTACAGAGGGAGAAGAGAAGAGGGTCCAAGACAGAACCTTAAAAGACTTCTACTGCTAGTTGGTGTAGCCTGAAGACTGAGAAACAGGCGGTGGTAGGATATAAAGACAAAGAGGGGGTAGTCCTTTCCTCAAGGAGCTGTTTGCTATTCAGTCAAGTCCAACTCTCTGTGACCCCATTTTGGTGTTTCCCTGGCAAAGATTCTAGAGTAATTTACCATTTCCTTCTCTAGCTCATTTTACAGATAAGGAAACTGAGGCAATCAGGATTAAGTGAGTTGTCCAGGGTCACACAACTAGTAAGTGTTTGAGGGCAGATTTGGACTCAGAAAGAGGAGTCTTCCTGACTCCAAGTTGGAGCGTTCTATTCACCTAGGTGCCCCTTCCAGTTTCCAATCTATCAGATAATCATGACAGTGAGTGCTATGCTGACATAAACAGAAGAGTATTAACCTTAGAAAAGTGTCTCTCAAGAATAGTCTAATCAGTCCCAAATGAAAAAGCAAAGCCATAGACGTAGCTGTAAAACTTCTCAACCCTTCTCATGAAATGACAGCAATTTCTATTTGTCTCCTCAAGTGTAGCTTATTGTATACAGAAGACTCCAGTCATGAGAAGAAAGCAGCTCATGTCTCAGTACTACTGGATAGTATGATACCAAACAAACATCAGTCCAGATTCATCGTAGGTTCATCATAAAACATTAGATCAGATGTAGTCAATCAATGCTGAGCATTCTGGAAAACATCCTCTTACTTACAAATCTAATGCCAGAACCAGAAAACACTCACCAATCTCACAATCTGATGAAAAGGTGACACAAAGAACTGCCTCTTGTGAGAGGGGTGAAGAGGAGGAATGGGAATGACTAGTAGTATTTAGTAATTATTCCATGTTAAACTCCTAACTGTGGGTCCACCCCACTGCTCCCTGTTCCCACCTCACTCTCTGTCTTACGTAATAAGGCAATGAGGTTGCTCAGTGGACAGAGCACTGGACCTTGAATCAGGAAGGCCTAAGTTCAAATCTTGCTTCTGACTTCTCTAGTTTGTGTGACACTGGATAAGTCCCTTAACTTCAGTATGCCTCAGTTTCCTCATCTAGAAAATGAAGATGACATTACTTTCCTCCTTAACTGGAAGGAACAAATGAGAGATTTGATAAGTGACTTGCAAATCTATTATATATGTGTGTGTGTGTCTATTTATATATATATATAAAGATAGATAGATGGTAGCTATTATTATTTCAATTGGTGCATCATCAACTCCCATGTCTTTAATTATTATCTCAATGCAAATTACTTTCAGATCTATATCTATAAAGTCCTAGGCTCTCTTCTGAGACACAGTCTTCATCATCAACTGCCTATTGGACATTTCAAACTAGATTTCCAGGAGGCATCTCAAACTCAACATGTCCAAAAAAGAACCCATCATCTTTTCTTCAGAACCCACTCATTTTGTTCATTTCTCTACTACTGTCAAGGACATCACCGTTCTTCCAGTCACTCAGGTTTAGAACCTCCAAATCATTCTCACTGTCTCAACCCAAATATCCAGTTTTACCAAGTCTTGTTGAGGATACCTCAGCCACCTGTCTTACATACATCGCCTCTCCCCCTCGTACAGGACCCCCTCTCAAGTTTAGGCCCCCATTAGCTCTCACTTGGACTCTTACAATAGTCTCCTCTCTCTGAAGAATTCTCCATACATCTTCCAGGTCTATCTGCATCATTCTCCTGTCAAATAAATTAGTGATTCCCTACTAGTTCTAGAATAAATACAAACTCCTTTGCTTTGGCTTTTAAAATCCTCCACCACCTGGCTCCAACAGACATCTTTGGGATTACCTTATGTCCATGTACTCTTCAGTCGGACTTGACTGGCTTTCTTGCTATTTCTAACTCACGACACTCCACCTCTCACAACACCGCTCACTTTTGTATAGACTCTCACCCACACCTGGAACACGCCTCCCCCTCCCCCTCCAACACCGCTCACTTTTGTATAGACTGTCACCCACACCTGGAGCACGCCTCCCCCTCCCCCTCCAACACCGCTCACTTTTGTATAGACTGTCACCCACACCTGGAGCACGCCTCCCCCTCGCCCTCCAACACCGCTCACTTTTGTATAGACTGTCACCCACACCTGGAGCTTGCCTCCCCCTCCAACACCGCTCACTTTTGTATAGACTGTCACCCACACCTGGAACACGCGTCCCCCTCCCCCTCCAACACCGCTCACTTTTGTATAGACTGTCACCCACACCTGGAGCATGCCTCCCCCTCCCCCTCCAACACCGCTCACTTTTGTATAGACTGTCACCCACACCTGGAGCATGCCTCCCCCTCCAACACCGCTGACTTTTGTATAGACTCTCACCCACACCTGGAACACGCCTCCCCCTCCAACACAGCTCACTTTTGTATAGACTGTCACCCACACCTGGAGCATGCCTCCCCCTCCAACACCGCTGACTTTTGTATAGACTCTCACCCACACCTGGAGCACGCCTTCCCTCCCCCTCCAACACCGCTCACTTTTGTATAGACTGTCACCCACACCTGGAGCATGCCTCCCACTCCCCTCTCACAACACCGCTCACTTTTGTATAGACTGTCACCCACACCTGGAGCACGCCTCCCCCTCGCCCTCCAACACCGCTCACTTTTGTATAGACTCTCACCCACACCTGGAGCATGCCTCCCCCTCCCCCTCCAACACCGCTCACTTTTGTATAGACTGTCACCCACACCTGGAACACGCCTCCCCCTCCCCCTCCAACACCGCTCACTTTTGTATAGACTCTCACCCACACCTGGAGCACGCCTCCCCCTCCCCCTCCAACACAGCTCACTTTTGTATAGACTGTCACCCACACCTGGAACACGCCTCCTCCTCACCCTCCAACACCGCTCACTTTTGTATAGACTCTCACCCACACCTGGAGCACGCCTTCCCTCCCCCTCCAACACCGCTCACTTTTGTATAGACTGTCACCCACACCTGGAGCATGCCTCCCCCTCCCCCTCCAACACCGCTCACTTTTGTATAGACTGTCACCCACACCTGGAAAACGCCTCCCCCTCCCCCTCCAACACCGCTCACTTTTGTATAGACTCTCACCCACACCTGGAGCTTGCCTCCCCCTCCCCCTCCAACACAGCTCACTTTTGTATAGACTGTCACCCACACCTGGAACACACCTCCTCCTCGCCCTCCAACACCGCTCACTTTTGTATAGACTGTCACCCACACCTGGAACATGCCTCCCCTCCCCCTCCAACACCGCTCACTTTTGTATAGACTGTCACCCACACCTGGAACATGCCTCCCCCTCCCCCTCCAACACCACTCACTTTTGTATGGACGCTCACCCACACCTGGAGCACGCCTCCCCTCCCCCTCCAACACCGCTCACTTTTGTATAGACTGTCACCCACACCTGGAGCACGCCCCCCTCCCCCTCCAACACCGCTCACTTTTGTATACACTGTCACCCACACCTGGAACATGCCTCCCCTCCCCCTCCAACACCGCTCACTTTTGTATAGACTGTCACCCACACCTGGAACATGCCTCCCCTCCCCCTCCAACACCGCTCACTTTTGTATAGACTGTCACCCACACCTGGAACATGCCTCCCCTCCCCCTCCAACACTGCTCACTTTTGTATGGACGCTCACCCACACCTGGAGCACGCCTCCCCTCCCCCTCCAACCTCTACCTCCATGCCTTAGAAGTCTTCCATTGTAGTCGGTCGGTCATTTCAGTTTTGTTAAATTCATATATGTGTATGTATATGTCTGTATATATGTATGTATGTGTATATATGTGTGTGTGTGTGTATTGTGTGTGCATATATGGGGATATATACACATAATAAATATAAAGCAAAACTACAAATGGAGTCAAAATCGTTAACAATAACAGTAATTGTGAGTAGTTTACAATAATCACAGTTTCTTAGTTGTTTCTGACTCTTCATGACCCCACTCGGGGTTTTCTTGGCAAAGATATTGGGGTAGTTTGCCACTTCCTTCTCCAGCTCATTTCACTGTTGAGGTAACTGAGAAAACAGGGTTAAATGACTTGCCCAAGGTCACAAAGCTAGTAAGTATCCCAGGTCACACTTGAACTCAAGTCTTCCTGAGACCTGCACTCTATCCAATGAGCCACCTAGATACTCTTATAATAAGAGCTTACATTTATATAGCATTTACACTGTGCCACAGTGCCAGGCACCATGCTAAACACTTTATAACTGTTATCTCATTTGATCCTTATAACAGCCTGGGGTGGGAGGTGCTATTATCATCTCCATTTTACAAATGAGGGAACTGAGGCAAACAGAAGTTAACTGACTTGCCCTGGATCACATAGCTAGTAAATGTCTAAGGTTGGATTTGAACTTGGGTTTTCCTGGCCCCAGGCTTAGCATTCTATCCAGAGTCAGCTACATGTTCTCGTTAAATATACAGAAGTTAAGGAGGGAGGGCACTAGCATTTCAGGTGTTTAGGAAAGGTGTCATGCAAAAGATGGGACTTGAACTGTTGCTTAAAGGAATAGAGAGCTTCTGTGCAGCAGATACAAGGAGGGGATGCATTCCAGGCTTGGGGGACAGTGAGTGCAAAGAGATGGGAACAAGTGATGGAGTAGTGTGTTTGTGAACACACTTCCCTTACGCAGGGAAGCCAGTTTGGCTGCATCGTAGGGTGTAAGAGGGGGAGTGTGGTCTAATAAGGCTGAGGCCTGGTCATGAACACTTTTCTAAAGCTAAACAGAGGAATTCACATTTTATCCTAGAGGCAACAGGAAGTCACTGGAATTGATTAAAGTAGTAGTGTCACATGAGCAGATCTGTGCTGGCCCAAGGAGAGTTGCCTTAGTCACAGGCAATGTGTAGGATGGATAGAAATAGGAGACACCTGAGGCAGAGAGATCAATTAGGAGGCTGCTGCGATAATCCAGGGGAGAGGATGAGGACCTGGACTCAGACACAAGTCCAAGGTCAATGTTTTTTCCATTGTTTCTCTACTGCCCCAGATTGAAAACCTAGGTTCTTATGCTAGCTGGATCACTAACCACATAACCTTGAGCAGGTCACTTTATAGGATTTCAAGATCATGGACTTAGAACTGTAATGAGTTCTTGGAAATTAGAAATTCCAAACTCTTGTTTTGTCAATGAGAACATTGAGGTTCAGAAAGTTGAACTGACTTACAGTCACAGAGCCAGAGAGAAACAGCACCAAGGTCAAGTCCTCTAAGAATAGACCCAGAATTCCTTCCAGGTGGCATGCTGCCTCTCACCTTTCAGCTTCTTCATCTTGGACTCAATGATTTCAAAGGTGTGATGTCTAAGTCATCAGACATAGCATAGTTCACCAGACGAAGAAGCCCAGCCAAGATCTGTGACATACGCTGATGGGAAGCCAGGAACAGAGGGCTACATGATTATGAATGGTCAGTGAAACACTAAGGCAACCAATCAATCACCAACAAGCATTTGTTAAGCTCCTGCTATGTGTCCAGTACTACAGGGACACATTTTCATGGATGTTTGTGGTTGTGATCTTAAGAACACTTCCTGAACAAAAGGGGAACAGTTACTTCATGCAGCCACCACAAGTCCAAGTATTTGACCACTGGGGTACCTTGAAATCCTGGTTTTGATATTTTCTTGTAAAAGATTCATTAGTAGAACATAGCTACATCTGCAATATGTAGAAGACCTTCTATTCCCCAGATAGACCAGAGCAAAAGAAGAGCCAGAAAGGATGTCTGGGAATAGAAATTCAGAGAACAGACTCCATTACCAGATGTTTTCTTCTGGTGCAAGGGTGGGATTTGGGAAGAGGGAGAGGGGTGGAGAGGAAGACAGGATGGAAAAATACACTTTTGTGTGATCTGAAAATAATTAAGAGAGGATGTGAAGCAAGTGAAATGACATCCTGGCCATGTAGCCAGAAGAGATCATGTCTCTTGCCTACGTATTGCCCAAGAGTTTTGGCACACAATAATGATGATGATGATGATGATGACAGCTAGCATTTATATACATTATGTCATCAGATCCTCACTACAATCCTGAAAGGGTAGTAAATACTATGGGGAAACTGAGGCAAACAGTAGTTAAGTGAGTTGTAGGGTCACACAGCTAATATCTGAGGCCAGATTTAAAATCAAGTCTTTCTGACTCCAGGTGCATCACTCAATCTGCTCACTGTACCACCTAGATGCCTTCTTCATCCAGGAGAAAGAAATGCCAAATTGATTACATCCAGTACTGGAAGAGGAAGATGTTTTCTTTCAGTGTTTTGGAAGGTCTCAGAGCTCCAAAGTGGACATGAAGTTGTGAAGTCTCCCCCTTTGTAAATGCATACCCTTCTATGTGGGAATATTTAAGCTATGATTGGCATCTCTGTATCTGGGCTTAAACCTTCACAGAAAGACTCACCAGTTTAGACAAAGATGGAATTTCTGAGTTGCATTTTTGTCAGCACAGCATTGAATCAAATCTAGGCAAGATTTTAAAAACCACAACTGATCTTAAATCTCAAAAGAATACAAAACAATTTAGATAGTTTGAGTTATGGTCATAGAGTTAGCTACATGTGGCTTGGACTTGTCCACTCCCCTATGGCCCTGTTTATACCATGTAAATTAGGTGCTATATATTTCTAGAGTATAATTATGGGGTGAGATCAGGACAAGGTATTTGGGTCAGCCTTCCCAAAAGCTTACAGCTGGAAGGAAAATCAGGGCCTATAGTCCAACTCATATCTTAGCAGAAAATCAATCTACAACATCCCTTAAAAGAGTATCCCTGATCTCCCCTTGATGTCTTCTAATGGGGATCAACCCACTGCTTCCCAAAGCAGCCCATTTCACTCTGAGCTAGATCTAATTTTTAAGGTTTTTTTTTTTCCTCACACTGAGATCAAATCTATTTGTTTACAATTTCTTCCCACTGCTCCAATTCTAGCACATGGGGCCAAGCATCACATGCCTAAACCCTTTTCCTTTTAATAGTTTTTCAAAGACCTGAAGATGTAAAAAAATGTTCCACCTAAGTCTACTCTTCTTCAGGCTAAACATTATGAATCCCTTCAAGTGATCCTCATATGGCATGGTCTAGAGGCCTTCATCACTTTGGTCACTGTCCTCTGGGCATGCTTAAGTTTATCCATTTCCTTCTTAAAATGTAGTGCATAGAACATAATCTTCTAGTTGGGGGTTTATATATAGCAGAACTATCACTTGCCTCTTCTTATTTGTAAGCTTCTCTTAAAGCATTCTAAGACCACATCACGGGTATTTAGTTGGCACAGTGGATAGAGCGCAAGACCTGGAGTAAGAAAGACTCTTCTTCCTGAGTTCAAATATGGCCTCAGACCCTTACAAACTGTATGACCCTGGGCAAGTCATTTAACCCTATTTGTTTTAGTTTTGTCATCTGCAAAATGAGCTGGAGAAGAAAATGGCAAACCATTCAAGTATTTCTACCAAGAAAACTCCAAATGGAGTTATGAAAAGTCGGGCACAGAAGAACAAGAAGCCTGGGTTAGTTTTTGTGCCAGCCATGTTACTTAAGAGTGTCTTATGTTAGCCTTACAGTCTATTAAAACCCCAGTTCACAAGAACTCTTAGCCAGCCATACCATCTCTCTATCCTGTATTTGCAAAGTTTTGAGGACACCTTCATGACTTTATATTTGTCCCTATTAAATTTAATCTTATTAGATTCAACTCATCATTTTTGGTTAAGATATTTTTGGATGCTGATTCCATCACACAATGTACTGCCATGTGTTTCAGTTTCATGTTATTGGTATATTTCATAAGCAATCTCCTATACCTTCAATACAATTATTGAACAATATAAGGCTTAGGGTGGATTCCTTGAATACCCCACTACTGACCTCCCTTCAAGATGGCACCAAGTAGCCCACTGATGACTGATAATTAGATTCTAGAATTCAGTCTATTCTAAATCAACCTAACTCTGCCCCGCCCCACCCTTACCTCTTGATTTCATCCAAAAGGAGAGCTTGAGAGACTTCATCAAACATTTGCTGAAATCCATAGGTCTATTTCTATGGCATTTAAAGCTTGTTCTTGATTTTCCCACCAGGCTTCACTCCTTTGAATTTCTGAGTCATGCCCCTACGATCCTCATCATCCTGAAAGATCACATCAGCCCTGGTCCTCATATCTCATCAGGACCCTGTTCCCATAGGGCCCCTCTGATTAGAAGGTGGAGCAGGAGAGACCATTGCACAGCCTCCAGTTAAGGATCACTTTATTTTCCACCTGGCTTCACTCCTTTGGACTTCTCAGGCCCAGGAATATAGGTATTTTCCTTCCCCTTTCCCTTTTTAGCTTCCTTTTGCTTACTGTTTTCTTTCATTACATTAGAGTATGATCTCTTTGAGGGCAGGGACTTCTTTTTTATTAGTATCCCTAATGCCTTAGCTCAGTACCTGGCATACAGTAGGTACTTAATTAATGTTTATTAATTGATATTTATTAACTGACTTTTGGTGATCATTACTTTCTTTTTTGAATTTTCTGAATGCTCACAAATCATTTCTTTAATAATATACTCCAGACCTTTTTTCCAGAAATAAAACTCACTGACCTATAGTTTTCAGACTCTGTCCTCTTCATAAAAAAAAAAATGGGGCATTAGTTTTCACTCCAGTTCTGAGGATCTCTCCTATTCTCCATGTCTCAAGGATCAGTGATAAAGTCTCAGTAATCACATACATCAGGAGACCTGGATCCTCTCAATCAGATATCTGAATAGATACAGGTAGGTAGATTGGGAATGAGGCACAGTCCAGGGCAAAGCCAAAGAGTCTTTGAAAAGGCTACCTATGTGATATAATTCTAGAATGGCTAAACTTGGTCCCCATCCCAACAATTTCTTCCTATAACCTAAAACAATGCTATTTGTCATATGTCTGAATGGCATTTTTTACATTTCAAAAGTACACAATCAAAATAAGACATGCTCCTGGAAAGGTAACATCCTGAGCCTTATTAAGGATGGGTTAATAACTAGCTGAGATAAAAAAAAAACTACAAGAATGAGAGACAAGATGTCACATGAGTGAGATAGGGAGACAGAGCAATATCTGAAAAATATTTTCATCACTTTTTAAAATCAGGACCCTTTAAACTCTTTTCTAACACTAAATTCCCTATGCCCCTGATTCAACAGAAAGAATCTAAAGTTCCTTTTTCAATGCCAACATCTACTGATAGATACACTAAAGATTAACCTCAAAACAATGCATATACTGGGGAAGAAACTGCAAGAAATGTTGATTGCCACCCAGTCACAGAAGATGAGCAGCAGGTCCATGCTTCTGCAACTGGCTCTCATATTGAAATGTATAATAGAGATGGATGGCCAGATTATACTTCAAGTGTAAATAGACAAGTCAGATATGTAGGGGAACTCCAAGGTCTCTTGATTTATGAGTAGTGATCATGAATCCCAAGAACTTCAGGCAGTAGTTTAGGTGGGGATCCCACCACCAACACTGAGAATTGCAACAGTTCTGGAAGAGACAGAAAGTTTCAGTTTAAGAAAAGGTTTTCAGGAAGACAGCTGAATAGGTCATTTCTCCTATAGGCACAAATGAAATCAGAGGATAAAGTCACTTAGGAAGACCCAATTTCCAGGCTTCTTTTAGCATAGACTTGAGACACTGTAAGAAACACTTTTTGGTTATAACCCACTACTAACTTTGTTGGCTCGGAATTTACACAGAGAGACTGCATGGCTCAAAAGAGGGAACTCTGACTTGAGTCACAGGATCTGGTTTGAATCATATTTTTGACCCTTACTACCTGTGTGACAGTGAAGAAATCAATAAACTTCCCTGAGTTTCAGTCGCCTCATATGTAAAATGAGGGGACTGCTTTAGATGATCTCTACTGTCGCTAATTCTAGTTTTTGTGTTGTTGTCTTACTTTCAGTTGTGTTTGACTCATGACCCAATTTGGGGTTTCCTTGGTAAAGATATTGGAACGGTTAGTCATTTCCTTCCCTAGTTCATTTTACAGAAGAGGCAGTTGAGGCAGAGTTAAGTGACTTACCCAGGGTCACACAGCTAGTAAGTGTCTGAGGCCAAATTTGAACTCATGAAGATGAATCTTCCTGACCCCAGGACCAGCACTCTACTCACTGTACCACCTAGGCACCCAGAAGTTCTAGCTCTCTGATTATCTGATTTGTTATTGCAAACAGTCCCATCATAAGTGTATTGTATTTAAAAGACCTCTGGATTTTAGTGTAGTACACTTGAGTCCCTAGTGCAACTCAGTGATTTTCTCCCTACTTACAAGACCTTGAGCAAAGAATTTAGTTTTTGTGGCCCTTAGATTTTCCAGCTACAAAATAAACAGGAGAGGCAAAATCTAATGTCTCTTCCAAATCTAAATCCTTCGAATTTAAGGGACAAAATGTCTTCACAAGGTCTAGACTATTTCATGTCTTCCTAATTTGAGAGCCACAGTTTACCTCTAGTCAGTTGAACATAGTTGCAAAGGGGATTTGACTTGGGGCATATAGCCATCCATCTAAATTACCCACAAGCAAAAGCAAAGGTTACAGTTTTCACTTGTTAAAAGGACATTTAAATGAGAGGCCCCATGATTAATGTCTTGCAACCCTCACATGTTCCACTGGGACAAAGCTCTGCCTCTGATGATTTTTACTGCTGACAAGGCTAAAGTAAAAAGGGAAGGAATGCTTATGCATCCTAATTTTGTCACAAAATCAAAAACCAATCACCTTCTTCTATTTGAAGAATTTCTGGGTTTCTATTTACCTAAAGAAATGTAACAACAAAATGATAACCACAGCCTTGCGTGCTTCTACTAACAAAAAAAAAAAAAAGAGGAAGTCCCCTGCCCATATTGAAGATGGTGGCAACATCTCTAAAGAGCCATGACTCACAGCAACATCATTTACTAACAGTCCTGACCACCAAAGGAAGTGTGTAAAAGGGCATGTGTCATGAAAGAAGAAAACAGAAGCCCAAGAGGGCACAAGCAAGTTTGTAGCTGCTGTACCAAAGTGTGGCCCAGACCACTGAGGGAAGGAAGGGAAACATTCCCAAAGACATTAGCCAAAACCAAAGACAGAGGAGAGTCAAAAAAGTCCAGGAACACTGCTTTGGTGAACAAAGAATTGAATTTTCCTGAATCACAGTTTGTAAATGAGAAAATAGAGGAAAAAAAAACTTTCCCTGGGTTTTCCACAATGCTTTTCATTAAAAGAAAATATTAATAATGACAATGCCCCAATTGTTTTTTGTAACACTCAAGGTATTTAATAAGTATGCAAACAGAAGATTTTATTATATAGATTTTTCTTATAGCTGTTGCGTAGAAGCAGCCTAATTCTCTTTTCATAGAAATATAAAAGCCCTGAAGTTTCTGGAGGAGAAAAAAGAATTCCTATTTTCGACTCCTGTGGTCGGGGGAATCAGATTTTCTCATTGCCACATCAAATTCTAAAGGGTTGCCTTCAGATAGTATGCCTGTACTCCACAAGGAATGGGGCTAAAAAAAAGTAAAAAAAGTGACATTTTGGTGTATGTAAGGAGGATTTGGTTATCTTTCTAGAGTTAGTTTCTCAGAATCCATAGCCATGTCAATGTTTCATTTCCAGGTGTTAGATAATAATTCCCACAATAGTCTCAAGGATCCTAGATAGTTGTTTTTAGAATCCTAATGACAGACAGTCCTACTGAGGCTGCACCGTGAGATATGGGAATAACAATTGATATTTACTATGCTTGTGCAGAATGATGATATTGCTAGAGTAAACTTGTAAGCTTAATGTTAACAAGATGGCTTCTTTGATTGTCCTATAAAAGCATGTGGGCACTGGTCAGTAAGGGGGGAAAGACCATGAGGAATCTATGGGGGAAAACCATAGGGAACTCATAGGGGATATCTGTGTGTGCTTTGAAGCCTGAGGCGATTTAGGGCATTCTGTCTGAATTGACCTCATCTAGTCATAGAGGTAACACCCCACCCCGCTTCTGGCCAAGCCCTGCTACAAGGCTGATCAGGGAATACTGTAGGAGCTGGTTGTCCCAGCAACCATTTGAGAAGGTTAGACTGGAATCATTTGATTATTAACCCCTCTGAAGCTATCTACCTGTCTGACCAGATCAAGAGCAAAGCTGTCAGAGGCTGGAGACCAAAAACTCCAGTGCAGCCCATGTGTTATCTGTAAAATATCTGGCCAAAAGAATCACACTCCCGGCTATATGTTCCCTCATGGCAGACAAGAGAAAGTAGGAGAGAAAACAGACCAAAGCCTAGATCATCAGATTATTGCTCTCCTTGGCAACCTTTAATCAACATGGGACTGAGTGCGTCAGTTTTTCCCCCACCTTGAAAAACAGACATATTGATTAGCTACTATTATGGATATATATCCTGATGCAAAGGAGAGTGTAGGGTAGGAGTTCAAAGCCAACCTATAGTACTCCTGTTGAAGGCATGTCAACACTGAGAGGAGGCTTATGAAAGTGATTCAACTTCAGGAAAAGGCTCACACACATACACAACCTCCTCCCACCCCTCCTTGCCAGGGCCTGACTTCCTCCTCCCCTTGGCCTCACCCTCTGAAAATATTCCAGATGTCATGAACTAGAGAGTCTGAAAGAGCAGGTGAATGTGAGTCAGAGCAGGGAGAAAAGAGTAAGTGTGATCATGTCACTTTTCTCCTTCAACTAAGGAGAAATCTAGAGGAGAGAGAAATCTAAAGTTAGGAGCAGAGAGTGAGAACTGTAAAACTTGGTTTTGGTTCTGGATTCATTTCCCCCTGAAATTCCCAGTCAGAAAATACCTGGCACAAACTCAGATTGTGTTACTATTTAAAAACTGTATTAAAAAATGCCATTCTACATATTCACTGATTAGTAAAAGAAAAAACAAACAAAAAAATAAACATGGGGTGGATCATAACCAGAGAGCTCAAGGGACCTCAGAGGTTATCTAGCCCAACACTTTCCTTTACAGATGAAGAAATTGAGACTCAAAGAAGTAAAATTACTTGTCCAAGATCATCTGGATAAATTTATTACCCTTTCTCCTATTTATTACCCTATTTCCAGATGCATATGAACTTCATTTTCCACAGTTCAAAGGCAATCAAAATAGAATGTACAAATGAAATCATGTGTAAATAGTTTAAAAAATCATTGAAAAACTTAGACTTTTTAAAGGAATCAATGCTTGGCACAATGTCTAACAGATAGCAAGTACTTAATAAATACCTGTTACCAACTGATTGGCTAATTGACAGAATCCTATAGTTAATTTTCTTATATTATAAATCAATGAATACTTCTGTAAAGCCAGTAATTGCCCCCCTCAATTGTGTTATTGTTATAAAATTATAAAATATATTTGTACAACAGATTTGCTTAAGGGAAGGTAAGCCTGTATAAAAGAAAATAGGTTGTTTTGATTTTGGTTTTGGTTGTTTTTTATTTACAAAAAATAATGCAATTCTTATCTCTAATTTCCATCCTGCCTAAAAGTGGGTAGTGTTGCCAGAAAGAGCATAGGCTTTGAGAATGCAAAAATGCAAGACATTACTGATTTCCTATAGTGAAGGACAGACTACAGCAGGGTGGGGGAGGAGAATATAGAAACTTGATTTTCTTTATAATTTTACTAATGGCTGATTCTGACACAGTATGCATACTACTCTATATGGAGGAGCCAGAATTGATGGATTCAATTGACCAGGGTTTAAGGACCATGGGAAAGAGAGTATCTTACTATTAAATCAGTAATTGTTTCAGTTTAGTTTACCTTTATTTTGTGCTTTACTCTTTCTATACCAAATCACAGCTATTTATTTCCCTCATCACAAAAAAATGCTTAAAATAGAAAAGATTCATGAACATTCACTGACAAATACTTAAAACACAAAAAATTAACTCATAACTCCTATTATGTGGAAAGAATTCCAGGAGACTTGTTGAACTGTTAAACAGATATTTCACATTCGTTTCAGATCAGTACTGACTAAGCAGCAACTCACAATCCCCAAATAGTTGGGCCAATCAGCTGTACGTGGATCATCCATCTGGAAGTGGTCATGTTTTGCTCCAAAAAATATATAGTTGTAAGGAGTACCTCCCACTACTGATAGTCATTAACCAGAAACTCTCAGTCTCTCCAACTCATGAACTGAAAATCTCCATCTCTCAAGATCCTGTTCAGTCACTCATGCTTAGGGGGGGAAATAGAAAAACAAACAAAAAAGGAGAAAATAGATCCAGGAATTTGAGATCCTGTCTCAGGCACTGTAGGCAAGCACATGTTCTTACTGCCATGAGCATATATCTACCACAGCTGCTGCTGGAGAGAAGAGAGAAGGGGAGAAAAATATAAGCCCTCACTAGACCTCGAAGGAGAAAGCTAGTGTTGACTGTGTCCCAACAAATTGGCCAGTTCAAAAGAGTTTTTTATCTCTTCTCTGTCTTATCTCACTAAATGAAATGTATCTTCTTAGCTCAGGGGTCAATCATCTTTGACACATCCTCCCCAGCATGGGAAGCAAGAAACCAACCAGAAGCCTCTATTTATGTGTGCTCTTTAATAAGGAGCCAGATTATATGTGTCATGGAAGAAGCCTCTGTATATGCCTAGCCCCCTGCAAAACACTCCAATCCAAGCTGTGGTATATGAATGTAATGGAATACTACCGTGCTCTAAGAAATGATGAGCAGACAGACCAGAAAAACCTGGAAAGACTTAGATGAACTGATGCTGAGTAAAGTGAGTGGGAAGAGGAGAACACTGTATACAGTAAGAGCCACATTGTTCAATAACTGACTTTGATAGACCTAGCTCTTCTCAGCAATGCAAGGACCCAAAACAACTCCAAAAGACTCATGAGGGGAAATGCCATTGACATGCACAGAAAAAAATATGGAGTCTGACTGCAGATTGAAACTTACTATTTGTTTTTTTTTTGTTTGTTTGCTTAGTTGAGTTTTGTTTTATCTTTCCCATGGTTCCTCCCTTTAGTTCTAATTCTTCTATACAACATGACTAATGTGAAAATATGTTTAATAAGAATGTGTATGTAGAGATTATATTGGATTGCATCTCTACTTGTGGATGGGAAAAGGAGGAAGGCAGAGATAGTCTAAAACTTATGGAAGTGAATGTTGAAAACTAAAACTAAATTAATTGATTTATAAAAAAATGCTAATGTTAAAAAAGAAAAGTGTTTCGTTGCAGCACCCAATATGTGATATTGAATTCTCCTAATTTTTGTGGTATGTAACTTTATCCTTGTTGTACAATGAGGACAGAGCCAAGATGGAGGGGTAAAAGCAGCAGCCCAGCTGAACTTCCCTAATATTTCTCCTCCAAACAACTCTAAAACAACACCCAAATTGAATTCTAGAGTGGTAGAGCCAACAAAATGTTGGAGTAAGACATTTTTCCAGCCCAAGACAACTAAGGAGGTTAAAAGGAGAGGTCTGAGATACTGGGCATGTGGCTGCAATACCAGCATCAGGGCTTGCAGGTGTCTGTGATAGCAGTAGTAGTGGGAAAGAATCAGGGAACAGTAAGGGGATCAGGGGATCAGGTGAGAAAGAAAATACAGGAGACCCTTTACTGGCATTAGGTATAAGACCCTGTTGCATTGTCCACACTCATTTCCAAATCACAATTCCAGAGCAAAGAGGAACATTATCACTTGGAGCTACCAGGAAACAGAGCCCTTCAACATGGCCCCAGGGTGGAGACTATTTACAAAATTATAAATTGCACAGGAAATTTATATTAACAGAAGAGGAAATGGAATATTTAAACAACCATATATTAGAAAAAAGTTGTACAAGCTGTAAATGAGCTCCCTAAGAAAAATCCCCAGTAAATTCACAAGTGAATTCTACCAGACATTTAAAGAACAATTAATTCCAATAAAATATGAACCATTTGGAAAAATAGGCAAAGTAGGAATCCTTCGAAAATTCTTTTATGACACAAATATGGTTCCAGTACCTAAACCAAAAAGAGCAAAAAAGCAGAGTAAAAAAAACTGACCAATTTCCCAAATGAATGTGGAGCAAAAAACATTTTAATAGTATTCTAGCAAAATTACAGTAATATATCACAAAGATTATATACTATGACCAGGCGAGATTTATGCCAAGAATGTAGGGCTGGCTCAATATTAGGAAAACTATCTGCATAAGTGACAATATCAACAATAAAAATCACATGGTTATCTTAATAGATGCAGAAAAAGATTTTTACAAAATACAACACTTATTCCCATAAAAAAATATGAGAAAGATAGGAATAAATGAAGCTTTCCTTAAAATGAGAAGTGATACCTATGTAAAACAAGAGCAAGTGATTCCACATACCAGGATAAAGTTAAAATGGTAGATGATTTGGACATAAGGGATGATATCACAAGCAAATTAGAAAAGGACAAAACATTATGTCTGTGAGATTATGGATAAAGAAGTAATTTATGACCAAACAAGAAATAGAGAGGATGTGGGAATTTAAAAAGATGATTTTGATTATGTGAAATTTAACAGTTTTTGCACAAAGAAAACCAATGCAGCCAAGATTAAAAAGAAAGTAAGAAACTGGGGAAAAATTATAGCAGGTTCTCTGATAAAGGTATCATTTCTCAAATACATAGGAAACTGAATCAAATTTATATAAATATGAGCCATCCTCCAACTGATAAATGTTCAAAGGATATGAATAGGCACTTTCAAGAAAAAGAAATCAAAACTATCTATAGTCATATGAAAATATGCTCCAAACTGATTAAAGAAATAGAATTAAAACAATTCTGAGCTACCACCTGACACCTATCAGATTGTCTAACATGACAGAAAAGGAAAATAACAAATGTTTGGAAAGGATGTGAAAATATTGGGATACTAAAGTACTATTGGTGGAGTTATGAACTGATCGAACTATTCTGGAGAACAATTTGGACCCAAATACCCTAAGGACCATTGAACTGTGTGTACCCTTCGATCCAATAATATCACTATTATATCTGTATCCAAAAAGAGATCAAAGAAAAAAGAAAAAAGACCTATGTATACAAAAATGTTTATTGAACCTTTTTTGTGGTAGCAAAGAATTAGAAATTGAAGGGATGCCCTTCCAAGTGTGGAATGGCTGAACAAGTTGAGATATAGGATTATGATGGAACACTATTGTGTTATAAGAAATGATGAGCAGGATGGTTTCAGAAACACCTGAGAAGATATGAACTCATGCAAAGTGAAGTGAGAAAAACCAGGAGAACATTGCATACAGTAACAGCAATATTTTATGATGATCAATTGTGAATGACTTAGCTATCCTGATCAGTCCAAGACAATTCCAAAGAACTTATGGTGAAAAAAACTATCCATCTCTGGAGAGAAAACTGATGAAGTATGAGAACAGATTGAAGCACATTTTTTCACTTTCTTTTCCTTTCTTTTTTTGCAACATGGCTAGTAGGGAAATACATTTCACTTGATTTCATACGTATAAAATGACATTTCTTGCCTTCTCAATGAGAGGGGGAGAAGCGGCTGAAAGGTTGAGGATTTGGAGTTCAATTATTTTTAAAAAATAAATAGAATTTTTTTAAAGCAAAGGAAAAACAATAGTGACTCCATCATCACATTGTAAAGAAAGTGCTTTGTAAACAGTGGGATCTGTAGAATCATGAGATATTACTTCAGTAACTGCTGGTTTGTTTTGTCTTAGAGCACAAAGACAAAAAAACATAAAAGAAATGAAAGTCAAATGTAGTCTCTTCATGGGAAGCATATTTATCAATTAGTGTGAAATTAGCATGATTAGATTTTTTAGGTGCTACTTTATTACTACGTACACACATACATTTAGGATGGTAAAATTATAGGATTTTAGACGAAAAGCTAAAGGTCATTCAATTCAATCTTCTCACTTTACAGATTAGGAAACTGAGGTCCAAAAGGGTCACAAGATTTACCCAAGCTCACTGAGGTGATAAGTAACAGAGCTGGGATTTGAATCCAGGTTTCCTCACTGCAAACTCAAAACTCTTTCTGTTGTACTACATGTGTATCCATACGCACATTACACACACACACACATACACACATTTATATGTGTGTATATATACATATATGTGTGTGTGTGTGTGTGTATATATATATATATAGAGAGAGAGAGAGAGAGAGAGACAGAGAGAGAGAGAGATGGAGAGAGAGAGAGAGACAGAGAAGTAAACACAGTGGGTTACTGGGTTACATTGCCCTATTTGGGAAAAGCCACACACCAATTAACATTTATTAAGCACCTATTATATGCCCAACACAGTGATAAGTGTTGGGGACACAAAAAAGGACCAAAGACAGTCATTAATCTTATTCCTTTCCTATTTCTTGCCACCCAACCCCCAACCAGTGACTTACATTCTTTCTTCTTCATATATATTCCTAGTGCCTCAACAATGCAAAATTCCTGTGTGGAGATATAATCATCATATTAACATAACCTGCGTGGATATATGCATCATGTACCATATATACCATTTGTACTCAGAGATGACGTTGCTGCTGGAGTTGGTTGGTTTCCATGCTAAATACCTTTGGAGGGTATTTCCTTGGTCAGCAGTTATGACCTACATTTGTACTGTGTGAATCTCTTTGTGGCTTTGCTTTTTCCTCTCATTGGCCCCATGACGCCTTTGCTCCCAGTAGCTGCCCCATCTCTGGCTGCTGCACGGCAGGTGACTTCCCAGTTGTTTTCGTTATTTAACAAAAGCAGACACATAGCCAAGGACTGGGTAAGCACAAGAAACCTGAGCCTAAGCCCTGAATCAGCTGGCTATGGTAAGATGATGGAAAGCTTTCAGTAACAGAAGGAGGGCACTTTGTCTGGTTTATACTACACAATGACTAAAGAGGCTTATTTTCAGTCAGAGTTGTCATGTGGTATTTCTCTTCTATCCTAAATCAACCACATCCACTTTACATCAGTAAGCAAAACAAAAGCATCCAAGTAGCATATTATAATGGGCTTTTACCATAGCTTCCCCCAAACTCAAACACTGACACCCATCCTCACCCTCCCTTCCCGCAGTACATCTGCACACTGTGTAGCTACTTCTACCCATGGGTATGACATTAAGGCTATACCTTCACTCACATTCACATTTTCCCATTTTTACTAGATTTTGCCTATTAATATTATTGTGCAGTTTATTAATCTTTGCTTCTATCAAACAGAAACATACTTGGCTTACATGAATGAAGAAATGACTACAAAAGCATTTGTTAAATGATTACTGTGTGCAAAACGCTAACACTGGGTATGGAAAGAAATTTTTTTAAAGTGAGATAGTTCTTACTCTCAAGAACTTCACCTGCATTCAAATCCTGCCTTAGACATTCACTAGCTGTTTGACCTTGGGCAAGTCACTTTAATCTTTGTTTCCATTTCCTTGACAACAAATTGGAGATAATAATAGTACCTCCCTTCCAAGGTTGTTGAGAGGCTTACATGAGATAACATTTGTAAAGTACTTAGTACAGTGCCTGGCACATAGAAAGTACTATATAAATACTATTTTTTTTACTTTCTCAACATAGGAAGCAAACATTGGAAAATAGCCTGGAAATTCAAGAATTTTTACCATATTATATAAAATAAGATGTATCGGCAATATATAATCTCTGTACTGTATTTTAGAGGCAGTATGTGGCAATGTAATGGTTCCCAACTTTTTTATTTTCCATGAACCCCTTTCAACAAAAACAATAAAAATGTATTGTGAACCCTTAGGGTAATTTAATAAGCCGATCATAACATTTGGCAAATATTTACAGTACAAAGCATCATTAAAGAATTTTTAACGTTTGCATCATTGTTGAAAATCCCCAAGTGGTTCCCAAACCACTAAATAGGAACTACTATGGACAGAGGGCCACAGAGCCAGAGAAATCTTGCTTCTAATCACATTTCTGACACACGCTGGACATATGACCTTGCACTACTCATTTATTCTCTTAGTGCTCTATCTAGGCAATGCTCTAAGATGTTGCATTGCAGAGAGAGTGCTTATCTGCATTGGGAGGTAGAGTTTCCTTACTTGGGAGTCCCTTATAGCAATGAAATCACAAGTCAGATCCCTATCTATACACCCAAACTGGTTTAGATTTATAATCCTGAGGGTTGAAAGTTATGCTAAATGCACTTCTGTGCATTGGATTTGTGACTGGTGAGGAACTAACTTCCATGAGTCATGGCTTAGTGTCTCAGTACCTATGGGATGCTACATAACATTGATATGACATTCAATCAATCATCACATTTATGTTGTCCCTATAAGGCAGCTTGGGTAATGAAAGAACCCTAGAACTGGAGACAGAGGATGTAGGTTTCATCCCCAGCTCTACCACTTTCTCTTTAGAGAATTGTGGGCAAACCACATAATCTAACCTCTTTGAGAATGAGTTTCCTTATTTATAAGACAAAAATAATGACTCTTTTCCCACTTTTCTTGTAGAGTTCTTGTGATATAATACATATATAGTATATCATAATCACAGAGCAGCAAATGTGTTCTTATCATCATCATCATCAACGCTTCAATTCTTGGGACCATAAGCTCATAACTAGAGTGGACAGAACCTTTATAGGTCATAGGTTACACTTCACTCATTTTGTAGAAGAGGAATTGAGATCCAAGGAGATTAAATGATTTGCCAGAGATCCCATATTTAGTAATATCAGAATTTAAACCAGGTTCTCTGATGCTTACTACTACAAGGGATCTAAGGTACTTTCTATGTGGTTATATCCCTTGCATCAAAACTCAGTCTTCTCATCCTATGTGATCGCTGTCCATGTCTCCATAAATCTTCAACAGAATAGAGGTTTCTTTCAATTCTTTTCGTATTCTATGGATATTAATAAAGCACGGAGGCTGTCCATTGATTATTTCTCACTCTCACTACACAATCCTTTCTTTTAGCCATACAATCCTCTGACGACATCCTCTACCTTAATTCTTTTGGGCAATGCTTGGGTAGTAATGCCTTGCAGCCTGCTCCATTACTTGTGCTTCTTCATTACCCTTTGGGTGACACAATTTCAATTTCTTTCCTTCTTTTTTTTCCTTCCTCCCTTTCTTTCTTTTCTCCTCCTCTTCCTTAACATTCTCTGCTTTTAAGAGGTTTTACTATAAATAGGAGAAAAACTAGATGTGCATTAAAAGATGGCTATCCACATTAGGCAACTACAACAACTTTCAAATAAATGACATTTATAGTAAGTATGACAGAAATTAGGAGAAGGGAAAGATTGCCTTGAGTTGGGATGGTCAAGCAAGGTTGCATGGAATGAGTAAGATATGATCGAAATTGGAGACAAGGGAAGGGAGATTTCACTGCACACAGGAGAGAATTGCAGTAGAAACAAGAACATGCAAAAATTGTTTAAGGTACAGGATGGACCAGGCTGGCTAGGTGAACAGATTCATGTCAGGAAACAGAATCATCCATTACCAGTTACAAGGACCCTCAGGGGCTATCAGGTGAATCCTTTTATTTTACTCCTGAGGAAAGTAAGGCCCAGGGAAGGTAAGTGACTTGCCCTAGTTCCTAAAGGTGGTAAGCACCAGAAGTAAGATTTGAATTCAGGTCTATTCAGGTCATGTCAGTGACCTTTTCACTGTACCAAACTGTCTCCCTCAGTGGTGGGAGATAAGTTTGAAAAGGTGGTTAGGGGCCAGGTTGCAGAGAGCCTTGAAGGCCAAGATAAAAATCTAGACTAGTTCATGTAACCATTAGAAAGTTGGCCAATTGAAGATTTGGTGCCAGAAAAGTGAGATAATAAAGATAGTTTTTTGAAATAGCACTTTGTGCTAGATTATTTTACCTACCTCTGGAAAGATTCCTAATTAGGAACTTCATATTATTGATTTAAAAAAAAAAAACAAACCTTTAAGCGGTTGTTAGTACGGTGATACCTGGCTTGTATCTAGGAAAAGAGAATATGAGAAATTGTTACTCATTTGACATCATAAAAGAAATTTGTTGTAAAACTGAGGGAAGCCAGATTCTCCATTCTTAAAGTAATTTAAGGCATAGGAAAGTTAAAAGACTTCAATTTTAGTAACTGTTTTTCTATTATTAACTAGTTATATAACCTGGAGCAATCATTGCTTCTCAATGCCTCAGTTTCCTTATGTGTTGAATGATAAATAATAATGACCACTGTAACAACAATACAAAATTGTGAGGATAAAATGAGATAACAGTAGGGAGCACTTAATAACAGCTAGCATTTACATAGCACTTCAAAGCTGGCAAAGGATAAATTCACTTTATCCTTACAACAATCCAGGGAGATAGGTGCTGTTCTTATTATCCTCATTTTACAAATGAAGAAACTGAGGCAGAGAGTAGCAAATGAATTGCCCAAATACTACAACTAGTAAGTGTCCAATGATGGATTTTAACTCAGATCTTTCTGAATCCAGGTCTAGTCTCATGTAGAAGCAAGCTCCTAACTCATCACTTATGTTACTGAAGCAAAGTAACACAAGGTATATGATTCTATGTCAAAAAGTAATGTCTATATGTCAGAAAGTGAAAGACTGGACCAGAGCTTGCCTTGTCAGATTCCTTTCAATTGTAAGACCGTGAAAAATTAAAAACTTTTGTATAAGTAAAAGTGTGTGTGTGTCCTTCGTTGCCGAAAAATACCATGCCATCAGAGAAATGATGATATGACTTGTGCTTGACTTTGTTTTGAGTGAGGGAGGGCTGTGCAGGTCACCAGCCTCACTTCTCCCCCAGAGTCATCTGAATCCAGTGACCAGATATTCAACAGGATGACTGAAGATGACCCAGGATGAGGCAACTGGGGTTAAGTGACTTGCCCAAGGTCATGCAGCTAGTGAGTGTCAAGTGTCTGAAGTGAGATTTGAACTCAGGTCCTCCTGACTCCTGCACTGGTGCTCTATTCACTGTACCACCTAGCTGCCCCATAAGTAAAGGTATTATTGCTATGACCACCTATAGCTAATATTGAAGAACAGAAGTCAGTTAGTAAACATCTTTATTATTGATTCCTGATTTCAGGTTTGTTTTCTCTACAAATGTTGAAACTGGGTAATGAACAAGTCTAACTGATTATGTGTAGTGTGTTTAGTCATTTTTCAGTTGTGTCCAACTTTTTGTGACCCTATTTTGGGGGTTTCTTGGCAAAGAAACTAGAGTGGTTTGCCATTTCCTTCTTAGTTCATTTTACAGATGAGAAAACTGAAGTAAAACTGATAAGTGACTTGTCCAGGGTCATACATCTAGGAAGTGTCTAAGGTCACATTTGAACTCAGGAAGATGAGTCTCCCTGGCTTCAGGCCAAGCACTCTATCCACTGTGTCACCTAGCTGCCTACCGACTGTATAATTCATTGCTATGGGGAAAAGACATATCTTTTTGCTGTTATTCTGATTTAAGCATAAATATGCCAGTGGAATGAGATTTCATCTCTGGCCTTCTTGGTTTCCTCTATACAGCTCGCCATTCACAGTGAGTGATGTTATTCAGCACTTGGATATTCTTTCCAGTATTGTAGAATTGGATACTCCTCTGCTCCTCTTATTGCTGGCAATGTAAGTCCCTGGTCAGTGCTTCTCCTTCTTTCCAGTAAATTTATTCATTTCTTTCCCACTGACCATTGGAATGAGTAAACCATTTTTGGAAAACTCAACAAGACTAGTTTTGTACCAGCAAATCTCCCAGTCTTGGATCTGCAAATGAAATTCCCAAATGAGATTCTCAGCCCGTGTAGCTCCTCCAAACTGGCATTTTCATCAAATACTTGAGCATCTGTTTACCTTAAATTAGAACCCATCCTCCCTCTTATATGGTAGGCAATTTAGTACTGAGAGATCAGGAAAGGCAGGGCTTAAGTGACTTGTAAATCAGTCTCTCAGGATAAAGAAATCAGCTATAGGAGGGAACAGGGAGGAACCCTAGAGGAGGGCTTGTGTTCTTAACATGTGAGTCAGTGGAGAAAGGTGTGTACTGAATGTCAAGAACTCATAGACTGGAATATTTGCATAGCTCTTTGTGGGCTGGAAAAAAAAGCAACTTGGTTTTTCATATATTCTTTAACCTCTGGAGCCCCATTATATATGCAGTTCAAAGGCAAACACTATTGGTAGTATAGCCCATTAGTTAGTCCATAATTGGAGGGCTTGATGGGAGCTATCTATGACAAATAGCTCCCATCCAAACTATTTTGGAGTCAGTCCAACACTATCTGTTATTATCTTCCCCTAATTTTAAAAGGGAATTTGATGAACTGACAACCTTTAGATCTTGAAACAGAGCACTGCCCAGGCATGTTTGTTATATGCACATTGGTTGTGAAATACAAATTAGACGTAAAGAAAAAAATGCGCTAGAAATAGAAATTGGGTTGACATCATCCATAGCTTGGCTAGGAGATTTCCTTATACATATCCAAAAAAGGGCAAAGAGTAGATCCTTTTAAGGATAAGGAACTGCTATATTTCATGAGGTTCATTTTCATTTTTTTCTTCAAATTTGAATTTAAGGGACCACTTATCCCTCAGGTAAGATAGAGAAAATATGTAAATTTTCCCAAATTTATATATTATTATGAGGGAAACCACTTGCAAGTCCTATTTCAGCCATTCTATTTGAGAATTAAAATTAATCATTTGTGTAAAAACTTGAGTATTCAAAGAAATAATAATAGCTGACATTTATATAGCACCTTATTATGTACCAGGAACCATGCTAAGTGCTTTGCAAGTATTATCTCATCTGATTCTTACAACAGTTACAGAAGGTAGGTACTACTATTAACCCCATTTTACAGATGAGAAAATTTTGTCCAACAGATGTGACTTGCCCAGAGTTACACAGCTAGTAAGTATCTGAGGCCATGTGAACCTAGGTCTTCCTGTCTCTAGAACCAGAGCTCTGCACTGCACCACCTAGCTTAATAATGATCATTGTTGAAACATGCTGTTTTCCTTCTAATAATGTAATCTAAGTATTATGTTTTCACCTTTGTTTGTATCCCTGACTTTGAGCATCTTGCCTGGCATGTAATGCCTATTGACTGTTGAGTGACATATAGTTTGAAGTTTGTAAAGATAACATGTAAATGTATAAGAAATACATTTAAGAATGTATTAAGAAGAAATGCAGCAGCTCTTTATCCTTAAAAGGAGCTGCTTACTACCTGCCCTTATTTGGACATATGTAAAGAAATCTCCTAGACAAGTTTTGAATGATGTCAGCACATCTCTATGGGTTGTATTATGTAATGTAATTAATGCCATCAGGAATTAAATCCAATCATTTGTAATTCAGAAGATTAAAGCATAACTCATTATATAAGGAAAGGAGAGAAAATGAACATAGGTATCTAAGGACCAGACTAATATCCCAAAGAAAATCTGATGAGGTCTAGACCACAGTCAACATACTGTATATTCCCTGCTTATAAGCCAAAGGTCATCTGTGACAGACAAAGATGTCTTTTCCTTCCACCTGGCTATATCCATAAAGTCAAGGGATGGAAAATGAACCAAAGGACAAACAATGACAGTGTTTTTAAGAATGGGAAAGGTTTGCTCTTAGGCATGAGGTCAGGATTTTCCAGATGAAGAAGCCAAAGGAGGAAAGTCAGAGGATGTCAATTTATTGAACCTGCTTGATAGTTTTTGTTTTCTGGGTGTGTGTGTGTGTGTGTGTGTGTGTGTTACTCCAGAATGTAATACTGAACATCCCTGAGGGAAAAAGCAAGATACTACAGACACTGGAGTCTACAGAGAAACTGACTTCATGTGAGAATTAAGGAAACGAAAGGAAGAAACATGTAGATACACATTAGTAAAGTAGAAATGGAATTTCTGAGGACGACTATAGTAGCAAGGTGATTCAGTGTTATGGTACAGTGGAAAGACCCTTGAACTGAAAACCAGGAAACCTGGATTCTGATTCAAGTGTTACCACTTAGTTACCACTAAGGATATGAGCTGGAGCAAATTATTCAATATCACTGACTTCAGTTGCATATCCCTTTGGTTGATTTCTCTACCTCAAAGCTCTCAACACTCCATTCAGCTGCCAGAATGATTTTCCTAAAGTCTGCTATAAAGCAATCTATTATAAATTTCAGATCAGTGGTACTGAAAATCTGTACCCCACCTTAAAGTGGGGTAAAGAGAGGCTACGTGAGGCAGGTGAGATATGATTCTATTTGGTGGCAAAGGAGAGGAGAGAGAGGTTTATCCATGTGGGAAATTCTGCCTTCCTTAAATCTTACATCCCTCTGTCCACAAAAGTTAGAGATCGTAAGTATGGGTTATACTTGTGGGACAGCATACAATCCATTGATCTTTTAAAGTACCTTTGAAAGCACATAACATGATTCCCCACACAAACATCATGAAATTCTATTTGAGAAAACATAAATCATTTTGAATATTGCTTCCAAGATACATCCTTTAAGTATCCAAGTTTATCTTTGACCTACTAAACCATTTTCAGTGTGAGATAATAAAAGCTTTTAAACAAGTCTTTCATTCTAACATTCATTGAAATAATAATGTGTCAAGTAATGACTTTATCTGATTCCCTTTAGTTATTCTTTAGGAAGCAAAGTAGTTTAGATCAAAGAGTTGTGGGACTGAGTTAGAATAACTGGATTCAAATCCCGTATAGGACACTTATTAGTGAGTTTCAATTTCCTCCTGTAAGATGGCAAAAATAAGACTTGTACCATCTACTTTTCAGGATTATTGTAAGAAAAAAAGAATTTTATATATGTTAAAATGTTATTGTTTTTACTCTTGCTCTATGTTCCCCATTTTAAGGGGGAGGAGGGAAATCTGGACCTATGATTTTATCGCTGTGGGGAAATCCCAGGTTAAATTCCCTCTATTGATTTAGTGCCACACATTGGTAATAACTTACGGTTTTAGTTGCTTGGGAAACCAAGCAGTTAAATGACTCCAGCAAAGGTCAAACAGCCAATATGTGTCAGACAAGACTTGAACCCAGGTCAACCTGACTCCAAGTTTGACCTTCCACATATGTCTTTCTACTTCTCTGTATGTCCGTTGCAAGCAAAACCAGAAACAAACGAAAACCCACTTCTTTATTTTCTGTGAACCCCAGTCTTAGGAAATTTGTTTCAGTATTTATCAAAGATACACTCATGGTCATGCCATCAAGATGTGAATATGGCTTATGGTAATTCTAAGAATGGGCAAGAATTTTCCAAAGTTATTGATCCACTCTCTGGTATGGTGTGGGCTTCTCTGACATGAAATGCTTTATTTTCAAGAAAAATGAAAATGCAATCAGTGATAAATAACAGCCCTTGATGACCTCTAAGCCTCCTCCCTACTAGTTCTAAATCTATGATCCTATGAGCCTATGAAGGGTGTGGTGGTGGACACTGCAGAGAATGCAGGTTAAGGGAACTTGCTTCAGTGACCAGGCTCCACCCTTCCTACTTCCCCTCTGAATATTTATAATCTTTGCAACAAAGGAAATCTGATTAGCTTTGGGGCTGTATCTCACTTGGGGCCTTCTTAAAGAGGTGTTGTAGATGGCTGTAAAAGATAAATTATTTAGTACAAAATATTAAGTTTTGTGACATTGCAGCATAGAGAGGTCCTGTGACCCTGGAAAAGTCATTTAACTTATATTTAACATCATGTAAGCTCTTCAAGTAACAAAACAATACTTTAGGTTACAAAACAGTTTTATAACTTCCTCATGAGGAGTTTTATACATTGATCAAATGTCCTGACACCTCTAAAAAAGTATATCGTACCTTTAAAGCTAAATTTTTAAAGATGTTTCTTAACATTTTCTCCTCCAAAGTCATACTCCTTTACAAATATTATACTTCAATCCCTAATCTTGGCTTTGGGTAGCCCTTGGATCCTTAAAGGCTATACTAGTGAGACATTAGCTCTGGAAAATGTCACTTGCTAGAATAGTTTCAGGTATGAACCATGTGAGGGACTGTACTCCCACTGTCCAAGAACCAGCCCAGCAAAGATCAGGACAACTTAGCACCAGACTGTCTTCAGGGTGATGACGCTTTCGATCTCTTAACTCTTAAGAGGAACTCTTAAGAGCCATCTACTTAAGTTGCCAAGGGATTGCAATTGACATTAGTAGAGAGACCATCGCACCAATGAAATGACAGGTCCTTGAATTAAGTAAAGCAATAATCCTCTTCTTGAAAAAGTGAGTCCTTGAATACCTTTAGATAAATCATCACCATCAATAAATAAATCAAACAGTATTATTCCTTGTCTTGGAGGAATCAAAATCAAACCCAGAAAAATGCTGAGGACGGACTCTGTTGTTTTTCTCTTAGCCCTTGGAACGACCTACCTATCTGTACCTGCCAATCTCAAACAGGAACATTCTGGAAGCCTCTGAGTCTGGGTGTGAAATTATGTGATATATGTCGTAAATGAGTAAGGATTTTCTATCCCTGCTGCTATTTGGTTGTTGTTCAGTTGCTCAGTTGCATCTGATGTTTTGTAACCCCACAAACCACAGCACGTCTGGTCCTTCTGTCTTCTACTACCTCCTAAAGTTTATTCAAGCTTAGATGCTCAAATATTCATTCAACAATTGGGCACGCCAGTTTTTAAACGTTGCAAGTCCTGTGGCTTCTAAGTAGGGCAAAGCTCATATTTGGCATTTCTTTCACATTCCTCTGAGTGCCTAGCACAATGCTGAGTATACATACAGTGGGTGTGCAATCAATATTTCCTGCTTCATCAATTCTTATGATTACTCATAAGAGATCGTTTATTTATTGAGAAGCATTCTAGTAGAGGGGAAAGAATGCTGAGTCAGGAGCTGAGAAGGATGAACTTTTTACATAGTAACTGAATAATGTTAGGCAAGGCATATTGATCTCTTCAAGCCTCAGTTTTCCATTTCTAAGCTGAAAATAGTAATTCCTATGCTGTTTACCTCTCATAATTATTGTGAGGAAAGTATTTTTCAAACTTTAAAGTGCTTTATAAATATGAGTAATCATTATTGTTATCACTCCCTAGACCTCAAAAGGGCAGTTAGGTGGAACAGTAGATAAGACTGCAGGCTTTAGAGTCAAGAGGATCTGAGTTCAAATCCAAGCTCAGACACTTACCAGCTGTGTGACGCTGGGCAAGTCACTTAGCCCCGCATGCTTCAGTTTCCTTATCTGTAAAATGAGCTGGAGAAGGAAATGGCAAACCACTCCAGTATCTTTAAGAAAATAATCCCAAATAGGGTCACAAAGAGTCAGATAACAACTACGAGACCTCAAAAGATATTAAAACATGGTTCCTAAATAAAATGGTTCAAGTAGCAATTTGGTCTTGACGTTCTTAAGCATCACCTTCTCTCAAACGTCTTTTTCCCCCTTCATATTCTTCTTTCCTTTCTTTTCTTCTAGTTTTGGTGTTCTTAATCTGTGACCCCTGAGCCCCTTAAGGATCCATGGGTAGATTTCAGAGTGTCTATGAACTTGGATAGGGGAAAAATGATATCCTTATTTTCAGTAACTTCTGAAAGTTAACATTTCCTTCAATTATGAATGTGGGCAACAAACATAATCCTGAAAAGGGGTCCACCAGATTTCCAGTAACAAGTAATAATAATAATTTATTAAGCACTTAGTATGAGTCAGGCCCTGTGCTAAGTGCTAGGGGTACAAAAAAAGGCAAAAGACAATCCTTGCTCTCAAGAAGCTCATGGTCAGATAGAGGAGACAAGATGCAAAAAGCTACGCACAAACATGAAATATACAGTATAAGTTGCAGATAATCTCAGAGAGAAAGTACTAAGATTAAGGAGGACCAAGAAAAAAAGACTTCTTGCAGAAGGAAAAATGTTAGTTTGGACTTGCCAATTGAAACTATGGCATAGAAATAATTAAACATCCTTGCTTTAGTTGATCCAATAAAGGAAGCTGCATGTTACAACAGAGAGGCTATTGTATTTAAAGTTCGTAGACTTCTGATTAGGTTCTCTGCCCCTTATTACCTGGAAGGACTTGAGCAAGTCATTTAATCTCTCTGACTCAGTTTCCTCATCTGTAAAATGAAAGGAATAAACTAGATCATCTCTAAGATCTCTCTCCCTGATCTAAATTCATGTCATACTGGAAATCTGATCCATTCAGCTGGAAAGAGTCAGCTGAACCACCATGACTGAGTCAATTTTAAACTATTTGATGTTTCCAAGTACTCCTTTAACCTTTTCTTCTTCCTTTAGGAAATGTTGTTTACTAAAATCTTACTTCGTTGCGGTTTCAGGACAATGTCAGGGGTGGTTGTTAACCTCAGGGAATGTCCTGCAAAAGACTGACAAGAGCATGTCTGATTTAGGGTGTGAATGTCATTCTGTGACTTGATCTCGTGTAATCAGTGCTGCAGAGTGACTTCCTGGCTGTACAGAGTGTTCCTTGTGCTGCCATAGAACAAGAATGAAATTCTGAAATAAAAGCAAGAAATGAGAATTGGGTGGCATTCTGACTTGGAGCCTCTCCAGGCCCCACAATACAAGGGGTTAAGAGATTTTGAGTTAGTGAGGAGGATGGAATTTTGCCTTTAATCACTTTGTTTCAGGAAGAGGCTGTGGTAAGATGACTTTCCAACTGGGAAAAACCGGCAAAAGCCCACCAGAAACATTTCATCACCTTCAGTGACTATTAGCTCATTCATAAATTGAATTATTTTTTTTTAAAGTACTGCAGTGCATTTGTGATGTCAGCAATGAAAGATCACAGAGTCTGAAGGGAAGGGACCTGATATTTCATTTCATTCAAATACCCAAAGGATTGGTGATTTAGATAAAGTGAAGGAAGTCCCAACATGGGAGCAATAAAACTGAGCAGTAAACCTGTCATGAGTAAAAAGGCACTAGAGTGACAGACTTAATAGGAAGTTCTAGGTTCAAGTCTCCACTCAAGTATTTACTAACTATGTGGCCCTGGTCAAGTCACTTAACCTATCCAGCCATCTGTTTCCTGTTTTGTAAAATGTGGGCAATGATAGAATCTACCTGAATGGGTCAGTGAAACATAATACATGTAAAATGCTTTGCCAGTCTTAAGAGCTTTATATGCAAGTTGTTAATTAATAAACCAAGCATCTATTATTTGCTATGTGCCAGGCACTTTATTAAGCACTGAGAATACAAAGAAAAAAGTGTCTTCAAGGTGTTTACATTCTAATGTCGGGTGAAGATGGAGGGAACTGGAGTCAGGAAAACCTAAGTTCAAATTCAGTCTCAGATTCTTACTAGGTATGTGACCCAAGGCAAGGCATTTAACTTCTGTTTGTCTCAGTTTCCTCGTCTGTAAAATGACAATAATAGTAGCACCTACCCCCAAGGTTGCTGTGAAGATGTGATGATATGATCATTGTAAAGCACTTAGCACAGTGCCTGATACATTGTAAATGCTATATAAACGGTCTTTGCCATCATTTGTTATTATTAACAACATGTTTAAGATGCCTACAAAGTAACTTTAGAAGGTAATGTACAGCATCTGGGGAAAATGAGAAAAGCCTCCTGCAGAAAGTGACAGTTGGATAGAGGCTTCTTACAAGAAACCAGGCATTCTAAGAGGCAACAATGAAGAAGGAGAACATTCCAGATATGTAGAATAGCCAGGGCTGAACCACAAAGTGCATGATAGTAATACACAAAGAATATAATAATAGAGTCCTGTCCTTCAAGATGGCACAGAAGACAAAAAAAGGAAGCTGTTGTCCCCTCCAAGACAGAAGCCAAGTCCAAGGCCTTGGAGGCCAAGAACATGGTATTGAAGGGTGTCCATAGCCACAAAAAGAAGAAGATCCAAACATCTCCAGTGACCCAAGACTTTGAAGGCAACCCAAATATCCTTGGAAAAGTGTCCCTTGGAGAAACTTGATCACTGTGCCATCATTCAGTTTCCCTTGACCACTGAGCCTACTATGAAGAAGACTGAGGACAACAATACTCTAGCCTTCAACATGGACATCAAGGCCAACAAGCATCAGTTCAAGAGAAGCTGTAGGACATCAAAGTGGGCAAGGTCAACACATTGATCCAAACTGATGGAAAGAGAAAGGCCTATGTCTGACTTTCTCCAGACTATGATGCTTTAGATGTTGCCAACAAAATTGGAATCATCTAAACTGTGTCCAACTGTCCCACTCCACCCACAATAAAAAGTTTTCCTATAAATAAAAAGGAAAAAAAATATAGAAAGGGGCCAGGTTCTGAAGGGATTTAACTATTGGGCAAAGTAGTTCATATTTAATCATAAAGGTAATAGGGAGCCACTGGAATTTATTGAGTAGTAAGGTGTCATCATTAGGCCTGTGCAGTAGGAAAATCACTTTGGCAGTTGTGTGTTGGATGGACTGCAGTTCAGGGAGACCTGAGGCAGGAAGTCTAATCAGGAGACCAATGAAATATTATCTAGATGACATGAGGATCTGAATTAAGTTGGTGTCTGTGTGGTTGAAAAGGAGGAGATACATGATAGAGAGAGTGTGGAGGGAGAAATGACAAGATTTGACTAGTGATTGGTTAAGTAGGGTGACGGGAAAAGAGTCAAAGATGGAACTGAGATTGTAGACCAAAGTGGCTATAAAGATAGTGATGTCTTCAGCAGGGATGGGGAAGTTCAGAAAAGTCCTTTTTTTGAAGGGGGAAAGGATTTAATGAGTTCTGTGTGGGACTTTTTTTTTCCTTTTTAAATAGCATTTCATTTCTTTTTCCAATTACATGTAAAGACAATTTTCAAAATTCCTTTTTTTAATTTTAAATTTCAAATTTTCTCCCTCCCTTACCCCCTCCCTAAAATAGTAAGCAATTGCATATATATATGTACATATGCATATACATATATATAATACTATATACAATATAAATATTATATATAATATACTCATATAGAAATATGTGCAATCATGTAAAACATACTTCTATATTAGAGAACATGTTTTGGGATGCTTACAGGATGTTGGCAATTGATAGCCTGGAACTAGATTGGGAAAGTGATAGGTGTAGAAATGAAAACTGAATCCATGAGAGCTGATGAGGTCACTAATTGAGATAGCACAGGGAGGAAAGAGAAGAAAGCTAGTTCAGAGCTTGGGGATACACTCAACAATTCCTAGGAGAGATACAAATGAATAGAGTTGTTTGTTATCATCATCATAATTCATATAATGGCATTTGATAATCATACACTAGGATGCGGGAAGTACTTAAATCTTGCTTTACCTTTGCAGAACTTGCCTGACTCCTACATGTGGAACTTCCTAATTCCCACTCACCCACTCTTCTCCTCTTCATTCTGGGTATTTATGATACTAATAAAGGTAGAGGAAAATATTCTGTTTTGACAGTAAGAACTGTCACTAAGATATGATGTACTCCTGCCCAAATGCTTGATGTTCTAGGCTCCCAGTAACGAAAAATAAACCAGTTGCCTACTTTATCAGCTCTGTAACTTGAAAAGTCAATATATTTCCTTTGCTCAGAATGAGAAACATCTGAGTAAAAATTACTTTCTCTTTCTACAGTAAAACAAAAAGCAGAAAGCAGCCATTTCATAGATGGTGATAAATTGAGGGAGGGAGAAAATGATTTTGTTACTTAAGTTGATTCAGTTTGATTCTTCCTAGCCATTACAACTTCTTGAGTTGCTATGCCACTCAGAACTGGACTGCATTGTTTATTGTGTGGCCTCAGATCAAAAGGGAATCTTAAATACTTCAATTAGCTTCTTGGGACTTTAACGACTTGGTGAGAAATGATGGAAAGAGAGCTGGTCTCTGAGTACAAATCTGCGTTGTATATATGAACTAACTGTGAGACCCTGGGTAAGTCATCCAGTTTTTTAGTACCTCCAGTCAGCTCTTTTTTAAAATTTTATTGTAGTAACAAGTATAACTCTGCACCAGCAAGGGGGATTTCCTCTACTGGGGATTCCCTATACCAACAATTTTTTCAAATTAAATCCAAACCATTCCTTACCAGTGAATTCCTAACACAGAATAATGTACCTGGATCAGTGATTGTGATAAAGCTTCCCACTTCTATAGCCAGATATACTCAATTCAGGATTCAAAAATAGCCCCAGCTATAATCTATAAATCAATTACCAGGATAAAGTAAGCCATTTAATAAATGATAGATGGATGAATAAAATTAAATATATATATATTTATATTTTATATCAATATCTTAAACCACAATCCAGAAACAGTTCCCAATTTAGCTGGTGCATAGGAGACACTGAATAACTGTGTGTTGAATGGTTTGAAATTAAACTCTTAAAGAAATTATGAAGTCCATTGCCATGAAGAAGTGATGCAGTTTACAAGCTTGCACAGACCCCGACAAGTCTGAAGTAGCCCATAGACGTCTTCCTAAACTATTAGTGATCAAAGCCTGCTTTGAAGATAGGCTTTTCAAAGATTCCTCTCTGCTTACAAAATCCAGGAACTCAGGCATTGCGGTTGCCCCTTCCCCTTCATTCAAGGAAGAATCTTATTCTAGGCCAATGTCAGACACAGATCAACCAAATACATATTAAAATAAGTGCCTTTGGTATTTAGGACCAGGCTTCCAGGATTTGTGTAGTTATGGAAACCACTCCTGCTGCCAAACCACCAGCTGCAGCTGTGAACTGCCAAACACCTGGAAACATCTGTCACAGTCACTCACTAGTCCTGCCCTCCAAATCTATTATAGGCAATACTTCAAAGGTGGGCTTGTGTGCCTTTTCCCAAAGTAATAACTTTCCTTCCCTACTCTGAACTAAGCTTCCTTTTCATGACAGAAATAAGCAGAGAGACAGGGAAGGATACAGCTTAGCAGACGACATCATTCCACATCATGGATAAGACAGACTCTGGGAAAGAAATCATGATCTGTTTACTTAATTTGACATAGATAAGCCACATGTTCTTCCAGAAGTTTCTGAACTGTAAGGTCTAGGTCTGCCTTTGGAGGTGGTCAACACCACAAATACTGATTCTGTCTTAGGCTCAACTTTCTCAGGACTGCCCCTTGATCTGACAAAGAGAGCTTAATCCCACTCTGTGTGCTCTGTCCAAAAGTTCTGTCCCAAAGGGAAGGCCACCCACATTGCTGATGAGTCCTAGCTGAGCAGAGGGACTGAAGAGGACACACTGGATGAAGCAGGATTTAATTCTTCCCAGCTGTTTAGTCTCAGCTCTCAAACATAACCGAAGGGTGATGGGGCTGAGACTCAAACAATTATTGTATCAAAGAATCAATTGCATTCTATTCAATAAGCAGTTCTTATTCTCCTACTCTCTAGCAAGTCAAAGGCAGCTCTCTCAGAAGGAAATGGAAAGCTGATCTTAGTCTGGAGTACCTGAGTTCAAGCCTGCCCTCAAACCGAGCTGTGAGACATGAGTCAAGTCACTCAGGGCTCCAGGCAACTAATTCTCTACTACTATAATTTGCCATTCTGCTTCAGTGGGGGAAGCTTCTTTGGGGTTTCTTCATGTCAATGAAACCACACGTCTTCTAAAAACAAAACAAAGATGTGCTAGAACTACAATGGCAAAATAGAAGTGTTTCCTACCCTCAAGCAGCTTACCTGCTACTGAGGGGAAACAATATGTATGTACACAAAATTCACCAAAAGCAATTTTTTGGAGGTTGTAGAAGTAAGTATTAACAATTGGAAGAGTGTGAAAAGTCCTTATTTAAGCTGAGCACTTGAGCTAAGCCATACATGAAGAAAGGGATTTCAGTGGAGGTGGGAGGAGAGAATGTTCCAGGTACAGGACACAGTCTATGCAAAAGTATGCTTTATGCTGCCTCTAATGTATAGTGTCTATATACACATATATATTCAAATATATGTTTATAATCTTTTTGCAAAAGAAAAAGAATCCTCGGCTCATTTAAAAAAATGTCTTCCTCTTTACAGACACACACACACACACACACACACACGGGAAGACAGAAACAGGGACTGGATCACTTTGGCTAGAACAATAACAAAATGACATCATGATGTCAGGGTCAATGTACAGTGTGTCCTGTTGTGGCTGATCATACAAATACTAACTCAGAATGTTCTGCCACAAGTCAGACACAAATAGTCTGCATGACCATCTGGGAGAGGGATGGCTCTAGATTTTGCACATCTCACATTTCCTTTGAGCTGCAGCAATTCTGAGTTGCTCATAGAGCACTGTGCCTTTTTTAATGAGGGAATACCATGTTGGATCTTAGAGGCAGGTGGAAGCCACTGGAATTTCTTGAGCAGCAAAGGGTCAGATCTATGCATTAAGTGGCCTAGGCTGTCTCACAAAGACTTTGTCATCACAAAATCAGACTTCACAGGAAAACTCATAGCCCCACGCCTAACCACAGAGGAAGTTACCAAGTACTGCCAAAAGGCATAAAATACTTGGGGAAGAAAAAACACAGTCCCTGGCTGTCTCATAGCTGCAAGAGAAAGATACAGAGTATGAAAGTTTCTGGCTGCTCTCCAACTCCCCTTCCCCTATCATTTTTTCATCACTTTCATCCAGTTAAAAGACTCATCTCAGGCTATGCAAATGCCAACTTCTATAGGCTTTCTTGGGTCTGAGTCTTCACCTACAAGTAATCCAAACTATATGAAGGGACCAAGATTCTGATCAGCTTCATTTTCTCTCAATAACAACTTCTCTTCCTTGAGGAAATTAGGTGGGACAGAGAATAGAACCTGGCGCTGGAGTCAGGAGGACTGGAATTCAAATCCAGACTCAGATGCTTATTAGCTATAGGACCTTGGGCAAGTCACTCAACTCTGTTTGCTTCAGTTTCCTCAGTTTCCTTGTAAAATGAGCTGGAGAAGAAAATGGCAAACCACTCCAGCATCCTAAGCAAGAAAATCCCAAGATCTTGAAGGGTCAATAATGCCACTTAGCACCACCCCAACTGACATAACAAAAGAACAATTTCTTGCCTATCTCTATCTGTCCCATTGTTGCTATTCATTACTACATTCATTGCTATATGTTGCCTCATCTTGGGTTATCTCCAGTCATCCTGATGGATATCTGGTCACTGGATTCAGATGGCTCTGGAGGAGAAGTGAGGCTGGTGACCTGTGCCCTCCCTCACTCAAAACAAAGTCAAGTGCAAGTCATGTCATCATTTCTCTGATGGTATGGTCTTCTTCAGCAATGAAGGCAAACACACACACACACACACATTGCTATACTACATATATGTATTACTTGCTTTCTACAGTTCTAAGGCCTATAGCATATCCTCAGACTCTATTGTCAACCCCTTCCTCCCCATTTCAATGGAAGGTACTAAGAGAAGACTATAAAACATATGGCAGTTAAAACTATTGCTCAGGGTCTCATGCTTTGTAGAGAGGGGATGCACAATAGGTTGGCATGAGGATAGCCAGCACCCACCAAAATACAATTTGCTTTATGCTGCCTCTAATGTATAGTGTCTATCTATATACACATATATATTCAAATATATGTTTATGATCTTTAGGCAAAAAAAAAAGAATCCTCTGCTCATTTAAAAAAAAATGTCTTCTTCTTTATAGACACACACACACACTTTTAATTGGTTGGTGGATAAATCCTCTGGCTCTAACAGGGCAGGTTGACTTTATTTCCCGACCTCCACACCTGTTACCCTCAGTGTACCTAAGTTGGAAATTTCTTCTTGTCCCACAAAGGAAGCTGAAAAGTGCTAGCCCCATACTCTGACACTTTAAAGCTTTGCTTTTCTAAAATCTCCTGAAGTTAGGGACTACATATTATTCTCTCCTTGGATCCCCAAGCACCTAGCACAGTTCCTTGTACTTAGTCCACAGGTAATAACTATCCATTGAATTGAATTGAATCTGTTACTGACCAAGGTATATAAAAATTCTTGGCCCTTGTTTTCAGCCAAGACATAATATTTTCCAAGAAACCTTTGTAAAATTTCATTATTCTTGACCCCCACCCTCTTCCATTTTCTCTCGAGTATGTGCCCTGTGATCATGCCTTCACTTTCTCTTATTTGTAATGTCTCCTAATCCATTCTTCCCCTACTGTCTGCAAGCATTTCCAGGTTTTCTCCTTATCCTTAAAAAAAAAAAGCCTTTCAACAGGCTCAGATATTCCTTTAAATTTTTATCCTCTCTCTGCCACTTTTCACATACAAAATTCCAGAAAGGATTGTGTATGTATGTATGTGTACATAGATACACACATATATGTCATATATGTATGTGTATATACATGTTTTTTAAAGTAAGTCTTGCCTATATCCATTGTTTCTGTTTCCTTACTTCCCATCTGTTTCTCAACCCCCTTGAAATCTGGCTACTGATGGAAACACTCAATGAAAATTCTTCTCTCTAAGGTGACCAACCAACACTTTCAACTGATGAATTCATGGGCTTTTCTCAGTCCTCATCATTCGTGACCTCTCTGTGACTCTGACACTGTTAACTGACCACTTGTCCTAGATACTCTGTCCTCCCATGGTTTCTGTGACACCGTTGTCTCTGGATTCTCCTCCTACGTGTTGGACCACTTCTAAATCTCCTTGGAGATCATTATCCTCCTCCCTCCCACCAAGTATGGGCATTTCCTAGGCCTCTCCTGGACTTCATGTTCATCTCTCTCTTTACTCTTTCACTTAATGATCTCATCAGTTCCTACAATTTATTCATCATATTTGAAACTCCTGACCTCTGGTCCTCTGAATGAATAAAGCCTTTTCCACTTTTGTCATTGCTATGCACACTGATCTTTCAGTTTCTTCTTTCACTGGCCCTGTGTTGCCTAAGGTTCTTAACCCCTACGAGGTGTATCTTTATCCTTGGCAGTCTTATCTCTGTCCTGTTTAATTTGCTAATTCTAACCTTTCATTAAGATTTCATTCTTCAACTGTTGTTCTAAGTTATCTTCTTGATTGAGTGTCTCCAGTGGTCATGCACAACCTTAATGGCAGGCAATATCTTTTTGAATCATATCTGTTAGCCACATAGACCTCATTCTTCTTCCTGTTTTTAAGACAGGACACCCTTTTAGATGATTCCCTAGGTTCCTTTTCTATCTGTGTGTGAGAGAAACTGCAGCTTTTAGCTGATTGGCAGAGAAGAGAAAACTGACACATACTTAGCCTAATGAATACTTAGCCTAAGACTTCCCAAGCTTAAATTAGCAATCCCATCTTCTCACTGCATAGTGTATTGATGACATCACTCAGATGTAACCAGAGAAGGGGTTTTCGGGGATCCTACTATTCTAGTTTTATCATTCAAGGGGAAAAAGAGTTTTGAACATACATTGAGTGACAGACAAAACTGCCACCAAGGGAAAGGAAGCATTTTGTCACAGACCACAAAGCATCCTTTCAAATATAAGTTTCTTTGATATCAATTCCTCACACTTTAGCTTACAACAAATATGTATAAGCATTTTATTTGTGGAAAGTGCTAGGAATGCAGAGGTGAAAAAAAAGCAAGCAAGTGAACAGAGAAACAGAAAGCAACAACAAAAGCCCTGCCTTCCAAAGGCTTACATTCTACTGGGGAGATAAGACATAAGTAAAGGTAAGGAAAATAAATGATAAAGAGTGAAATGACAGAGAGAGAGAAAGAGAGAGAGAGAGACAGAGAGAGAGACAGAGACAGAGAGAGACAGAGAAAGAGAGGAGACAGAGAAAGAAATTGGGATAAGAGTTCTGGGAATATTTGAGAAGGAAGAACATATTAATATCCAAGAAGATGGGGGAGAGTAAAAACTTAATGAGGTGTTCCCTGAGAAACACTATGAAAAAGGATAAGAAGTCTTGAAAATGGAAAAAAGAGACTGTATTTCAGGCAAAGGAGATTGGTGGGGCACTCACTGAGAAAAAAAGATGGCATGTTAACTTCAGAGGAAGAATAGTAATGTACATGTGAAATGAGGTTAAGGAGATTGGTTAAAACCAGATCATGAAGTGATGTAAGAGTTCATATTTTATGACCTAGGAATAGGGAACCACTAATGATTTGTAATCAGATAAAGGGAATTGTTCAGTTTGGTCCTTAGGAAGTTTACTTTTGTAGCTAAAGCATGGTAGAGAGAGTGATTAGAAGACTATTCCAATAGTCTAGGGGTAAAGTTATTTTAGACATGAATTAAAGTAAAGTCAATGACTATTTGTCAGGGATATGGTGGAAGGGACTCAGTCAAACGAGGATTGAATTAAATGGCCTCTACAATCCACTCATGAAGTTCTGTGATTCTTCTTGAACTAGTATAATGGTTTGTGTGAGTGGAGAGAAGGAGGATAAAAGCTCCTTGAGGTCAAGGGACTACTTCATTTTGACCTTTTATTCCTAGTACCAAATATAGTGCCCTGCTCATAGCATAAATGTTTCTTAAGTGAAATGGGATAACTATGTAGATAAAATCAACAGGGCTTGGCAACCAATTGGATATGAGATGGAAATTGAGGTGAGAAGGAAGAAAATATCTGAGAGTGGGATCCTAGACCAAACAAACTATAGATATGGTAGTCTCCCAGCAACAGTTTGAATATATCTAACAAGAACCAGAAAAATCTATTTTTCTGGAGTCTTGTACATCTAATCAACCTGAAAAGGATAAGTGAAGAACACTACCTATGAGTGTATATGTACATATATACACATATATGTATATACATATATGTGTATATATGTACATATATACTCATACATGGTATTCTATATATACATACACATGTATGTATGTATATATATACATGTACATTTGTGTGTGTACACACCAATCTAGATATCATGGAGAGTAGCTATAATCAGCCATCAACAAATGTTTATTTAGTGCCTGTTATCTGCCATGTTTAGAGAAACCCTAGCACAGGGTTAGAGATAATAGATGTCTAGGGATTACTGAACAGAAATAAAAATAAATTTGCATATTCTAAGCTGTTAATATCTTTCCAATAATTGATCATGTATTAGGGTATGAAGATCTCAAGAAAAAATGTAGAAAAGAAGAAATACTTAGCATATCACTTATAGATTGCCATGAAATAAAAACTATAATCAATAATAGTTGCTTTAAAAAGAATTAATAAGTTGTTAAAAACTTAATAATGTAATTCTAAAGAACTGGTGGATCAAAGAACAAATTTTAGAAGCAATAGTAAATTTCACCAAAGAAAATGACAATGATAAGACTATATACCAAAACTTACGGGATGCAGCTAAAGAAGTTCCATATAAATGCCAAATAAATGCATATAAACACAAAATATGCCTTATAATATATAAATAAATTATATAAATGTAAATCATAAAAATCATGAGTCTGTCAATAGATGTTGAACAAATTTTGGACAAAACCAAAGAACCATTTCTATTAAAAACTCTAGAAACCATAGGAAAAAAATGAACCTTCGCTTAATATGGTAAATAATGCCTATTTAAGTCCAAGAGCAAGCACTATACATAATGGAGAAAAGCTAGAGGCCTTTCTAATAAGGGATAAAGCAAGATTGTCCATTATCACCATTTCTATTTAGTATAGTACTAGAAATTCTAACCGTAGTAATAAGAACAAAAAAAAAAAGAGAAATTAAAGGAATAACTGCAAATAAAAGAAAGAAAATTATCATTTTTTGTAAATGAAATTATGGTAAATTCAGAAAAACCTACAGAGTCAAGTAAAAAAAAATTGCACCTGGGTAAGTAGAGCCACTATAACAAAAGTGATAATACTAACCTAAATTGATTTATTCAGTGCCATGCCAAACAGTCTATTAAAAGAATATTTTCTAGAACTATAAAAATAATTTTAAAAAGTTATATAAAACAAGTGGTTAAGAATCTCAAAAGTAATAATGAAAAATAAGTCGGATGGAAGATGGTTTCTCAGTACCAGATTTCAAACTATACTATAATACATTAACCGTTAAAATGATTTGGTACTGGTATAAGAAAACAGAGGGAGAGGTTAAGTCAGCAAAAGAGACTAGGCACACAACACACAAAAACAAAGCAATAATAAACAAAATCAAAAACAATAGCACAGTGTTGAACAAATAAAAAGACCCCAATTACTGGAGGAAGGATTCACTATCCTAAAAAAAAAAAAAACATTTGAGAAAACTGGACAACAGTCTGGTAGAAAATAAAGTTAGACCAATACTCCACATCATATACCAAGATAAACTCCAAATGGATATGTGATCTGTAGATAACACATCATAAACAAACTAGAGGAATAGGAAAGAAATTACTGATCACTGAATAAGAAAAATTCATGAACAAAAATATGAGAGGATCACAGAAGGTAAAATAGACTTTTTTATTTTATAAAATTTAAAGGTTTTATGCAACTAAATCTAATGTAATTAAAATTAGAAGAGAAGCAGGTAACAGGGAGAGGGAGGTTTGCAGCAATTATCTCTACTATAGTATATTAAGGAACTGATTAAAATTTATAAAACAAAGAGCCATTACCATATATGTAAATAGTCCCAAAGTAGTGTTCAGGAAAAAAAATCCAAACTTTTAGGAATCACATGATAAAAGTGCACTAAAGCAATAATAAAGAAATGCAAATTAAAGTTTTCTTGAGATTCTACCTCAGACCAACTAGGCTGACAAAGGTACCAAAGAAGAAAAAGGACAAATGTTGGAGGGGCTGCAGGAAAACAGTTACACTAATGTACTATTGGTGGAGCTATAAATTTGTCCAATCATTCTAGAAACAAATTTGGAACTGTGACCAAAATGTTACTAAAATGTGCATATACACTTTGACTCAGATATGCCACTACTGGGTATATACCCTCAAAAAAATCAAAGCAAATGGAAAAGGATCAATTTGTATAGAAATATTTAGAGCAGCTCTTTCATTGTAGAAACTAAGGAGTCCTCCTATTGGGGAAGGTCTTAAAAAAAAGTATATGACTGTATGGAATATTGTTGTGTGATGAGAAAGAATGAAATTGACAGCTTCAAAGGAAATTGAGATGACGTCTATGAACTGATGCAGAGGAAAATGAGCAGAACTAGGAGAATGTTAATAATAACATTTTAGAGAAAATCAGCTTTAAAAGACTTTAGAACTCTAATAATAAATGAATGATAAAGCACAAGCCCAAAAGATCAAGTTGGAACATACCATTCAGCTCTTCACAGAGATGTGTTGAACTTAATATGGAGAAAAACACATTTTTGGATACGATTAATTTGAGGATGTATTTTGTCAGACTATGCAGCAATGTATTAAAGGTTTTATTCTGATGGGGAGAGAGGAAGTATTTCTCAGTGGGTGGGAGGTTAGTTGAAGAGACAGATAAATAAAAGGAAAAAAGAAACTTTAAAAAGAAATGGAGGGAAAAGGAACAACTGATGTTCTTCAACAATAGATGATGGTAATTCATTAAAACAAAACCTACTACTTAACTCCAACACTATGCACCCAAGGAAAAAATCATATACTAGAAAACAGAGATTTGACTCATCTATCACCTGACTATTGCAATTCCATTTGTTCCATTTTATTTCTTTCCCCAAAACCTTTATTTTATACATAAGGTAAATGGTGTATGTATGGTATGATTGCTTTGAAAACACAATGTCTGTTTTCAGAGGAAGGAACTAAAGATATCTATCGTCATATAAAAAAATGCTCTGAATCACTATTGATTAGAGAAATGCAAATCAAAACAACTCTGAGATACCACATCACACTTATCATATTGGCTAACATGACACAACAGGAAGATGATAAATATTGAAGAAGATGTGGGAGAGTTGGAACACTAATTCATTATTGGTGGAGCTGATCCAACCATTCTGGAGTACAATTTGGAACTATGCCCAAAGAGCTACAAAAATGTGCATACCCTTTGACCCAGCAATAGCACTTCTAGCACTGTATCCCCAAGAGATCATAAAAATGGGAAAGTGTCCTACATGTACAAAAATATTTATAGCAGCACTCTTTGTGGTGGTCAAAAACTAAAAACAAGGGGATGCCCATCAACTGAGGAATGGCTGAATAAATTATGGTATATGAATGTAATGGAATACTATTTTGCTATAAGAAATGATAAACAGGAAGACTTAAGAGAGGTCTGGAAAGACTTATATGATCTGATGCTGAGAACCAGGAGAACTCTGTACACAGCAACAACCACAATGTGCGAGGATTTTTTTCTGATAGACTTAGAACTTCATTGCAATGCAAGGACTTAAAAAATTCCCAATGGTCTTTTAAGGCAAAATGCCTTCCCACATCCAGAGAAAGAACTAGGGAATTCAATCGCAGAATGTAGCAGTTCATTTTCTTTTGTATTACGTTTTAGTTTGTTATATGATTTCTCTCGTTCATTTTAATTCTTCTACACAATATGACTATAGTGAAAATGTATTTAATAGGAATGTATGTGTAGAGACTATATAAAATTGCATGCCATCGTGGGGAAGGTGGGGGGAAGGAGCGGAGAGGTGGGGGAAAAAATATGTTATATAGCAGTCATTTTAGAACACTGAAATAAATAAAATTTTTTTAAAAATTAAAAAAAATAAAAACTCAATGCCTTCTGGCATGTTTTGCTCAGCATCAAATGGAGATGGAATGGAGAAAATACCCCCTTTTTTACTGGTATGCTTATTCAATCTTTATCTTCTAATTGAAGCATATTATTTTGCTCCCACTATTCAACAAATACAGAAACAAAAATCTGTCATGCTTTGTTTCATTAAAGAATTTGAAACTTTCCTTTAACCATTACAAAACTGAGGATGATTTAATTTTCATATATAGGGATTACAAAAAAGGACAATCTTTGCCTTTTAGTAAGATAAGATACTAAAAAGATAAAATGGAAATACTAAAAAGATTCAATTTGTTGAAACTGACACTAAAGATGAGAGTGGGAGCTACTTCAAGAGGAGGAGTGACATAAACATCTATCAGTCTTTAAACTTGAGCCTAATTTTTTTTTTCATAACTAGACTTTATAATTTGAGATAAATAATGAATGTATTGTACAAAACAACAAATGTTAAAGAGTTTGTATTAGTCATTCCAATCATCAATTGGACAGTAATCCAAAGAAATTAAGATGATACCCTGTCAGTGGAAATTTGTTTTCCTTCTTTTGTCACTCAAAGTTGCGACTTTAATGGGGAAAAGTCTATTAATCTATTAAGATTCCATTACTATTTTACTGTGGATCACATGCAAGAGCATGAAATGCTTAAGTGTCTTACTAGGACACTTGTGTGATGTTTAGAAATTAAAGACATAAGCTTTTCTTTTTTTTAATAAAAATTTATTTATTTAACTTTTTACATTCATTTTCACAAAATTTTGGGTTCCAAATTTTCTCCCCTTTTGTCCCCTCCTCCCACCCCAATACACTGAGCAATCTAATTTTCAATATCACCAATCTGCCTTCTCTTCTATCATCCCTCCCTTCTCTTGTCCCCATCTTCTCTTTTCTCCTGTAGGGCCAGATGACTTTCTATTCCCCATTACCTGTATTTCTTATTTCCTAGTAGCAACAACAATACTAAACAGTTGTTCCTAAAACTTTGAGTTCCAAATTCTCCCCATCCCTCCCTCCCCAACCAATCCCTTTGGGAAGGCAGGCAATTCAATATAGGCCCTATCTGTGTAGTTTTGCAAATGACTTTGATAATAGTCGTGTTGTGTAAGACTAACTGTATTTCCCTCCATCCTATCCTGCCCCGCATTGTATCTATTCTGTCTTTTGATCCTGTCCCTCCCCGAGTGTTGACTTCAAATTGCTCCCTCCTCCCATTACCCTCCCTACATCACCCCACCCCTTGCTTGTCTCCTTCTCCCCCACTTTCCTGTATTGTAAGATAGGTTTTCATACCAAAATGAGTGTGCATTTTATTCCTTCCTTTAGTCGAATGTGATGAGGGTAAACTTCTTGTTTTTTTCTCAGCTCTCCTCTTTTTCCCTCCACTAAAAAGTCTCCTGCTTACCTCTTGAATAAGATATAATTTACCCCATTCCATTTCACCCTCTTTCCTCCCACTACATTTCTCTCTCACCATTTACCTTAATTTCTTTTGAGATATGGTCCCATCCTATTCAACTCACTCTGTGCTCTCTGTCTCTGTATGTGCGTGCATGTGTGTGTGTGCATGCATGCGTGTACATGTGTGTGTATGTGTGTGTGTGTGTGTGTGGTCCTACCAACTCCCCAGATACTGAAAAGTTTTAAGATTTACAAATATTGTCTTTCCATGTAGGAATGTAAACAGTTCACTTTTGGTAAGTCCCTTATGACTTCTCTTTGCTGTTTACTTTTTCATGCTTCTTCTCATTCTTGTGTTTGAAAGTCAAATTTTCTTTTCAGCTCTGATCTTTTCATCAAGAATGCTTGAAAGTCCTCTGTTTCATTGAAAGACCATATTTTTCCTGAAGTATTATACTCAGTTTTGCTGGGTAGGTGATTCTTGGTTTGAGTCCTAGTTCCTTTGACTTCTGGAATATCCTATTCCACGCCCTTCGATCCCTTAATGTAGAAGCTGCTAGATCTTGTGTTATCCTGATTGTATTTCCACAGTACTGGAACTGTGTCTTTCTAGCTGCTTGCAATATTTTCTCCTTGACCTGGGAACTCTGGAATTTGGCCACAATGTTCCTAGGAGTTTCTCTTTTTGGATCTCTTTCAGGTGGTGATCGATGGATTCTTTCAATACTTATTTTGCCCTCTGCTTGTAGAATATCAGGGCAGTTTTCCTCAATAATTTCATGAAAGATGAGTCTAGGCTCTTTTTTTGATCATGACTTTCAGGTAGTCCCATAATTTTTAAATTGTTTCTCCTGGATCTGTTTTCCAGGTCAGTTGTTTTTCCCATGAGATATTTCACATTCTCTTCCATTTTTTCATTCTTTTGGTTTTGTTTGGTGATTTCTTAGTTTCTCAGAAAGTCATTAGACTCCATCTGTTCCATTCTAATTTTGAGAGAACTATTCTCTTCAGTGAGCTTTTGAAGCTCTTTTTCCATTTGGCTAATTCTGCTTTTGAAAGCATTCTTCTCCTCATTGGCTTTTTGAACCTCTTTTGCCAATTGAGTGAGCCTATTTTTCAAGGTGTTATTTTCTTGAGCATTTTTGGGGTCTCTGTTAGCAAGGTATTGACCCGTTTTTCATGCTTTTCTTGCATCTCTCTCATTTCTCTTCCCAGTTTTTCCTCCACCTATCTAACTTGATTTTCAAAATCCTTTTTGAGCTCTTCCATGGCCTCAGCCCACCGGACATCCACCTGGGATGTCTAGGATACAGAGGCCGTTGCCGACCTCCACGTCTTTCCCTGATGGTAAGAATAGTTTCTTGTCATCAGAATTGAAAGGCGGGAACATCTGTACCCCCTCTCTATAGTCTTATTTTTCTTCCCTTTTATAAGCATTTTTCCAGCCAGTTACTTGACTTCTGAGATTCCTGTCCACTCCCGCCTAGATCCGCCCAGCTCGTGCTTGGGGTCTGAGATTCAAATGGGCTTTCCACGGCAGGGGCTGCTATTCAATGTGAGCTTAAGTTCTGCTGCTCGGGTAGGGGCAGGGCCGCCTCCCAGGCTCAGTTCCCTCAGGGGCTTTATGCAGAGACCTTCAGTAATGGGGTGGGTGGGGGCAGGGCCGTCTCCCAGGCTCAGTTCCCTCAGGTGGTTTATGCAGAGACTTTTGGTAATGGCCCTGAACTTCTTCCTGCCTGTTTGGGGCATCCCTGGCTGCCACTGCCTCTGCTGCTGCCTCCGTGGCTTCCTCTCGAGGGGGCCTGAGCCACGGAGACTCCCCATTCCCCTCTCGGCCAGCCCAGATGTCTCTCTCACTGACCTGTAACATCTGTGGGCAGAGGGACCTTCTTGGCCACCGGAGATTCCATCCCTGAAGCCTGCTCGGATCAGCTCCTCTTGGGCCACGCTGCCAGGGCAGCACAGGGGTGGGCTCTGCTTTCTGGAGCACGATGGACCCCTGAGGAGGGCTCTCCAGGGCTCTCTGGAACAGAAATCTTTTCCACTGTGTTTCTGCCCACCTTGCAGTGATCCAGAATTCGTGGGGAGTTCTTCTTGCAGGAAATATATGGGCTGTGGGTTCAGAGCTAGCATACCTGAGTCTTTCTACTCCACCATCTTGGCTCCACCCCCTGACATAAGCTTTTCTTAAATGTTTGCTATGTGTCAATGATAACACTAGAGATACCCCACCCCCAAAAAGTGAAATCACATGTCCCTGCCTACAAGGAGCTCACATTTTAATGGAGACAGCATGCAAATAATTAAGTATTTAAAAGAATTTCTAAAGAACAGGGAATTCAAGCTGTCTTAAAGGAAGCCAGGAGGGGGGACATGGGATGGAGGGGTGGGGGAGAGTATTCTAGGTGGGAGGTATAGCCAGTAAAAAGGGATAGAGTCCAAGAATAGAAGGTCAATGAGAACAATGAATAGACCAGTATAGCTGAATTGTAGAGTGAATGGAGGACAATAAAAAATATGACTGGAAAGCAGGAAGAGGTCAGCCTGAAGAGCTTTAAAAACCATTTCATATTTGACTTTATATTTGATCATGGACATGACAGGGAGCTACTGGAGCTTTTTGAGTAAAGGAGCGACCTGGGAAGACCTGCACTTTAGAAAAATTAATATGGCAGCTGGGTGGAAGATGGATTGGAGTAGGGAGAGATGAGGCAGCAAGCCCAAATAGAAGGCTATGTTGCAGAAGTCCAGTCATTCTCAAGTCTGAACCAGTAAATCTGTCTGATTCATTTTGTGTCCAGAACATAGGGGGTCAAATAGGCCAGAGAAAGAGACACTGTTCTCTTTACATCTCTCCCTCTTCCTACCTTTGAAAAACGCAGAACATTCCCCTACCCCAACTACAGTACCTTACCATACCTGATTCATGCTATGTCAAACTTTTCATAGATGTGACATGAATATAACCTCTGTTGTGAGTGAATGAATTAGTAATTGTATGAATGAGTGCCTTACAGTTTAGCCACACAAGCTTTCAGGTCCTTCTCCCTTCTCAAGTAGTAAAATGACCTGTAAACAGATGCTTAAGTTCTCTAAAGTATTGAAATGAACTTCTGATTAATCCTTTTATTAAATGAAGAATATTGAGTTACTAAGATATGTCCTTTATTTCAAGGTCTTTTTTACAAAAGATTATCTGGGACCCTACTTATGTATTTAAATGGTATCAACAGTTGTATTCCCCACAATACATTTCATTGGCCCTTGTTCTCCTCAACCATTGAAACCTTTGCCCAGTGGAGTAGTCTGGAGGAAGTGTAAGGCAAAAGGTCTAAAAACAACTCAAAATGTGGTGAGTTAAACATTACACTAGGCATGATTCATCTGTGATGGGCAAGTTCTGGGTAGGGTCACCCTCATTTATTGCCACCACCATAAACCATAGTCAGCTGACCTATGAAAATGAAAAGATAATTAGAAACTTTTTAGTGATGTACAAGTTAGAATTGTCCCTTTTTAATTCATATTTTGATATAAAACATAAAGGAAACTTTCAGCTTTATTTCATTCTTAAAACAACAAAAGTGGAAATCCTATAAGTTCAGCCAGTCAACCAATAATCATTTAGTAAGTGTTTATTTGTAAGGCACAATTATTTTTAATTTTTCAAACCATGTTTCTCACTGAATCATCAGGGTTTATCACAGCAGGGAGGTGACCCTAGGTTCTTTTAATTTTTAATAAATTATATTTTATAAAACTTCTGTCTTCTACTTTAGGCTCCTCTTTCTTCCCTCCCTCAAATCATCTCTTAAAACAAAAAAATTAAAAGGGCAGGGAAAGTGAATGCAACTAATCAATGCAACAAGCTGAACTTTATGAAAAGTATATCACACCTATAATTCCCCCATCTCTGCAAATAAAAGGGAGGGAGAGAAGTTGCCTTCCCACATCTCCACTTTGGAACCAAGCTTGATCATTACAAATTTTTACAATTCATTTTTAAAGGTTTTATTGTTGGTTTCATATATATTGCGGCAATCACCAAGTATATCGTATTTTGCATCAGCCCATCAAAATTTTTCCATGATTCTCCATATTTATCACACTGCACAGTAGTGTTCCACTAGGCATATATCACTACCTATAACTATTCTATAATCAAAAGGCACCTGTATTTCTTTTGCTACTACAAAAAAAAATTATTCTACATATTTTTGTGGATACAAGTCTTCTTTTTTTGTCACTGGTTTCCTTGTGGAATGTGCCTAGTAGTAGAATTTCTAGGGTCAAAAGGAATGGACATTTTTGTCCTTTTCTTATAACAAAGAATAAAAAAGGGGGACTTCAACAAAACTAATCAATATATCAAAAAAAAATTCTGACATTATATGAAATGTTCTATGCCCACAGTACCTCCCCCACCACATTTACAAAGAGGATTTCCAACTTGGTTTCCATTATAGTTCAATTAATTAATAGATTTATCAATAAATAACGCACTAGTGGGTCCATTTTTTTTCTACTGGACTTCCAATAACATTAGCTTCCCTTTTTTGTCATCTTTGCCAAGTTGATGGATATGAGGAAAACCTCAAAGTTTTTTTCAATTTCCATTCTCTGATTATTGTTGATTTTGGAGCATTCCTTTTCCTCTCTGGGTTTTTAGAGGTCTTTTTATGTGCAGGCCTAAAACTGAGATGGTCCTATGAGCTATTTTATTATCCAAGGACCCAGAGATTTGACCCTCAGATGATAAATTTTGTTGTTTTTGCTAATATTAATATTGTCATTGTTAAAATAACTAACAAAACTAATATCTAAGATAATCTACATCAGCGGAAGAAATATAGATGAAACCAACATCCTCAAAATGTTGAAATTTTTCATTCAATTCGAAGTCACATCAAACATTTATTAAGCCTCTACTATGTGTAGGTTTAGTACTAGGTAAAAGATACACCAAAAGGCATAAGATATAGTTCCTATTTCCCTGAAATCTAACTGAAGAAATTGACATATACAAAGTCATAAAAATAAGGATGCTACCAAAGCATAATAGTCTATTTGTCAAATGAGTGGTACAGATAATGAGAAGCTCAGTGTAAGGAGAAGTCACTGTGGGTGAGGGAAATAGGAGAAGGCTTCATTGAGGTGGGCTTTGAAAGATGCAAATAAATGTAAGAGAAGAAAATTTTGGACCATACTTTATTTGATTAATATAGGGAAAATTCATTGAGGAAGCCCCTGCTACCAATCCGCGTGTTCTGCAACTTAAAGCCTCAGAACAGAGGTCCCCAACCTTCAAATACCTTTGGCAGTCTGGTAAAGCCTATAGACTGCTTCACAGAATAATGCTTCTAAATGCATAAAGTAAAATATGTAGGATTACAAAGGAAATTAGTTATCAAAATATGTTTTTAAGTTCATAAATCCTGGATTAAGAACCTCTGACATCAGGGACTTAGTTTTTGGAAGAAGGTTTGTGTGCCAGACGAGAGACTCTGAGAAGCCTCTAAGCATCCCCCCAGCTTTGAAAACTCGAATATTGGTGCTTTCCTCTGGTAACTATGGTCAAACAGTTGGACTTGTCTGTTGATTTGTGATATATGATCAGACAGAGAAAGCTATGTCTGTTAATCTTTGATTTCTCTGTATGGTCTCTGGAGTTCAGGGTGCTGACTCCCCTGAACTAGGTGAATGATATATGTGCTTGATTAAAGGAATGATACATGTGCTTGAATAAAGTCATTGTTAACTCTCAAAAAAAAAAAAAAAGAACCACTGACGTCGAGAATTGCTTGGGAGGAATTGCATGTTTAATGGTTCCATTACTCTAGAGCGTTTATGTGCCCAGGGTCCCGTGACCAGCATGTATCAAAGATAAGATTTGAAATTTCTAACCTTAGAGGCTGAGTTTCTATCCTTTATGCTATCTACCATGTACAGAAGTATCAAGGAAGAATTTCTAGAGAAGGGAAGAAAGATAAGCAAATGTTTCAAGGTTAGGAATGAACATGATGAGTCAGAAGACAGAGAGAACACTGTCTTCTGATTGGGAGTTTGAGTAGCTTGGAGATAATAAATGCTTTTTGAGTTGAATTGTTAGGAATTCAAATTTTGAATGATTTTTAATGCCAAGCTAAACTATTTGGAATTCAATCTGTGGGCAATAAGAAGCTAACAAAAGGTTTCATTAGGGTATGACACACCAAATAACTTAAGAAAATTAATATGACTATGTTCCCTGGGTCAAAATGTACTTTTTCTGCATCCAGTTAGGATTTTAAAAATCTATTTTGACGATTAAAATTATGGAGGGGGAGATGGTTGTTCAGTTACGTAATTTCATTAGCATAAGGAAGTCCAGGTATGGAAACATCCTCCACAGATACACATTTGTAGCTCATTTCTAACTTACAGCCTTAGAGATTATGTGGCTGTAGTGAATGAGAGGTAAAATGACTTGTCCTTCGTCATATAGGCAGAAGCAAAACAGACCATGTGACTGTAAGAAGGGACCTCTAATATCTATAATAATTATTGCTATCATTATTATTAATATGTGCTTTAAAGTTTTCAAAGTCTCTTGAAAATATTATCTCTTTTATCTTTGCAACAGTCCTGGCAGGTAAGTGCTATTATTGTGCCTATTTTTATGACTGAGAAACTGAGGTAGACAGAGGTTAGGTAACTTACTCATGGTTACATAATAAGTGTCTGAGGTAGGATCTGAACTCATATCTTTAATACTCCAAGTTCAGGACTCTATCCAGTATAACACCAAGCTGCCCCTGTATCTGCTATACCTTGTAATCTACACATATTCCCAAATAATAACTAAAATAAAAGCCAACATTTTGTAAAATTCTTTAAAATTTACAAAAAGTTTTACTTATGCTATTTTATTCGATTCTCACTGGTACCTTGTGAGGTGAGTGCTATTATTTGCTACTTTTACACCAGATGAAACTGAAGCAGACACAAAGGTTAACTTACTCAGGGTTACACAGCTAGCCAGTATTTGAGGCAGGATTTGAACTCAGGTCTTCATGATTTTAAGCCTCTCCCTCTCTCCTTCTGTAACCAACCACCTGAAAGCCATCATCAACATGAAAAACAAAAGTTGTAATGTTCATACACCATAAGTGAACAGCAGTCAAGCACCATGACATCTGGCCTTTCAGCCCCATTATCAAAGGAGCCATTTAATCTCTGAGAGGACATTCTTCTTTTTTCTCCTGAAAAACCTAAATGCCACATTTCCATTCTGAACACTTTGTTACAGTAGAAAGCACATTTACTTCTTCCCTGGAGTTTTCTTTCCATTTTCCTATTTTCCTCATGAAACTTAAGCTCATGTTCCACCAAGGAGATCATGCTCCCTCCCATGTACCCTGACCCCTAGCCCCACCCCAAAACAAGCTAACTTCCATAAATTTGGCTTCCTAAATCTAGAAACTGGAAATAGCGTGATAGATAGCTCTTTCAGATACCACTCTTCCAAAAAATGTGACAAACACAGACTCAGCTGTCTTTATAATGACCCTATGGGGAAAATCCTCATTCTCAGTATTGCTAAAGAGGGAGGACGTCTAGTGGTAAGAATGCAATTATGGCTCATAATATATTCTTTTCTCAGCTCATCCACTGACTCATTTTGTAATTTGGGTTTTTAAGTCTTTATGTCATGGTTCACAAAATATTAATATACTCTGTTACGGTTCCCAAAATATGAAAGCACTTCATTATTTACCTACCAGGGTGATGAGATATGATAAATATTTGCACATCAAAAGTGCTTCACTATAAAGTATAATGAAAATATGTATCACAAAAGTGAAAGCTGACTGTGGCTTCTCTAGGCCTCACCTTCAAAGTCATACTTAAAATTTTGGAACCAGGTATTAGAAACAGATGCCACCTTGGAAAACATATATTGCCTCTCTCTCATTTTACAGACAAGGAAACTGAGACCCAAAAGGATAGAGTTACCTAAGATCACATCATATAAAACCAGAGCCAGGACTAATCTCCAGGTTTTTCCATGAAATATCTATGTGACCTTGACAATTTATTTCACCAGTGAGAGGCTGAGAGCAAGTGATCTTTAAGGTCCCTTATATCTTTTGAACATTCTTTGGCTGTATAATCTCTTGACTGGCTTTTTTTCCAGTGTTCTTGGTTTGGGGTCCTCTAATGTTGTTGGAGAAGGAAATGGCAAACTACTCCAGTATCATTGCCAAGAAAACCCCAAACGAGGTCACAGAGAGTTGGACATGTCTGAAAATTACTGAAAAACAACATATCTTTTGAACATTTTTTGGTTGTATAATCTCCTAAGTGACTTTCTGTTCAGTGATTGTTCTATTCACATTAACAGTTTTAAAAGCCAATGATTTTCATTTATGTTTTTATATTTTTTAAAGAGGAATCTCTAAGGAAAAAGAGAAAAATTAAAGGTATTAATGTTACTAAAGGGAAAGCAGAAGCAATCTTAATTGCAGCCAATGAAATACTTTACTTAGAAAACCCCAGAATATAAAGACAATCAAGAAAATTAATTTATTGTTCAGTTATTTAAGATTTTTTGGGACACCATCTGGGGTTTTCTTGACAAAGAAACTGGAGTGGTTTGTCATTTCCTTCTCCAGCTCTTTTTACAGATGGAGAACTGAAGAAAACCAGTGACTTGCCTGGAGTCACTCATTAGAACTGGTAAGTGTCTAAGGCCCGATTTGAACTCAGGAAGATGAGTCTTCCTGACTACAGGCCCATCACTCTAACCACTGTGCTACCTAATTGCCCTAAGAAAATTAACAGGATTAAATTAAGCGAGAAAACAAAATAAATATAAGATAGGAATAGTTTAATGGTTTTTTTTGTTCCACTGACAGAAATTTGATATCTAAAATATATAGGAATTTAAAGTAAATATTTAAGAACAAAAGTTATTCTCCAACAAATGTGATTGAAGAATGTGAACAGTTCTCAAAAGAAGTGTCCCAAATTGCTGATAAGAAAAATGCAAATTTAAAAAAAGCCTTGAATTTCACCTTATACTCAATATAGTAGAAAAAGTAATGGAAGGCAACATTAATCAGTGCTGGAAAGACTATATGAAGATATGCACACTAATACACTATTTGTGCAGCTGTGAATTTGTCCAACTCTTCTGGACAAATTCTGATCTGGACCAAGAAAATCCATTAAACTATTCCTACCTTTTCTTCCAGTGATTCCTCTATTCTGGGGCATATACCCCAAAGAAGTCAAAGACAAAAATGGAAAAGGAATACACACACACACACACACATATGTCAAAATATTTATGACAATAATTTTTGTTGTAGCAAAAGGTGGAAACAAAGTGAGTGTCTATTAATTAAAATTCAGAGAACTTGTGGAAGAGATATGAATGAGTATGGTGAAGAAACTAGAGCAGGAGAACAATACACAAAGATTATGATAATGTAGATGCAAAAACACACTGACATATATCAGAAAATTCATTAAATACAAAAATCACATTTGGTGCTATAAGACTGATGAGACACACCTCTCTTCTTTCATTGACAGATTATGGGATCAGAATACTGCACATGCTGTCAAATGTGTTCACTGTTCCGGTAGGCTTCTTTAACTGGTTTTTCTTTTTACAAAAATGAATACAAAAAAGTGACTATGGTATAAGAACAACAGACATTATTAAAACATTAAAGAATCATTAAGTAAATATCATTCAAAATCTATCGCCTTTTCTTTTTATCTTTGGATCTCATCCTGATTAATCATGAGATGCCAAAATGTATTATTCTCTGGCTTCTGTTTACTTTGGCTCCATGGGCATTTCCAAAGGAAGTCTTAGTAGCAATTTTCTCAGTACTTGGGATTCTTTCACTTCCTGAAACCTTTCTTTTCTGTGGCCTGTCTGATGGCATCCCTAACAGTAAAAGAGTCACTTGAACCAACATCTGCTTCATTTCACCATCATCAGTAAGATTTAATGGCAGCAACCAGAGGGTCAGTCATTGTTTTTCAAGCACTTTAGATGGAAGTCATGATTCAATCAATCTCAGGTCCACTCTCAGTAACACCACCATGGAGAATTACAATTCAATTTAACCCAGCAAACCTTTTCTAAGCACTTACTATGTGTCAAACATTATATTAGTTTTTGGAGATAAGAATACAAAATAAAAAGATGTTTCTGTCCTTAAAAAGTTCATCATGTTTGCATTGTGATCCTTAAGAAGATCAAAAGTATGATAGAGCTTGAGCTTATGATTAGTAGTTATGATCAGAATTAATTGAAGGGTTTAATAAACAATTAGATTTCTGTAGCAAAATAATAATAGAAGGAAGAACTGGTGTTGGACCTAGAGTTAAGAAAACATAGGTTTAAATCCTTCCTCAGATCCTTAGTAACTGAGTGACACAGGACAGGTCACTTAATTTTTGTCTGGCTCAGTTTCCTCACCTGTAAAATGAGTATAATGATAGTATCTACCTCCCAGGATTGTTGTGAGAATCAAATTAACTCAATGGTTGCAAGGTGCTTTACAGGCCTTAAGGTGCTATATAAATGCTAGGTATTGTTAGTATAGTCACTGCCAATGACTCATATTTCTATAGTAATTGCAGGTTATCTAAGAGCATACTTCACAACGAGGTCATAGGCACAAGAACTGATCATTTCTATATTGTGAATGAAGAAACTAAGAGTCAAAGTTATTTTTCCATGATCACATACCTATAAGAGGAAACTGCAAGATATCATCTTCTTACATCCACCATTTAAGGAGTTGGGGAAATGGGGGGGTGAGGTGTGTGTGAAAATGTCACAGAGAAATTACAGTGCTCCCTGAAAATCACCATATATCTGACCATGAAGCCCCTCCAGTGGATACGAAACATGGCTTATGAATATGGAATGTGAAAGATGGATGTGAACCTGCTTTTCTTTGTCTACAAATAGTTATAGGTCAACAAGGCCATTCTCCTCTATCTGTGCCCTTTTCCTCCCATGGTAATTGCTTTGTAAGCAGCTATACTAGTCAGAAGGCAGCACAAGTCTTCAATGTTTGCAAAGTTTTCAGGGAAAAGGAAAGACCAAAGGGGAAGATAAGACCGGAAATCAGAGTCCCGAGGGAGGAAGAATTTTAACTTCCCTGTGTGTGTTCATACACCCACCATCAGCAAAAATAGCAATAGTTTCTTTTTCTCAGTTTATTTTATCCTCTCATATAGACAATGGGATGTAGTGGATAATGAGTCAGAAAGAATTGAATCCAAGCCCTGCTTCTAACATCTAATGACTGTTTGACCCTAAGCAAGTCTCTTACCTTCTCAGTGCCCCAGTCCATTCTGGGAGACTTCCAGCAGTAGACAATATGCGATCTGCACTTGGAAGAGAAAGTTCCCTCATCCTGGAGGCAATAACTTGTGATGTAACATCACAGGTCTACTTATCATCCTTCTCATCCCATTTTATTCTTTTTTAAATATATTCTATTTTGGCATCACATAAATCTTTGAGTTGATAGTGGAGGAAGGGAAAAGATTTGGAAGATCACTCACTGAGTATCTGATGGGGTGACAACAAAACAAATCTACATTTTTCACTGTTATATTTTCTCTTGCTCTGTAACTGTTCTCTCATGTATATGTTAAATTACGTTAGAACAATTTTAACGCTTTTTTAAAGTTTTGAGTTTCAAATTCTATCCCCCTACCCTTCACCCCCAGTGGTAAACCATCTCATGCAGGTTATAAATGTGAAATCATGTAAAATATCTCCATATTATTCATTTTTTTTACAAGGCAAAAATGAAAAAAGAGAAAAACCTCATGCTTCAGTCTATATTCAGATAGAATTCTCTGGAGGCAGATAGCATGCTTCATCATGAGCCCTTTGGAATTGTCTTGGTCCTGAGGCACTTTTGAATTCATCAAAGGATCATACTTGAGGTCCTAGAAGGTTGCATGTGGCCTTGAGGCTGAAGGTTCCCCACTCCTGGATTAGGGGAAGGGCTGATGACAGGACTTACTGAGATAGGGGTTCTGGATTCTGCCAACGTTATGTCTCAGTAGTCCCAAAGAGTTGGGGGATGAGGAGGTCATCCCATACAACAGTCAAGAAGTCAACATTCCCCACCTGACTCTGACCCTACCTAGCAGTGTAAACTTGGTCAAATGCCTCTGGTTCTCATTTTTCCGATATGTGAAGTGATTAAATTGGATTAAATTTTGTTCAAGGGTCCTGCAAGGTCTATGTTTCTATAATTCAATCAGGAAAAAATCCCTCTAGGTGTTTATGCTTTAAGAAAATAAGGAATGAAGGATCAGTGACTAGGAAACAAGGCTCTCTAGTAGGAAAAGTTGGGAAAGAAACTTCCTAATGTGATTCCTAGCTGACCTTTCATTTATCCATCAACAAGCATTTATTAAGCACTTACTCTGTACCAGGTGGGCATCTAAGTGGCATAGTGCATAGAGTACCAGGCCTGGAATCAGAAAAATTCCTCTTTCTGAGTTCAAATCTGGCTTCAGATGCTTATTAGATATGTAACCTTGGGCAACTGCTTGCCTCAGTTTCCTCATCTGTAAAATGAGCTGGCAAAGAGAATGGCAAACCACTCTAGTAACTTTGCCAAGAAAACCTCAAGTGAGGTCATGAAGAGTTGGACACAACTGAAAAAAATCTTAACAAGAACGTACCAAGTACTGTGTTGAGTGCTGGAGATACCAAGAAAATAAGTTAAACCATTCCTACTTAAAAGAATCCCACATTCTAATTGGGAAGACAAACATAAATGCATATAAAGAACAAACATCAAAAAATACAAATAATTATAGTTCTTAAACACAAGATAGAGAAGAATGGTTGGAAGAGAGCAGGAAAAGCTTTGTATAAAAGATATTACTTGAGCCATGTCTTAAAGAAAGATAGGAAGGTGGAGATAATTATGTTTTATAAGGTGAATCTATAGTCAGGTTTTGTGAAAATCAGACCAAGTTCCCTCTCTACCTCACCCCATCCCAAACTCTTAATTCCCAATGATTATGAAAATAACATACAGAGAGACTAAACAAATAAGAGAGAACGGTCAAGAGAGCAAGAGAAAAAGCAGTGAAAAAATGTAGGTTTCTTTCACTGTCACACCTTCAGATACTCATTGTATCACTTCCCAAGTCTTTTCCCTTCCTCCCTCATGAACTCAAAGATTTATCTGATCTTAATCATTTATTTACCCTTGAATGGGAATAAATAAGTTGAAGAATTGGAATTGCTGAAAGTCTGTTTGTAGGAATGACTAAGGGAAGAACTCCTTACAGGAAAAGCTATTTAAGTAGATATTAAATAAAAATCATAGAATTTCAAAGTTTTATGGAACAGACACCTCAGAGATATAATCAACATCTGCATTTAACATATGAGAAAACTGAGGTCTAAAGGACATGATAGAACTGCCCATGGTCACATATCTAATTAGTGGCAGATATAGCAATTCAGGTTTTCCAATTCCCAATCCAGTGCTCTTCTCTGACAAGACCCTGACAAGACCACATGATCATTTTCTACTATTCATTAATTATAAATTTAATTATTAAGTACAGTCCCAATATGAACTCAATGAACTCTTGCGGGCTAGCCCCAGAACTTAACTGCTGTATATAACTATTTCCATGGGGAATACGCTTCAGACTCTGAACAATTGACTTACAATCATACTTTGAGAACACAAAAATCTTAAATTGAAGATTGTTAGTCCTTTGTATTTTTGCCAGATTAAATGGTAGTCTTTCCCGCCCCCTACAAACAAAAAAATGATTATAACAAAAAAATTTTTCTTCTTTCTAAAAAACATTGCAGTGAGCCATGCTGCTTGTCCATTAAGAGACAACTGTAAAATCCTCTGTGGACTTCTTCATATCAGTGTTCCTAGTATCTGAATATCACTTCAACCACAGAGAACAGAAATAACTAGAGATAAACATAGATTTAATTTAAGACAGTCAAATATCCATTTAAATTTAAGGAATTTTCCTAATTGGGGGCTCTGAGTAATTGTGATTTTACTCCTAGCTCTTCATATAATTTAAGCTTCATAAAACTAAAGAGGAAGCATGCACTTGGACCTTCAGGACCATTTTTTTTGCCCCTAGGCTAAAAAATGAGCTAACTGTTATAACAGATTTAAATCTCCAGGAACAAAGAAGGTATGCAGGAAAGGTCACCCACATTCCTCAGAGACACCTAAACCACAAGGGTTACATTTTAAAGTCTACAATTGAGAGGGGAAAAGAAATTGAGGTTGGGGGGTTGGGAAATGTAGGTTTTAGGTGAGTATTCATTCGAGGTCACATCTTTCTTCTGTATCTTCCTTTCTTGGTCAGTCAGTGAATAAGCAATTATTAAGTACCTACTATGTATGTGCTAAGCACATACAATTATTAAGTACCTACTATGTATGTGCTAAGCACATACAATTATTAAGTACCTACTATGTATGTGCCAAGCACATTCCGAGCATTCCTAGCTCGTATTGGTCTGATCCACCACAGTGGGACTCACTTTACAATGGTGATGTCATTTTGGTCTTCTTTGAAGACGAAAGACAACCAGGAAGAATACAAAAAGAGGCAAAAGACAATCTCTGCCCTCGTGGACCCTATAATTCAATCAGGAGGGCAATGTGCAGTACAAACAAAATATATACAGGAAAAATATAAAATGATTAAGAGAGTAAAAGCACTAGAACGAAAAGAGGTTGAGAAAATCATTCTGTACAAAATGGAATTTTAGTTGGGACTTAAAGGGAAACCAAGTCAATAAGAAAAGATGAGGAGGGAAGGCAATGTTTACCCATATCCCTCTTCTTTCTCTTTCTCCATCTCCTTCCTCTCTCTGTATCTCCCTAATGCTCAATGTTTTTCTTTTCCATATCTTTCTCCCTTCTCCTTAATACCTTATTCCTCAGTTCCTTTTCCACCTCTTCAATAAGAAGTAACTCGATATAACAAACAGATATTTGGCATCTATTCTGGGCAAGATACAGTTTTGAAAAAGAATACATCTTCTCCCCCCTCTCAATTATATTATAAATTCATTGAATGCAGGGATTGTGCCATGTATACAATTAAGTGCCATAAAAGTCAAATTTGAAAGATTCAAAGAAGAGTGTTCTAGGAAACAGGGGATCCAAAGGGTTCTAGGAAAGTTTAATCTGAGGGAGAGGGAGAACATAGGAGTGGGGCTGTCAGGAAAGAGGAATTCTTGGAGGAATGGGCATCCAAGCTGAGTCTTAAAGCAAGAAAAGGATTTGAACATGTAGACATGTGGAGGAATTGAATTCTTGGCATGGAGGGGGAAAAAGCATAAACACAGAGAGGGAGGAGAGAGCAAGATTGGAAACAACTGTGGCTGGAACAGAGGATGTAATGTGAAAGGAAATGAAGGGGAATAATATGAAATAAAACAGCAAATGTAAGATTGGACCCAGATTATGGAAAGTCCCAAAAACCAAAACAAGGAATTTTTATTTTAAAGTATGGGAAAGAGGGAGTTATTGAGTGCCTGTCCACCCTCTCAGATAAATACTGGATGCACTCCTGTCTAGGAAACTGGGCTAGGAGAAGGAAAGTAGGCAACGTATTCCTAATCTTTTCTGCATCATAGACCCTTTTGGTAGTCAAATAAAGCCTTTAGCTGCCTACATTCATAGTTGAAGATAATGCTAGATTTCACTTCCAAGTTTATGAACTTTCTTAAGAACCCCTGGAGTTCCTGTGCTTCTTTCAAAGGTTTTCAAGCTTTCTTTCTGCTCTCATTACCTAGCAATTGTTCTTCCTTTCAAGTGCGCTCCATCCAACTACCTCTCTATCTAGACCCTTACTAATGTTATCTCCTGGCCAAAAAGTCATCCTCCATGCTTTCTCAAGATGTTCAGCAAAGGACTTTGACTCTTTGTTCTGCCTTCAATATGCCATCATATTTGAGGCTTCCAGTATCTACAATGGACTGACCTCACAGTTCACCAATTTCTTCAGTTCCCATGATCTGTATATTCACTCCACCCCAGACACACCATAATAGTCAAACCTTTCCTTGAACTTACCACCAGCTATAACTGGTTTCCATGATCCAGAACTCTGAAATTCCTCTATATGACCACAACTCTTTATGCATACATACTCCCCTCTGCCTCACCCCTTAACTTCATCATGATCTCCAGTCATCCCATCCCATCCCTGTCTTCCCAGTCCATTACCCTGTTCAGTTTCATGTTCCTTTCATTCAATTCTTGATCCTAGAGTTAACTAGTTCAATTTTTGCTGGTATCTACCCCCAAATCTCTTGTTCTATTGCTGTCATTCCTTTCTAAACCCCTCCTCTGAATTATTCCCACGATTTTCTTTCTGTATTCTTATTCAGAGTCAACATAATACGTTGAAAAAGAGTTCTGGGTTTGGGGGTCAGAGGACCTGGATTTAAGTCATCTCTGTTCTGTACTGTCGATATCACTTTTGGCAAATCATTCAACATCTTTGTACCTCAATTTCCTCATCCATAAAGTGAGAGAGACTAACTAACCTCTGAGATCTCTTACCTTCCTAAATCTATGACCCTGTATGTTGTAGCTGCACAACAGCAAAGAAATTACATGATCATGCTTTGTGTACTACAAATGTATCTTATCCTACCTCAGCTGAGCCCTCACTGCTAAATGGCAGTCCTTTCAGTCTTTCCTATTTGATTCCTAACCATACTCTTCATAATGTTCCCAAACTTGCCCTCTTTCCTCATGCCACCTACCCCACTCCCTTTCCCCTTTCCTTTTCAGTAGTGCACTTTGCTCCCTATTCTTCTAAGAAAATCTGTAGAGACTATCCATCTTTGCCCCCTCTTCTCCTATCTAAACTGCAAAACATCACAATGTCAGATTAGAAGCAGCTAGATGACAAAGTGGATAAAGCACAAAGCCTGGAATTAGGAAAATTTGAGGTCAAATCCTCCCTTAGATCCTTACCATCTTTGTGGTCCTGGGCAAATCTGACACATAGTAGATGCTTAACAAATACTTTTTGCATATTTTCCCCTTTTTTCTCATGCTTTATTCTGATCTCTGAAAAAGAAGTGATTCTTCCCTTTACAAAGTCAAGATTTCAACTTGTTCACTTGATCCCTTCACCTAAGAAGGAATCCTGCCTTGCCATTCTGTCTCTTTTATTGACTTACTTCTTGATCCTCCTTTCTTGTCTCCCATCTTTAATTTCCCTTTATCCACTGGTTCCTTCCACTGCTGCCTACAAATATTTGATATTACTTATTATTTAAAAAAAACAACCTTCTTGATCTTGCCATTTTCTCAAACTTTTTGTCTTGTCTCTTTCCTTCTTTTCACAGTCTAAGCCCTGAAAAGTCACATATTTCTTGTTTTTACATCCTCACCTCCTACTCCTCAATTTTTTTCAGTCTGGCTTCTGATGTCACCATTTGAATGAAACTGATCTTTGTGAGGTTACAAATAATGTCTAAATTGTTCAATACAATGGCCATTTCTTTTTGACACTGTTGACTAACTTCCTCTATTGGATTTTTGTGATACTTTGTTGGTTATCCTCCTACTTGTGTGGTATTTCCTTCTCAGTATCCTTTGTTGGATAATTCATGCCTCCCCCTTTTTTATGTATGGGTTTTAATCTGAGCTACTGGGGCTCTTTTCCCTCTGTCTGTCTCTCTGTTTCTCTTTTCTCTGTCTGTGTCTCTCTCTGTGTGTCTCCCTCTATGTTTCTGTCTCTCTCTTTCCTTCCCTCTCTCTTACACACACACACACACACAGATGCACACACATACAAATACAAAGACAGACACATACACACACACATACACACACACACAAGATCCCAAAACTTCAATTATTATCTCTTTGCAGATGATTCCCAAATCTACATCCACAGCCCCCATCTCTCTCCTGAGTTCCATTCCTGCATCACCAACTGTTTGCTGCCATCTCCACCAGGATGTCCCATTGTCATCTCAAATTTAATACATCCCAAACAGAACTCATTATCTTTCCCTCAAAACCTAGGCTTCCTCCTAATTCCCTTATTGCTTATTTCTACAAAAGATTTAGAGATATAGAGATCTCACTCACTCTCAACTCTTCCCTCTTCCTCACCTCTCATGTCCAATAGTTAACAAGTCTTACTGATTCTGCCTCCACAAATGAACATTTAAGTCTTCCTACTAGTGCCCCTTTATTGAACAATTAAAATGAAAAATAAAATCATGACAAATGTAAATAATCAAGACATATAGATTCTTGTGGTAGCCATGTCCAAAAATGAATTCCCTTTTCTACACTCTTATAGTCATCCCTCTCCCTAAGTCCATACTCTCATTAATTCTCAACAGGAAATAAGAATGGTTCCCTGGCATCAAGTTTCTCCCCCATCTAATCCATTCTCCACAGTTGTAAAATTACTATTACTAAAGCAAAGGTTGGACCATGTCAGTCTCATGCTCAAGAAACTTTGTTGGCTCCCTATTATAGACTCTAGGATAAAAGACAAACTCTTTTGTTGGCATTCAAAGCTCTTCAGAATGTGAGAACAATTTACCTTTGTAAACTAGCTTCACGTGACCCTCCCTCTTTTCATCCTACATTTTACCCAAAATAGCCTACTTGCTGCTCCTGATACACAGCATTTCATCTCCTATTCCTCTTTATCTAGAATGCTTTCCTTCCTTGTTCTGTCTCTTGGAATCTCCGCCTCCTTTCGAGACTCACATTAACAAACATCTACTCAAGATCTTTCCTGAGTCTCCTAGTTAGTGGTAGTAACCCTCATTGGTGTCATAATTTTCAAAATTATTCATATCCACTGCATAGTTTCTTATATATAGACCTGTACAGTATTTTCCTCAGTAAAACACAGTTGAATAAGCATTTATCAAGCATGTAGTATGTATATGGTTCTTTGGAAGCAATACGTCTTTCTTAGTAAAGACATTGAATTGAATTGAACTTCTCTCCCTCTTCTCCTTAATTAGGAAGAATAAACTTATTTTTAAGACATATTGTTTGGCTTTCTAAATTATCTTTTATATATCCTCTTCTTACTTTAAAATGTAGATGAGTTGAAGTATATTTTTTATTGCTCTAAAAAGAAAAAAAACTATGTTAAATCAGTAGCTTCTGTGGTCCTCAATTAAGGTTTTTCCCCATTGTAGGTCAATGGCTTTCATAGTACTAACAAACATGATACAAGTTGTAGAATACCTTTGATAATATTTATCCTACATTATTCATATACATTGAAGATGCAAGTTGTAGAATAAAGGGCCTATATGTCCAAAAATATTTATAGCAGCTCTTTTAAAAGCAACTCAAAAGTAGAAACTATGAAGGTACCCTCCTGTTGGGAAATAACTGAACAAATTATGGTAAATGAATTTAATGGGATGTTATAGTACCATAAGCAATGACAAAAGAACTTCAGAGGAACTAAACAAGAAATTGACACAAGGTGAAATAAATAGCATTAGAGTAATGTATACAATGACATTATAGAAAAACTAACTTTCAAATGGCTTTAAAAGTCTGATTGATGCAATGATAAATTGTGCATCCGATGAAATGTAAATGAAACACACCTAACTCCTGCTAGAAAGAGAGTGGACTTAAAATTCATGAGACCTACAACACAAACACAAGAATTTATATTTCTTGATTATTCATATTTGTCATGAGGATTTGATTTTTCATTTTTTAAATCATTCAGTGGGGGTGGCACCAGGAGGAAGATAAAATAAATGCTCATAAGATCAATATTTTTTAGAAGAAAACAGTTTGTTTCTATAAAACAAGATGACTTTATAATAGAATGTATGTATTTATTCTAGAAGGCACCCTGGAAGGCTGATACTGCTTAGGATACCTTTATAACAATTCCCCTTAGGATTGCATTCAGTACCTGGAGAACATTCAGTAAATATCCCAAGGGATATTTACTTATTCCTGCTGCTGAATGAATTTGGAGAAAATCACACAACCCTTCTGTCTGGGTCTACTACAGCTTTGTTACATAAACTCAACTGGGCATACTAAATTTCTTTCAGAGGCAGTAAAATATAGTGAGGAACGTAGTCAATGTGGCATCGGGGGAATCCTATGTTTGGATTTGACTAATGATGTTTATTAGCTGAAGCATGTCACATAGAGAGAGGCCTATATAAATGTCCTTATTATCATTCCTTGAGAATAAATTAGACTCTCCAAAACAGCCCCAAATCATTTAGAATAAAGTCTGGGTTTGTGACAGGGGATTCGAGGAATGGAAACTCCTTGAGAGCAGGCACTATCTTTCCTTTGTATCCAGAGTACCTAGTGTAACACAAATGCTTATTAAAAGGAATTGATCAAGCTAGGCCATATGAGATTTGATTTTTTTAAAAACTATAGCTGTAAAGTAGGGCAGCTAGGTGGTACAGTAGATAGAGTGCTTGGCCTGGAACTCATCTCCCTGAGTTCAAATCTGGCCTCAGACACTTACTAACCGCATGACCCTGGGCAAGACAATTAACCCTGTTTACCTCAATCTCCTCATCTGTAAAAGGAAATAGCAAACCACTACAGTATCCAAGAAAAACCCAAATGGGGTCACAAAGAATCTGAGTATCTGAGTAGCAACAGTAATAGCTGTAAGGCAGATTTTCTACTCTGACGGATAAACTCAACAGTCCCCAAACTAGATCTCCAAAAAAATATGAACACTGACAGATTATCAGAAGAATAAGTATTTGGCCCTCCATGGGACCCACTTGGAAAGACATAAAATCTAATATATTCATTTAAAAATATATTTAGTAAACAAACATTTATTAAGTGCTCACTCCATACCAAGCATTATGCTACATAAATTTTGTTACTATATAGTAATACTTTATAGTTTGTAGCAACATGTAAATAATACCTTTAAAATAATCTCTTTTCAAATTTTTTGGTCCATACCTGGGATTTCATTAATGAAAGGAATTACTAGGAGAAAAACCTCCATCTACCAAAGTAGATGGGCAACTTTTCTGTGACTTAGAATCTTGAGGACTTGCTTGTTGGCTGGACTTGAACCCAGGTTTTCTGACTGTGGTTCTCTATTTAACATTCCTCTTTATCCCTCCAACTTTTTTAAACATTCAAGAAAGTTCCAAAAAGTCTCTCAAGGACTAAGTTTTACCAGGACCTTACCAAGCCTATCAAAGGTTGTCGCTCTTTGAAAGAAGATTTTGTAATGGAAAGGTCAGCCTACCTCCTTCTTCACAGAGAAGATGATACAGAGATGTATCCCTAGGACTTCTTCTTCACTGAGATAGAATCAAGCATGCATTTCTAGAGTGGGGACATAGGGCAAGTACACTCATAAACAATCCCAACAGATAAACAAGAGGAGACAAAGAACTGACTTGTCAATAAAAAGAAAAAAAATGAGTGCCCTTTTTAGAAACTTTTATTCATTTTTAGCTTAATGTGTGTAATGAAAAGTGTACCATAAATATGGATTATTGTTATCAAAGATGCAAAAGCAAGTAGTACCCTTTAAGGATTTATTTTAGGCTAGCAGTTTTTCTTAAATCTATAACTGAAAAATTCACATTAGTTTCGTGCTTTAGGACATACACGGCACTAAAGGCATTGCCAAACTTTTATTTCTGGAGATTTCTTCTTTGATGATTACTGCTCAAATACAAGAGTTAAAATCAAAGGGAGAACATTTTGATTCCCACCCACTTTGGGACTTGGGTATGTACCGCAGGACAATTCCACTTAACCGCTTTCCTGGTAAAGCTGGTTCATAGATTATGTTTCTAATTAACAACATTTTTCCAGCATGAAAAAGCCTGCAGTCACATTTGTGGTAGCCTTGGGTTAGCAGGCACAGCATGACTTGAGGTTATTGTTGTTTTGTGTGTTTTTTGTTTTTAAACTTTCTGCTGTGGCAAGTTTTGTTGCAAAATTGCACCTAGGAAAGCATCAAATGAAAGTTTTGTTGCCTTGGAGATGTTGCAAGGATATGCAAAACTAGAAAATTGTATGTTATATTTCCATATTTAATAAGTGAAGAATCATTTTAGCATTGGAAATGCAAGGAAGATTGATCAAATATTTCTACTGCTACTTCCCTGAGATCGCCGATGTTTGGTTACTGAAAAGAGACACAGTGGACTGAATTATTGTCCAAAGAGCTGCTCCTCTTGTAGAAGAGTTAACTTAAACCAGATCAGCTTTTTCATATACTTTTATACTTCTCTCCCTTCTCCTTTGAGATCAGTGTAATAGGACTTAAGAGGGAAAGAATTTCTCCCCTCCCCTTTGACCTTGGAAAAAAAATTATTTATGGAAAAAGGTAAGAAAGTACATGGAGAGCTACCTACACTAACTTAAGTAATTCTGAAGGCTCTAGGTTCTAAAGTTCTAGGTTCGTGAACCTAGAGTTCCTGGCTGAAGTTTGACTTTTTCTTCCCTTTTCTCAGTGCATGTAGAAGACTAGGTTTCCTGAGAATGGACTTTTTCTGCCAAAAACATGATAGCAGCCATTGATAAAACTGCCCAAAGAAGGACATGACATTAGTGGTCATGTGATTACATACAGCATACATGTGATTGCATGTGATTATAACTTGCATACAAAGTTTCTGAAAGTTTATTTTCTGAGCATTAGGGATTAGCTCACACATAATCCCAAATATGAGAGTTCTCAGATTTGAGACTTTCCAAGAGAACAGTTCTTGAGGTTGAAAGTTGAACACTGGCCTCCTAAGAGGATTTCCTCAGCAACATGCTTCTCCGAGAAGGAAGAAGATTGATGCGGTCATGTGTGGAGAGTGAGAAGTCAAAGATGACACTGAAGTTGAAGAACTAGAGTCATATTATGAGAAGTTAGGAGGTCTGAGCCTTGCCAATCCTCTTACTCTTGTTATAAGTTACTCAGACAATGTAGGTCTGATATGAAGGGAAATTGTTCATTCAGCAGCCTCCCAAAGTGATTATCTTTTGGAAGAATCTAATGCAATCAATGTTCTCCAAACATTTTTATCATATACCCCCATCAAAAAACAAAAGTAAAAACATTTTTGAACATATACCCTCAATATATACATAATTATTTATTTATAAATTGTTTACATATAATACTATATTAATGATAAAGGTATGTCGTAAAACATACAACAGAATTTTTAAAGCCTGAGTTAAAGACAACCCTTGAGTAAAGAGGGAACTACTAGAATTTCATGGGTAAAGAGGTAAAATTGTCAGATCTGCTCTTTAAGAAAATGAATTAGGTAGATGTGTGTAAAATGAATTGGAGATAAAAAGCCTTGACGCAAGGAGACCAACTGGAATGCTATTATAATAGCACATGCAAAAGGTAATGAGATTCTGAACTAGGGTAGAGGCCATATGACAGGACAGAAGGGTCCAGATTCAAGACTTCTAATGGATTAAAAATGACAAAATTTGACAAATGATTAGATGTGTGGGGTGAGGGAGAGTGAAGAGTCAGAGATGACACTGAAGTTGTCAATTACAAAATGGTACCCTTGATAGAAATAGGAAAGTTTCAGAGAGGGTGGGTTTGGGGAAAGAGATAATGTAATAAGATTTAAGATGTAGTTGCAACCAATCCATGCCTTCTGATCCTCTGAAAATCACTGTCACACCCAAACTGAAAAGAGTTGGAGATAGGGGAAGGAGGGCTCTTACTCACTTGTCATTTGCTACCACTCCAAAGGGTGTTTGCCAGTCATGAGATGTCTGGGCAACACAGGGCAGGCATAAACTCAGAAGTGGAGAATAGAAACTTGCCCAGCACGACTAAAGAGCAAAGCAGGGAAGTACTGTAGAGTTAGGGTTGTGTTTAAGGTAAATTCCATGACTGGTTACCATGGAGAGAATAAGATAGGGCCCACTTTGCCACCTTCTCATTGGTTGATCATAACCTTTTCGATTAAGTCACTAGCCTCCACTTTGTAAACCACTAAGCTAATAGGCTAAGGTTTGCTTTCTATATTTCTTTATCTGTTTATAAGAGATTTTTAGTCCCCTGTCCCTATAACTGAACTACCACCAGTTACCACCATACAGAGGTAGGAACTGTCTAACCTCTACACACAATGCATTAATGGGTCTAGGAATAGCAGCAAATATTCCTTTTTCCCAATCAAAACTCATTGCTACATTGCCCAGTTCCCACTCAGGCATAGAACATCCATTACCAACCAACCTTCTCCAATCCTGATGAAGGTCTACTACCTAAGCCCATTGCAGATTGACCCTGGTGTTTATAGAAGACCTTAAATTTTACAAACTGTTTCATCTATGTCACTCATTGATCCTCAAAATAACCCTAAAAGCTAGGTAGCATAGATGTTATTTTTCCCATTATACAGATAATGAAACAATCTTAGAAAGGTTGAATGATTTGCCCATGGTTATAACAGCAAATGAAAGAAGCAGAAACAGAATCCAATACTTCCATCACTCCACCCATTCCAGTATGGTGACCATATAGTGTGAATGTTCAGCCAATACAAAATCATAATCATTATTATACTTTAACCAAGAATGTATTGTATTTAATTTTTAAAAAACTTGACATCATACCCCTGATATGTCAGCAGTAGTACAATTCATCATATTGACAATTCTGGTGATATTTAGGTTGATGAGAAGGAAAGGGGAAGGTTTGCAATAATGTGGATATAATATTAAATTGTAAGAACCATTAGGTAGGAGAACATTTCTTATGTATCTTCTTCAACCCCTGGCAGTACTTTGGACATTGTGGGGCTTAATCTAAGTTTGTTATTAATTTAATACAGACCTGAGTGGAACAAATGGACTGCAGAGTGTTTGACCCAGTTGGTCAAACTGGTTCACATTAAAATAATATTGCTCTGAGTGCTGTCCCACCCTAGCCTTGGAAATAATTTCATTTTTCAGGTTAATCGCACATGTGTGGGTGTGAGTGAGACAAAGACAGTCTAGTCTCCTTTTGTCTAACAAAATCCCTTGAGGGGCAATTCGGTGGTACATCGGGTAGCATTGGACTTGGGATCAGGAAGGCTCATCTTCCTGAATTCAAATAGAGCCTCAGATGCTTACTATCTGTGTGACCCTCAGCAAGTCACTTAACCCTATTTGCCTCAGTTTCCTCATCTGTAGAATGAACAGGAGAATGAAATGGCAAAGTACTCCAATATCTTTGCCAAGAAAACCCCAAATGGGGTCACAAAGAGTTGGACATTACTGCACAACAACAGAGGATAAGCTCAAGCTTATGCAACTTAGAATCTAAGTTCGTCTGGTGCCTCCACCTTGCAGAGAAAAATATGATGTGCTGTTAACCTCAAGCACTTTTAAAAGAAAAACACATAGCAGAGAACAAAAAAAAACTTACAAGGAAGCAAACGAAAGATGGACAACATTGAACATGGTGTGTACTATTTAATACACAAGCTTTCTTCAAATGGAAGTTTATTGCTGTGCATTTTGAATCCTCTCTCATATTCTACTATGTACATGAAAATACTTTTTTTCTTATTTGGTATTTGTTCTAATATTTAAGTTTATAATATATTTATTTTTCTTATTGTGTATTTAAGTTTAAAATAAATTAACAAAAAAAAAGAAAATGGGAGGGTGGGGCGGAGAATACTTACAATTCATTGTATGAGAAAGTGTTGATTGTATGATCTTAAGGATCTGCCTAGAAAGTATAGGATGTAGACCACAAAAAGAAAGAAAACAGATTTGAGATTAAAACGCTGAGAAGAAAAGTAGGAATTCTGGAGATTCAAAACATTTCCTACATAATAGGAAGAGAAGGAAAGTGAAGGTTAAAGAATGAATAGCTGTTGAAAGATCCATGTGCCTGCTTTGGAGACTACCTAGTTCTTTTCATGCTGCTGTCACCTTAATTAGAAAGAAAACACATGGTTTCACAGCTTTCTTCTCTCTCCTTCAACCTCCATATCCATCCAAACAGTTGCCAAGGCTTGTCGATGCTGCCTTCACAATATCTCTCACATACGTGCCCCTCACACAGCCTCTACCTTAGCTCAGGTCTTCATCGTCTCTTCCCTAGTCTACTATGATGAACTCTAAATTGGTCTCTCTGCTTCCAGGCTCTTCTCTCCCCAATCCAGCCTCTACATAACAGACAAAAGTTTTCTTAAAGTATATCTAAACTTGTCATTCTGATGGACATGCAGCCTTAGTGACTCCCTATTTCCTTTAGGATACAATACAAACTTCTTTCTTTGGCTTTTAAAGACCACAATTGGACTTCATCTTACCCTACCCTTCATCCTTGCAAGGACAATACCCCATCCTGAACTCACACTCATAGGTTAGATGCCCAAGGGTAGCTACTAATACTCTTGGAGCTATACTTTTAATATACTCCTGTGGGGCTAAGGTCTATACTTTTCATACTGGAGCACCTAAGCCCCCACTAGAGTGTTTCCCATTAACAATCAACCAGTACTCTCAATTAGCTTTTAGTAAAGGAACTTACTAAAAAGGAATAACAAATATGTTTGTTGCTCAGTCATTTCAAGGCTTGTTTTTTTATCATGGCTTTCACATAATCCAATAATTCTTAAATTAGCTCTCCTTACTCTGTTGTTTTCAAATGAGATATTTCACATTTTCTTCTATTTTTTTCATTCTTCTGGTTTTACTTTATTATTTCTTGCTGTCTCATAAAGTCATTCACATCCACTTGCCCAATTCCACATTTTAAAAATTATTTTCCTCAGTAAACTTTTAGACTTTCTTTTCTATTTAACCAATTCTACTTTTTAAGGAGTTCCTCTCTTGAGTGAATTTTTGTATATTTTTCCATTTGGCCAATTCTGTTTTTCAAAATATTCTTCTTTTTGTTGAATTCTTATGTCTCTTCTACCATTTGACCTGTTCTCTTTTTTAAGGTGTTATTTTGCTTAGTATATTTTTGTTCTTCCTTTACCAAGTTATTGACTCTTTTTTCATGATTTTCTGACATTGCTCTCATTTCTCTTCCAAATTTGTACTCTACCTCTCTTATTTAATTTTCAAAATTCCTTTTGATTTCTTCCATGGTCTGAGACAAATTTTATTTTTTCTGGAGACTTTGGACATAGGAAATTTTACTTTGTTGTCTTCTTCTGAGTTTATGTTTTGATCTTCCTTGTCACCATAGTTACTTTTCTGATGTTTCTGTTGTTTGCTCATTTTTTCCAGCCTATTTCTTAACTTTTAACTCTGCTAAAATGAGTCTCTACTTCTGGAGTGAAGGGGATACTCACAAGCTTTGGGGGCTTTGTGCAGTTGTTTTCAGAGATTATTGTAGGAAATTTTAAGCTTTTGGTTCTTCTAAGTTGATATGATCTAGGGAGAGGCATTTATTCCTCTCCTGGTTTGTACTCTGGTCTGTGAGGGACCACAGGAACTCTCTTCCATCCTGGTACTGTGACTAGAGTCCCAGCTCCCCTGTGGTCACAAGTTCTGCTGTTCTGTAATGGTAATTTAAATGGGAAGATCTTTCCCATTCATTAATAGGCCCATGTGACGTGCCTGGGTCACATGGAAGTCTAAGACACATGAGTCTAAGTCACATGAAACAGGAGGGGTGGAACAGGAAGGGTGGAATAGGAAAAGGCAAAGCTGAGGAAAAAATTGGTCAGAGAAGGAGTCAGAGCCAGGAATAATGCAGGCAAGCAGGCATCTGGCTAATGTGAGCAAGAGAACTTGTTTGTGATTTTGTTTAAGGGAGCTGGTTTGTGGGAAGCCTAGCAGGGAGAAAGCTTGGGAATGGTGTTATTTTCTGCATTGTTATTGTGTATAGATTTGTGTTGCTGTGATGAATTTGACTTTCTGGTGTCTGAATAAATGTTTTGGTTCTGTCTTCCATGTAGAAAGTCTGTTGTATTTCGCTATTCAGAATTGTGTCAGCAAATTCATGGCTGTCAAAAGGAATGTGAATATCGCTTTGGCACTACATGTGGTGGTGCCCTTCCTTGTGCTGGAACTGAGATCCAGGACTAGGACCCAGATCCAAGTACAGGCAATGCAACAGAGTGCCTCCAGTGTAAGCAAAGGAAGCCCTGCAATCCCCTTAGAGTCCGTTCGCTGAGAGGTCCAGAAACCACCACTGGTTCATCAGTCCCCAAGGCCTACTGTTGGTTTGCTAGTGTGCAGCCTGCACTGGGTTCTGCTTCACAGCCTGGTGCAATAGACCTTTCCTGTTAACCTTCTAAGTTCTCTTGGGCTAGAAATTACTTCTCCTCATGCTTTTGTGGTTTCTGACACTCTGGAATTTGTTTTGAGGCATTATTTAAAGTTTTTTGGAGGAGTTTTGGGGAGAGCTCAAGAGAGTCCCTGGCTTTTCTCTGCCATCTTGGTTTTGTCACTCATCCTTTATTTTCTAAAAAGTAGCCTCAGTGCATGCCTGCTTATTGATCAGGTTCACATTAAACCAGTTTTGAAAAATACACATCAGAACTGAGATAAATATCCACACAGCCTCAATGATGATGAGAAAGTAATTTATAGGACATTAAACTAGGAAAATGGTTGAAAATATAGTGAAGCAACAAAATCAGGCTTTAATTTTTTTTATTATTGTAAAGCCCCTTTCTCTATGGAACAACTTAGAGGCAGGGAAATGGCATAGGTCCAATGTAATTCTTTCACAATCCTCACACACAAAATAAAATTAATATATTTGAAAAAATCATGGTTGACAAAGAAGCTTAAGACCATATTTCATCACAGCAAAGTCAGAGATGATTGCTGTCTCTAAGCAGGTAATTAACATTGTAATAATACTGCTACGAAGGTAACATAAATCTTGATATTTGAAATTTTCAGGAAGAAGACAAAAAGGCTTTCAAAAAAAATCCATTGATGATACAGAGCAGTATATTTTACAAACCAGACACAATTTTTGGTTTAAGATCTATAATTTTTTTAACTTAATGTGATTGAAACCACGAGCACATTAATCAGTTACTTCAATTCAGGGTTTCACATTATGTTTTCATCAGATGTCACTGACCAGTAGACTACTTTGCTGCCACAATACCACAGTAAAACATTTTTTAAACTTTCTGCAATTATTTCATTAACTAAATATAGTTATTTTTTACTTTGAATTTTCAGCTGTTCATGTCAAATATACAACTAAAATATGATCAGAATAATTATATGAAACACTAAATATGACTTTAATCTTCCAGGGGACAGAACCCTGTTTTTGAAATCACTGAACGATATCTTATAAAATGCCACATGTGCCCCAGTATTTGGTAGAATACTAGAAAATAGAAAGGTCCAGCATTCACAAGGCCTAAATTCTAATCCTTTCTGCATCACTTATTAGCCGCATAAACTTGAGCAAGTCACTTGCTTCAGTTTCCTCATCTCCTGAATACCCACGCTCACTCTCTCACATTGTTGCCCTAAGGATGAATTGAGCAAATTTACTAAATATGTGAAAAGTCTTGGCAAACTATCAAGAGCTATCCATATATAAGGCATTTTGGTTGAAATCATTTGAGGAAAGAGTGCATTGTAATCTAATTTCTTTCTATATTGGCAATTGAGCATTAGTGAGCCATCAGTCAAATCTGTAACTAGCAAGTGTTGCACCTGGGGTGAGTTGTATAAACTGGACCTACAGCTAGTGGCACAAAACATCCTAAGAAAAAATGGCATGTGTTGCATTCTAAAAGGCTGCTAGAGAGGCCAATGGGGGAAGGAAGGGGGGCGGAACTTACCAGGGCTGCAATCACCCCAGGCCATTTGAGAAGGACTGACTTTAAGCATTTCTAGGAAGCTAAAGGATTGTAAGGCTCTTGTGGCAAAGCTCCAATTCCCCACCCTGTGTTCAGTTCCTTGTATCTCAAGTAGACTCCCTTCTATTTGCCTAGCTTTCTACTAGGGATTGTGAGGACAACATACATACATACACACACACAAACATATACATTCACATACATACATATATATGCACACACATGCACATACATACACATATATACATATATGTATACATACATACATATACACCTATATATATATGACACAGTCCCTGCTTTCAAAAAGCGTTTGGGGAAAAATACATACTAGTGACACAATACAAAGGCTGCATATGATTAAATGTCAACACTTGTGGGCATTGACAATAAATGCAGTAGGAAATCTGAAGAAGGAGAGCCTGGTATGTATCAAAGTTGTCAGGGAAGAAAGGGGACTTGATCTGCTGGCCCTTGGAAATTTTGGATTTGGATAAATGCAAAGCCTTCTGGGCTGGGGAAACAGACAAGAATGTACCTATATTCCTCAAGTCCTTGCCATTTGCCCCGCAATCTGCTAGAGACTGTGAGGGCTATAGAAGAAACTTAAAGTATGCTCCCTGCCCTCAAGATGCTGGGCATTATGGGTATGTTTAAAAGGATGATGAAAAGACTAGCTGACAGTTACTGAAAGGCAATGGGAGAGAAAGTTGGACCTTGACTCCTAAAATAGATCCTAAGTTTGATTCAGTGAGGGAATATGGAAAGGTTATACTAGGAAATGACATGGTATAAAACCAAAAAGTTCCAGTAGTAACAGGCCTTAAAGGATATGTATTGATAAGATTAAAAACACAGATAAGAGTTTCTAATCTCTATCATGTCTATACTACATCTGCTAAAATGTCCTTGTTTTGGAAACACTGAGAAAGCTTCTCTGCCATCATTGAGGTTTACAGACTACTTCTGCAGCCCACTAAATGAAATATTGAATCAGTAACAAAATTCAAGGGAGATATATTCATTATTTCCATAACCAAATTTGCATAGTATTTAGATGCACGAAATAACACTAATTTCTCACATCTGCCATTCATAGCAGACACCTAGTTGGGGCTTGGGGGGTATTTTTTATTTTGTTTTGTTTCATACTCAGCTGCTATAGGAAAAGGCAACACCCTAACCAGAAACAAGCTCTCTAAATTAAGCAATGGGTCGCCACAAGAGAGAGAGGAAAATTAGCAGTCATCTTTCCACCCTACCCAAAGGCATTAGGAGGCCTGAGACTCAGTTGACTTTTTTTCTCCTCTTATAGACCATATTAACCCTCTAAGGGGACAGATTATTTCATAAGCCCTACAGTTCTTGCCTTTACTTTCTTGCTTTTAAGACAGTGGAGGGGAAAAAATGAGCTGTTGCTTTGGAAGATTATCAAATACCAGTATATAAAGCAGATGAGCCTTCCAACTATTCATCTAGTAAATGTGTATTTTATTAACTGTGAGGTTTATTCATGTATTTAAAACCTTTGTCTTGTTTGTTTTGACACTGCTTAGAACTCTCTGTACAGAATTATGTTTGCTAACAGATGGCAAGGCTGTCACCATAATATTTCAATGCTTGGGAATGTACGGCAAATATGTTATTGAAAGGTAGCGGCAGCTGACACAAATAAACTAGGGAAGCCATGAGTCAGCAGTGACTGGGGAAACAAAATCCCTCTTGCAGAGGCCTCTATTTAGGCTCCTTTTTTATTAGGGTACTGGGTCATGGAGGTGAGAGGAAGGAGCTGAGGGTAGAGGAGGTCCATGAGAAACGAAAACAAAGAGCAGAGACAAGTTTCCTATTAAGGACTGAAAGGACAAAGAAATATGAGGAAGGACATGCAATGGGCTGCCCCCTCTCCCCCCATAAAAGCAATGAGGGGCATGTAGCCTATCACTCCAGACTCTCCTGGTCACTTACATCTTCCTCTAGTTCGGAGAGAGAAGAACCTGTGGAGAACCTGTGGCCTTGAGGCCAACTGTGGCTTTCCAGGTCCTTGGGTGCAGCTTTTACTGAATCCAAGTTTTACAGAATAAATCCTTTAATTAAGAGGATTTGTTCTGTGAAATTTGAATTCAGTCAATGGGCTGAACTTGAGAACCCAGAAGGCCACATGTGGCTTTGAGGCTGCAGGTTCCCACCCGTGCAGTTCCTCTTTGATACTAAATAATGTTCATAAATATCTTTATCCTCAATTTCATAATTAAAGCAGGTAATTAGGCAAGAAAGGTTATGTTCAAAAGATTTTTTGTAAACATTCAAACATGTTAGATATATTTAAAAGAATACTTTTCTAATCACTTGCCAGCTCTACTACCCCTTTCTGCAGTGGTAGAATAAACCAGAAGGTTCATTTGTTTATTGGGGGGAAATCTTTTCTCCCCACGCTAGGACAGAGTGGCAAATTATATTCACAAACAAGAGTTGTGTTTTGAAATACCTTTTTTTACTCTTTTTAGCCATCAATCAAGACCTTCAAGTACTTTCTTCCCTAACAGTCTCATACTTACTAGTTGTATGGTATGTTGAAGACAACCACTTCTGCCAATCACAGCTCTGTACCCCAACAAGCTAGTGGGCAGTAGGAAGTGGATCTCTCCCTCAGACTTCCTGTATCCCTGTCACACTCTTCCTCTCTCCCCAACTTTTGTCCATGCTCAACACCTCCACTTTTTTTTTCTAACTATCCTAAAGGCTCATAAAGTTTTAACTTGTCCTCACTCAACCTGATTTTAAGGCCCTTCACCTTCCTGGTTGCTCCCCACTCCAAAAAAAGCTCCAATTTATCAATGTCCTTCCTAAACTAAGGTGTCCCAAACTCAACACAATACTCCATATAGGGCCTGACTAGGACAGAGTGCAGACTATTATCTCCCATTCTCTGCTTCTCTACTTATGAAGTTCTGCTGAACAAGAACAAGGCTCACTTTTCTATGTGTATCCCCAGCTTTTAGCACACTGCTCTGAATACAGTAGGTGCTTAACATTCATTCATTCAATCAATTGAGGATTACGTTAGTTTCTCAGCTATCATATCACACTAATATTAACTAATATTGAGATTGTAGTACACTTAAAAGCCCCGGATATTCTTCACATGCAATGTGAACACTTGAGAAATTGGCTAATAAAGGACTTGCTTTTTATGACAATTGAATTTTGTATTCTTAAATTTAGTTCAGAATTCTATCCTATGAGAACTTTTAGCGAACTCTTCCATTCAAGTTTGTCATCTGAAAATTTGATTCTCATGACATCTGTGTATGAGTGTGTTGGTCAATATTTTATAACCGACTTGGGGAAGAGGGAGAGAGAACATATTTTTAAATTTAATCTACACTATTGACATTTTCTCCATTGCCTTCTTGTCTAGCCAATTAACTACACAGTCAATCAAGCCCTGATTTGTAGCATTTTTCACTTTCTGAGGCATAAATTCTCACACTGAAAATTTAGCTATCAGCTCTAAAAAGCAGGCTCAAATTGACTGTGTTTATGCCTTCAACCAAATCATTGATATGGAACATCATGGGGTCAAAGACAAATGTTTGGGGCACATCATTATAGACTTCCCTTCAAGCCATCATTAAACCAGCCATTCAATCAGTTCCTAAACTACCTTCCGTAAAACTGTATATCTCCATCCAAGAAGAGCATGTGAGTTTTTGTAAAAAAAAAAAAATACTTTGCTAAAATCTAAGTAAACAATTTTTACAGCATTCCTTTCATCTACCAGTCTAGTAACCATCTCAAAAAAGGAAATAAGGTTAGTCTAGCATAACCTGTTCTCTATGAAGTCTTACTGGCTGTTTCTGGTTATTTCTTTTTTTATACGTTCATCAACTTCCCCTTTAAAAAAATGCTTTCCAGAATTTTGAAAGTATTTGAAATCAGTCTCTCTAAGGCATTCCATATACCCTACTCTCTTCCCATTTTTTTAATTGTACATTCCTCTTTCTCCTATTCTGTGGTACCTGTCACCTTCACAGTCTTTCAAACATCATGATAGGTGTAGAACAATCATATCTGTTGATTTTTTTCAATTTTTCAGAAATGGCGATATGGTTTGTCCGAGCCTAGGGACTTGAACTGATTAATCATAACTAAAAATTCTCTTTATCTCCCTATTAATCTTGTGTTTAAACTCTTTATTAGTCTTCAGCTGAGAAGCTGGGGTAGGGAGACTCCATGAAAATAGTGAGGAGGTAAGAGGTGGCACATACCTAGCCTAGCAATATTGCCTCCTAAGATCGTCTTGAATTCTCCTGAAGAAGCAGGAGATGGTCTAGAAAAGAGTGGTAAGAGCAATCAACAGATAAAAGAAATAAGGAAGAAGGACAAGTTTAATAAGATAATTACTTCCCCTATGGATATACTGAGTTATTAATGTCTATGGGATATCCTGGAGGGTTAATGGACTATAAGATCTTCCCCATCCATTAATAGGCCTACGTGACCACATGTGTTCCCTTTTCCCTTGGAACAAGAGCTGTGTTCCCAGGTCTAAAATTACACAGATATTTCAATCATGCATGTCTTGCTGCTTTCAACTTCGACTCACTGCACAGCTGTGATACATTCTGAGTCACACAGAGACCTGGCAGGTGCTGAGCCAATTAGGCACTAAGTAAATGGGCTTTCAAGCTTTTTGGCCAATCAGTGACTGAGTCTTTGTTTTATATTCTGGGAGGTTGGTATTTTACTTTGGGGCTCACTCATGGGAAGAATGTTTCTTTATGATTTGACCAGAGGAGACTCTGGGTAGACATTGTTAAAGAACCACCTCCCCTGCCCCACCCCGAAGTTTGAGAACCCAGATGTTGGTGCCTCCTGGTCTGGTAAATTGTTCTATTACTTTGTTTAGACAGTTGGAGCCCCATCTATTGGATTCTTTCTTAGATACTCACTTCTTTCTACTCATCTGCATTGTTTAATTAAAGTCAGATTAGTAACCTCTTTGAAGCTGTCTTTCCTTTAGAAAAACAGATCAAGAACCTGTGTTAGCAGCCCTTCTGTGTGCTGGTGTTATTGGTCTTACGCCTCCACTAAAGCTGCTAGTAGCATTTCTTGCTACATGTCCTGATGGAAAAATCTAGTGGCAATTAATGCTGATTCTCAGGAGAAAGAAGAGGACTGGATTTGTACATGTCGGAGTCAATTGCATAGATGTGGTAACTGAACTAGAGGAATAAGATCAGAGAGAGAGAACATAGAGAATGAAGAAGTTGTGAGGTGTATGTCTGTATTTAGATATTGGAATGTAGATGATGACCTAGCAAAGGAAATTGGCAAGGATGGGTCAAGCAGGTAGGAGAATCAGAAAAGATCTGTTGTTGTTACTGAGTCATTTCAGTTGTGTGCAACTCTTTTGTGACCCTATTTTGGGGTTTTCTTGACAGAGACACTTCTCCAGCTCATTTTACAGATGAGGAACTGAGGCAAACAGGGTTAAGTGACTTGCCCAGGATCACACAGCCAGTAATTGTCTGAGGTCAGATTCCAAACCCAGAGGTCTAAAGAGGAGAGAGTAACATCCCCTTCTCCTGGATAACAGTAACAAAAGCTTCACAAAAGTTAAGGCAGATGAGGACTGAGACAAGGCCATTGGATTTAACAAAAGAGATGTGATAATTTTGAATGATAAAGAGCTGAGGAAGCAGAGTCAAGAGAAGAATATACACAATAAATGCAGTAATGTGAACAAAAACAAAATTAAAAGGCATTTGAATTCAGATCAAATGGAATGACTGATAACAGATAACAGATGGTTAAACACATTTCCAGTCTTTGATGAAGAAGTAGGATTATGTGTACAGAATGTCACATATGCTACAAGACCTAGTGTTACATTGATCAGATTGCTTAACTTCTTGTTTCAAACGAGAGCTCTATGGAGCAGTGGAGGAAATGAAGATTGGTTGGCAAATAACTAATATAAAAAAATCAACAATATATTTTTTAAATAATTAAAATTATTTCAAGTGTAAGCAAAAGAATGTCTCATTGAGAATTCTCCCTGTCAGTACTTCAGTAGCAGTAGAATTAGATAGCATTTATTCAGCTCTTACACATACACCACTCACTCTCTCTCTCTCTCTCTCTCTCTCTCTCTCTCTCTCTCTCTCTCTCTCTCTCTCTCTCTCTCTCTCTTGAAAATTAGTAAGTTATATTGTGCTATGAGAAATGACAAGCAGGACGATTTCATAAAAATCTGGATAGACTTATATGACTTGATGCAAAGTGAAGTGAGCAAAACCAGAAGAACACTGTACAAACTACAGTAACTACAATAATGCACAAAGATCAGCTGTGAATGACTTAGCTATTTTCAGCAATGCAATGATCTAAGACAATTCCAAAGGACTCAGGATCTCCAGAAAAAGAACTGATAGAGTCTGAATGCAGGTCAAAGCATACTTTTTAAATTGCATTTTTCTTGACTTGTATTTTTTTCTTGAGTGGGGGGGATAATTTCTTCCACAATATGGCTAATATGGAAATATTTTTGGGGTTTTTTTTTTTAAATATTTATTTGTTTATTTAACTTTTTACATTCATTTTCACAAAATTTTGGGTTCCAAATTTTCTCCCCTTTTATCCCCTCCCCCCACTCCAATACACCAAGTAATCTAATTTTCCCTATCTCCAATCTGCCCTCTCTTCTGTCATCTCTCCCTTCTCTTGTCTCCATCTTCTCTTTTCTCCTGTACGGCCAGATGACTTTCTATTCCTCATTAACTGTATGTCTTCTTTCCTAGTTACAACAACAATACTCAACAGTTGTTCCTAAAACTTTGAGTTCCAAATTCTCCCCATCCCTCCCTTCCCACCCATTCCCTTTGGGAAGGCAGGCAATTCAATATAGGCCATATCTGTGTAATTTTGCAAATGACTTCCCTGATAGTCGTGTTGTGTAAGACTAACTGAATTACCCTCCATCCTATCCTACCCCTCATTGTTTCTATTCTGTCTTTTGATCCTGTCCCTCCCAAAGAGTGTTGACTTCAAATTGCTCCCTCCTCCCATTGCCCTCCCTTCCATCATCCCCCCCTTGCTTATCTCCTTCTCCCCCACTTTCCTGTACTGTAAGATAGGTTTTCATACCAAAATGAGTGTGCATTTTATTCCTTCCTTTAGTCGAATGTGATGAGGGTAAACTTCTTATTTTTTTTTCTCAGCTCTCCTCTTTTTTCCTCCACTAAAAATTCTCCTACTTGCCTCTTAAATGACATATAATTACCCCATTCCATTTCACCCTCTTTCCTCCCCCTACCTTTCTCTCTCACCATTTACCTTAATTTCTTTTAAGATACGGTCCCATTCTATTCAATTCTCTCTGTGCTCTCTGTCTCTGTATGTGTGTGCAAGTGTGTATGTGTGTGTGCGTGCATGCATGTACATGTGTGTGTGGTTCCACCAACTACCCAGATACTGAAAAGTTTTAAGAGTTACAAATATTGTCTTTCCATGTAGGAATGTAAACAGTTCACTTCTGGTAAGTCCCTTATGACTTCTCTTTGCTGTTTACTTTTTCATGCTTCTTCTCATTCTTGTGTTTGAAAGTCAAATTTTCTTTTCAGCTCTGGTCTTTTCATCAAGAATGTTTGAAAGTCCTCTGTTTCATTGAAAGACCATATTTTCCCCTGAAGTATTATACTCAGTTTTGCTGGGTAGGTGATTCTTGGTTTGAGTCCTAATTCCTTTGACTTCTGGAATATCCTATTCCACACCCTTCGATCCCTTAATGTAGAAGCTGCTAGATCTTGAGTTATCCTGATTTTATTTATACAATACTGGAATTGTTTCTTTCTAGCTGCTTGCAAGATTTTCTCCTTGAGCTGGGAACTCTGGAATTTGGCCACAATGTTCCTAGGAGTTTCTCTTTTTGGATCTCTTTCAGATGGTGATCGATGGATTCTTTCAATACTTATTTTGCCCTCTGGTTCTAGAATGTCAGGGCAGTTTTCCTCAATAATTTCATGGAAGATGATATCTAGGCTCTTTTTTTGATCATGACTTTCAGGTAGTCCCATAATTTTTAAATTATCTCTCCTGGATCTATTTTCCAGGTCAGTTGTTTTTCCAAGGAGATATTTCACATTCTCTTCCATTTTTTCATTCTTTTGGTTTTGTTTGGTGATTTCTTGGTTTCTCATAAAGTCATTAGACTCCATCTGTTCCATTCTAATTTTGAGAGAACTAGTCTCTTCAGTGAGCTTTTGAAGCTCTTTTTCCATTTGGCTAATTCTGCTTTTGAAAGCATTCTTCTCCTCATTGGCTTTTTGAACCTCTTTTGCCAATTGAGTGAGCCTATTTTTCAAGGTGTTATTCTCTTCAGCATTTTTTTGGGTCTCCTTTAGCAAGGTATTGACCCATTTTTCATACTTTTCTTGCATCTCTCTCATTTCTCTTCCCAGTTTTTTCCTCCACCTGTCTAACTTGATTTTCAAAATCCTTTTTGACCTCTTCCAAGGCCTGAGCCCACCCGACAACTCCCTGGGATGTCTGGGATACAGAGGCCCCAATCTCCACCTCTTTCCCTGATGGCAAGAATATTTCCTTGTCATCAGATCCGAAAGGCGGGATCATTTGCATCTGCTCAAAAAAGCTCTCTATAGTCTTATTTTTCTTCCCTTTTCTGGACATTTTCCCAGCCAGTTACTTGACTTCTGAGATTCCTGTCCACTCCCACCTAGATCCGCCCAGCTAGTGCTTGGGGTCTGAGATTCAAATGGGCTTTCCACAGAAGGCGTGGCTGCTATTCAATGTGAGCTTTGGTTCTGGTGCTGGGGTGGGGGCAGGGCCACCTCCCAGGCTCAGTTCCCTCAGGGGCTTTATGCAGAGACCTTCAGTAATGGAGCAGGTGGGGCAGGGCCATCTCCCAGGCTCAGCTCCTTCAGGTGGTTTATGCAGAGACCTTCAGTAATGAAGATCCTGCCTGCTGCTGGGGGAGTCCCGGGCCAACGCTGCACCGCTGCTGCCTCCACCACTTCCTGCCCCCGCCTCTGCCTCCCCCGCTTCCTCCCAAGGGGGCCCGAGCCACGGAGACACCCTGCTCCCCTCTCGGCCAGCCCAGACGTGTCTCTCACTGACCTGTAGAGTCTGTGGGCGGAGGGACCTTCCAGGCCACCGGAACTTCCATCCCTGAAGCCTGCTCCGATCTGCTCCTCTCGGCCGCATGGCCAGGGCAGCGCTGGGGTGAACTCCGCTTTCCAGGGTGCGACGGACCCTGGGGACAGCTCTCCAGGGCTCTCTGGAATGGAAATCTCTTCCACTGTGTTTCTGCACACCCTGCAGTGATCCAGAACTTGTGGGGAGCTCTTCTTACATTAAATCTATGGGCTGTGGGTTCGGAGCTCGCATACATGAGTCTTTCTACTCTGCCATCTTGATTCCGCCCCCTCTGGAAATATGTTGTGCATGACTGCACATGTATAATTTAAATCAACTTTCTTGCCTTCTCAAGAAGAGTTGAGAGGAGAGAATGAGAGAGAGAGAATTTGGAACTCAATTTTTTTTTTAAGTGTTCAAAATTGTTTTTACATGTAAGTTGAAAAAAATAAAATTTGTTGTAAAGCAAAATTTAGGACACTAGAAGTAATTAGTGTCATGTTCTGTGTGTCTCCATTTGAAAAATATCAAGTGAGAAACTCAGGTCTTAAATCTAGTACCACTTTAATGTCAAATAGATTGGCCAAAGAAACCTGTGTCTTCAGGTCCTAAGCAGTGTGCTGGGTAGGCTATCAAAGTATATGGGCAGGTTTGATGAACTTGCTTCTGAAAGTGCCTAGTGAAATGGAATGCAGTGCTGCTCTCCATCTCAGAGAATACACAAATATACAAAGACTATTTCCCATCTGCTGACCTCAAGTTGAACAAATGGCTACTGAGTTGGAACTGTGCATGTACTTAAAAGGAATTAACCAACTGCATTTAGTTTCTCTCTCTTCTCTACTGCCTGGTTGCTTTCCACTGAGGAAGCAAGGACTATTACAAGCCTTTGGGTAGAAAGAGAAAGCAGCAGCCTACTCTCATTACCTACATGTACATGAAGCCATAAATATATGGTCCTATTGTTATTTCTGTACCTATATTGTATCTATTCTTTCTAGCTTTAGATGAGTATTAATAACAGAATAGACAAGGCTATGATTATGTCAGCTTCAAAAGTGAGGTGCCAGAAATATAGTGATGGGAAAATATTCCAAAATTTGCAGACTTCTGATACGAATTAATTCCATAGTCAAGATACTGAACCTAAAGGCAAATGGTCAACTTTGTCCATCTGCCATGCCACATTTAGAAGTAAATATAGTGGGGCAAACACTATGGAATGATTGCCTTAAGGATAAACTCACTCTCCCCAGGAACTATGGTGGTATAAGGGAGAATTTGTCACCCCCTGGTGCTGAAGAAAAAATATACTTCTGTTTATATGATATCTTCTCAGTAAATATCCCATATAATAGCTATTTGATGTTAATTGATAGATATTTATTAAATACCTACTATGTCCCCCCTGCACTGTGCTAAGTGCTAGGAATACAACTATGAAAAATAAACTATCCCTACCTTGTAATAAAGGAAGACAATGCACAAAAAATAAAAAAAATCTGAGAAGTGGGTCAGGGGAACAAGGAGCAAGGAGGGAGGTGTCTGACAGGAGGGAATGATGAGATTTTCCCAATGAATATTCTAGGACATGGTGGAAAAGTCAGAGAAGTCCCAAAGTAGAGCAGTCAGGTGAAAAATGGTTCAACAATGGTAGCATGCCAAGCACTGATGATTAATCATTAAGGAAAACAAATCAGTAGGGAGACTCAAGCTGACAGCATGAAAAAATGTCCTCAAGAGTACCCCTAGAGGAGATGTAGCCTTTCTCTATCAGACCCAACTCAGCAGTGCCAGTGGGAACAGGGATAAGGACCCTCAGAACTTATAAAAATGAAATCTTAAGAAATACCAAGGAGAAAAGTAACATCACAAAAACATGAACTTGTTCAATGTAAAAAAGCCTTATCATTCTCTAGCTTACCTTCCAGAGGATACATATGACCAAGATATTATTTTTAAATAAAGTATGCACATTTTCTGAATATTAATGTTTATTATTTATTTCCTCACAATTATTTGGATTTATGAGAGGCTAATTTTGCAAGTCCTTTTCTTTTTTAAATAAGTATTTTATTGATGCATTTCTTAAAAATTGCTGTCATATACCAGTAATTTCTTCCCCTCATTCACATAAAAACGTCCTTAATGACAAAGAAGTACAGTTAAGCAAAAATAATTATTAAAGCAATAAGCATGTGTACTGAGTTATGTTTCATTCCACGTCTACAGTCTACTACCTCTCTGTTAAGAGGAGTGAAGTATGATTTTCCTTTATATGCTAAAAAGTCCTGACTGCTTAGAATTCTGATTTAACATTGTTATCATCATACAAATCCTTCTCCACTCTTTCCTTACTTCATTCTCCTCCAGTTCATCCTAGTCTTCCCAGTGTTTTTTGCTTTCTTCTTATTCCTCATTTTCTACAGCACTACCATTCCCCTGTTTATATGCCATAATTTGCTCAACCATTCCCCAGTTAATGGCCACCCACTTTGCTTTAACGTTCTTTGCTACCAAAAAAAAAAAAAAGTACATCTATAAATACTTAGCATATATGGGGTAGGGATTCTGTCTTTGACCTCCTCAGGACATATGCCCAAATTGTGGTCTTTCAGCAGGATAGAGGAGAAAGTAAATACAATTTTGGTGATAACATAGTTCCAAATTGTTCTCCAGAATGGTTGGATGAATTCACAGTTCCCCCAATACTCTTGTGCAACTCTTGAATGGACCTTATTTATAGTACTCGTTGAGGTATTTCTTTTTTCTTCATTTAGCTCTGACCATGTCTTCCATTCCTGGACTGTGATAAAAAGGGCAGCCAACATATTTTGTGACTGTTGACTGTGGTCAGGGTAAGAACCCTCATTGCACTCTAAGGTTACTCCTATGGCCTTGGGGTTTGGCCATTCTTATTGCTCTTGCAGCAAGAGGTAGCTTGTATGACTCTAAAGAGTCATCTGACCCTACCTTCTCCAGCTGGGAGAATTGGGATGCTGCGGCTTTGTGGTGGTCAAAGAGTGGCTTGGAGGAGCCTCAGAATTGGCTTGTCACATTATACTGAAAGTTAATAAGACTGTGGCTTAATGAGTCATTCAGCACCCCATCAGGAGTAGTCCTGACCCTTCGCTGATGAAGTAATTTTCCACAGTCAAGTCATACACAAGTCACATTCACCACAAATCTCAGGAGTTGATGTTTCTCAAAATACTACCCACAAAAAAACTTTTTCACAGAATCAGAAATTCACACATTAGATTCAGAGCTGTAAGGGTCCAAAGAGGCCATCTAACTGAACCTTCTCATTTTACAGATGAGGAAAGTGAGGCCCATGGAAATGAAGTAATTTCATCAAGGTTGGACCTTGGAAGATGTCTTCTAAAGTCCCTTCCAACTTTTAATCTAAGTTTCTATGTGGTGTCCTAGGTAGTTTTCTACCTTGCCTAGTTCTTATCCTGGGCCTATTGGAGAGAAAACCTAAATGTATAAACCAGGGTGGAGAACCTGTGACCCCAAGGCCTCATGTGGCCTTCTAGGTCCTCAATTGCAGCTCTTTGACTGAATCCAAACTTCACAGAACAAATCCCCTTAATAAAAGGATTTGTTCTGTACAACTTGAATTCAGTCAAAAGACCATACCCAAGGACTTAGAGGGGCACATGTGACCTCAAGGCCTCACCCCTGGTATAAACTGAAGTACAAGGCAGTTCTAATCCAAATTTCTTCAAGGCATCAGTCTCAAAATATCCTTTCACTATCCTTAGCTAACCAAGAGAAGATAATTACATGCTGACTTGCCTCATAGAGGAGCTATGGATTTATATTTCCAGAGACAAGGACTTCATCATAATTGTTAAAGTATAGTATCAGCGAAGAAAGGAGTATTTTAAATAATGAAAATTATTTGCCACTCTAAAAGCATGAAGCTCACTTTAAAATAATAATAGTAAAACCCCACCTAAGCTATTTAAGAGAAGACTTGGGAGAAGGGAAACATTATTTTTTTTCCTCTATTCCTAATTTTCACTTCAATTTCCAGTCCTTTTTTCCCTTTCCTCCCCTCCAAGTGTGTGAAACCTACTGTGGCCTCACTTTCCTATTTTCAAAATCTTGGCATGGGTATTCAATTCCAATTGATGCTACTCTTGGATCTACTCTTGTATCTACTCTTGGATTCCTATGCCCTTGTTCTATTACCTGTCATCCCTTTCCAATGCAATACTAGGTTACCCACCATCCAAACTCTCTGGTCCTAATTGAGCATTGCTGAATTGATCTACTCCAAGTTTCTATTGGCTTTCACTCACACAAAGAACTCTTTGACCTTCCTTGACTGATCCTGTTACAGACAGCCAGTGAATGTAATGTTTGAGGATTTTCAAGAAAGTCAGACTAGCTGGAATGGAGAATACATGACGGAAAGCAAAATGTAAGAAGACTGGAAAGGTAGAAAGGGGAAAAATTGTGAAGAGCTTTACATGCCCAAAAGAGGATATTATATTTGATCTTGGAAATAATAGGGGTCTAATGAAATTTATTGAGTGGGTAGATGATACTGCTTTAAGATGTATTTTGAGAAAATTATCTTGACAGTTAAAAGGAGAATGAACTAGGAGTGAAAAGGTGGGAAGACTAAATGGAAGATTTGATAGTCCAGATGGAAAAATGATGAAAGCCTGCATTAGAGTAGTGGCTGTGTAAATGAAGAGGAAGGTACAAATACAAGGGATGATATGATGGGAGACACAAGAGGACAATTGTCAAATTGTCAAACAAGAAGATAAATGGATAGTATATGAGTATGAATGAGGAGATGAGGATGACACTAAATCTGGATGTTTAGAAGGATGATAGTGCCCTTGGTAGGAGGAGTTGGTGGGAGTGGGATGGGTGGCTGGAGGATAATGAGCTCTATTTTGTACATGTACATGTAAGATGCCTATGGGACATTCAATTTGAGATGTCTAAGAGTTAGGTGGTAATTCCATATTGGAGCTCAAGAGAGTAGTAGAACTGGTTATATAGAACTAGGTATCTCCTACATAGAGATGATCATCGAACCCATATGAGATAATGAGATCATCAAGGGGGGTGTTATAGGAGAAGAAAGAAAAGCTGAGAACAGAGTGCTTGGGGAACTCACTATTGATGAATGTGACCTGAATGAAAGTTCAGCAAAAGAATCTGCAAAAGTGTGAGAACCAGGCAAAATGAAGCACAGACATACAAATACAAACAAACAAATAAAAAACTAGAGGAGAGAGTATCCAGGGGAATAGGATAATCAACAGTTCTAAGGCTTCATAGAGGACAGGAAGGATGATGACTCAGAAAAAGCATTAGATTTGGCAATTAAGAGATCATTGGTTATTTTGGAAAGAACAGTTTCAGTTAATCTGATGAGAGTAAAGGCCAAATTATAGGCCAAATTAAAGGCCAAAAATGAATGAGAGGAGAACTGGTGGTACTGAATGTTGCTGGCTTTTGCAAAGAGTTTAGCCATGAAGAGGAGGAGAGTTATAATAGAGACGGTCAGATTGAACGAGGGTTTTTTTTTAAGGATGGAAGAATTTGTAGGCAGCAGGGAAATATTCAGTAGATACAAATTAAAGATTATTTATGAGAGAATGGGGATGGAAGAGGGGGCAGTCTGCTACAGAAGACATGGTGGAATGAGATCAAATGTACCTAAAGAGGAGTTGACCTTGGCGAGAAGTGCCATGTCTTTGTGTAAAATAAAATATAGTGGGGAAAATACCTGAATAATATGAAATGAAGAGGGAGGAAGGAGAGGGAGCTCTGAGAGCAAAGCTTCCATTTTTGTGCTCAGCTGAGAAGGTGGGAGAAGGGGACACCCCAGGAGCCACTGTGATGAACGGTTATCAGTTAGGAAGATAAAGATTGCCTTGCTGCTGTGAGGATTTGGATGAGATTATGTAACAAATTTATAATGAGTCTAGTCAACAAAGTTTTGTGATTTTATCCATCTGTGTCCAGTAGCACGTAAATAAGAGCAAAGGCAGTGGATGGTGCATGTAATTCAAGGCATGATAAGATATGATTGGTGATATGACAAGGAAGCAAAGGATTCAGTGTGTAAGATGATATAGTGTTGAATTAATTTACCAAAGGATAGACGTAGGGAAAAGAGTGTAGCTTGTATAGGGATGATGAACTGGGAAAGAAGTGAGGAGTGGAAACACCAGAGATCTTAAAGAGGATGAAAAACAGGTACCCAAATATTTATGACAGAGAGAGGAATGGAATGCTCAAGGATTATGATCAGATGAAGTCGTGTTAGAGTTTGTTAACATGCAAGTGGAACACTTGTGGTTTATGACAAGATCAAAGATCTGATCATTTATCTGTGTAGCTGAGGTGGAAGGGAGTAGTTCACCAAATTTAGTAAAGGAGGAATTGAGAAGTTAGAATACTTGAGCAAGTATCAATATCTATGTCAGTCTCTGAGTTCAAGGGAAACAGTTGGGGTAGAAAGATAATGACCTAATCACTGAACTCCATGAGAAAGAAGGAAAAATATCATGAGTGTTGATGGGTAATAGAATGTTGATTGGGTATAAATTTTAATTGAATGAACCTCAAGAGAGACAAGGTTACTGAGGGATGGTAGAAGTAGGAAAGCCTGGATATGACAATTGAAAGAAAGGAATATTGATACCCCTTGGCATGACCAGTGTGTTGGGTGAAAGTATTAAAATTGTGACCAGGGATGTGGTGTCAGCAGGAGAGAGCCAGCTCTCATTCAGATTCAGGAGAAAGAGGAAGTGGGAAAGGAAAAGGCTTAAGGTGAAAGCGAGTTTGTTCATTATGAAGCAAGCATTCCAGAGAGCACAATAGAAGCACAAATAGCATTTCAGAGAGTAGATCTGAAATGGGAAAGGGCAAGGAGGGGATGTTGAGGGGAGTGGGAGTAAAGAAGCAAGCAGTGGAGAGTGGGGAATGATATTTGTACAAAGCCAGTGGTTCATAATTATTGGGATGGATGAATGCTAACAATGAGGGATGAGCCAAGGCCTAGTGGCAGTGACTAGAGAGAGGTCCTTTGAGAGAGGGAGGTAATTAGATTGTTCCCTTCATCAAGGCCCAACCAGGCAAGAGATAGTGATGTATCTTGCAAGGTCCAGAATAACTTGCTTCATAGCAGGCAGAAGTAGGTGAAGGTATGACCTGAAAGAGTTCTAAGAGGACTCAGGAGCTGGCAGTTAAGGATATTCTGAAAAGTCTGCGAGGCACTGGAGAAGACCTTGGGACAAGTCAGAGGCCAGGGCTCCCTAGTGAAAGCTCTGGAGCAAAGAGGTCAGAGGCAAATGGCCTGCATCTGCAGCTAACACAAGGTTCTCTCAGGAGGATGTTCTTCTCCCCAAATTCATACCTGAAGTCTTGAAATCATACCCTACTTTTTCCTCCTTTTTTCTGCATCATATGGAAAGAAGTTCTCATTGTGGAAGCCAAGCCCTCCATTTATGCCCTTGCTCCCTTCTTCTCCTGTCTCATCCAAAAGAAGGTTCTCTCCTCTCTTTAGATATTTCACCTGCTGCCTACAAGTATGCCCAGGGTCCCATTTCCCTACAAAAAACTTCATTTGATCCCATCATTCTTTCAAACTATTGTTCTATATCTCTCCTTTTCATCATAACAATTAGAAAAGGCTATTTGGCTAAACTCTGCCTCCTCTTCCTTTCTTTTCATTCATTTCTCAACCCCTTGCAATCTGGTTTATGACCTCATCTGTCCAACTGAAACTGCTCTTTCCAAAGTTACCAAAGATCTCAATTGCTAAATCCAAAAGCTTTTTTTAGTCCTTGTCTTTCTTGACCTCCCTAAAGCATTTGACAATACTGATTGTGTTCTTTTCCTAGATAATCTTTCCTGCCTGTATAAGGCTTTTCTCTCCTACTTCACCTCCCACTTATGTGGTCTTTAGTCTCCTTTGCCAGTCCACAGTTGAAATGAAACAAAGATGCCATCAAGTCCAACCCTCTCATTTTACAGCTGAAGGAACTGAGGCCCAGGAAAGTCAGATAATTTGCCTAAGGTCGCAAAGATGGTAAAGGACAGAACCAAAATTTGAATTAAAATTTTGTGACTCCATGTTTAGTCCTTTTGCTGCTCTACTGTGCTCTGAGTTCACTTGGCACTTTTATACAGATAAGTCCCACCTCTGAATAGCCAACTTGATCTCTCTCAGCTTCTATAGTAGTAAATCAATCTCCTATTGGAAATCTCCAGTGGAATATGCCATAGACTCAATGCCTTGCCACTGGACTCTGAAGGACCAAATGAAGTTGATGACTTTGTACAGCTCTGCCTCACCTAAACTCAATTCATGAGCAAGCTGAGATATCACCCTCATGATGTCATTGTTCCTCTTTGAAAATGAAGGAAGAGCAACAACTGCCACCATCACCAAAATGGAACTTATTCTTCCACCCCAACCTCAAAGAGGATTGGGTCCAACTCTGTCGCTTCCTACCTGCATAACATCAGTCAAGTTGCTTAACTTTCACGAGACTCAGTTTCTTCATCTGTAAAATGTAAACTAAATTAGACTCTGAGGTCTCTTCTAGTATTAGATCTATGATTTCATGATCCTAATTTTTATTAAGGTCAACACCGCCCTTCCAACCAACCACCTTTGCAACCTTGGTGATATCTTCAACTTTTCTTTCTTCCTTACCTGCCATACCCAGGGATGTGCTAGTAAATGTTTAATAACTACCTCTCTTGTGGGGAAAAAAATGTATGAACAACACATTTTTTTATTTTTTATTTTAATTTAATATTTTATTTTCCTCAATTAATTGTAAAAACAATTTTTATCATTCATTTTTAAAAAATGTTTTGCGTTCCAAATTCTCTCCCTCTTTCTTCCCTCCCCCCCATTAAGAAGTCAAACAATTTGATTTAGGTTATACATGTGCAGTCATGCAAAACATATTTCCATATAACACACTTAAATAAGAACTGTGTTATTCATATTTCCTCTGTCAGTTTCTTAAGTGATGGAGTTGTCTCAGATATTGACAAACCATGGCCTGAAGGCCAAAGCAGACCCATTACCTATTTTTATAAAATGTCCTTGAGCTAAGAATTGTTTTTACAATTCTAAATATAATATAACTTGATTTTAAAATGTAAAACCCAGAGCTGTACAAGAACAGGACTCTGGCTGGGTTTAATTTGCTGACCTCTGGTTAGACAACAAACAAAGCAGGAAATCAAACTTTGATTTACAGACAGCATTTGCTGATTTCAAAGGCTTAAGTGCTTACAGTGAAAACTGCAGCACACCCCTGGCCAAATTCCATAGAATCTGCCTAGTTGTTTTTCAATTGTGTCCAATTCTTTGGGACCCCATTTGGGATTTTCTTGGCAAACATACTGGAGTCGTTTGCCCATTTCCTTCTCAAGCTCATTTTATAGAGGAGGAAACGGAGGCAAACAGGGTTAAGTGACTTGCCCAGGGTCACACAGCTAGTACACGTCTGAAGACACTGAATTCAGGTCTTCTTGACTATAGGCCCAGCACCTATCTACTGTGCATATAGCTGCCCTTAGAATATACACGTGTGTATGTGTAGCTAGATGATACAGTAGATAGAACACTGGACCTAGAATCAGGAAGACCTGAATTCAAATCAAATCTGGCCTCAGATGCTTACCTGCTGTGTGACCTTGGCAAGTCATGTAACCCTGTTTGCCTCAGTTTCCCCATGTGTAAAATGAACTGGAGAAGGAAATACTAACCAACTACTATATCTTTGCCAAGAAAACCCCATATGGGGTCACAAAGAGTCAAACACATCTGAACAACAACAAATACACACAGACATACATACACACACACACACACACATACACACATACAATATGCCTTTTTCTAGTTGCATAGCCGCACACCCAGCCTCCTGACTTTGGCCTTCATCAACTCTTACCGGAGCTCTTGCAATGGCTTCCTAACTGGGATTCAGCTTCCAGTCTGTCTCTTTCTTAATCTATTTTCCACACAAATGCCAAAAATAATCTTCCTGAAAAGCAAGTCTGACCTTGCTTAGAAACCTCACTGCTTCCCTATTGCTTCTAGGATAAAACAGACTCCTCATCTTGGCATGAAACAGCCTTTACAATCTGGCTCCAGACTGCCCTTCGAGGCTTATTTCACATTACTCACCTTGATGTAAGAATCTAAATTCTTGCCCAACAAATCTTCTGTTGCTCGGGGTCAGTATTCCATCTCTCACCTCCATACCTTTCTACGACTCCCCTTTTTACCTCAGTCTCTTAAAATCTCCCTATCTCTTTCAAAAATCAGCTTAAGTGCAACATGCTAAGGAGATGTCCCTTAGGTGAGCAGTGTCCTCTACCTCCTCAAATTATCATGGATATCTTTATCTACGTACACATGACATTTTCCCCATTCCCAATAGTAAACTCCTTGAGGACAAGGCCAATTTTTCATTTTGTCTTTGCATGCCTGCCAATAAGTACATGCCTTCAACACAGCTGGTCCTGAATAAATTGTTGCAATGGATACCAGAGAAAGGCATGAGTAACAAACAGAAAACTCAACTTTGGAACATCAAAGAGAGTAATCCTGTGGTGGATTTACAGTCAGCAACTGAGGTTTCTTGGGAAATCAACTTCGTTTCAAAGGAAAAAATTCTCACTTCTACCTTCACAGAGCTTGGTTACGCCAAGTATGATGGCTCAGCAGCAGCCTACATCAGAGAAGGAGAGGATAGTTTGCTGATGGTGCTCCAGGAGCTGCACACCAAAATGGTAAAGTTAAAGTTGTAAAGGGCCAGTGGACACAAGCCATTGGCAGACACCTTGTGACCAGGCTATAGCCATTAGGATAAATATATCATCTTCCCCCCAGGGAAGGCAAGGCAGTGGTCACAATGGATAAAGGCTCCAGGAGAGGAAAAAGTACCTTTGCTCAGGAAATTAATTTAGTGATTGGTATCAGATGCCATTACGAAAACAGCTCTATATTCAAATGGGATTACCTTGGTCAAATTAACTCCATTCAAGGTGAAGAGGAAGGTCAGAAACTTTAAAACCAAAATTTTCTAGGGTCCTATTTGATCCAAAGACTTAAAGCTGGAAAGAACCTTAAATATCATGGGTTTTTGGATTGGGAGCTGGAAGGGAATTTGAAGGACAACTGGTTCAACACCCTCATTTTTCAGAGAAACAACAGGTCAAGCAGCCTAAGCAAGATCACACAGCATAGCTAGTACTGGGATTTAAAAGTAAGTCCTCTGAAAATCATAGAATATTTGAAATAGCATAGCACACTGGAAGTAGTGATGGACTTGGAATTTGGAATTAAAGGACCTTCCTGGGTTTGAAGTCCAACTCGTGTGACTTGGGGCAAATCATTTACTGTCTCTGGGCTTCAGTTTCTTCAAGTGGAAAATGAGAGCATTGAACTAGTTGCCTATGGTCCACTTGGTCCAAGCTGTATGTGTACGGACCCTCTAAAACATCCCAACCAAGAGGTCATCAAGGCTTTGCCAGAAAACCCCTAGTTAGGAGGAGCACCACAAAGTAGTTAATTAATGTACTGTTGGACAATGATGTTAAGTGCCTTTAAGTCAAAACATCTGCCTCCCCACAACCTCAGAGGCCATTGTTCTGATCTCTTTCCCTGGATACCAATAAAATAAGCCTAACCTCTCTTCCACATGATGGACTTTCAAAATTAAAAATAGATATTCCATCCCTCTTGTTTCCTTTGAGATAAATAGCCTCAATTCCTTCAGCCAGTCTTCCCATGGATACTCTCCCCTCTCTGGGTTTTTGTGATATTACTCTCTCCTATTTTTGTTTTAATTTTTCCTATCTGTCTGACCATTTCATCTCAGCCTCCTTTGCCAAGTTATCATCCATATCACCCTCCTAACTGTGGTTCATGCCCAAGTTTCTGTTCTGAACCCTCTTCTCTCTATGCTTTCTTTCTCTTGGTGTCTTCATTATCTCCTATAAGGTTTATTATCTCTATGTAGACCACACACACACACACACACACACCATATGAATGTATGTATATGCATACATTATACTATATATGCACTATATTATATAGAGAGAGCAATATATACACATACTATATTATATATTTACTTAATATATTGTATTTACATGTACTGTATTATGTATATGTGCTATATTATATAAAAATGCTATACATATATCATGTGTCTATACATATATGTATATATATGCACCACATAATATGTATATTAGTGTATATTTTGTTTGTCCAATGTTGCCAATCTGCATATTAGAAACATTTTAAACTGGATTTCCCAGAGACATCTCAAACACATATTCAAAATAGAATTCATTATTTTCACCCCAAAACTTATACTTGTTAAAAAATTTTACTGTTTCTGTTAAAGACACCACCATTGTTTGAGCTTCCCAAGTTTCACTCTCCATCACCCACATATCCATTCAGTGGCCGAATCTTGCCATTTTTACCATCTGCTGTATCCCACCTCTTTTTTTATTCTCACAAAATCATTACCTTATCCCTCATCACCTCTCACCCACACTATTGCAATGGCCTCTTAATTGGTTTCCCTGTCTCTCTAATCTATTCTCCACACAGCCATCAAAGTGATTTTTTCCCCAAGCACAGGTGAAACAATGTCATTCCTCAACTCAATAAATTCCATTGGTTCCCTATGCCCCCAGAAGAGGGGTTCTTAAACTGGGGTCTGTGAACTTAGACGATGGATAGATAAATGGATAGATGGATAGACAGATAGATGGATAGACAGATAGATGGATAGATAGATAGATGAGAAACACACATACATATATACACATGTCTACATATATACATATCTATTTTAACTATATTTTCAATGTACTTTGTTCACTTTGTAACTCTATGTATTTTATTTTATGCATTTAAAACCATTGTTCTAAGAAAGGTTCCACAAGACTACCTAAGAGGCATGTCACATAAAAGGTTAAAAAAGCCCTGCCCACCATTAAAATACAAACTCCTCTGCTTTGCTCTTCATGATCTGGTCCCATCACATCTTTCAGGACTCATTATACATTAATCCCTTTTCCTTTCTCTATAATCCAACCAAATTGCCCTTTCTTCGTCACACAAGTATCCTTCAGCCATCTCTGAATATTTTCCCTGGCTATCCTTAATGCCTGGAATGTATGCCTTCCTCATTTCCACCTCACAGAATCCCTCTCTTCTTTCAAGATGCTTCTCAAATATCATCTATCTAAGAAGCCTTTCTGGATCCTCTCAATTGCTAGAAATCTCCCTCTCTAAAACTTTGCATTTTTTGTGTGTTGATTCTACATATGTTTATTCTTTGTATACTTATACATATGCATAGTCTATTTTGATAGAATATATGCCCCTTGAAGGGCAGTGAGGTGGCACAATGGATAGAGAGTCAGGCCTGAAATCAGGAAGAGTTATCTTCTACTCCAGCCTCAGAAACTTACTAGCTGTGTGACCCTGGGAAGTCACATCACTCTGTTTGCCTCAGTTCCTCAGCTGTGTGTGTATTCGTCCTTCGTTGCTGAAGAAGACCATGCCATCAGAAAAATGATGACATGACTTGCATTTGACTTTGTTTTGAATGAGGGAGGGCTGTGCAGGTCACCAACCTCACTTCCCCTCCAGAGCCATCTGAATCCAGGTGACTGGAGATGACCCAGGATGAGGCAATTGGGGTTAAGTGACTTGCCCAAGGTCACACAGCTAGCTAATGAGTGTCTAGTGTCTGAGGTGAGATTTGAACTCAAGTCCTCCTGACTCCTGCACTGGTGCTCTATCCACTGCACCACCTAGCTGCCCCATATTTAGAATTAGCTCTCAGGTAATGGGACTAGTCCTCAGGACCTGGCCTTCCTCAGCTGTAAAAATGAGCTGGAGGAGAAAATGGCAAAGCACTCATATCTTTGCCAAGAAAATAGGGTCACAAAGAGTCAGAATGACTGAAATGAGTCATCTTCCCTCTCTAATCTATTCTTCACACATATATCAAAGTGATTTTCCCCAAACATAGACGAAACCATGTCATTCCTCTGCTCAATAAATTCCTGAAGACTCCCTATTGCCCTCAGAATAGGGGTTCTTAACCTGGGGTCTGTGAACTAGATGATAGATGATAGATAGATAGATAGATAGATAGATAGATAGATAGATAGATAGATAGATAGATAGATAGATAGATAGATAGATGATAGATAGATAGATAGATAGATAGATAGATAGATAGATAGATAGATAGATAGATAGATAGATAGACAACAAAAACCCCCTGAAAGTAGGGATTGGCTATTTTTCGTTCGATCTGTATCCCCAGCGCTTGGTGGAGTGCCTGGCACAGTCAGCCCTTAGCAAACGTTTGCGGACGATCACCTTGCATGGTCCCAAGGCACTTTGCCATCTGACCACTCTACCTTGTCAGTGTTTTTCCTAACATATGCCGAATGAAAAACAAGACTCCACATGTACTAAGAGTAGGGCAGAGCAAAGCGTCATCTCCCATGTTTGGACACTGTATCATCCGCTCGTAGGCTCTTATATTTAAAGTTGGAAGGGACCTTAAAGGCTATCTAGTGCAGTTCCCTCATTTTAGAGATTAATTAACTGAGACACAGAAAGGTTGAGTGTTACCTGCTGGAGATTAACTGTAATAAGTAGCGGAGCTGGAATCTGGAGTCAGATCTCACAGGCTTGCAAAAGGCACGAGCATGAGCAGATCACTGCAAATCGGGGCTTCGTTTATTGATTGGCCAGACTCAATAAGGTATTAATAATAACTCCGATTAGACTTAAAAGGGTGTTTGCATACAGGTTTGTTTTTCTTTTTCTTGGAGAGTTGGTCTTAAATATTTACCCTTTATACAATACAAGAATACCCTTGTATTGATCTAGAAATATTACTTGAGCTCAGCCTGCCTGCAGTAGAGGGCTTATGAAAGGAAGTCATCATTAGACTGAAGGCCTGATGACACTCTCTCTCTCTGTGTCTCTTCTCTCTCTCCCTCTCTCTCTCTCTCTCTCTCTCTCTCTCTCTCTCTCTCTCTCTCTTTCTCTCTATCTCTCTCTCTGTCTCTCTCTGTGTCTCTTCTCTCTCTGTCTCTCTATCTCTCTCTCTTTCTCTGTCTCTGTCTCTCTCTCTCTGTCTCTCTCTGTGTCTCTTCTCTCTCTGTCTCTCTATCTCTCTCTCTTTCTCTGTCTCTGTCTCTCTCTCTCTGTCTCTCTATCTCTCTCTGTCTCTCTCTGTGTCTCTTCTCTCTCTCTTTCTCTCTCTCTCTCTATCTCTCTCTGTCTCTCTCTCTGTGTCTCTTCTCTCTCTCTATCTCTCTGTCTCTCTCTGTGTCTCTTCTCTGTCTCTCTCTCTCTTTCTCTCTCTCTGTCTCTTCTCTTTCTCTCTCCCTCTCTCTTTCTCTCTCTCTGTCTCTTCTCTCTCTCTTTCTCTCTCTCTGTCTCTTCTCTCTCTCCCTCTCTTTCTCTCTCTCTGTCTCTCTCTTTCTCTCTGTCTCTTCTCTCTGTCTCTCTCTCTGTCTCTCTCTCTCTCTGTCTCTCTCTCTGTCTCTCTCTCTGTCTCTCTTTCTCTATCTCTCTCTGTCTCTCTCTGTCTCTCTCTGTGTCTCTTCTCTCTCTGTCTCTCTCTCTGTCTCTCTCTCTCTTTCTCTCTCTGTCTCTTCTCTCTCCCTCTCTCTTTCTCTCTCTCTGTCTCTCTCTGTCTCTGTCTCTCTCTCTGTCTCTCTCTCTTTCTCTCTCTCTCTGTGTCTTCTCTCTCTGTCTCTCTCTCTTTCTCTCTCTCTTTCTCTCTCTCTCTGTCTCTCTCTTTCTCTCTCTCTGTCTCTGTCTCTCTCTGTCTCTCTGTCTCTCTCTGTCTTTCTCTCTGTCTCTCTCTGTGTCTCTCTCTCTTTCTCTCTCTCTGTGTCTCTTCTCTCTCTGTCTCTCTTTCTCTCTCTCTCTCTCTGTGTCTCTTCTCTCTCTCTGTCTCTCTGTCTGTCTCTCTGTCTCTCTCTTTCTCTCTCTCTGTCTCTCTCTTTCTCTGTCTCTCTCTCTGTGTCTCTCATAATGTTAGACAAAATTAAACTTTTTCAAAACTCATAGCACCTTGAGTCCAGATAACATAATATAGCCCTCATACTTTAATTATTTTAACAAATAATCCATAACAACAAATTAGGAAACCCCTTAAACTGTTCTTTAAGGTCTTCCATAAACCCCAGTAAAATATGTTACCCTACTAGAGAGCAGACTGCTTTAAAGAAAGGATTACTTAACTTTTTGTTACTGGCCCCTCAGTCTTAGCACAGTTCCTAACACATCTTTTTCCCATGAATATGATTTCACTGATCTAGGAAACTCCCAGTAAGGAACCTCTTCCACTAGTATAGATGGGCACTCATTCTGAAATTTATGGAATCAGATGGTTGCCTGTGACCTTGAGAGAGTAAGTGACTTGCCCAGAGTCACATAGCTAGTAGACACCAAAAGCAGAATTTAAATCTAAATCATCCTGACTCTGAGACCAGCACTGTGTCCATAATCCATACATCCACTTCTTCCTGGCACATCGTGGGTGCTTTAGCAAGCAATAGTGGATTCTTCTCGCTAATTTCACTGATCTCACCATTTATTAATTTGTCGTTATTCAGTCATTTTTTCAGTCATGTCTCTATCATCATTTTTCATCTAGAATCAAGTAATTCTCCTTGTTATCCCTCTAGTACACACACACACACACACACACACACACACACAACATATACACACAATTGCAAGGTGTGAATACCTCCACTTGTAATGATGTATCAGTAAGCACCCCAACATACACAGGAGGGCCCGCTACCACAGGTTCTTTGATCTGCTTCTCTAAAAGGAAAGGCAATTTTTGAGGGGTCAACAATCACTTTAATCAAGCACATATGTCATTCCTTTAATCAAACACATATATCATTCACCTAGTTCAGGGGAGTCAGCACCCTGAACTTCAGAGAAAATACAGTGAAACCAAAGATCAACAGACATGGCTTCTTCTGTCTGACCATAATCAATACATATATCACAAATCAACATACAGGTCCAACTGTCTGACCATAGTTACCAGAGAGGTAAGCACCAACATCTGGGTTTTCAAAGTGGGGAGAGAAGGGGGAGCTGCTTAATAGCTTCCCAGAATCGCTCATCTGGCACACAAAACTTCTTCCGAAAACTAAACCCCAGTGTAAAACTACACCTCAGAGTCTTTACATGCTTCTTAGAGCCAGAGGGCATCATATCCCTTGAGAACCAGTGTCTCATTAACAAAAGGTGTGGATCTTCCTACAAATCTTCCCAAGCCCAACCATAGGTGGGAAAGATCCTAGTTAATCTCATTATTCAGAGGCATTATACTTCTTGGTATAAACAGAAACAGCTAAAGATCTACCTCGCAAATGACCTTCCAGCTTCCACTTTGCCTATCTGTATTCCTCAAGTTTTTCTTTAAGGCTTGGTTTAAACTTGAAACCTTTCTAAATGTAAAGCTCACCCTGCACAGATTATGCTCCTTGTGCTATAATCATTTGAACTTGCTTCTATGTTGTTTTATGATTTTCCCCCTATGCATATGTTCTGTCTCTCCAACCACATCCAAGATTACTTGATTGAAGGAGGATGCCATTTTCTATTTCTTTGGTTAACTCTGAACATACACACACACACACACACACACACACACACACACACACATACACACACGCATACACATATACATGCAAGCAAGCATGCACATTCTTATACAGAGCTCCACTGAATTTGAAGCTTCTCTGAGCCTACTTAATTTTTTTATGAAACCACATATTCTAGTCATGGAAGATAGCTCAGTCTTGGAACCTGAAAATGGACTCCAACTGAAAGAAATTGGGTAGAGGAAAAGACTTTTCTTCAGTGTATGGGCAGCTTTAGGTCTTGGGGCCATTTGTACACTGCACTCTAGGACAGTCAGAGTGCAAAATACAAAGGTGGGACATTGATTGTCCCACCCAAGGAACTGAAAGTAGGGCAGTGGAACTACGTTGTAGAGTGCATAGAGGGAAGTCGGTGTCTGTCCTTCATTTTCAAAGAGAACCAATGACATCACAGGATGCTATCTTGACTCATGAGTAAATTGTACTTAAGTGAGGCAGATTTGTGCAAAGTTGTCAGTCTCGTTCTCTCTTCTTGAGTCACCAAAGTCTAAGTCAGGATGGCTGGTAATGACCCAGGATTCAATGGATGACCTTGACATCTCTGATGTTTGACCAAGCTCTGAGCACCTCACAGCACCTACTTCAGCCACCTTCATGGCCACATCATCCACCCGTTCCCTGAGGGGAGGTCTTCACATGCTTAAGGTAGATATCCCCCGAAATCCCCAAAGGGTCTGATTCCTACCTTTAACCTAGTTTAGCCCATCTACCAATATGGCTTTACCAGAGCATGGCTGTTGGGACATACTATGGTTTCTTGGAACCACAGGTGTGAGTTGGGTGAATCAGGTGAACACCAAAAGTGGATGAGCAGTCCTGAAATGGTCTCAGCAAGCCCTCACACCAGAGGCACTGGTCCTCCTGAACACCCCATATATCCTATGGAGGGAAATAAAGTGTAGAGGAAGGGTCCAGGTTGTGAAGAGATTTAAATGGCAGCCAGGACTCTATATTTTATCTTGCAGGTGATAGGGAGCCATTAGAGTCTATTGAATGGGGTATGGGGGTTGAGTGATATCTTCAGACCTACACCTTAGAAAGATCACTTTGACAAATGAATGGAGAATGGACAAGAGTGGGGAGCTGCCTGAGACAAGGAGATCAAACAGCAGGTTATTTCAGTAGTCCAGGAGTGGGGAATCTTTGTTCTAAAAGTATTTGGTGGATTTGGAATTAATTTCACTGAATTTTTTTTATAGACTTCATCTTTAGTTACTCACATAGGCTCTTCAGGACAATGAGTATTTTGGGTTTCAGTTTTATATTCCCAGTTCCTTAGCATAGAAGGCAGTCTTTTTAAATGTTTGTTGAATTTCTTATAGTTGAATCTATAAATAAGGGGTTGGAACCAGATAATTTTTGAGTTTGCTTTCAATTATAATAAAGATGTAAAAGTCAATCAAGAAGTGGTTTTAGGGTTCCAGCTATATACAGAACTCTGTGTGAGACCCCAAGATAAGATCCAAAAGAAAAGGAAGATATGGAAAAAAGATAAAAGTAGGTTAGAGTCAATAAAGGCAACCCCAAAAGCCATAAAAAAATAACCTTTCCCATATCCAGGAAGTCTCAGATTGTACACAAACTATTCTAAACTCCAGAGTTCTAGAAAAGTCACATTGTTCAACCACCTATAGCCACTTTTGTCAACAAAGACATACAGACAATCCCCACTCATTGCTCAACTTATACTTGTAGTAGGGTGAATCTTTGAGTAACAAGTTATAAACTTTTTTTGTGTCAAAGACACTTTTGGAAGTCTAGCGAATTCTTCAGATGTTTTTAAGTGCATAAAATGTTTTTAAGTGCATAAAATAAAAGACATCGAATTACCAAGGAAACAAATTCTATTGAAATACAGTTGTCAAAATATACATACAGTTATCCTTTGCACTTTGCAACTTTCCCCATCACAGTTTCAATATATCAAAGGTCAGTATGAAAAATTAAATGGAAATTTGGGTGGGGCTTTGCAGAAGTCACAGACAAAACAGAAAAAGTTTAGAACCACAGAAAGGCATAAAATATATGTATAGTATTGTGTAATATCAACATAATTTATCTTTTAATACCATGAAAGTTCAGATTTCTTCTCTGTTATGAAGGGAGGGTCAAAAAATTTTTTGTGGATTTCCTGGATTGCAGGGGCACCATGCCCCAAACCCCCATGATGTGAAAGGGATAGCTAATTTTTTAAAACAAGATGGTGGATTCCAGGTTAAAAACTCCTGCTCTAGAGAAAAAACTGGGTTACTTGGGACTTGGAGCCCCTCATAATATAGGGCATGGACTTAGACTTTACCCTTCAGTGACTTGTTACTGACAAGTACCTCTAACTACATCTCCACATGACTGGTTCATCACAGGGCAAGGGAGTGAATTTCCCTTTTTTTTTTTTTTAATTTATTTTTTTATTTGTTTTCAATTTTTAACAATCCATAAGTTTTAATTTTTATCTCCCTTCCTTCCCAAGACAGCATGTAATCTTATATGGGCTCTACACATACATTCTTATTAAACATATTTTCTCATTGGTCATGTTGCATAGAGGAATTAAAATGATTGGGAGAAACCAGGAGTAAAACTAAACAAAACCAAGAATAACAAAAGAGAAAATAGTCTGCTTCATTCTGCATTCCTACTCCACAGTTCTTTCTCTGAATGTAGATTGCATTTTGCGTCAAGGGTCCTTTGGAAATATTTTAGGTCCTTGCATTGCTGTGGAGGACTAAGTCTATCAAAAACAGTCTTTGCACACTGTGGCTGTTACTGTGTATAATGCTCTCCTGGTTCTGCTCACTTCACTTAGCATCAGTTCATATAAGTCTTTCTGGATTTTTCTGAAGTCCACCTGTTCTTTATTTCTTACAGCACAATAGTATTCCATTACATTCATAAACCACAACTTGTTCAGACGTTCCCCAATTGATGGACATTCCCTCAATTTCCAGTTCTTGACCACCACAAAAATAGCTGCTGTAAATATTTTTGTATATTTAGGTCCTTTTCCTATTTTTGTGATCTTTTTGAGATGTAGATCTAGAAGCAGTATTGCTTGGTCAAAGGGTATGCTCATTTCAACCAGACTTGAAAAGGGCACCATTCTATGGTGCCCTCCCTCTATTGTTGGGTTCTTTTGTCCATAGCCACTGGCTCCCATTGCCATGTCCATCTCACTTTCTATCACATGTATCCTTCCTTGATCCCCTCTGGCTGTTAAAGTCAAAGGGATACACAGGGCAAGAGTGGAGCCACATTGTGGTGAGATCAAGATCTACAAATGCCATCCCAGAGTCTGTGGACCAACCAAAACTTAGGAACTAGAAATATCCTTTAGGCCTGAAGCCACACTCACAGAAACTCAGCTATCCTTGTGGATTCATTTTCAACAAGTTCCATATGAGGAAAGAGAAGATGCTACTTTGGTTACTTGGCTCCAGAAGGGGCAAGCCCTCAGAGAAATGCAAAATAATGATCGTGATTATAATTCACATTTAACCAGAATCTGAGGTTTACAAAGTGTTTAATTTGATCCTCACGATGGGAACCTATGGCCACATGCTGGTCTCCAATTCCTCAAGTGCAGCCCTTTGACTGAATCTAAACTTTGGCTGCACTTGAGAACCTAGAGACCCTCATGTGGCCTCAAGCATGTAGGTTACCCATGCCTATTATGTAGTACTATTATTATCTTTATTTTATACATCAGAAAACTGAGAGGTTCAGAGAAATCTGGGGATTTGCCGGCACGTTTCCCCTTCCTTTAACTTCTGGAAGCATAACAGTGATTATGAAAAAATATCAAGGAAATGCTCAAGTTCAATGCCAGGTGAAATAAGAATAAAAGAGATGGTGGATGTTTTGTCCTTTGATGACTATTAAGTGACTCAGTTGTGCTGCTTGGGCATCCTATCCCCCCAAGGCCATCAGGTGGTGAGGGTGGAGTACCTGGTAAAACACAGGTCAAAATGGAAAGGCAGACCAAACTACACTCTCTGGGGGCCTGGAATGCAGACAGACTCCTCCACAATCAGGAAGGATTCAACAGAGAGTGCTGAGAAGAAATCTAAGAAAGACGTGTGGCTCTTGTGGGAACATAGCAATCAGCAATACGTAAAGATCCAGGCAGATGGCACCAAGGTTGGTGGGAAGAGGTAGAATTCTAGCAAGCAGAAGGCAGACAGGGATTCCAAATGGGTAGGTATTAGGTATCTCAGGGAAGTGTAGCATCAGGTAGTTGAGGATGAAGACATAGGGGCTGTACCTCTGTAAATGGCTTGAGGTCATGAGGGTACAAGCTGAAGAAGCAAATGGGAAAAAGTACTTTGAAAATCTTAAGCTATATAAATTCTGCTATTCATATTTTTCTTAATAATATCATTATTACTATTAAAGCAGTTCTCTGGAACTATGATTCAGAGCAAGATATTCAAATAGGAAATGGATGTAGGTCAAACAGTCTTTCAATTTGGGGTTCAAGATGGAGGCTTAATCTATAGTTCAAAAGGCAAGGGTCAATTGCTAGAACCAGGATAGGAGGTCAGTATGAGACTAAATAGCAAAAAAGAATTAATGATGAATTGTTTAATTATAGAGTCAAATATCCCCTTGCCTGGAGGCTGGATTGACTCCAGGATTAGAGGCAGGTGGTAGGTAACTTGTTCCAGATAGAAGGATATGGAGGACAACATGTGAAACTGGTCTGTGTTGCTTTGGAGGTGTCAGGAGAGAGGGCTATTGGGTGAGAGGGACAGTTATAAGGTCAATAAGGCTAGGATGGTGGTGGTCTCTGATTTGAGAAAGAACCATTGTTCTTTCTTCTTTCTCTTCTTACTTGCCTGATCTATGCCTTTTCATAGGTCAACAATCTGCACATGAATAGCAACCTACTCAAAAATATATTTGACAAGTGGTCATCCATCCACATGTTGATGACTTCAAAGGGTCACTCATGACCTTCTGAAGCCATCTGCTCCATTTTTGGACTAGTCAAACTATTTAGGAGAATTTTATATAAACACACACACACACACACACATACATATATGTATATATACACTGAACTGAAATATTCCTCCCTACAAATTTCATTCCTCACTACTCCTTATGGAGCCAACAAAATGAGTCTAATCCCTCTTCCATATGAAAGTTCTTCAAACACTTTAAAGCAAATATCACTACTCCTTAAATCTCTTCTCCAGGAAAAATATTCCCAGTCGTTTCCATCAATATTCCTATGGCACAGACTCCAGCTTCCTATACATGCTCCAACTGAACCTTCTTCAAATATGGCACCCAGAACTAAACCCACTGCTCAGGTAATAAACTTTCCAGGCAAAGTACAGCAAGATGTCTAGCCAATCTGTCAGTAAGTATTTATTAAGCACCTACTATGTGTCCCAGGCACTATATTAGATACAAAGAAAGACAAAAGGCAGTAACTGCCTTAGAAGAGATCATAATGGAATGGATTTGAATCTAAAGGAATCCATTCTCTCCTTCATTCTTGAAAGTATACTTCTAGATTGCATTAGTTCTTTTTACTGCAATATTTTACTGTTGATTCATATTCAGCTTGAATTCCATTAAAACCTCTAGATCTTTTTCACATGAACTATTGTCCAGTCACACCTTCCTCATCATGTACTTGAGCAACATCTTTCTAATTGGGCTGTTTCCAGTAGCTCTCCCAGAGAGTTGCCAAAATAATAGGGCAGAACTGATATGTCACTCTCCAACTCAAAAATCTTCAGTGGCTTCAAGATATGATATGGGTTGCTCCATTTCACACTGAAAGTCCTTCATATGTTAGCTCCAAATTCATTTCATGACTTGCTTCACACACTCTGTATTCTGCAAAAACTACCCTATTTGTTATTCCCCTAACTTGATGTGACTCATGGTCCAGGGGAGAGGACCTTCCCGCAAGGGGCCTTCTCTGGAAGTGTGTGAACCTAGATTAATCAAGAGAGGGAGAAAAACCCCCAAAAGTAGATGAAATTTTTTTTCTATCAGATAAAGGCTCATACTGTCCTTACCCCAAATTAGAACTCTGGGGAAATTTCTTAAAAAAAACCTACATGTGTCTCATGTCTAGAATTTCCTACAAAATGTGAGTAGTGTGTTCCCTTGCAAAAATGTCATTTAGTATGTAAGATGGGGATCGGGTTTGTTCAGTAGTTTCAGTCATTCCCAATTCTTTATAACCCCATTTGGGGTTTTCTTGGCAAAGATACTGGAGTGGTTTGCCATTTTCTATTCCAGCTCATTTTACAAATAAGGAAACTAAGGCAAACAGGCTTGAGTGACTTGTCCAGGGTCCTACAGCCAGTAGGAAGATGAGTCTTCCTGATTCCAGGTCTGGCACTCTATCCACTGGACCACCTAGCTGCCCTATTCCTATTCTTCTGTAGATTCTCTACCAATCAAAGAGAACATTGGACATCTCTTTCCCCTTTGTTATGTTCATCTTTAATCCTTTTATTTTCTTATAATCTAAAATAGCCCCAAGGTACAAGAACAAAAATTATAGTCTCATGAAACATTTACTATAAAATGATATCATCATTATCAGACAGGAGGTATTAATAATGACCTGCATCATAGGGTTTGGGTAAGGATTGTTAATTTATAAAATTCTTAAATATTGCTACATTCCAGAGATAAACATACAATTAATCATACAGTACTAGGATGATCTTCAGCAATAAGGCTGACTCAAATACATATTGAGTTCCTTGAGGGTCAACCTACTATTTCAAGTACTCAATCAAACATCTATCAGTAAGTGTTTACTGAATTAAGTGTTTTTAACCTGCTTCATTATACTAAGTATTGACAATATGAAGACAAAAACAAAATATTTCCTGTCCCCAAGAGGTTTACAATCTATTATTGTGCTATAAGAAATGATGAAGAGGATAGTTACAAAGAAACTAGTATGAACTGATGCACAGTGAAGTGAGCAGAACCAGGGGAAGAATTTGCACAATAGCAATATTATTATAAAGATAAACAACTTTGAAAGACTTTAGAACTGATCAGTCAATCCACAAACATTTACAAAGTACCTGCTAGAAGGCATTGTGCTAAGTGATAGATCAATGCAACGTACAGCCAGATATAAGAGGACTTACAATTAAAAACGAAAACAAACAGGCTAGCCATCCCTAACAGAAAGATGGCAAACTCAGAACAGAATGTGACTTATTTTGGAAGGACATGGCTAATGGTTTAATTCATTTTTCTTAACTATACGTATTTATAACAAAGGTTTTGTTTTTCTTTCTTTCATTCTCAATGAAGGGGGGGCCGAGGAGGCAGAAGGAGAAAAGTCAGATTTTTGTTGCTTGAAAACTAATTTAAAAAGCGCTCGTTCTATCTAACTGGAGAGAGAGCATGTACGCATAAATACACACAACTGTTCCATACAGAGTGGATTAGACGGAACCTCAGAAGGGAAGACTGAGAGACGCAGCTGGAGAAAATGAGAAAGACTGCAAAAACGTATCTTGAACTAAGTCTTGAGGAAACTAGGAATTATTGAGAGATATAAGTAAGGAGGGAGACCATTTGCTAGCATGGGACTCAGCTAATCTAAAAATATAGAAATGATGGATTTATTAAAATATGGAAAGGAAGATGTTATCCACCAACAGAGAAACAGATGACGAGTGGAAATAAGCATAATATGGTCTTATGTATATGTATGTGTGTGCGTGTATTTATGGATGCCTATGTATATGTATGCCTGTGTATATATGTATGTGTATACACATATATACATATACACTTACATACACAAACATTTCTGTATATGTTTATATTCTGTATATATTTAAATCTATGCTTAATTTGAGCTTTCTTGGGAGGTGGAGGCAAAGAGAAAGGGGAAGAAATAAAATAAAAAGTGTACAACAGATGACAAAAGAAAACATACAAGAAAGCAAAGATGGACAGCTTTCAAAATAATATCTAGCATTCATTATATAGGTTTTCCTGAAATGAAAATGTATTGCTTTATATTGAATCCTTTTACGTTCTGCGCACATAGCAATTTTTTCCTTCTCTTTCTTTGTATTTAAGTTTAAAATAAATTCAAATATAATGAAAAAATTAATACAATAAAATTTGATTTTAAAATGCAAAAATAATAATAAAAGTACTTTGTAAACCTTACAAAAAAGAAAGATGGGTCATTGTGAAAAAAACAGCAAGTTCAACAGTACAGCTAGATCACAGAATGTATGCAAGGGAGTATGCGTAAGAAGGTTAACATGCACGTAATATGATCCCTGAACAAATGTACTCACAATGTAATATGGACATCTGGTAGAGTAAAGACATTCAGTTTCTCTATGCATCCACCCCTACAAGCTTTAAAAATTCACAAGCTTGCCTTATCAAATGCAGAAACATTTCTGCCCGGTTGACTGCCTAAATGAGGAATTCTACTGCCTTGTTTCTACATAGTAGCTTCAGAAAAACCCTGATATTCACAGGAGACTGAATAATGATTTTTTTAATTGAGTGGGACACTACAGTGACTTCTGCTCCAAAACTGAAGAGTCAACCAGAAGTCCCCAGACCTAGGAAAGACGGGGCTCTCTAGCAAAGCCCAAAAAGAAATAGAATACATTTGGCCTCTAAGGCTCAGGACCAGGTTGTGGATGTCAGGTTGTGGGTGAGGGAGAAGCCAGGTTGTGAAGAGCTCTGAGGGTAAAACAGAGAACTTTATATTTTGTAATGAAGGTAGTAGGGAGCCACTGGATTTTATTGAGTTCTGACCTTTAGGAAAATCACTTTGGTAGATCTAAGGAGGATAAATTGGAGTGGAGAGATCTGAGGCAGAGAGAACTATTTGATTAGGAGATGATTTTGACCGGATGAAAGAACAGAGAACATGATAAAAGTGAGATCGTTGGGTGAAAGTTGCAGAGATGTGATATAACTGTGAAAGTCATTCAAAAACAGAATAGGATGTCACAGGGGAGAGTCGGCTCCCCTTTACCAGAGATTTCTAAGTAGGGGTTAGATAACCACTTATCAGGGATGTTTTACAGGGAATTCTGGGATAGATACTGATAGAACGAAATAGCCTCTAACACCGTCGGGTAGAGGTAGAGAGGAGATATTAGAAAGAACAAGGGCAAGAAAGAATGGAAAAGGAGGCAAAATAATCATGACTCTCCATTTTCCACAATCCCCAGATAGAACCAGACCAACCGTCCACTTGGGTTGTCTATCTCATCCAGCTCATTTGAATTCAATTTGACAAACATTCATTAAATAACCAGTATGTCCTAAGCACTAGAGAGACAAAAACAAATCATCCCTTCCCCCCAAAAAAAATTATACTCTATTTGGGGGGGAAATGCATATAAGAAATCAGATTCAAAATACTGCTGTTCAATTGTTCAGTCATGTCCAACTCTCTGTGACTCCATCTGGAGTTTTCTTGGCAAAGATATGGGAGTGGTTTGCCATTTCCTTCTCCAGCACATTTCACAGATGAGGAAACTGAGGCAAACAGGATTAAGTGATTTGCCTATAGTCACCCAGCTAGTAGGTATCTGAGGCCAGATTTGAACTCAGGAAGATGAGTCTTCCTGACTCCTGACCTGACACACTATCCACTGGCCACCCTACCTGCCTCCCAATAGAAAAATATAGAAAAAAACATTTCCCAGAGGAAGGTTTTAGCAAATGGGGAGATTAGGAAGTATGAGGTGCCACCTGAGCTGATATTGAAGAAAGATGGGGATGTTATGCCATAATGTGGAGGTAAAGAGGGAGTACATTCCAGGGAAAAAAAAGGGGGAATGTCTTTGATAGGCCCAGTGTGCCTTGAAGCTAGTATAGAGCAAATAGAGAAAAATCATGTGTAGTAGGCCTGGCCAGGGAAAGTTGGAGTCAAATGACAAAAGACTTTAAAAGCGAAACAGAAAATCTTTTTTCTATATTACTGCCTAAAGGCAATAGGGAGCCTACATTGGTCATTGTTTGGGCCCAGATTGGTTCAGAATGAGTATAAATAGCAATTGTTTGTTTTGCCCAGAAATCCTAAGGGTCTTCCCCTCCAAGACTGACATTTCTTAAGAAGCCTTAATCACTGAAAGGGTACTGCCTCAGACAAACAGGGATCTGGGAAAGACCTTAACTTAAAAAGATCACGGTCTCCACTGCATCCTGGGCCATCTCCAGTCATCCTGATCTATATCAGGCCACTGAACACAGATGACTCCAGAGGAGAAAGTGAGGTTGCTGACTTTTCACAGCCCTGCCTCACTTAAATCCCATTCATTTGCAAGTCATGGTATGGCAAACAGCAGTAATCCCCTATGTATCATATCCCACCCTATCTTCATCTTTTATCTTTTTCCCAAGGCACTAGCTTGTTGAATCTGAGGTCATAAGAAATGGGTTCAAATCCTGGTGTGACCTGGTCTGTTGTATGATGTTAAGTCACTTCATCTACTTGGGACGGTTTCTTACTCTGTAAAATACAGAGATTATATTAAATGGCCTCTAAGGTCCCTTGAAGTTTTAAATCTACAATCAAATAATACAAATGAGATATGTGAATCAGTATGCACACCGACATACCTGGGGTGGTAGCAGGGCGGGGGGGTGCCCTGCTATCATAGGTTCTTTGATCTGCTCTTTGAAAAAGAAAGGCAACTTTTGAGGGGTTAACAATCTCCTTTAATCAAGCACATATAAAATTCACTTAGTTCAGGAAATCAACAGACAGTGCTTCCAAACTGTCTGACATAAGCAATACATATATCACAAACCAACAGACAGGTCCAACTGTCTGACCATAGTTGCCAGAGAGGGAAGCACCAACATTTGGGTTTTCAAAGCTCCTTAGTGGCTTCCTAGAGTCTTGTCTGGCACACAAAACTTGTTCCAAAAACTAAGCCCCAAAGCAAAACCTCACCCTCAGAGTATTTATATCTTTTTTAGAGCCAGAGGGCATCTCAACTCTTAAGAATCAGTGCTTCATTAACAAAAGGTGTGGGCCTTCCTACAAATCTTCCCTAACCAAACTCCCTTTAATGGGCAGGCCTTTAATGGGTAGAGAAGACCTTTAATCATATTAACAATACAAACACATATACTGTTTCTAGTTAAAGAAACTCTTGTTTCTGTACTTTACTCTTAGTAAAAACTCTTGGTTGATAAAGGCAAGATTCAATCAGAGACACTTGATCGTCTAAAACAAAAATAACAGAAGATCCCACTTTGCTTGCTCTTACAATATGCTAAGGTCAAAAACAAACAAAAGCTTGACCACCACGCACTGGCACTTGTGCTGTTACCAACATCTGTCCTCTCTTTGCCTGCCAAAGATGGAAAGATTGCCCACACTTGTTGCATCACATTCCTTATCACCCACTTATTTTTCAACCCCTTGCAATCCCACTTCTGACTCCGCCACTCATTGATCACTTAACTATCAAGGGGATAGCTTTCTCTCAGGCTTCCTTTTCCTTGACTTAGCTGAAGCTTTTGAAACTACTATTTCCTCTTGGACACCATCTCCTCCTTTGATTTCTTGGTTCTTCTCTTTTATTTTTCTAGACAGGGAGGCAGGACAATTGCCCAAGGTCACACAGCTAGTAAGTGTCAAGTATCTGATTCTCCTACCTCCAGGGCCAGTCCTCTATTCACTGTGCCACCTAGCTGCCCCTTGCTTCTCCTCTTATCTAATGGGCTGCTCCTTCTCAGTCTCATTTACTGTATCATCATCCATCTCCCACCCCCTAACCAAGGATGTCTCCTAGGATTCTATCCTTAGTCATCTTCTCTTTCTCTTATCTCCCTATACTCTCACCCATGATGATCTTTTGCACTTTTTCATAGGTCCAACTATAATCTACAGAGAAAACTCCTGAATCTGTATATACCACACAAATCTCTTTTCTAAACTTCAATCCTGTATCATATATTCACCTGTATGTCCCATAGATATCTCAAACTGAATATGTCCATAACTAAACTCATTTTCTTTCTTTTTGAAATTGCCCCACCTCCCGAACATCCCTACTTTTATTGAGGACACTACCATTTGCCCAGTTACTCAGACTGGAGCCAGTTTTGACTCGTCTCTTTCCATCCCATACTTAAAATCAGCCTCCACTCATGGAAGTTCAGGCCTTCATCACTTTTAACCTAGATTACTATAATAGCCCTCTAAGTAGTTTTCCTTTATCTACTCTCTACCCCTTTCTACTTCATTCTCTTAATAGTTACAAAAAGAATCTTCTAAGACTGGAGTCTGACCATGTTACTCAAAAAAATTTTTTTGGTTCCCTTGCACTGGTAGGATTAAAAATGAACTCCACAGACTGGTATTTCAAGATCTCCACGAACTGGCTCGTACCTATCTATCCATGCTCCCTTCTGCCCTTCTTCATGAACTCCTCAGGTATTTCCTAACTATGACAATTCATCTCTTGTCTGTGTTTCTGCGCAGGCCATCCATCCTCCATGCTTGTAAAGCACTGACTCTCAGAATACTTGTCTTCCTTTAAGGCTCATCTCAGTCATTCAACAAGCATTTGTTAGGCACCTACTATGCGCCAAGTTGTTTAAAGGCACAGAGACAGGAGTAGTGTCACAAAAGAGAAACAGCAAAGTGACCAGTATGGCAGGGATGAAATCCTAGTAAAGCTGCCCAGCCCTGCTAACTTCTAACTTCTTTTTAGGCCCCACTGCACAGCAGGCACGCTGCTCCGACCTAGCCATCACTTCTCCCCACATATACTCAATATCCTGACTTCCTCATATAGGCCTCACTGCTCACTAGAACAGCAGATGTGTCCCTGAACTCATATTTCTCATAGAAAACAGCAGGTGTCTCCATGTAATGGGATCCCAGCCACTGCCTCTAGCTAACCACTGCCCCCCAGACCCACTCCTCATATCTCCCACAGAAACAGCAGGTGTGTCCATGTACTCAACCACAACCACATCCATCTAGTCTCAGACAGGAACACAGTACTCAGCCAATCAGAAAGCAGCACCACCAGTCTGCTGAGCAGGATATGGACCCCAAAACAACAGAAGGGACTTTCCCTAAGTTGGCACCTGCATAGCAATAGCAAAAGCTGTCCTTAAGGTGAACTTATGAGACAGAGAGATTTATTATAATGTCATTATCGTACATACATATCCGCCCAAATGGATTTTTTGATATGCATTATGGGTAATCACATACACATTTCCACTGTGGCTAGGACCCCTCCTCTATTACCTAATCCCTTCACAAGCCTCTCCTGCCTTTTTAATATTCATAATTTCTGTTATATAAGTGCATCTTTATAGTATAAAAATTCATCTTGTTTTTTCTGAAATTGCTGGTTCTTCTTGGAACTTAGCTCACTTCATGAGAGGTGTCAATTTCAATAAATGTCTCTACCTAAAGGTGGTCTGACCCTGAATTCTTTGCAACCGTTCCAGCACAACACATCATGAAACTGCAACAGAAGGACTGTAAAATGAGCACTAACATATAACAAGAGTGTACCACACACTGTACTGGGGACTGGGAACTCAGAGATAAAATTGAAACAATTCCTTCTCTCCAGGGGCTTCTATTCTATTAGGGTAGACAGCATTGATAAGTGTAATTATATATAAAATAAATACACAATAATTTGAGGGTGAAAAAGCTAACACTTGGAGATTGGAATGGACCAGGAAATGTTTTCATGCCAATGTTGGCATTTGAACTGAGGAACTAACCAACTGGGAAACCAAGAAAGAAACAAGGAATTCCAAGAGGCAGAGGCAAGGAAGAGTATGTTTTTGTCATGGGGGACATATACGAAGGTACTGAGTTAGGGCATGTGTTATGTATGAAAAACAGTAAAAGCTAGAGTCAGTTTGTCAAGACCACAAAGTGTAGGAGAGGAGTAGTGTAGGATAGAGATAGAAAGGCAGGTTGAGCCCACATTGTAAAGGGCTGAAAATGCCAAAGAGGGAAGTTTATATTTAGCCTAGAGGTAATAGAAATAGTCACTAGAGTTTACTGATGAGGGGTGAAATGGTCAGATCTACGCTTCAGGAAAATTACTTTGGCAGGTGAGTGGAGGATGGATTGGCAAGGGCAAAGATGAGGCAAGTCAACCAAATGGGAAGCTATTGAAATAGCCCAAGGGAAAAGGTGTGAGGGCTTGAACCAGGATGTTGGCTGTGTAGCAGAGAGAGAGGGGTGGGTGCTTGTGTAAAGATAGAAATGACAAGATTTTGCAACTGAAGTCTTCCCTGCTTTCTACTATTTGAATGTTCTTTCCCTCCTCAATTTGCCTTGTATCATACTTCTTTGTGTACATTTTGTATTTTCCATAATCTGCCTCCAAGTAGAAGCCAGCTCTTTGAGGAAACTTGATTTTGTCTTTGTGTTGCTAGCATCCAGCAAAATGCCTTGCATATACCAGTGCTAACTAAATATTTGTTGAATTGAAATTAGGGGTTGATACTGATGGAATCAGTGGTAAAGAGTCTTAAGAAGGCAGGGGCTGCATTTCAGCATCAAGAGTTAGTCAGGACCTCAGAAACCATCTTGCTCAACTTTCTCATTCTAAAGATGAGGTAATTGTGTCCCAAGGAGTTTAAATAACCTATCCGAGTTGATATAGGTAATAAGTATAAGAGGTAGAATTGGAACCCAGGTCCTCAGATTCCAGAGACTTTTACTATACTCTTTCGTAAGTCATATGCCAATTTGCTGACTTCTCTCCCAAACATTCCTGACTTTCCACAAAATTATATTTTTATCTGCCATAACAAATCCCTTTAAAAATGTACATACATACTGGGTGGGTGAAATGTATCAGTCACCTACAAGCCTTAGTGTTAAAGACTTTAATAAACTGATCAGATTGCTTCCCTAACGAACAATGGAAGCTTTGCTCCAAAGGAAATATGATGGTAGGCCACAAGGGGAGAAAAGGTGAGAGACATCAGGTATGTGGAAGCTGGAAGTAGTCCCAGGAAGATGCACCTGCCAGCTACAGCTAGACTAGGGATATCTTGGAGCAAGCTTTCCATCTTCTGTAACTAATCAAGTCTGTTCTCTGTCATTTTATCTTCATTTCTTTCTCTTAGTTATAAGTAAAGTCCTTTTTTTTGGTGGGGGGGTGGCAGGGCTTAAGGATCAAGGGGAAACCAAGCCTTTTTCTAGAGGACACACTTAAGAGTAAAGGCTTGTATATCCTGTCTTGGGCCAAGAGAGAATCTGGAGAAATCATCCCAGGAAGAACAGGTCTCCAGAGTAGAGAAAGAGACAATTGCAGCTACACAGTGCCCCTTTGTAGCTCTGGGATGTTGACCTATATCAGATATAATAGATATAGTAGAGTACAGGGTTAGGCAGTGAAAGTTGGCCCCTTTTCTCCTTGGGATAATTTAATTACAGAAGCTCAGAGAGCTAGAAAGCCCAGAAATCTAGAAATGGGTAAATGTTCTTTCTGCCTTCAGCATACAAAGTACAGGAAAAGCAGAGTTGAGCAATTATACTTCAGTTTTAGTCACCGAAGACTGAACAATCTGACTGTTCAAGTCTGAGAACAAGACCCAATTACCTTGTTTTTCACACCTGGACTGGCTCTTCCACTAAATAACCTAGATAGTTGCCCAATTCTCCACTTATTGTTTGGCTGTAACACTCCCTTTACAGAGGCAGGGGTCTATGGCTGAGTCTAGGCAAATCTCACATGATGTGGCCCAGAGGGATGCAATTTCACAATAATGTTATTATTACATCATAGCTAATTTCTAGAATAGGGGTCAAATTCTGCCTCCCATAAATTACTAATTGTGTGACCATAGGCAGGCCATGACTTCTCTCAGCCTCAGTTTCATCATCTGTAAAAAAGAACAAACAATATGTGAGGATTGAAATGGATAAGGTAGGCAAAGTGATTTGCAAATTTTAAAACACTACATTAAAGGCCAGGGCAGTTAGGTAGTGCAGTGGATAGAATGTCAGGCCTGAAGTCAGGAAGATTCCTCTTTCCAAGTTCAAATCTGGTGTCAGACATTCACTATCTGGGTGATCCTGGACAAGTTATTTAATCCTATTTGCCTCAGTTTCCTCATCTGAAAAATGAACTGGAGAAGAAAATGGCAAACCACTCTAGTATCTTTGCCAAGAAAACTCCAAACGTGATCAGAAAAAGTCACACACAATTGAAATGATCAAACAACAAGAATATTAATGTCAGCTATGTTCATGTCATAAAGTATAGCAATGTGGTACAGAGAGAGAGAGAGAGAGACAGAGACAGAGACAGAGAGAGAGAGAGAAAGAGCCAACCTCCAAGTTTTCTTAACCATCTCTTATTGGAGACCCACAACTCATTGGAGTCCTTCCTCTTATACCCAGGGGCTATGTAGCCCTAGGCAAGAATAGGCAATGACCTACATTGCTAGAGATTCCTCATATGCATTTGCTTATTGTCATGAAGTCTAATTATAATGCTTGGCCAATTGTCCATGACTGATTTCCTATGGAATTAAAAGCCCCTAGTGGAATTGTTTTCATGCTGGAAATATACTTACATATACACTAACCAAAGTCTGCAATTTAACCATCTATTAAAGTAGTTCATTCACACCATTTCAGGAAAAAAAAATAAAGATCCTTTTTCCCTGGTCCTTCCCAGTAGGGGGGACACAGATGGTACAGAATGCATGGAGCAGCCAGGAGCTGTCCTTGGTGACAGTCCAATGCCATTGGAGAGAGAATTTCATTGGCAGAACTTCCTTTCATTGGAAAATATGATCATTTGGCCATTAACTTCATAAGTATAGAAAAGTCAAAAACTACAGGATTTATGGGGAATATTATGTTATCTTCAGAACAACTCTGGAAGGTAGCTGCTATTAAAAGGTTAAGTGACTTGTTCTGGATTATACAGATAGAAAGTGTCAGAGGCTGCATTTGAATTCCGGTCTTCCTAACAAGTATAACACTACTGTACCACCTAGCTCTGCGTGTGTGTGTGTGTGTGTGTGTGTGTGTATACATTAATCAATGAGACCCACCATCTTATCCCAAGCCCCTTTTATCTTTTATCTACTTATCCATCGGGCCTTGACATTTGGACTTGTATTTTTGTGTTAATACCCTATATATCTTGGATATCAGACTTTTATCAGAAATATTTGATTCAAAGACTTTTTCAAAATATTTTTTCTTCTTGTTATAATTATATTGCTTTTATTCATCACAAAATTCTTTTTTTAGTTCATGTAATTGACATTCTCTATTTTATCTTTTGTCATCTGTCTCCTTCATTTGTTTAAGAATTCTCCCTGTAGCCATAGTTGTGAAAGATACCATTTTTTTCATTGCATGACCTTTTACATTAAAGTCATGTATCTATTTTGCATTTATTGTGGTGTATAGTATAAGATATTAATCCAAACCTAATCTCTGCTAAGTTATTTTCTAGTTTTCCTAATAGTTCTTATCAAATAAGAAGTTCTTCCCCAAGTAATTTATATCTCTGGTGTAAATAAACAGGTATATAACAAAAACTGAGATTTATTGAACAACAGATTGAGTTCCATTGTTTCTAATTCTTCTGAACTACTTTTCCATTTTTTAAAAAGTATAGTTTTTATGAAAATGTGATTAAATGTCTATACCTTCTGATCCAGAAATTCCTTTGCTAAAGAAATATTCCATGGAGTTCAAAGACAGAAAGGTACTGTATTCATTAAATTACTGACAAAACTGTGTATAATAACAAAAAACTAGGGAAAAAGTGTGTTTCATTATTTGGAAAATGTCTAAAGAAATTGTAGCACATGGATGCAATCGAATATTGCTGTACCATAAGAAACAATGAATACAAAAAAAATCATAAAACCATGGGAAGATTTTTAATGAATAGATACAGAGCAGAACATATAGAACCAAACAAATGACATATACAGTGATTTCAACAATGTAAAAGGAAAGGACGATAACAACAAAAACAAAACAACTTCCTAACTAGAATCATCAAGCTTAACCCGATAGAACAGTGAAAAATACATATATTCTTCAATTCTTTATGCAAATGGGGGACTGTGGCTATAGAATGTTGTTCAAATACAGTTGTGTTGGCTACTTTTACTGAACTTTTTGTCTTTCTATTTTTATTACAAGTGATGACTTACTGAGTAAGTATAAGGGTTAGGGCCATATATTTTTTAAAATGAAGATAATATAAAAACAAAACACTAAAAATTAAAATTTTTTTAAATAAAAACAATCAAGTATTGCATTAAAAATATGTAAAACTTTTAAAAGAAATTTGACTGAATTTAAAAGTGCTTGAAAGTAGTAGCCTATTGGTAGCTTATGATCTCAGTTTTGAAAATCCAGGGGAAAATATTATAACCATGAGAAGCATTTTTTAGAGACAGCAAAATATGAAAGAGGAAGTTAGGTGAGTAGTGGATAGAGTGCCAGACCTATAGTTAGAAAGATCTGAAATCAAATGAGCTGGGACATTTACTAGCTATGTGACCCTGGGCGACTCACTTAACTCTGCCTCAGCTTCCTCATCTGTAAAGTCATCTGGAGAGGGAAGTGGCAAACAATTTCAGTATCTTTATCAAAAAGACACCAAATGGGGTCATGAATAGTCAGGCATGACTGAGAACAACTGACCAAACCAAAAGATGAAAAGGAGAATGAAAGGTCCCATCTCCTTAATGGAAGAAAGGGTCATCATAAGAGTAAATAGAGAGCTGCCTTAGAAATTAGGGAGTCTTGGGTTCCACCACTGCCTTGAACACAGACTAGCTGTGAGACCCTAGACAAATCCCTGACCTCTCAGGGCTCGAACTCCCTAAGACTACAATTGTAGACCAGGGGCTGATCTGCATTTGTAGAGGGAGTTTTCTTCGCAAGAGTTGCTTAAACTAGTTAAATCAAAGGTGTGGACAAAAACAAACAAAAAAGAGAGATAAATATGAAGACACAGAAGATAGGATTTAAAGGGTGGAATCATTGCTAACCTGAGTATGAACACTTTATGATTTTCTTCTTCCTCTTCCTTGTTTGTTTTCTTAGCCTTGGTCCAACCTTATACTCAGTGTTGAGTAAACATTGTCCCCATCCCCCATGCCCCAAGGGATCTCCTGTGATTCACCTAGGCAAATATGAGAGACTTTCTTCCTTTGTCTCATAGAAACAAGCAGATTTCTGAGAGCTAGACTGAAAGAGGTCAGGGTATCATGAGAAAAGATTGTCCCAGGTGCCACCATGCTACAATCCTGGTTGTCAAAGGTCAGTTCCCTGCTGACTCAAATAGTGGGAAGATGGGGATGAGAACGATCCTCTACAGCAGCGACCAAGGTTGGGCTTCTGACAAGACATCATGGGCTGCTTATCCTTTATTTAGGCACGTATGACCACAACACCAAGTTGAGTCCAACATAATTCCCCAAGACTCTGGAATCATTCAAAGGTTTTGATGGATCGATCAAATGCAGTTCCAGTCATTAAACACCTATTTCCCCAACTGCGAACAGAGGAGAGAATCACTCTGTGGTCCTGGTTTGTTTTTCCTCTCCTTCTGGCAGGCCTCCTCCTCTTGGCTGGCTGTTACTTACACCAGGAGGCCACATGACCAGGCTTCGGAACTAAAAGCAGGACCCAAAAGAATCCTATATCCCGAGAAGTTGAAGTCTCTTACTGACCTCTACTTGATCAGTCTTGAGACTTTTCTTCCCTTCCCCTTTAATTGCCCAGGCTTCCCAATAGAAGAAATGCTTACAATATCATCTTGTCCAATCCCCTCATTTTACAGAAGACAGAGCTGCAACCCTGAGGGGCAAGAGATTCCAAGCAGTGAGATATACAGTACTATAAAATCAACAGTGGTTTTGCAGTTGTAATTTTTTTTTTGAGTCCCTACTGTGTCCTTTATTTGCTGCATCCCTGCCTTGGGCAGATCATGGCATCTCTCCAAGTCTTGGTTTCCTCCTTTGTAAAATTAGGACCATTACTCACAGAATAATGGAGAAAGCGTTTTGGAAAATTTTAAGTATTATAGAAATTGCTACAAGAGCATGGATTTAGAGTGGGTATAACTATCCTTGAGCAGCTAAGTGGTGCAATGGGTAGAGCACCCAGTCTGGAATAAGGAAGGGTCATCTTCCTGAGTTCAAATATGGCCTCAGAAACTTACTAGTTGTGTAACCCTGGGCAAGTTACTTGACCCTGTTTGCCTCAGTTTCCTTATCTGTAAAATGAGCTAGAAAAGGAAATGGCAAGCCACTCTAGTATCTTTACCAAGAAAACCCCAAATAGGGTCACGAAGAGTCTGAAACTACTGAATGACGACAACAACAAAACTATCCTAGGATCATAAATGTAGAACTGAAAGGGCTCTTAGAGCTCATTGCATCCAACTTGATCCTTTTATAGAGGAGGAAAGGGAGGGCCTTAAGGGATTAAAGTGACTTACCCATGGTTACCTCAGTAGTAAGTTATTCATTCAACTCCAGGTCTTATGACTACTACTCTAGCATTCTCTCTTCTACACCAAAGTTAACATTGCTATTTATACAGAGAAATGGGAATGGAACCCATGCCTCTTGGCTCCTAGTCCTGGATTCATTCCATTTTACCACTCAGCCCACATTTCACCCTGAGCTCAGACCTACATAGTCTGGATCTCTGGATTCTAAGCGCAGAATACCTAATGAAACTCTACACCTTGTCTCCATCATGGCCTGACTCTTCAATTTCTGACTTCATATCTGTCATATGGTTGCATGGCAACTAGAACTCATCTCTCTCCATATTGACCAGCCCACTAACTATGGTTTCTTGTTTAGAATTTCACTAGTTGCCTGACCTCACTAGCCAAATTCAACTTCCAATTCAATCATTTGCAGGCATGGCCTGACCCATCACTACCAAGTTCCTGTACTGTCCATATAGCGCCAAAAAACTCAGACTCAATCAGGCTTGTATGCCTGAACCCAAAGCAAAAGATCTGGCCCACTGGGGTCATTTTCATCGAATAATTATTTGAGCAGGTATATTTTTAACTCAGTTTCTAATATTTGGACAATATATTTCTATACCTATATCTATAGAGAAATATATTTATATATATATATTTCTATATCTATAGAGGAAGCTACCCTCTCTATCTGATCTCTTCAACTGACGAACTAAAGAAGAAACAGATATAGGAAACAGTAATAAATATGAATTAATCTTGACCAATTTTTTAATATTCCATATTTTCATGTTCATTTTCAACACATAATTGTTCATAATTACATAATAAAGCATTCAACAGCTCCTACCTGAAAATTTTTCTGAAGAAATTGGATCATTTCTCATTTTCTGTGAAAAACTGGGTTTGCATTAAATTTAGTTCAACAGGAAATAATATTCGTATTCTTCTCTATAAAAATTATCCAACAGTAATTCAGTTACATGGTCCAAGGGCTTCATCCAACATGTCTATTCACAGGGCTCAAGCTTAGAGCAAAGTGTGAAATCCATGCACACAAATATCAGGTAACATACAGTTGCATTACTCATCTCCTTCGTCATTATGGACTAACCAGCCACCTACATGGATTAAGGAAGAACATTAAAGTCATAGATGATCCTGATACTAACGAAATCAGAGGTCTGGTCTTTATTCCTATTAAAATAATCAACTCCTCAAAGTTACAGTTTTTTAATCTGAATTATCAAAGCTATAGTATTTTAGTCTCAATTCACCAAATGTTATCAGGTGGCAATATAGCAAGAATTTCTTTAGCTTTCTCAAACAGCAGCTCAGGAATATACCTAAGGGATAGTCTATCCTATCTGATGAAAAGGAGAAATAAGCTACTTAATCAAACGAGATATTGTCTGCTTGGGTTCTGAAAACTTCTAATCACTCTATACATGTCATCTGCTATTAATATTACTAAAGATTCTTCTGAAATATCTGTGCTCCAAAGGGGATGGAAATTCACACTAAAGTGATTGTAAGGAAGTTGTAAGGAAGGTCTCTATTGTATTGACCTACTATTGTTTTCCCCGTAAATAATTTCTGCCTATTTTCTTCATCTTCTAGAAGACTAACTTTTAAGTGGTTTACTCCTTTAATCACTTATTATGAAGAGGGGAATGTTCAGTAGTGTGCTAGTTCAACAACTACCTCTCCCCCTAAAAAAATCTATCTATGATATTCTTTTGAGTTTAATCCTTGTTATATTAATATTAATATTTTCTCAATAATTTTTTTCAGTCTAAGCAATCAACAAAACACTGAATCAAGCCATGATGTGCAGCATTTGTTGATTTCCAAGGTGTAAATACTTAACGCTGAAATTTTGACAATCATTTCAGAGTCCTAAGAAGCTGGGTCCAGCTAATCCTTGAGAAATAAGAGAAGAACAGGTGGAGTGGAAAGAAGGTTGGAAATGGAACCAGATAATTTGAATTCCAAGCCTTGCTCTACTATTTATTACCTGTGCATTCTTGAGCAGGTTACTTTATCTCCAAGCCACAATTTCCTTAGATAATTGAATGGATGGATGAATTTCGCTTCCAGCCTAATCGTTCAATTGAAACTGCCCTCTCTAAAATTGCTAATGACCAATTAATTGACAAATCTAATGGCCTTTTCCCAATCCTCATCCTTATCGATCATTCTACAGCCTCTGACACCACTGACCATTCTCTTCTCCTGAATCCCTCTAAGGTTTTTGTAGCACTTCTCTGTGTGTGTCTCTGTCTCCTTGTCTCTCTGCGTCTCTGTGCCTTTCTCTGTATCTATCTATGTGTGTGTGTGTGTGTGTGTGTGTGTGTGTGTGTGTGTGTATCTCCCTCCTATCTCACTGCTCAGATTACTTTGCTAGATCTTCATCCAGGTCATGCCCACTAACCATGAGTGTCCCCCAAAGTTCTATCCTGGCTCTTCTCATCTTATTCCATTATCTCAATCATCTCATCAGCTCAGCCCCCATAGGTTCAACTATATTTTCTATGCAGATGATTCTAGATCTATATACTCAAACCTAATTCTCTTCTGAACTCCTTTCTCATACCACCAACTGCCTTTTAGACAATTTGAATTGGATGTCCATAGACTTCTCACACTCAACAACTCCAAAACAGAACTTACCTTTGGCCTCAAATCCCTCCCTCTCCCAACTTCCTTCTTACTCCCAGAGACCCAGGTTCTCAATCTCAGCGTGATCCTTGGCTCTTCACTAATGACACATATCCAGGCTGTTGACAAGAATTGTTGCTCCTCATACCTTTTCTTTATTTTTCTTGAGGATTGCTTGTCTGTTTTTTTCACATCATGACTTACATGGAAATGTGTTTTGCGTGACTACACATTTATAAAATTACATCAAACTGCTTACGTTTTCAAAGCTATAGAGGAGAGGGAAAGGAGGCAGAGACAGTTTGGGACTCAAAATCTGAAAAGAAAAATGTTAAAATTGTTTTTATGTGCAATTGGGGGAAAATGAAATACCAAGTTTTTTTAAACATTGCTTCTACCTTTATAATCTCTCTCCTATGTCTCCCTCTTTCTCTATTTCCATAGTATAGGCCCTCAACAAATCACACCTAGACTATTGCAAAAGTACCCCCACCTCACATCCTTCCTCACTCCAACCCATCCTCCACTCAATTGCCAAAATGATTTTTCAAAAGTATAAGCCTGACTGTCAATAAACTCCAGTGGCTCCCTATTATCTCTAAAATCAAATATAAAAACCTTTGTCTAAAATGGTAAAGCCCTCCACAACCTGGCCCCTTCATAGCTGTCTAGTCTTGTCACACTTTCCTCCTCCTCATGTATTCTATGATACGGTGACACTGGTCTCCTTGCTGTTTCCCACATACGTTCCTTCATTTCCCGGTTCCATATCCTAGCCCTTGCTGTTCCCCATGAACCGAATGTTCTGCTTCATCCCCTCTGCCCCCTTGCCTCCCTGACTTCCTCTCACCTTCTCTAGGGACCTCTTTTGGTCTCATATGACTTTGCATCATCTCTCTCCACTTGTCACTTCCTTCCCCTTCAAAGAGACCTTGTATGTGACTTGCATATGTCCTGTATATACCCATATATGTGCATGTTATCTCTTCCAAGGAAGAAGGCAAGAGGAAAAGGAATAAGCTTTTATATAGTGCCTACTGTGCACCTGGGGTGTGTGGGTGACACAGTGGATAAGAGTGCCAGCCTGGAGTCAGGAGGACTCATCATCCTGAGTTTAACTCTGGTCTCAGACACTTGCTGACTATGCAACCTGGGAAGTCACTTCACCCTTTTTGCCTCAGTTTTCTCATCTTTAAAATGATCTGGAGAAGGGAATGAAAAACATCTCCAATATCTTTGGCAAAAAAAGCACCAAAGGGATCACAAAGAGTTGGGCACGACTGAATAACAGTAAAAGATTTCTAATCCTTATTCTCCTATAAACAGTTAGATGTAGCAAAAAATAATCATGAAAAGAACAACGCATTGCTGTCAAATCCCAGCTCTTCCATTGGTTCGCTGTGAGGCTGAACTCTCATTTCTCCCCTAGACTTCAGTTTCTTCATCTAGCTAATGAAAGGGTTAAACCAGGAGGGTGTTGGTAAATATTTAACAACCAAGTCACCAAGAGAAAAAAATGACTTGACACACTTCTCAGTTTAAACTGCATTATTAATTTTTTTCTCATTTTCACAAGTCTAGACAACTGAAAAAAAAAAATCAAGCCCTGTTTTGTAGTAATTGCTGATCTCTGAGTGTGAACGCCCAAGCTAAAAACTGAGAGTTGAGCAGAGCTTCAGCACTCCACCTCCTTCTTTGGATTCTAAGGTCCCTTCCAGCTTCCCAACAGTTCATGTCATTGCTCTAGGCAGGACCGGTCTTATGCCCAGCAGTCTAAAGATACTAAAGGGAAGGTTGCATTCACTGGAAGACACGAATATCTTGCATCACAATTTTACTTAAGATCAATCTTAAGTCTCTTTTTTTCTTGTTTGTCTGAGGTTAAAAAGGTGAGGGGAATATCTAACAAGTATCTCTAAAGTCAAAGGATGAATTTGTTTAAAAATGACTGTGAATTTGGGCAGCAGGAATCATTCTATAGTGAGCTAGATGGTGCAAAAATAAAATGTGATATTTGTGCAGGTTTTGTTTTAAAGCATTTGCGCTCTAAGCCTTGTGTCAGGAATAGCTGTGGCATGAAGGATCCTGTTAATTTTATGAAGATATCATTCATCTGTTGGCTTAAGACCCTGTCTGGAAAGCTAGGAAAATCAAATCTCTCCATTGGACACACCTGTAGGGCGGTACCAGTTCCCTCCTCACTTATAAACATGCTATCCAGGATGAATTGGAAGGAAATTTTATTAGAAAAAAAGAAAATAAACTTTTCTGCCAGAAGCAAATTATGTTAACCTAAAATACCCAAAGGTCCCAAACTAAATATTTCCAAATGTTTACTTACAGGGTCAACATAAAGAATCTTTTAATAGTAAGGCCTTCTAGAAAACAGAAGGAACGTGAGGGAAGCTGTGTGGAGCATGGTTTCAAGATGATGGTGACTTAGGCCCTGCAGGAAGAGGCAAAGGTGAAGGCCTTCTATCCCCAGCTGGAGGAGAGAGAGGAGGGTACACAAAGTGCCAAAGGTAGATGTTACACAGTCTGAAAAAATGTTTGAGAATCACCTAGACTTCTGCTGAAAATAGTTTTTGGTGTATTGCTTTGAATGAAAATGTTTGAGGTTCTTTCCCCCTTAACTGACTAAACCATATGACCTGTGAAAATGAGACAGAGATCTACTTCATCCACCAAGAGTGGGAAATTCATGAACCCCACTGACCAGCCTCAAAAAGAAGCCCCGAAGAGGGAATTTAAAAAGAATAAGAAAAAATAAATGATCGTATGAGCTACAGTACTAAAGATGAAGGATTCCAAACAGATTATCCAGGTCATGGATAAATTGGATGAGATGGAGTTCAGTCCAGTAGAGCAGCCACAGCTAAATGAAAAGGTGCTAAAATACAAGTAGGAAAAAAATTCATGAAACTTTTGAGTGCATTCTCCAACTCAACAAAAAAGGAAAATCCAGTTATCTACAAATAATTTTGAAAGCTAGAGGTGGCAGAAGAGGGCCCAGCTCAGCCAGTACTTGGATGTTGTAAAGAATGCTCAGCATTTTGAAGTGGAAACCATCTCATTGCCAGATGTGCTTCATGCTCCTTCTAGAGCCTTGACATTCCATTGCATGGTATGCAGCCACTCTCTAGTCTCCAAAAAAGCAAAACAAAACAAATTTTTCCTATGGGCCTCCCACCAGGGCAATTTCTAAATTTCCCCTTCTTGGACCTGGTGTTCTTCATTTGCTTCCTGGAAGAAAGCCTCCTGACCCACCCTGGGCCACCTCTCACCCAAGTTCTGCAGATATATAACCCTAAAGTGGGCTTTTCCCTAGAATTTGTCCCTCATTGATGAGTGGGGGATATTTTATACAGTCCAGAACTTGCTCATCGAGGTCATGTTGATGATGCTTCCAACACCAGTGAAGATGAAGGTTTTCTTGAAGACAGGGATCAAGATAAGTGTGATGACAGCATGATGACAGTGACACTGACAGGTCAGATGCTTGCAGTGGAGGAGTCCATGCATCACACTGATGAAGAGAGAGAGAACAAGGAGGACAAAAAGTCAGGTCTCAATGTACAATTTGCTGATGTTCCTGGAAAATCATGAAAGAAAAGGAAAAAACATGAAGGAATTAGCCCCTCTTCAAGCTATAATGCTTAGAACAGCAGATCAGGAAATTTCTGAAGAGGGGTAAGAGGTAAAGGAATTTTCAGAGGATGAGGAAGAGGAAGATTCTGATGACTCTGAGTCAAAGGATGCAACACAGCAGCAGCACCAAGAAGAATCTCTTTCTGATGTGGCATCGTCATCTCCTGCTTCCCAACAACAGTAACCACCTCCACAGTCTGTTCTTCCTGCTCATATATAGGCACCTCCCATGCCAGGATCACCCATACTTGGACCACAACCCGCTCCACCATGACGACCACCTGTACCACCCACTGGCCTTCCTCGTGGTCCACCTCCAGGAGATCCTCCATTCTTAAGATCACCTGCAATATCAAGGCTTCAAGGGCCTTTACCTCAGCTTTTACCTCCTGGTCCTCCACCAAGCAGCCCTCCTTGTCTTTCTCCATGAGGAGGTTCACTACCTGAGGATACCTCCCCCAGAACCTTCAGGCATCCCTCTACCTCATTCTGGTATGATGTGCCCACCTTTGGTGCCTCCAATTGGACCTGCTGCCCCTGGGCTTTTCCCACCATCTCCCTTGTCAAATCCAGGGGTTTTAAATGTCCCACCTAATTTGATCTAAAGACCCAAAGTGGATGACACCAGTACAACCACTATTGAGAAGAAAGCCACAGCAGCTATCAGCACCAAGACACAAATCACCAATCCCAAGGCAGAAATGACCAGATTTGTGCCCAATGCACTGAGGGTTCAACAAGAAAACAAAGGAGTTACTGCTGCTCCCCAAAGAACGTCAGAAAAGGGTTCTACTTTACCCCTTGCCAAAGCAAGACCTAAATCCAGCCCCTCTGCTCCTGCTTCAGGACAAACCAAGGATGATGTGTATGAAGCCTTCATGAATGAGCTAGAGGGGCTACTGTGACAGTTTATGTTACCAGGGGAATTTGAAGCTACAAATTCATCTTAGAAAACATGGCTCATAGAGGAAGGAGTTCTTATCTATTGAATCTGAGTGCAAAGGAGTTACCTTTTACTCAGAGCATTTCCTAACTTCAGTGCAAGCTTTGTCTTAATGTTATTTAACTTCGGTCAGAATTCACTGCACAGAAGAAAAAGATGTTTCATTGAGAGTAGACTAGCAAACCTATATATCAGTGTCCCTTCACATCTCTCCTTTACCCATCACCACCACCATTTCCTTTTCTTTGGAGACATGTGATAGACAGAATTTTAGTGTCTGTACTTTTATTTTTGAAATCCTTTTCTTAAGTGGGGTTGGTAAGCCACTGGAATAGATATTCATCGGAAACCAACGCATTTCAGCTAGTGTTTTTTGTGTTTTTGCTTCTGATTTTGTGTTTTTTAACTTTCCTTCTAAATATTTTGTGACATTTTACTTGTAGTAAAATGAATCACAGCTTCATTTCCCTAATATGAAACAGGATGTCTGGGGAGGAAACTATACATATGTATTAACTGAGATGACATCTCAGTGAAAAAAAAACTGAATGTCTCTCCTGAAAGAAATAAATGTTCTACAAAAATAAAAAATATCAGGCCCTTCTAAGAGTCTCTAAATTAAATAAAATTGACTAAATATTTGTCATTTAGCACAGACTGTATGCAAGGAATTGAGGGAGTACTATTATTGCTGCACTAACCACTGAACCTTTCCTTCTCCATCCCTTGAAATAAATGAAAACAGGTAAGCAAAACAGATCAATAAAATGATCATATCTGACAATATAAGCAACATTGGGTTCCAATAGTTACTCACCTCTGTCCTCTGAGGAGGTAAATGTGTCTAATCATTTGTTGTCCATGATCAAGATTCATACTCTGGCTTTGGCAAAGGCATTGTGATCACTGCTACCTTTTATGGATAACATTAATAATTAATAATAATATCCTCATTAATAACATTATTGACAATTAACTGATATTAATAACAAATTAATTAACAATTAATAACAATATTCATTAATAACATAACAATTATTAATTCATTAATAACAATATCTTCTAGAATTTTGCACAGAAATGAAATCAAGTTCACTGGGCCATAATTTGAAATGTGCTCAAAAAGAGATTTGGCCCTATGGACTTTTATCCATTATTTACAGCTCAACTGGCTCTGTATATTCAGAGAATTACCTAGGAGTGAGATTGTTGAGTCTTCTCTGACACTTCCCTTTGGAGTTAGGAGGAATTTTCCCTTCTTTTCTGGGGATGACCAGTAGTACTGATGATACTCACAGGAGATTACAGAATTCTCACATGAATCTTAGCAAGCTTTCTTTTTTTTCTTGAGCTATCACTTGTTTTCTTTTTTGTACTATTATGTTCATTTCCAAATTCTCTCCTTCCTCTTAGCTCCTCCACAACCTATTGAGAATCCAAGCAATATGATTCCTATTATACATGTGAAATCATGCAAAACGTATTTCTGCATAAACCATGTGGCAAAAAAAGGAAGAAAAAAAAATAAAAAAATATATTTCATTCTGCACTCAGACTTCATCAGCTCTTTCTCCAAAGATGTAAAGCATTTTGCAACATAAGTCTTTTGGAATTGTCTTGGATCATTATCTTCATCAGAGTAACTAAATCTTTCATAGTTGTCATTACAATATCGCTATTTCTATGTACAATGCTCTCCTGGTTCTGCTCACTTAATTTTGCGTCAGTTCACATAAGTCTTCCAGGTTTTCTGAAATCTTCCCCTTTGTCAGTTCTTATAGAACAAAAGTATCCCATCACAATTATATAGCACAACTTGGTCAGCCATTCCCCAAATTGTGGGCATCCCTTCAATTTCCAATTTTTTGCCACTAAAAAGGAGCTGCTACAAATATATTTTGCAGATAGGAGTCCTTTTCCTTTTTCTTTGATCTCTTTGGGATACAGACCTAGTAGTGCTTTCGCTAGGTCAAAGGATATGCAAAGTTTTATAAGTTCTTTCGGTACAATTCTGAATTGTTATTAAGAATGGTAGAACCAGTTCACAACTCCATCAACGATGCATTAGTGTGCCTATTTTTTCCACATCATTTCTGATAGTTATCATTTTCCTTTGTCATGTTAGCCAATCTGATAGATGTGAAGGGGTACCTCAGAGTTGTTTTAATTTATTTTTCTCTAATCAACTGTGCTTTACAGCATTTTTTTTACAACTATTGAAAGCTTTAATTTCTTCTTCTGAAAACTGCCTGTTCATATCTTTTGACCATATGTCAAGTGAAGAATGACTCTTATTTTTATAAATTTTTTAAAATAACTTATAGGCCTTTATCAGAGAAACTTGCTGTAAATATTTTTCTCCAGCTTCTTGTTTTCTAATTTGGGGTGCTTTTGTTTTTAATTTGTGCAAAACTTTTTAAATTTTATTTGCCTCCCATGATCCTCTCTGTCTCTGGTTTGGTAGTAAATTCTTCCTTTATCCATGTAAATTTTTTCCATCTTCCCCTAATTTACTTATATCACCCTTTTGGCCTAAACCATGTACCCGTTTTGACCTTATCTTGCTATAGCATGAGATATTGGTCCACACCCAACTTCTGTCAGACTGCTTTTCAGCTTTCCCAGCAGCTTTTCTCATTGAGTTCTTGTTCTAATTGCTTGGATCCTTGGTAACTGCTAGGTTAGTATGACCATTTACTTCTATATAATATATGCCTAATCCATTGCATTGATCAATTCTTGTATTTGTTATCTATTTCCAGATTGTTCTAATGATTGTTACTATGTTTGTCCTTCATTTTCAAAGAGGACCATGACATCAGGGAGATGATGATATGGCTTTCAGTTGACTTTGAAGTGAGAGAGTGCTGTGCAAGATCAACAGCCTCACTTTCTCCTCTTGAGCCATCTGGGACCAGTAGCCAGGTATTCATCACTATTGGAGATGATCCAGAATGCAATGGGAGATCTCGACCTTTTTTGGCTAAGGCCTCTTCAGGTTCTCACTTTGAGCGAGGTAATTAATGCCCATTCAGTGAATTAGTAGTAGTTACTCAAGGAATGGCCCCTTTAATAAAAAAAAAAAAATCAAACTTGGAAGGAAAGACCCTCAGGGTTCCTGGGCAAAAGAGAAACAGTTATTATTCAGTATTTAGTAATTACCACTTTGTACTATAATTTAAAATCTGGTACTGCTAGGCTGCTTTCCTTCATTTTTTTTTAATTTATTTGCTATTCCTGTCCTTTTGTTCTCCCAAGTGAATTTCATTATCATTTTTTTAGCTCTATAAAATAATTCTTTGGTAGTTTGATTGGAATAGCACTGAATAAGTAAATTAATTTAATTAATATTTTATTGGTTCAGCCTGCCCATTAATAATTAATATTTCTCCAGTTGTTTAGATCTGTCTATATTTGTGTCTGTCATTATTCACATCCTAGCAAACTATCTACTTCTAAACATTAGGTATGCATGTCCCTTTCTGGATGACTACTCCCTTGGGATTTATTAGGGGCTGGCAAGGCATCCCAGCTATCTCCCCATTTATTTGCACTAGGCAGGGTCAGGATTAATGAGACCACTAGTGTCCCAGTACTACTCATAAGCTCCCATCCCAAATTAAGTTATGATCTCAGCAGCAACTATAGCATGCATACTTGGGAACTGGAAGAAACTCAGAATCCTTTGCTTAAACTAAGAAGATCTATGTACTCATCCACAGAGAAGTAAGAAACACACTGAACTGAGTCAAGACCTCAATTCCAGTTCCAGTTCTACCATCAACAAGCTACCAAGTCAGCTTGGGCTACCTCTCTGGACCTCATGTTCCACATCTGTAAAATCCTTATCTAAATGATCTTCCAGCTGCATTGTTCTTCTATTCTTGAATGAGGTCTTCACTTCCAACTATAAAATTTTATGATTCTGACAAAAGAGGGCTTAGCCAAACGTATCCCTGCTCTGTATCAGCCTATAAAAGAGAATAAAAGATCTCTTTAAGTCCTCTTTTTTTTTTTCATCTTTTTTCTGTCCTCAAAACAGATCAAGGAAAAGATTAACGGAGTTGGGTTTGAGGCAAATAAATCCCTTTCTCCTCCCTCAACAGACATTAAATGGCTACTTGGGGTAGAAAAACTATGGGGGTTATATGCTTTTGTCAACAACTTTTTTCAACAATCTGAAGCAAAAGAAGAGTTCCTGAGAGTGGAATTTCCCAGCTAAAGAGATGATGGCAACCAGGGCAATGAGGAAGTATCAAGAGTTCCTGTAGAAGAAGTCCATTGAAGAAACAGGCTAATGCTTACCCATGTGGTTCAATTACATGCAGTTTTCCATCTTGTCTGAAGGACAACATACCCAGGGCTAAAAATAGCAAAAAGGTGATTGCTGGAATTGAACAAACACATTATTATTTGAAAGAAATTTAGGAAGGAAAAGGAATGAATGAATGGTTTTCAATCAAAACAAAGAAAACATCATCTTAATGAACTATTTTGGGTATTTCATTTGTGGGAATAAGAAAATCTCACTTGGAATTTTAAATACTCTCTGCCTTCTTAGCTGAAAATAAAATGAATGACCGAATTGTCACGCAAGACAAAAAAGTCACCAACTTCTTTGCTGGGGCAAAAAATATAAAAATCTAAAATCTGACTATTATAGCTGTAGGCATCCAATATCAAATCTAAGTATGAGATGCTCTCTCACCCTTTAGAATCACCAGCCTCTTTCTAAACTGAGCTTAGTAACATCCCCCTTCAAACTAAGTCCATTCTTGATTCTCCTAGTTACTAGTAGTGACTGCCTTGCCTAAAAGTACCTTGATTTTACTTTGCATCCATGTGTGGTGGTGGGGGGAGGGAATATGGAGGGGTGGGAGGGGGGTATGGATGTGGATGGGTGTGTGTGTGTGTGTGTGTGTGTGTGTGATTTGTTTGTGTGCTTCCAATCTATTTTCAAATAAGGTACCAAGTTGATTTTTTTGTAAGAATCACTAGATATGAAAATAGCTTTATAGGCTTTTTAGTCTCTCCTCAGAGTGACAGGGATTATTTGGGGGTTATTTATGTCTTAGTACCGCCAGTATTTAAAACAGTCCTTAGACCATGTGATAGGTTCTCAATAAATCCTTGTCGATTGAGTAAGTGAGTGAATGTGTGGTAGAAAGGATTTTTTTTTTTTTAGTAGAGCACATGAATTCATTTGTAAGTTAGTCAAATGGTTCTCATTTTATTTGTCTCTGTACTCAGTCTGAAAGTAGTCACACTTCCTGTCATTTCAAACTGAAAGTCCTAACAAAAGCATTGATTCCAGTTTCAGTGATAATGGAATGTGCTCTCCACCTGACAGCCAAAAGTAAATTAAATCTGTGCCTTTGAGAAAATTATCTTATGGAACATAAAAGAAAGGCAGAAAACTTCCTTTTTAGAAAAGCCCCAAAGTATTTTCCCCAGGTTTCAATCCAAAAATATTTTGAACTTCAGACAAAAAGGGATGATGAAAAAAGCCTTACTAAGGACACTAGGGAAGCACTAAAGGGAGGATGGGTTGGAAGAGGGGGTGCATAACACAATATCTCTATTTCTGTCTTTTCTCTTCAGAGTTCTACACAGTATTTTGATTCAGATCACTGAGTGTTCCAAAGGTTCTTCTAACACCATGAGTCCCACCAGATACCAGAGGTTAACTGCCTCTTCAACAGTTATCAGTTCAATCTTTTTGTGTACTTTAAGGAAAATGACATGCATATGCTTCCAATTTATTTTCACATAAGGTAACAAGTCTTTTTTTTGTAATAAGAATCACCAGATGTGAAAATAACTTTACAGGCTTTTGTATTCTCCATAAAAAATATTTTATCTTTGACCCAGGCCATTCTACTTTGATGACAGAAATAAAACTTGGATAACACACCCTCTTAAAGAAGTGTTCAAGTCTGGATTGATTCTTACTGCCTAGAAATGCAATTATGAACCAGACTAAATCAAATGTGTTTCCTCCATCCATAAAAATCATTGAATATTAGATTTAGAAGTTATCTTGGACCTAATCCAATCTTCCACCTAACAAGGAAAACTTCTCTACAACATACCTGACAACTCTATGTCTAAATACTTCAGAAAACTTACCCTCTCATAAGGCAGTCTGTTCGATTTATGGACAGGTTTAATGCTAGGAAATTGGTCTGAATTTCCATCAGAAATCTCTCTCCCTATATATTCCACTCATTGCTACTATTGCTACAATTCAATTGTTGCAACCCACATGGACTACCTCCCACAAGTAGGGACTCACAAGTAGGTTTACAAGTTGGCTCCCCAAGATTCTAGGATACTTTTGTGGGTCCACATTCCTAAAACTATAGTTCTCGAACCCCACTTGTATCTTACCTTTGTACTGTCAGTCAGCAGAAGGGAGTTCCAAGAAAAACATTTGCTATGGTAGCATAGTTAAAAACAGAAACCATAAAATATTTTTTCCAAAAGTCCTGAGATACACTCTCCCTTAAATGCACACAGAAGAAACACCTATATGTTGCCAATGTAACTCATGCCTCTATTACTCTGGGGCCCCAATGCTCTTTATCTTCTCATGGAGTCCTCATGTCCCATGATACTCCCTGATAGCCACAGTATCTCTGCTTGATGAGTTGCTTAAGTGGACTCCTTAGGTCTACTTCTGGCCTGCAGCTTAACTCTAAATTGTCAAGGCTAGATCTCTCTTGAATCCATACTCGTATCTATTTTTGCCAGAGGTCTCACTACCTAAAGCTATTTTCTGTCTTGTATGCTACCTTTCTATACCTACATCTGAATAGAGAGATGTAGGAAGACTGGAAAGGGAGGCCTGTTCATGCCCAGTTAACTTACAAATGCACAGAATTACAAGTATACAAAGTAGAAATTTTCCTTGTCTACCCCCAATACACTGTTACTCACAGAGAACCAAACCCCTAACTCCTATCACTGCTCCCCAACTTAAACAGCTTTGTTCTCCAAACAACCAACCATTCATGTCCTGGTATGGTAAAATGGTAGGAAAGTTTGGTGAAATACAATTGTACTTTAATCTGTATTCTCTCCTTACCCTTCCATCCCACAAGAGCAGAAGCTCTATGTTCAGGGATAGAACTAACCATACTACCTTCCTGTCTCCTACCTAAGGATAAGGTTTCTATTATGACACTGCTCACACAGTATGCAAAGGTAGTTTATGGGGTTTTGGTTTTATGTTTGGAGTTACTCTAATTTTCTTAACATTCTTAAATTTGTTTAGAGCTACAAAGGATCTTTGACTAAAACTATTGTTGCACCCTTATTTTACATAAGAGGAAACATAGACTCACAGATGTCATGTGACTTGGTCAAGGTCATATGGCTCAAGGCAGAACTGAGATTAAAGTCTCCTGACTCCCAAACTAATGAATTTTACTAAACCACATTTGGATGCCATAAACACCATGGTCACTACAGAAGCAAGGCCACACCTAAGCCAAGATTTTGGGCTCCTTGTCACATCTGGATAACATCTATTTTTGAGGAACATTATGTTTGCTTTTAAGAGTCATTGGCTCCTTCTGCTTCCTGTTGACCTAAAACAACGACTTTCATTGGTCTTTTGCTGAGGCATCGTTACAAATTCAAAGCCTTTACTTTGTGAAGAACTTAAGCAGGAAGAAGTCGGTAATCCTCCAAGTAAGAAACTTTCTTGGTCATCAAAATTCTCTTCCCAGAAAATAAAATATAATATATAAAGAAAACTATTTTTATCAGGATGTTTTTCATAAGAGGCAGTGTGGTCATCAAAAAAGGATTTGAGGTGCTTTGATTTTCCATCTCTGCATCCTTTTCTCCAAATCCTCAGGGCTGGGTGCACTTGGCCCGTTTGTTGAATAGTAGGCACTCAGTAAATGCTTCTGACAAACTGACTCGATAAATCTGTGTGCTTACATTCTATAAAATACTGGCACCCTTTCTCCCATGCCAGAGCACCCATCTGTCTTACACCCATGTCACAAGGCCTTAATATCTGGATCAGTCCAATCCAGATCTAGAGTCAACAAAGGGTCTGGGGAAACTCTAGAAATCACCCAACTAGAAGCCTCTCAGAAGACTGACATCAGGAGGACCCCAATGAAACCAAGATCCCCTAGAAGCCTTGGGGGATGGGAGGAGGGGAAGGTGGTAAAGTGCAGAGAACCAAAGATGGCCTGTCTGAGTTTTTCCACAGAATGTCATTTCTAGATGCCAGAAGTCTCATTGGTAAGCCCAGGAGCTAAACTCTATTTCCCAGGACACTCTGGAGCAAAGTGAGGTCCCCAAGTTATCCCAGGCACACAATGTCTCCCCACAGATAGTTACATAAATTCATTAAAGAAATATGTAAGTATTTATAGCAGTGCTAGTTCTACAGGCCTGGGGCACTACTCTCTCAATTGTGCAGACTTTGTGGTTTCTGCATCAGTTAATGAGGATGGAAATAGCAGGAGCTCTCCAGTAGAAGGTGACTCATGAGAAATTGGAGGGTGAGGCCTGTTCATACACAGCTGGCTTAAAAAGGTCAAAGGCACTCAGAAAACATAGCAAGTCTAACAAATTATTATTTTCCTGGTCTCTCTAAACAAAACGATGCACGAAATACCAAGCCTTTGTACCAAGAACCTTCCTTCCCTCTTGCTGTCCTAGATTTAGTTGTCATCTTGGTTTACAGCCAGATTCCTCTTTGGTCACCAGTAGTGACTACCTCTGGACCATTCATTGCTAGGACTGACCACCCAAAGGCCACCAACCTTAGTAGCTACTTCAGATATCATTAACATCTGACCTTTTAAGTTTAAAGAATTGTGTCCTTGATGTACACCCTCTGCTTGCTCCTGTTTCTGTTGTGTCCCCTACCCTCATCCCATGGCCTATGTGGAATCTGCTTGACTGGGTCCCAACATCAAGAGATCTTACAGGGATCCACATCTAGACTTGACCAAGAATAGACTAAAGGAAACAGCATAGCATGCTTCCTGTTTTAAATAGTCTATTATCGAGGCTGAATACTTTTATTTATCCATGCATTCATTATTTATTTTAATGTCTTAGAACAAATGTTGTAATGTGATTTCGTGGAGGGAGTCCAAGACTTAGTCAGAAAACTTGTGTTCTAACTCTGGTTCTGACTACTACTAACTGTGAACAAGTCCCTGAGTCTTAACTTCCTCATCCGGATAGTGGCAATAATAATGTTCATACTACTTATTACATTGGATTACTGTGAAGAGAGTCCTTTATAAAGGAAAATCTATGAAAATGTGAATTATAATTATAGTTACGGTTCACAAGAGTGGAGAGAGCATGAATGTACTGTGCTACCCTATCCTTTTAATTCTTGTTAGCCAGGGTACGATTACCTAGATTAGGGACTAGGTATGTCTTCTGGGCCCTCTTCACTTCTCCCTCTTGGCACCCCCAGCTCCCTTTAGGATTTGGTTCAAGTACCACTTCCTTCAAGAGTCCTTTCCTGATTCCTATCAGCTCCTAGTGACCATCTCCCAAATCACTATGTATTCACTTGAGTATATAGTACATTTGCTTATATGTAAATGTGTGGTATCCTCCTAGTAGCATGACAATTTCTTCAGGTCTCATTTTTGTAGCATGTTGCATTGCAAAATACAATAGAATCCATATGGTATCGTAAGAATCTAGCACAGCATGTCATGGGTGCTTTCTTAATGTTTCTTGATTGAGTGCTGATTCTCAACTTCCATTACACCTCATAATTTCTATCAGAATGAGTCCATAAGTATTTATTAAGTGCTTGCTGTGTGCCAGGAAATGTGTGAAACTCTATGGACACCAATGAAAGGAGAAAGGATGGCCCCTATCCTCAAGGATCTTACATTCTAATGAGAAAAAAGAATACATAAAAGGGAGTTGAAGGTGGAGGAAGGGAGATCTAAAAAATGAAGGATAACTGGTCTTCATTCATTCTCAAAACAAAGGTTTCATGAAGAAGTCACTGATGGGAAAAGGACAAAGAGAGAAAGCAATTGAGGCTCAGTTGCAAATTCAAGAGAAAGATGAGTGTCTCAACAGGACCCTTTCTTGGCAGCTAAGTGGTGCAATGGGTAGATTCCTGAGCTGTACTCAGGAAGATCTAAGTTCAAATTCAGCCTCAGACATTTATTAGTTGTATTACCTGAGCAAGTCACTGGACCTCTGACTTCCTTGGTTTCCTGAACTATAAAAATGGGGAACGTAATAGAACCCACTTCACTGAGTTGTTGAGTGGATCGAATAAGATAATATTTGTAAACTGCCTTGCAAGTAGGTGCTTAATAAATATTTATTCCCTTCCTCCTTCCATATTCCCTTCCTCAAAATGGCTGAGCAAGAAGGAATGATAAAATTATGAGCTAAAATGTGATTAAAAATACCTACAATATTCAAGTATGTTCAAGTAGACAACTTATTATCTTGAGTTACATGTGTATGTTACATATATATAAATATATTACATACAATATGCATGTTACACCAAGACCATTGACTTGCTCTCCCAGTTCCCTTATATGTCAAGGGATCTATGACCACATTGATGGGTCTCCCAGTGTAGATAGGAACTACTCCATCTCATTCAATGTAACTCTTTGTCTATGTCCACCCATAAGGATGAATTCAGGATACCTCATACTAGCACTTCTGCCATGCTTTGGATAGCAGAATCATTTTTCAACTTCCCAGCTATTATTCCTCACTATCACTATATGACCAACCCACCACCTTATGTGATCACAGAGTTCTTAAGTGTTATTTTGCTGATTTTTGGTATAAACCATCAATATAACATGCTTCAGTTTTTGCTCATCACCATCATGTGTCTCTCCATTGCTTTGAGGTTTGGTGAGGATAACATTAACTCTTTGAAGATTGTGGTGCTCCAGGAAGAAACCATTTTCCATCATGAATACTCCAGTGGTATTGACAGAGGGAATTTTGTGGAACATAATCTATAACAATATTAAAAATATATCTGGCCTCTGTAGGGACACAATAGTTATCCTGAACAAGTCATTTCCCTTGTTTGTGCCCCTCACTTCCTCATTTTTAAAAAAACTGGAGTGGACACTTACCTTCTTCATCATCATGATTCTTTCATATTTAAAGGGCTCGCATTTGCCAAGCATTTCAAATTCTATCAAAAAAAGTGCTAACAGGCAACATTAGGCTTGAGAAAGAACAGTATAAAACAAAGCAAGAAAAACCATTAGGACCAATTTTGGAGAATAGATCTTGTCCTTGGCACTAATAAGACCTCAACAAGAAAATTTAAAGGAAATGAGCATGAGAGCTGGAAAGTATTTTTTAAAAAAAAGAGCTTCAACTAAAACATCCTAATACTTATGAAGTTTTGGTTTAGATTATTTTTTTATTTCACTTGAGATACATAGCCTTAAGCACCACCATTTTCCTCAATAATTGTTTGTTATCCAAGTGCAAATCACTGTCTTAAACATTGAAGATACCAGGAGGAATGAGACATTCAAGGTCCTTTGACCTTAAAGGGGTTTCAGGCTATTTGAGGAAACAGAAAATAACTTCAAATAAGGATAGAACATTCTGAATGCTAAATAGGTGGTACAGATAATAAGGACTAGAGGTCCACAAAGTGGGTGATACCACCCCCTGAAGGTGCTGGAATGATCCAAAGGAGTGGTAGTAGCCTCACTTATAATTGGGGGGAGGCATTGAATAAAGATAAGGGGGTAATGGAAACATAAGTAAAGAAGAGAAGACAGTTTTGAAAAACCATTCATACATGTTTCATCAATTCTGTAACAGAGTTAAAGTCGCACTGATTACATTATTTTCCAAATAAATACACAAAATTCAAGTTGTAACCAAGTCCACCAAAAGGTCTTAACGTGGAAGTATTGACAGGCCAATGAGTCAGGCATGGTCAGAAAGACTGACACATATCAAAGTAATATATATCTTTAATGACTTATTTACAATATGATACTATATGATGATATGATTCAATATCAAGTCATCAAAATTTCAATGCAGGAAAATATCTACAAATTTACAATAAATTATTCAATTTAAGATGCATCATTTCAGGGGAACCAAGATGGCAGAGTAGAAGGACAGACCTGCTATAACTCTACCCCCAAAACCCATAAAATACTTGTAAAAAATGACTCTAAAAAATTCTACAGCAGCAGAAACCACAAAGTGATAGAGTGAAGGAGATTTCCAGCCCAAGGTGGCCTGGAAGTCCTATAGGAAAGGTCTATTGCACAGGTCTTGGAGTGGAGTAGAGCCCAGCCTTGGTCAAACAGTGGGCAGGGACAGGATTGGAGCAGGACTCAGAGCATGGAATCACAGGCAACAGCTGAGGTTCCCAGATTTCTCAACCCACAGATGCCAAAGACAGCTTCAAAGGTTAGTAAGAAAGCTCTTTCACTTGGGTGAGAAAGGAGCAGGATCCAACCCTAGCCCTGGGCTCAAGGCAGCAGAAGTCACTGCAGCAACATCCCCTTTTGATGTCCTCCACCTAAAGACCTTGGGGGAGCCTAGCCACTGATCTGGATCTCAGCCCTGAGTGGCAGCCCCTGGGTGAGGAAGAGTGCTGGCATGGTGGAGCTGGAGGCAGTTGTGGAGAGGAAACCGTACTCACATATCCTGGGCAGAAAAGGTTGTGGTTGCTCCCAAACAAGAGCACAGGCCCTTGATTGTGTCACCTTGGAGGAACTGAGAACTTACAGGTCCCTAGAGTATACCTCACTCTTGACAAAAAACTAAAAAGACAAGTGACTGGCTGGGAAAATGTCCAAAAAAGGGGGAAAAAATAAGGCTGCAGAAAGTTACTGAAGTTTTGGTTTAGATTATTTTTTATTTCACTCAAGATACATAGCCTTAAGCCTCACCATTTTCCTCAATAAATGTTTGTAATCCAAATGCCAGTCACTGGCTTGAACACTGAAGATACTAGGAGAAATAAGACATTCAAGGTCCTTTGACCTTAAAGGGATTTCAAGCTATTTGAGGAAACAGAAAATAACTTCAAATAAGGATAGAACATTCTGAATGCTAAATATGTGGTACAGATAATAACAGGTATTTTCCTCCATCCTTTCTCATGAGGAAGAACAGAGCATACCAGCAGAGGAAGCCATAAAAGTCAAGGTTTCTACATCCAAAACCTCTAAAGTAAATATACAATGGAAGAGCTCAAAAAAGATTTTTGAAAATCAAATAAGAGGGGTGGAAGAAAAATTGGGAAGAGAAATGAGAGGAAAGTAAGAAAATCATGAAAAGCAAGTCAACAGCTTCCTAAAGGAGACCCAAAAAATGCTGAAGAAAATAATATAGAATATATATATAATTTGAATATAGACTAACCCAAATAACAAAACAGGTCCAAAAAGCCAATGAGGAGAAGACTGCCTTAAGAAGCAGAATTAACTAAATGGAAAAGGAAGTTTAAAAGTTCACTGAAGAAAATAGTTCTTGAAAAATTAGAATGGATCAGATGAAAGTTAATGACTTTATGTGAAACCAAGAAATTACAAAACAAAACCAAAAGATTGAAAAAACTGAAGACAATGCGAACTATCTCATTGGAAAAACAGCTGACCTGTAAAATAGGAGAGACAATTTAAAAACTGCGGGACTACCTGAAAGTCACAATGAAAAAAAGAGCCTAGACATCATTTTCCATGAAATTATCAAGGAAAACTGCCCTGATATTCTAGAACCAGAGGATAAAATAAATATTGAAAGGAATCACTGATCAGCTCCTGAAAGAGATCCAAAAATAAAAACTCCTAGGAATATTGTAGCCAAATTCCAGAGTCCTCAGATCAAGGAAAAAATATTGCAAGCAGCCAGAAAGAAACAATTCAAGTATTGTGGAAATACAATCAGGATAATACAAGATCTAGCATCTTCTATATTAAGGGATCAAAGGGCTTGGAATATGATATTCTAGAAGTCAAAGGAAATAGGATTAAAACCAAGAATCACCTATCCAGAAAAAGTGAGTATAATACTTCAGGGGGAAAAATGGTCTTTCAATGAAATAGAGGTCTTTCAAGCATTTTTGATGAAAAGACCAGAGCTGAAGGAAATATTTACTTTCAAACACAAGAATCAAGAGAAGCATGAATAGGTAAACAGGAAAGAGAAATCATAAAGGACTTTCTCAAATTGAACTGTTTATGTTCCTACATGGAAAAAAAAAATACAACTCTTGAGACTTTTCTCAGTATTTGGGTAGTTGGAGGGATTATGTCCATATAAACAGAGGGCACAGTGGGAGTTGAATAGGAAGGGATAATATCTAAAAAAAACAGAATTAAGGAGTGAGAGAGGAATGTATTGGGAGAAGGAGAAAGGAAGAAATAGAATGGAGTAAATATCTCTCACATTAAAAAGGCAAGAAAAAGGTTTTTCACAGGAGGGGAAGAGGACGGAGGTAAGAGGGAAAAAGTGAAACATTCTCATCACATTTGGCTTAAGGAAGGAATAATGTGCCCACTCAATTTGGTATGAAAATCTATCTTAAAATATAGGAGAGTAGAGGAGACGGGGGTAAGTGAGTTGGGGGGAATGACTGAAGGGAGGCAAATGGGAGGAGGGACTAATTAGAAGCAAACACTTTTGGGGAGGGGTAAGATCAAAAGAGAGAATAGAATAAATATTGGGGGCAGGATAGGATGGAGGGAAATATAGTTAGTCTTTCACAACATGACTATTATGGAAGTCTTTTGTATAACTACACATGTATAGCCTATATTGAATTATTTGCCTTCTCAGTGGGGATGGGTGGGGAGGGAGGGAAGGAGAGATATTGGAACTCAAAGTTTTAGGATCAAATGTTGAGAACTGTTTTGCATGCAACTGGGAATTAAGAAATACAGGTAATGGGGTATAGAAATCTATCTTGCCGTACAAGAAAAGAAAGAAGATGGGAATAAGGGAAGGGAGGAGTGGGATAGAAGGGAGGGCAGATTGGGGGAAGGGGTAATCAGAATGCATGGTGCCTTTGGGTGAGGGGAGGGGAGAGATGGGGAGAAAATTTGAAACTCAAAATCTTCTGGAAATGAAAGTTGAAAGCTAAAAATAAAGTTTTTAAAAGATGCATTATTTTTTTAGATATTTTATATTTTTGAAATGACAAACATTTCCAAAAAAAAAAAAAACACACTAAAGGGTTAAAGAAAGATTTCCAGGGGGATATTGAGTAATTTTTTTAAAGGGAGTGGTAGGTCAAATAAGTTTGAGAACCTCTGGACTAGGGGAATCCACAGGAGGTAGAGGTTACTCTGGCCAGGAACACTAAAAGAAGAGATGGATGTTCGAACAAAAGTAGAGGGAGTAAATATACAAGTACATTCCATTTTCACAAGAGCAGGTTTATGTTACGTAGTTGAGTAGTGGGAAAGATAGTTGGATTGGTAAGAATTTATAAGGATTAAAGCTAGAAGGCTACAGATTATTTTGTCCAAGCACCTCACTCTGAACATGAGGATATTAACGCTGCTACAGGTTAAGTGACTTACCCAGGTTCATAGAAGGAGTAAGAGTGCCAGGATTCAAACCTAGGTCCTTTAAATGCAAACGCTAGGCTTGTACCTCTATTGGTAGGTATTATCCAAATTAGTATGGCTTTTTATTGCCAGGCTAAGAGGCAGAGGGGGTGGAAGGTGGGGGGAGGGAGTGGGGAGTCAGTGACAAAGATGCTTGAAAGCTTTTGAATTTGTTAGATTAAAACTACAAGCAATGAGCTAAATTTGAAAGGTAAGGAGTTCAATTTATGCATACTAAACGTTAATCAAAATGGGATACCAGATGAAAATGTCCATCACACGGTGAAGCCAATACACCTACAGGAACATGTTGGTGTCATACTGCTATGGGCCAAACACTAGCATTTTGATTGTCATGGGTGCTTCTGGTCCACTTTCAAATAATATGTCCATTAGCACACTATGGTATGATCCAGGGGTAACAATGCCAGTTCAGATGTGATCTTGTCATAGGTGGAAGACAGACTAAATAACTATTTGGTATCATTTCCAGGCTTCTGGTTCCATTGATTTGAGTGTGTATGTGTGTGCCTAGTACAAGTCTAAAATCAAAAGGAAAAGGAAGTTAAGTAACCAAAATTCGATTTCAGATTCTGCAATAAGAGAAATGCATTCGGTTGTCTATTTTCCATTTTATTCCTCAGGCCATGAGAAAGACATCAGCTGATATCACCAATGAAAGGGGAAAAGGAAAAAAGGAAAAGAAAATGTAGCAGAGAACTTATGCCAAAGTAAACTCTGAGAAAAAAGCTACTTCCTCTCACCCTGGATAAGAACAGTGTTCTTTTTATAGACGTTTTCCCCAGTTAATATTTCATCAACAAATATTGACTAAGGACCAACTATATACATCCACTGTAATAAGTAAGCACACAAGAACAAGAGGAAAGGGAAAATTAAAGAACCTGGCAATCAGGATTTCTCTCTTTTTGAAAATAACTATAAAGGACATATGAAGAAAGATGCTAGGGCAGCTAGGTGGCACAGTGGATAGAGTACAAGCCCTGGAGTCAGGAGGTCCTTAATTCAAATCTGGCCTTGTCACTTACTAACTGTGTGACCCTGGGCAAGGAAGGAAGGAAGGAAAGAAAAAAGGAAGGAAGGAAGGAAGGAAGGAAGGAAGGAAGGAAGGAAGGAAGGAAGGAAGGAAGGAAGGAAGGAAGGAAGGAAGGAAGGAAGGAAAGAAGGAAGGAAGGAAGGAAGGAAGGAAGGAAGGAAGGAAGGAAGGAAGGAAGGAAGGAAGGAAAGAAAGAAAGAAAGAAAGAAAGAAAGAAAGAAAGAAAGAAAGAAAGAGAAAAGAAAGAAAGAAAGAAAGAAAGAAAGAAAGAAAGAAAGAAAAAGAAAGAAAGAAAGATGCCATCTGTATTCAGAGAAAGAATAGATCAATAGAAGTATGTACAGAATAATTTTACATATATGTGTATGTATATATATATATATATATACACACACACACCTACTTGTGTCTAATAGTAACAATCTCCAGGGCTGGGGGAAGGGGAAAGAAAAAAGAAATTTACATAATAACTTTATTGTATATTTAAAAGGAACAGCAATTGTAGATGGTAGAAATGCTAGAAAAAAGAAATCATCCTTTTTATCATATTATGTTTTGGAAATGCTTATTTTATTCCATAAATTTTAAGAAAAGAAAATTTTAAAAAAGAAATATTTGGTATAATGTACAAGCAAGATACTAAACTAGGAGTTCTAACTAGTCTTGGCTCTGCCACTAATGATCTGCTTTGTTGATGTGGACAAGCCCCTACTCATCTGTAGGCCTTAGTTTGTTTTTGTTAAAAATAGTATTTATTTTATTTTTAATTTGAGTATTTATAGTACTCAAAATGTCTTAGTTGCTCAAAGTTGCTCTTTAAAACAATACTGCTGTTACTGTATACAAAATTCTCTTGGTTTTCTTCACTTCACTTTTCATTATTTCATGCAAATCTTTCCATGTTTTTCTAAAATCAATCAGTTCATCATGTCTTATACAGTAGAGTAGTATTCCTTCACAGTCATATAACACAGCTTTCTCAGACAATCCCCAGTTGACAGACATACCCACAATTTCTAGTTCTTTGCACCAGAAGATAACTGCAATAAATATTTTAGAAAATATAAGTTCTGTTCGTTTTTCTCTATTCATCTTTGGAAATAGACCTAAATAATGGTACTGCTGGGTCAAAGGGTATATAGGCGGTTTAATAATTCTTCAAGCATAATTATAGATTATTCTTCAGAATGGTTGGATCAGTTCATAGTTTCACCACCAGTGAATTAGTGTCCCAGTTTTTCTACTTCCCCTCCAACATCTGTCCTTTTCCCCTTCAATCATCTCAGCCAATCTGATAGGTATAAAATGATATTTCCAGGTTGTTTTAATTTACACTTCTCTAATCAAGAATGATTTAGAGTATTTTGTCATATGACTATAAAATGTTTTATTTATCTAAAAATTTCCTATTTTTATCTTTTGACCATTTATCAATTGGGGAATAATTTGTATTCTTATGGATTTGACAAAGTTCTTTATGTAGCTGAGATATAAGATCTTTATTTGAGAAAGTGTAAAAAAAATCTTTTGGAATATTTATAAAATAACAAATGTTTATAAAAAATTTTTTGAGTGAAGTAGAGCTAAGTAATACATTCCATGTTCTTCAAATTTTCTTAATTTCCTTTTCTGTAAAATGAGAGGGTCATTTCCAGTTCTATCATTCTTTAGGTGAGTCTATTGCATTCCTATGGGATCACAGGATCTCAAATTGATATAGCCAATGGTCTTTTTCTCAGTCCTCATCCATGACCAACAGCATTAATGTTATCGACTGTGTCCTCCACCTAGGCCGTGTCTCCTCTCTGAGTTTTCATGGCACTGTTCTCTCCTGGTTCTCCTCCCACCAGACTGGACACTCCTCAGCCTCCTTTGCTAGATAACCATTCACATCAAATTTCCTTTGCATGGGTATACCCCAAAACTCTTTCCTGGACTTTTTTTCCTTTCTCTCTTCTTCCTCAGCCATCATATCTGCATCCAAGAGTTCAACTACTGTCTTTACACAGATGACTGACTCCCAGATCTATATAACTAGCTTGAATCTCCTTTTTGAGCTTTAATCCCCTATGGCCAACTGTCCAGTGGTTGCCCCATTAGTATCTCAAACTCAGTACACATATGTCCAAAGTAGAAGCCATTGCATTTCTTCCAAAACCCTCTTCCCTTCATAATTCTTCTACATCCGCTGAGAACAGCACCAAAAGTTACTTGGCATTCGTTATATATTTTATATTTATTTCAGGGCATGGTGAATAAAGAGCTGGCTTGAGAGCCAAGACCTCGGTTCATGTTCCATTTCTGACATACTGACTGGGAGTCACTTGACGAGTCATTTAACCTCTACCTCTCCCAGGCAGCTCTCTGAAAGAAGTTGCCAACTTCGTCAGATAGACTGTCCTCATCCAGGACTACCTTATACAATTGAAATCACCGGTCCAATCCTTATCTTAGCCAAACCTATCCTATATTTCATATATACTTAGAAATGTAATGTCTCCCCTAAAAGAATGTTAAGCTCCTGTTTTTCTGTCATATTGCCAGTTCCTACCACAGTGAGTTGTACATAGTAGATGCTTAATAAATACCTTGATAAAAACTCCTCTTCCTGAGTTCAAAGCCAATCTTAGATATTATCTGCAAGTCACTTAACCCAGTTTTACTCAGTTTCATCATCTGTAAAATGAACTGTAGAAGGAAATAGCAAACCACTCCAGTACCTTTGCCAAGAAAACTTCAAATGGGGTCACGAAGAGATGAACACAATTGAAATGGCTGAACAATAAAAATAACAGTTTTAATTAAATTGTAATCAGTCAAAACATGAAACAGAAAAGAAAAACAATTTTGCAATAACCAAAAATACTTCTGCAATTTAGAAAAGTAAAGGCTGAAAGGACTGTTTGAATAGTCAGACATGGCTGAAAAAGCAAAACCAATAAATCCCTGCTGACTCATTGATTGATTTTCTCTTCCCCCTACTTGGGAAATGACTTTATCTGCTTTGTATGTACTTTGCATTGACTTTTTCTAAGTATGTGTAGTTCCTAGATCCTAATAGATACTTAATCACTTCATGTTAAATGAATAATCAAGTATCATGAGAGAAGGGTGACAGACACCAAAAAAAGAGAATAGCTGGCTATGTAGATCTGAATTCAATTCAAGACATTTTCTTCGAAATAAGTAGATAGATCATCTTCCTGTTCTTATTCCTTAAGCTAGCTGTTCTCAAAATATGACCTAGGGATATCTGGGAGTCACCAACACTCTCTCGGATGATCCACAAGATCAAAATTACTTTCACAATAATACTATGATGTTTACATTTCTAATACAGTAATGTTGATTGGTCTAACCCACAGGGACAAAAGGTTTTAGGAGGAAGCCTCAATCATTTTCAAGAGAGTCAAAAGTTGCTGAGACCAAAAAATTTAAGAACTGCTGTCCTAAGCCCACACTCCTCTTCTGCTTCAGGGTACATGGGTCCTCAAATGGTTTGGGTGATAAGAAAATGCCAAAAATTTTTATGGTTTTATTAATATTTTGACTGCAAACTAAAGAAACTGACAGTAAAAGAAAAAAGCTTTCCAAATCCGAATTGATTCGTGTGTTGTTGTTTTTAAGTAATGAGATGATATTATCTAAGATTTGTATATTGCTTTGTTCTTTTGAGCACACATAATAACCCAATTTGATTCCAAACATAATATTACCAAGTAGTCAGTCAGTTTTGGCATAAGCAGAGCAGGTAGTGAGTGCCCTAAGAGGAGTGACCTGAGGAGGTCTAAGAAAGCAGACCCAACCAAAAACATTTCCTCTACTGGCCCATCACAATTCTACCACTAGAGATACATTTCTTGGAGTTAACGGAATTCCTCTTTTAAAATGGCCCCGGGAGAGGTAACACATTAAGCCAAGCTATTAGTGTTAATCCATTTAATGGAACTGCTTTCCTAACAGCTAGCTGAGACAGGAAACTGAGGAATGGAGTGTTCTGCTGGAAGGGCAAAGGGATCGGAAATTGCAAACATGATGCAATCCAGGGGGAGACAAAGCTTAAGTGGGACATGCTTTAAAACATATGCAGAGAGGTGGAGGGAGAGAGGAAAACAGAAAGGGAGAGGACAGTGCAGGAAGAAGTAGGAGGGCAGCGAAGAAAAGTAGAGGTCCTGCCAAGTCTGCCTCAGTGATTAAATGTGGTTCATTTTGTCACCACCTGAATACAGCAATACATGAGCTGAAGTGGAATAATCAACTTATTTATTCTCTTATGTAGGTTAACTATGGTCCATGTTAGTCTTTCAATTTGAATAACAATGTCATTCTTCAAAACTTGTCTAAAGGCAAACTTTAGCTCATCACCCTATCACCAACTCCAAATTAGTGGTGTCCCAACATGACTAATGTGGAAATATGTTTTACATCACTGCATATGTATAACCTATATCAGATTGCTTGCTGTCTTGGGGAGAAGGAAAGAAGGGAGGGAGAGAGAAAAATTGGAACTCAACATCTTATAAAAATGAATGTTGAAAATTGTCATTTCATGTAACTGGAAAAAATAAATATTAATAAAGTATAAAAAACCCACCAAATATGGTTAATTACATAATTAGCTTTCAATTAGCCATTTTATACAATATCTTTTTTATTTTTAACTTATAGAACAGAACAAGCATTTCCATAACATAGCATAATAAAAAAAGATGATTGCACATGAAACTGCAAATTATGGAAAACTTCCTATTCTTTTAAATATATAATAAAGTTATCAAGTAAATTTCTTTTTTTTTTCTTTTTTTCTTTCCTTCCTCCTACCTGTTAAAACAGAAAATGACTTCTTTACCACGATTAGTTGGTCAATAAGCGTTTCATTAAGCACCTACTATATGCTGAGCATTGTGCTAAGCACTAGGGATACAAAGAAAGGCAAAAGACAGGAACTCACAGTCCAGTGGGGGAGATAACATGCCAACACCACATACAAACAAGATAAATACAACAGATTGAAGAAACCCAATAGAGGGAAGCACTAGCATTAAGGGGAATCAAGAAAGGCTTCTTATAGAAGATGAGATTTTAGCTGCAACTTGAAGGAAGCTGGGAAAACCAGTAGACAAAAATAAGGGAGAGAGTTCCAAGAATAGGAAACAGTCAGTTCAAATTCCCAGTCTATAGGGTCAGGGTCCTGTTAGAGGCTAGCAAGAAGTCCAGGGCTGCTGAATCCCAGTGCACTTCAGGGGAGGAAGGGGTAAAGGGGGAAATAAAGCAAACTGGAAAGGTAGGAGTGGGCCAGGATGTAAAGGGCTTTGAATAACAGAGGATTTTACATCTGATCCTGGAGGTAAAAGAAATCCACTGGGAGGTTATATGATCAGATCTGTGTGCTTACACTACTGCAGTATTTCAGATATGAGTTGAGGAGGGCCTGCACCAGAATGATAGCAGTGCTGAAGGAGAGAAGACTGAGTATCTGAGACATGTTACAATGGAAAAATCAATAAGCCTTGTCAACAGATTGGATTCAGGTGGCGAGGGAGAATGAGGTTGGGAGCCTGAAAGCCTGGGGCGATGATAGTACCCTTAACGTAACAGGAAAGTTCAGAAGGAAGAGGGGCATGAGGAGAAAGATGAGCTGAGTTTAAGATACCTACAAATTATTCAGTTTGATACATCTAATAGGCAATAGGAAATATGAATCTGGTGTTAGAAGAGAGGTTAGCACTGGATATGTAGACCAGAGAAACACCAAGAAAAGTTAGTTTTTCAGACTGTAATTCCACTGCAAGGGGAGGAAGATTATAATGATTATAATATAGTCCAAAGTTAAATATCCTTGGTTATTTTTTTTATTGTCTATACCTGGCACAATGTCCTAAACGTAGCAGGTGCTTTAAGGAATGTTAGTCTTGCCAAATAATGGAATGAATCAGCTACAGGGTTCTTGCCATTAGCTTAAGAGATAAGGAGTGACTACCAATTATCATTGTAGTCAAATGTAGTTAACTTTCATCCATTCCTAGCCAGGCTTTTTAAGAACTGGTGGAGGAAAATGAAACTCCTTATTACAGGGAGATGTAATGATTCATAGTAAAAGTTATCACTTCTCAAAATTAGACACTTCCCCATAAATTACTGTAATGGCCCACCTACTGGTGATGTTTCAGGAGCTCAAATTTCCCTCTCTTCATCAAGCAGTTTAACACATGATGACATGTAAGGCTTTATAAAAACTTCTCTGGGAGAATACTAGATAAATAACTTCTTTGACATCCCGGTAACTAATCATTAGCTATGTAACTTGCAAGGGAAAAACATGAAGTCTAGTACTAATTGAACTACTATTATACACAAAAGTGTGTGTGGCTTTGGAGCATCATGCCAGAAAGATAATGAGTTTTGTCAAGTTGTCCCTGGACACAACTTCAGGGAGTATGTTTTCTTAAAACTAGTACAAATTTGCATTTATTATTCAAAATCTAATTTCATGAAAAAGCATGCCAATTTAATATCTTTATAATGAAAAAGAAAATGACCTCATTCTTCCTTTGCTACAAAGGAAACACAGGCTCTCATAAAAATGATCCTGCTCACTGCCTTTCTATTGGTGGTGAAAATTCAATTACGCAGGGCTAACTCAACAATCCATTAACTACATAAGTTTGGTGACCCTGAACTTGATTCCTTTTTTTCTTTGTACTCAGGCAACTAAGTATTTAGGTTTTCTGACTGCAAATCCCAGTCTCTTTCCACTCTATCACATGGCCCACTTCCCCTCAAAGTTCTTTCCAGCTCTACAATTGTAAAATTTCCTCCTTCTAGTCTCCAAAAATCCCTTACTTAATCACCCATTCCCAAATAACTATCATCCCATACATCTTTCCTTTTTGCAACTAAGCTCCTTGAAAACGCAGTCTATAATTACTGCCTCCCTTTCCTCTCATTCTCTTTCTAACTCTACAGTCTGACTTCTGACCTCGTCATTCAATGGAAACTGTTCTCCTCAAAGTTACCAATTATCTCTTAATTGCCAGATCCAATGGCCTTTTTTCCAATTTTCATCTCCAGCCTTCAACACTGTTGATCACCCTCTTCTCTTTGATATCTTTTTCCTTGCAGATTTTCATGGCATTTCTTCTTCTTCCTTCTCTTCCTTCCTTCCAAATCTGTTTCACTGGTTCTTCATCCAGGTCATATCTTATAAAGGTGAACATTCCCTAGAGCTTCTTCTCTTCTATATTATCTCACTTGGTAGTCTCATCAGCTCCAATGGCTTCAATTATCATTTCTATGCTAATATTTCTTAGATCTACTTATTCAGTCTAATATTTCTCCTAATCTCCAGACTCACATCTCCAATTACATATTAGACATGTCAAATTGAACATCTCATAGGCATCTTAACCTCAGTATGTCCAAAAAAAAAACAACCCTCTCCACTTCTGAATTTCTCTGTTACTATGGAGGGCACCATCATCTTCCCAAGCTCTCAAGATAGGTGTATCTTCAGATAGGTTCATCTTCTTTTGGTCTCTCTCACCACCCATATTCAATTGTTGCCAGAGTCTATATATTTTACCTCCATAACACCTCTCATATACATCTCTTCTCTAACACTCACAACACTCTGGTATAGGCCCTAATCACCTCATGCTTGGAAAATGTCAATAACCTGCTGGTTTGTCCACCTGCCTCAAGTCTCTTCCCTTTCCAGTCTCTCCTCCACTAACCTGTTAAATTAATCTTCCTAAAGAAGAGGTCTGATCATGCCACCCCACCCCGTTCAAAAAACTCCAAGAGCTCTCTATCCAGTGGCTGCAGGATCAAATCTAAAATCCTTGGTTTGGTATTCATAGCCCTTTATAACATGACCCTTCTACCTTTCCAGACTTTTTACACCTTACTCACCCCTATCCATGTATTTGTCAGGCGATGACACTCACCTCCTTATTATTTCTCAAACAAGACACTTCATCTCCAGGCTCTGGGCATTTTCACTGGCTGTTGCTCATGCCTTGAATACTTTCCCTCTTCATGTCTGCCTCCTGGCTTCCCGGCTTCCTTCAAGCACCAGTTAAAATATCACCTCGACTTTCCTGATCCTTCTAATTTTCTCTATTGATTATTTTCATTTTATCCTCTATATATCTTGTTTGCATGTAGTCATTTTCATGTTGTCATCCCCCTTACATTGTGAGTCCCCTGAGAGCAGGGCCTATATTTTGTCTTGCATTGTCATTCTCTTCCTCAGATCTCTCAAGCCTCCTTTCTTTTCAGGGAGGTTTCCAAGACCTCTGGATGGAACTAGGATACACTCAATGCTGACAATTGTTTTAACTTTCAAAAATTCTCCATCAACAGTGTTTAGCATAATGCCTGGCACATAATAGGCTACATACTGACTGACTCACTGCCTGATTCAGTTCTACGATATTTCTCTATCTCTCCACTGTGCTTGGAAGTAAAATAAAATGCTAAGAAGATAATTGTCTCCTCATATACATAGAGCTAGAAGTTAGCAGAAATGTGATAAGCCTGCAATCACTTAATAACCCATTACTGGTTTGTTTCCTGAGAAGCAAAGGAAGTGAACTACAGCATCTCTGAATCCCCTGCTATGGTTGAATCTGCCAGTAATTGCAAGGCACATCTACAAGGGCAATTCAACCAATAAATCAGCAATTCAATGACACTAATACTTTTCCATTTCTGGTTCAAGTGTTCTGTAGACCACAAAAGCTAGCCCTAATGCCTATGGACATAAAATACCTTCTAATGTGCTTCTTCAGAAACCAGCTGTTTATTGGTTCAATAGCAGTTTATCCCATGAGTGTCTCCATGGCACTCTGCCACAGCACTGATGCAAAATTAATTTGGGTTGTGTAATACTATAAACTCCAGGCAACAGTATAGCATCCCTGAAAATGCCCTATCTTTTGTTTCATCTCCATTGCTAAGACAGTCACTTGAGTTATCTCATTTGAAGGGCTCTGAGAGAGTGAGTAAGGGGAAGGAAGCGAATCCTAACTTTTTCACTAGCTTTGTGACATTGGGCTGGTCATTCAACCTCTCTAGGCACCAGATTTTATTCCATTATGTCCTCATTTTTAAATCCCTTTACTCGACCCCCACTGCCTACAGGAATGTAACTCTACTGCTACCTATCCATGTGTCCTCATTTTCCCTGTCCCACCTTATTCTGATTCTTCCATATTGCCTACTTTCCATAACATATATTCAAGGTGCAAAAGTCTAGCTACCCTCATTCTCTTCCTCAGATGTCTCAATTCTCCTTTCTTTGCAGGGAAGTTCCCAAAACTACTGGCTGGAACTAGGACACACTCAATGCTGACCATTTTTTTTAACTTTCAAAAATTCTCCATGCACAGTTGATCATTGCCTTTACACATGTGACATTTTTTTTCACATATTCAGATACCAAATAGAAATCATTTAAATTGATTTGTATGTGGCTTACCATTCCTAAAGCCTCAGTTCTCTCTCTCCACTTTTTCTGGATCTCCCAGATAGCTATGAACATAATGGAGAGAAGTTAGCTTGGCCCTGCTGGAGGAAACAGGGAGGAAGAGTAAGCCAACCTAGGTGAAAGGTCTTCTTTCCCAAGATGTGATTCCAGGAGGCTTTTAAGTGAGAAGGGGGAGGGAATTTAATAGGAGGTCATTCCAGCATTCTGAATGCTCAGAAAGTGTTAAAAAATTAATAATGGCATGCATTTACATAATGCTTTTCAGTTTTACAAAGCACATTAAATACATTATCTCATTTGATTCTCAAATAGCCCTGTGAGGTAATAGCTCACATTAATATAATGTTTTTACAAAATGCTTTGCATACATTGACTCATAACAACTCTGTGGACTAGGTAGTATGTTATTATTTCCATATTACCAGTGAGGAGAGGGGGAGAGGAGACAACACATAGGAAGAGATCAAAGGTATCCATCTGGGGTCAGGGTGTTCTTGTTAACTGAGCCGAAGTTTTGAATGGTTGACAATGGAATCAATTTCCCTGCACCACTGGAAGATTGCTACTCTAAGTGTAGTCTTGGTCTGTGCTATATTTTCTACATAACCACATTCAAAAGGGAAACAAAGGGACCAATCAACTAGTATCCAAATTCAGGTTGAAATCCTTGGGCGGATCTCTTTCAACTTAATAGAAAACACCAAAGATGCTTAATTTTTTTTAATAAATTAAAACTATCATGAAGATGTTATCACACGATGATGACAGAACTCTTGAAATATTAAGGAGATATGAAAATGACCACAAACCACTTTACAGAGAAAATATGACACTAGAAGCTGATGATAAACTTACTCCAAATCTGGTTCAACCCATGAATCGCACAGTCTCCTTCTGGACCTCTGCCCATCCGCCTCTATCTCTATAGTCTCCTCCTCTACTTGTACCCTAAACCTTCATTTGAAGAAGCACCTACTCCAGGGAAGCTTACTCCCAACTTTGTTCAGTCCGCGACTCCCCAGTCCCCTCTAAACCTTGCTCTTGTGTGGGTATTTGGCTCCAGCCCTCATCCCTTCCAGCTTCCTCTTATGGACCTTATTCCTCCATTAGAAGGTAATCTCCCTAAGGGCAAGAACTGTCTATTTTTGTTCCTGTATTTTCACTCCCATTGCTTATCACAGCGCCTGGCACGTAGTACCTAACAAAAGTTTTATCTATCTATCCATCTGATAAAGTTGAAGATGATGCCAATGATAAAAAATAATAGCTCACTGTCCACTAAATTCTTACTTTGCTGTCTCATTACCCAGTAGAGGTGATCCTACGTTCTCAGAGGCTCTTCCTGCAGCACAAGCTTTGGCAAGGACTATTAAGCTGGAATCTTATCCTACATGAATCCAGGGATAGATTGTGTGTTGGTTTTTCAAGAACCAGACTAGCTACATTTATAGAGGCTCCTAAATAGAAATTAGGCTACCAGATGATGAAATTTTGGCCATAGGCAAAGACTATCTCCTAAAGTATAGAGGAGACCCTGTTGCACAAGTACTCATATCAATGAAATCACGAGTCTTTCGATGTTGAACAAGAAGTAGTAACTCAAAATTGTGTTGTCCTTCACAGCTCACAAAACACTTAATCTAGATTGGTGATAGGAACCTTATATAAAGCATGAGAAGTAGGTAGTATAAATAATATTATCCTTGTTTTATAAATTAAGAATTTGAAGGTCCAAATGGCTAAGTAAACTGCTCTATGCCAACCTAATAGTAAGTAGAAGAGTCATACCTTGAACTCAGGTCCTCCAGTTACTTGTCCCATACTCTTTTCACTAGGACATAATCATTCACAAATGAGAGAGCAAATAAACCTCAAGAAAGTCAAGCATTCTCACCAAACTTAAAGTGGCCTCACCCCCTTAACCCCCTCTCTCCACCCCAAGTACCCCAGAAAGCATCCAGGACTGTTGGCCAAAAGGACAACCCACCAGTTCCACAGGGAGTTGCCTCCCATTCTTTTTTTCCTTCCTCCTCTCCCCAGCTGGAGTGCCCAGAACCCATATAATCTTGACTGCTTGGATGACATGGGCATCATCAACGCCATTCTTTCTAGTTAGATAGAGGACCACCCTCTGCCCTTCCACTGTCTCCCAAGGTGCTTCAGGTTCTACACCTGCCCCTGCCTCTACACCTTACAGACACCTGGCATATTCATCTGACCTACTAATGTAATCTAGGGACCCTCTGGGTCTTTTCACATGCACCACTTTTGCATCCCTAAGGACTTAGGGGCTTTTCTACCTGCCCTTCTGCTGTCCTTTCTTTTATGTATTGTCTCCCCCAAATAGTGTGAGCTTTCTGAGAGCAAGGATTGTCCTACTTGTTTTTCTTTTTTGTATTCCTATCATTTAGCATGGTTCTTTGCTTGTGGTACAAGCTTAAGAAAAGCTTTTTCTTTCATTGATTTACTGAATCAGGAGAGGAAAAAAGAGGAGTATCTTTTAGTGTATGGGTAGACAATATTTGGAGTCAAAGTGGATTCAAATTCTCTTCAAAACATTAAAGCTTTCTATATGGTTACACAATCTACTGAATAGTGAACTTACAGTCTACTAAATCCCCTAAATCTTCACAGCAACTGCATTCTAATCACTTCCAGTTCTGTTTTCTAAGGTGGATTTTTTTCCCTAAAATAGGGTTACTTAAGTATTCTAATTCCTCTTCTGCTAATCTGGGCAATTTATATTTTTTCTAAATATTCATCCATTTCCTTTATATTGTCAGATTTATTGGCATATAACTGGGCAAGATAGCCCCTAATAATTGCTTTAATTTCCCCTTCATTGAGATGGATTCACCCTTTTCATTTCTAACATTGATCATTTGGTTTTGGTTTTTTTTTTAAATCGAATTAACCAATGGTTCATCTATTTTATTGGGTTTTTCTCTAGCCTGCTCTATCATGCCCACAATCCAGGGGCCTCCATCTCCTTGCCCTCTCTTCCTACATCCCCTACCATTTTCACCTTTCTTTTTAACCTCTCCAAGGGCAAGAACTGTCTTTTAACTTATATTTTTGTCTCCAGCATTAGTATGCGACACATAGTAGATGCTTAGTATATGTTTATTGACTGACTTTAATTCTTTGAAAACTATGACACTTTATGACATAGAACCATGTAACATTGCCAAAAGAACATTAGCATTAAAAAAAGACCTTTATTTCAGTAAGAACCTTCCTGTCAATAAAAGAATCTTTCGATTTCCCAAAAACAATCCAACCCACTCTTCTGTCATTCAACTCTGAGTGAAGCTCATTGTCTATGTGTATTGTCTGTCCATCATCTATCACTAACAGATTAGATCTATGTTCTGCCTATCCAACTGTATATCATGTCCTGGACAAGTTGTTCTTTACCCATTTGCTTTTTTTCTCCTGCACATACTTAGATGGAACACTTTTGAGCGATTGTAGGTCTCATTTAAGAGGCTCTGTCATGACTCCTTAACGAATAATTCTGTGATCATTGCTTTATTTTCTAAGATATTACTCTTCTGGATCAGATTCCCTCACTGCGAATTAAGTACTTTCTTAGAATTTTGGACTCCAAATCCCATTCATTATTTTTGTTCTATCTTCAATCTGAAAACTGTTTTCTTTGGTAGAGAAAATAAAAGCAGCAGAGAAGCTGATTTTGATCTTGTCTCCATGACCCCATATCATTTTTTCATTCAGCTCAAAACATGGGTCCTCTTCAGTGGTGTGCCACAGCTGGTTCAGAATTGTGTTGCTAGACCTGATTGCTAAATTTTCCGTATGAGCATTTGCACCTTGGAAACTAGCAAATGCCACAAATCAAGGTTTGATTTACTGCTTGTTGACTATCTAGACTTAAGAAAATGATGGAAAAAATGTTAATAATGCAGACTATCCCTAAAAGTGTGTCATACATATATTTATGTATTTTTGAGACCTGATTGTTAAACATTTACCAGCACATTCTGGTCCTATTCCTTCTATGGTTATCCTTTTGTGCCCAGCTTGATAGCTAATAAATCTCTTTTTATGGTATTTTATGTTCCTGCTCAGTTTAATCCTCCTGGTACTATTCTGACAGGATCTCTGTCATATTTATCCTCAGTAACTTGCCCTCCTTTCTACTACTTTGATATGTCTTTTTAAATTCCGAATTCATGAGTGAGGTCCCCGTACAGATATATAGGGTACCTTTAGATGGCTGCCCGTCTTATCTTTCTTCTCAGAATCAATTGCTATTGTGTTGTTTGACTTATAGTCCTGAGAGTCTCCACTCAAGCTTCATGAGTCAACTCCCTTTATATTTTCAAGAACCTACCTATCTTATTTCTGAATTTTTTGAACTCTATTCTCCTCAAGCCTATCATATAAGCATAACTATGCCAACCTTTCTTTCCTTACCTGTCATGAACTCTAAGATGTCATGGTTCCTAACCCAGAAGGCTTCCATAATTTTTATCAGTTACTCTTTATTGTCAGAATCAGGTCAAGAATAGGGGTCTTCTATTGCTTCTTCTGCCTTCAAAAAGATGAAATTATCAGCAAAACAAGCAAAAGAATTTGTCATCTACTTTACTTTTAATGGGGAAAGAGTTCCAGTAGATTCCCAAATAGTTGGAGCACCTCCTAATAGGCTCCTCCATCTTGGTATATGCTCACCATGATATTGTTTCAATTTCTTCCTTCTTCAATTCTCACTGAAGCCTTTTAAAATGCTTTACCATACCATGCCTTCCCCTTCAAATTTGTGAATCTCCACAGAAATAACTGTCTTCTTAGTGTATAGTATCCATCTCTCTTCTTATCTAATCTATTCCTCACTCAATATAAGAACATGATAAGACCTTAGCCTAAAAGGGCCAAGGTCTTACATTGCACCCTGGGCCATCTCCAGTCATCCTGATGAATATCAGACCAGTGGACCCAGATGGCTCAGGAGAAGAAAGTGAGGTTGGTGACCTTGCACCACCCTCCCTTACTCAAATCAAAGTCAATGCAAGTCATGTCATAATCTTGATGTCATGGTCCTCTTCAAGAACACAGGACAAACACAACCTGTGAGTGAGTAGCAGCTCCTCTCCTGGCCTCTCCTCTCCTTTTTCTTCTCCTCTTCTCTCTTCTCCTCTCCTTTTTCTTCTCCTCTCCTCTCCTCTGCTGTTCCCTCCTCTCCTCTGATGTCCTACTCAGGGGAAGATATGCTTCATGGCCAAAAGCTTCTTTTCTTTCCTTTGGGTTTACTGGCTACATTTCTTCCTCAAAAATCAAGTCTTAAACCCAATTCATTCTGGAGCTCATAGACTGGACAACAAGTCCCCACCCATCTAGCACAGAGTGAAGGTAATAACTTAATAGTAATTGTTTCTCTTTCACCCAGGAACCCTGAGGGTCTTCCCCTCCCAGGTTGATCTTTTTTTTATTAAAGAGGTCATCCTTTGAGTAACTTAATGAAGTCTGTTCACTGAATGGGTGTATCTCACTCAAAGTGACAATGTGATAATACCTTAGCCTGAAAGGGTCAGGGCCTCACATTGCATCCTGGGTCATCTCCAGTCATCCTGATGAATATCAGGCCACTAGATCCAGATGGCTCAGGAGAAGAAAATGAAGTTGATGAGCTTGCACAGCTCTCCCTCACTCAAAGTCAAATGCAAGTCATGTCATCATCTTGATGTCATGGTCCTCTTCAAGAACAAAGGACAAACACAATTCCTCATGAACAAAACAATTATCTGTTGCCATATATCAAATGTGAGTAAAATTCCCCAAGTCTCAATGACATACTTATAAACATAGTCCCCTGAAATCAGGAGGAAGAAAGGGGTAAGACAGGATAGGATAAATATGAATTAAACTCTGATGAATGCTCAATTTTTTTTCATTTTTATGATCTTTATCAGAATGAAGTGAGCAGAATTAGGCAAACAATTTATAAGGCAATAATGCTACAAAACAACCAACTTTAAAAACTGTAAAAAAAACTATGATGGATAAAATGATTATTCCTGTTCCCAGAGAACTGATAATGACACATGCTATCCATGAAAGAGAAATGCTGTATTTAGTATGTGGCATATACATAAAATATACATGTGTATGTATATGTATTTATGTATACACATATATGTGAATGTGTACACACATATGTATATGTACACACACATACACACATACATATATAGTGTACTGTCACTGAAAAAGGAATTTGTTTTGCTTGACTATACATACTTATTACAAGAAATTTGTTTTTCTTTTCTTTTTGTTTTCCAGTAGATGTTAGGGGTGGGAGGGAGAGAAAATAAATTTCTGTTACAGATGTGAAATGTTGCACATGACTTCAGATGAGGCAACTGAATTATTAGTTTTATCTATTTTGCTTTGTTACAAAATCTCTCTCACAAAGTGAGAATGATATTTAAATATTTCTAGTGCAAACATTAAACAAATCAATAAAAAAATTTTAAAAGACCACAATAAGAATTTTAAAAGGATTACATAAGGCAAAGGGTGTGAAAGATCAAGAAATCACTCCCCAGCTGGGAAAATCAGAGAAGGCTTCATGAAGAAGATGATAATGTTTGAAATAGACTTTGTAGTATGGTTCGATAGAGGTAAAAATGAAAGAAATACATTTCAGATGTAAAGAACTAAGCGGGCGAAGACAAAGGAATATAAAATTGTGGACCATGTTCATGATACATAAAATAATTCATTTTGTCTGGAGTACCATCAATCTAGAGATACTTAGAAATACTACTATCAATAAGTATTATACACCAGGTTAAGTGTTATGGACACAATGTGTTAATGGATACAAAGATACATATAGAACAGTTCCTGACCTCTAGGAGATTTAATTCTTTTGTATGTAGGACAACATGCAAATTGACAAAAGTAAATGCAGAATTTATACAAATAAATAGGAAGAAGTTATTTGAGGGAAGGTACTTTCAGCTGGGAGGCTCAGGTAAGTTTTACCAAAAAGGTGGGGCTTGAGTTGAGTCTTAAAGCCAGACACATAGAGGTAGAATCCAAGTGAATGCACCTCCCAAGTAACTTGGACTATGCTAAGTATTAGGGATCCAAAAAAAAAAAGTCCCTGCTCTCAAGGAGTTCATCTTCTAATGGGGGAATAAGGGGAAAATATACAAACAACTATACAAACAAGCTAATAAAGAATAAATTAGAGATATCTCAGAGGAAAGACACAAAGATTAATGAGGACTGGGAAAGGCAATGTTTTAGCTGAGACTTGAAGGAAGCCAGAGAAGCAAAGGAAGCAGAGATAAGGAGGGAGCTCATTCATAGTCAGATGGTAGAGGATGGTCTTTGAGGAACTGCAAGGAGGCCAACATCACTTTGGAGAGTTATAGAGGAAATAAGACATAAGAAGCCTGGAAGGATACGAAGAGACCAGGCTATGAAGGACTTTCAAAGTCAAATAAAGGATGCATCCTAGGCACTGGGGACAGCCATTTCAAAGGCAGGGAGATAGAATGAATGTCATGTGTAAGGAGTAACACAAAGGTTGGTCTAGCTAGACCACAGATTGTAGGAAGGTGTATAATGTTATGGGCAGCTAGATAGTACAGTGGATAAAGCATCAGGTCTAGAGTCAAGAAGACTTGATTTCAAATCCAGCCTCAGACACTTATTAGCTGTGTGACCCTTGGTAATTCATTTAACCTTGTTTGCCTCAGTTTCCTCATCTGTAAAATGAGCTAGAGAAGGAAATGGCAAACCACTCCAATGTCTCTGGCAAGAAAACCCCAAATAGGGTCCTAAAGAAAACAACAATGATACTCATGTCCACCATTTTGGAAAACTGGATTGGGGTGAGGTTATAAGGACTTTAACATAGGAGTTCTTATGTTATGCTAAAGGCAACACTGAGCCACTGGAGACTGGTGAGTGACATAGATCTCCATGTGAAAGAATTAATTAAAAAGCATTTACTATTATATATTATTATATATACTATTATATTAATAATAATTAATGTTACATTAACAATATATTCTATGAGGTAAGCACTATGCTATGTAATAAGGCTACAAATAAGAAAATCAAGACATCTCTTGCTCTCACATAGTTCAAATTCTAATCGGGAAAGACATCACAAGTAGGAAGATCCCACTACAAGTGTGCTAGTGGTCCTTAGACTTATATGGCAAGGTGGATGGCAAAGTCTAGGAATCATCAGGGCACAATGGCTCTAAAGCTTTAGCCTAAAGAAAAATTTAGCTTTTCAATAATGATATTCTTTTTGTGATGCTGGACAGCCTAGCATTATGGAACACTATCCAATGGTGAGACCATAGATCCATAAAAGTATAAAGCATAAAAGCACCACATCCTCCTCTCACTCTCCCTCAGCCCCATGTCCAATCTGTTGTCAAAGCCCAACAATTTTATCTTTCATAACATCTCTCATATATGTCTCCTCTTCTCTGGTATTGCCACCATCTTGGTGCAGGAACTTATTACCTCCTGCCTGGACTATTGAAATAGCCTACTCTGGGTCTTTCCATCACAAATTCTCTCATTACTCCAGTTTATCCTCCACTCAGCTGCTAAAGTGGTCTTCCTAAAGAGCGGGTCTGATCATACCACTTCCCCTACTCAATTTCTCTATTGTCTCTAGGATCAAACATAAAATCCCCTGTTTGGCCTTCAAAGCTCTTTATAGTTTTCCTTCCTCCATCTTTATATTGTCTTCATATACCTTATATCTTTTCTTCCAGATGTTCTAAAATCCAGTCATCTTCTTTGCACTTCCTAAAATAAGACATTCCATCTCCCAATTCGAGACATTTTCATAGCCTGGAATGCTCTCCTTTCTCATCTCTATTACCTGGCTTCCCTAGATTCCTTCAAGTCCCACTTAAAACCCCAACTTCTGCAGAAAGCCCTTTTTAATTCCTCTTAATTCTTGTCCCTTCCTTCTATTGATTATTTCCAATTTATTAGACAGATCTTGTTTGTACACATTTGTTTGCTTGTCACCCCCATTAGACTGTGAGCTCCTTAAAAAGACACTATTTTTTTGCCTTTCCTTATGTCCCCAGTGACTGTATGGCAGTACATTGCACATAGCAGGTGCTTAGTAAATGTAACTACATGTACATCAGTACATATCTAGATAAGTATAGAAATATGGGTTTTTAATAAATTTGTGTTGGCTAGTCAGTTAAGCTGCATCAAACTCAGTTAAGTGTTTGACCTAAGGACTTTAGGATGCTGATGAAAAATCCAGGTAAAGCTGAGCTGTGAACAGCTGAAAAGATTAAATGTCAACTAGAAGAGAGAGGCCCATGTGCTGGGAATTATACAGAAGAGATGCATGTTTCACAAAAGGGTTGTACCTAGTGACAAAGTACTCTTGAGATTCTGAGTCACAAATGTGAATAGAAGAATTATACCATACTGGTGCCAATCATTTGCCTGTGGGAAAGAAATTCTTCTGTTGGAAAATTCCATATAAAATCTTTCATTTAAACTCAACATTTTGAGTTCTTAAAAAAGCTGTATGGTTTTTCCTAAGTCTGTGTACAGTCATAACTGACTAGAGTGTCTCTCATGAAATATTCATTGAAATGAACATCAGAAATAGAGCGTGTCTTTGTGATGAAATTTCAGACACCACCACCCACATTCCATCCAGTATCCAGTGAAATCAATAAATTATTTGGAAGTCTGTTTCTGCTACTGTGGTTTAGTCACTATCATTATCTAATCTAAAGGTTTTTCTGGATAAGTCTCTTGCCCTTTTCAAAAATTTCAAATGAACTCATGGTATCTTTTTGTACTTTTACCATTGTACTCTGTTACCACAGTCTCAACAGGAAACATGCAGGTTAAGTGTGAAACAGTTTAGAAATCATTTGTTACTAAGATGGCTGGACCACGCTACCCCATTATCTTTGGGGACTGGAAAGATCCCAGAGGCAAGAAGCAGAATCAAAGGCTGAGGGAAGGGGATAGGAGTGGATCGGGGAGTGGATATCCCATAGAACAACAGAATAGATGTGCTTCATTTTATTGAACTGATGAAGTCCTGAAAAGTTGAATGTAAGGCAAACTCTTCTAGGTCAAATCACATCATAAATGCACTAAAAAAGATTGAGATTTAAAGGAATTATATCGTGAATCCTCCTGTAAAGTAAAGGATCCATTCTTTATAATGGTCAGCTTGCTTCCCAGTCCACTTCATCCCCATAAACTTCAATTAGGCCCCAAATGTAGGCTGTTTTTCATACCAGACTCTGGTACCATTCCTGATCTGCTATACTCTGTCATGATCAACTCAGGGCCTGGCATATGGTAGAAGGTTAATGAATGAATATTGATCGAGCGATTGATTAGGCTACTTATGCTGTATTATGTTCATTTCTGGATTCCACCTTTTAGGAAGGCTATTGACCAACTTTAGAGCATCTAAAGGAAGACAACCAGGATGATGAATATCCCCACATTCCTACCATACAAGGACTGATTGGAGAAACTGGTAATATTTAGCCTGGAGAGGGTATAGACTTCAGAGCAAATGGAAGGGTTGGACATGATAGAACTTTTTCTTTATCTGAGGGGCAAAAATGAGGTGGAAGAGTCATTGGCTTGTTCTGGTAGGCCCCTAACTATCAGAAATGAATAGAAGCTGAAAAGAGACAAATTTAAGTTTAACATAAAGGAAAACTCCTCAAAAATTAGAGCTCTGAAAAAGTAGAATAGTTGACTTCAAGAAGTAACAAATTTCCTTCATGCTACAGGATGCCACCTCCTAGAGTAAAATGGAAGTTTCTGGAAGGAGAGGTAGGGCTCAATATTTCCATGGCCAGGCTCAGATTGCAGCCACTCCTGGAAAAGGAAATGTGGCTGGGATGGTTCCTGCTCCATCTGAAGGACAGTCAAACAATTCCCACTGCCATCTAGAATGCTCTCCCTCAGATTCTGATGGAGATAGCCTAGGACTCTACCCAAGAGCTTTGGGAATTGTGACATTAGATGATTAAATTAAAGAAAGGCACTAATATTTCCTTTGGTGCTATCTGCTAAGGACGATTGGACTTTTCTACCTGACTTGCTGCTGAAAATTTCCATATGTGTTTTCCATCCCCATTAAATTGTGAGTGCCTTGAGGGCAGTCTGTTTTTTTAATTTGTATCCCAGTACTCAGCACAGATTTACATCATAAATGCTGAATAAATGCTTTAGTCACTCATTTATTCTACACAGTGAGTTCCTAGATTTTATTTTTCTTCTCATTCTGTCATTCTCTTATATTGTTTAATCCATTCACTTTTAAAGGTGTCTTTTTTTTTGGCTTGTGTTTTCCTCCATTAATGCCTTTTACAACTATTTTCATCCCTTTCCTCTTTTAAATTAAATCTTTTTCTCTAATATCTTTTTGCTCTGATGCCAACATTGCCTAAGTCACAGCATCTAAATAGATAAATTTGAACTCAATCTGTTTTATCTCTAAATACTAATATTCTATGATACTTTGTAGCTGCCTCTTTGATTTTGGAAAATTCTAATTATCCAAATATTCCTTCTTTCCTTTGAGTTGCAAGTGACCTATAGCTTGCAGTCATTTGCTCTTATACCAACCTTGACAACTGTGAGGAACACATTTAATTAATGCCTTGTATATGGAGATACCAAGGTTTTGTGGGAGATCCCTTGAATTGAACTCAAATGACCTTGGTTTGACTTTGGGGAATTCCATAAATCACTCTGATCCTCAGTTCCCTCTTTTGGAAAATTTAATAACTGACCTTCATACCTCACAATATTGTTTTGAATATTTTATAAATTTGTTACCCAAGTATAAAAAAATTAAAAAGTAATGGGTTTCTCTCCATTAGGTATCTTCAAGTAAAGTTAGATAAACACTTATTAGATATACTCTTGTGGAATTCGTTTTTTGAATTATGCACTGAACTGTGTGATTCTGAGGTCCCTTCCAACTGATTTAATTTTGTAATTCTGTGATTCCTCGGGCAAAAGAAAATATAAAGAAACTTGTTCTGTAGTTCACTGGTTCAGTTTCCTTCTCTGTTTTATTTATATATTTTTCTTGTTTTATTTATTTATATATTATATAATATATATTTTATATATCCACAGTTTTATATTTTATTAATTTTATTTATTATATATGTGTGTATGTATATGTTTGTGTATGTGAATGTGTATGTATGTATATATATACATATATATGTATAAGTATATGTATATGTATATATACATGTATATACACAAGTTCCCCAGGAACTGGGTTCCTCTCCTGTTCCTTTCAGGTTTCTGTCATTTCTGGCACAGTTAATTCCTAAGAAAGGAAAAAGTGCCTCAGATAACTTCTGCTGACTTTATGATACAGATTCAGGACAAGGAAAGTCCTCAGATATTCTCCAGGTATGAAGACATCAGGAAACTGGGCAGCAAAAGTCCAGTCTAAAAGACTCCTCAGGAGGACAGTCACAGGACAAAGGAAACATACCAGCAGTTACAAAGGCAAAAGTCCTCAAGATCCTTTACCCCTTGTAGCTTTACTGCCCCCACCTCCAGCCCTTCCTCCTGGATTCAGTGGCACTGGCCTCCTTCCACCACCAAATTCCATGGTTTCCAGGTGCCAGAAACAAATGTTCTACTTCTCCCTGCTTATTTGTATAACCCTGAGCTCAAGCTTGTAGCATTCACAGAAATCTGTCCTCATTGGTAGAGAGAATGATGACTCAATGTTGCATACCTGCACAAGGGTCACAACTGATGGGAATGCTTAGGAGAGGACATTCTTCTTCCTTCCCAAAGCCTTTTGTCTCTCCAGATTTCTCCATAAAAAAGTCTGGAACCACATGTGCCTACTCCCAAACCAGGAAGAAAGAAGAATGGCCTCCTCTCCCAAGTTTTCCTATCAATCCACGCCTCATATGGGCATGCTACATTGAGTCAACAATATCTCCACCAATGAGGAGAATCTTCTGTGAATGCTCCAGGCTTGAGCCCAGGGCTCCAAAAAGAATGGGTAAAGGCAGCTCCAGTAAGGAAGAAGAACTTCTCAAGGCTATTAGATTGAATTGTTGCCTTCCTGCCCCCACAGCCTTCCTTGCTTCAGAACAGTTCCCAAGAATTGAGTCATTTCCTGGTCCTCCAGTCTCCTCTGCCCTAAGGCAGGCTATTGACGCCTACCAACTAGTAAGGCTTTTGGTGATTGCCTGCCCTATTCATATTTAGAATCTCAAATTGAATCTTGTACTTAATCTGAACTTTTGGCCAATAAAGCTCTATTCCTGTATTTTTCCTTCATAGGTAATTCTCCTAGTTCTATATCTGCCTTTAGAATCTTATGCCTCCATGCCCATTACTCAAATAAACAATTGAGGAATTTGTGCCCATGTTCCAAAACCCACATCCTCAAAAAAAAAGACACTAGACATTCATTCTCTTAATCTATTGTTATTTATCTTTCTTTCAAAGCTAAATACTTGAATAAATTCCTATTCTCTCTGACATCCTCTTCTCTCCTTCGAATGGCATATCCTTCTGACTTCCAACCTCACTGCTAAACTGAAACTGCTTTCTCCAAAATTACCAAAGATAGCAATTTTCAGATCCAATGGCCTTTTCTCAGTCTTCACTTTTCTTGACCTGTTTGTATCATTTGATACTGTAGGCTACTCTCTACTCCTGGATACTCTCTTTTTTCTGGGGTTCTTAGGTGCTCTTGGCTCTCCTCCTATCTGTCTAACTGCTCCTTCTCAGTATCCTTCACAGGCTGATCTTCCAAATCACAGTCCCTAATGAGGGGTGCATCCCAAGTCTGTCAGACTCATTAGACTTCCCACAGAAGTTAAAGACACTTTGTGGAGAGATGGAACTAACAAACACTCAAAATTCATTTCAGACCTTAACGGTTGCAATAAGCAACTCATTGCAATGTCATAGAAAGTTGCCAAGGTCTGGGTCTCCTGGCCCCCTTGTCATGTCTTCCTTTAATCATCTTCTGGCATTTCATGGCATGACATTTTTGCTCCAGCTATGGAGTGGGGGGTGTTGATGGCTCTTCTTGATCCTCCAAAAAATATGCTGATGAGGAAATCTCCCTCTGTTGCCCAATTCTTTTACTTAGGAACTATTACTCTTTTGAGAACTCTAGAACTCAGACTTACTCATGAAGTAAGCCCAAGTCTCTAGAAATATCTGTTCTTGGAAGCAGAGGTCCTTTTTACCAAAAAGAAAAAAAAAGGAAAAAAGAAAGGAGGTAGGCAAGAACTAAAGGTTCATCAACTAGAAGTTGCCCCTCAGTTTTGTCTGAACAAACACAGGCTTCTCACTTTTTTGGTTAAGTTGCTATTTTCTACTCCTGGAAGTAGAAAAGGAAGAGATTTCTCCCCTGTATCTTCCCCTTACCTTACTGGACTAGTGTGGAAATTGAAGAAAGTGAAAGAAAAGAGGAAAGGGGAGAGTCACACCAATGAATGAGCATTTATTAAGCACTACTATGTGCCAGGAACCATAATAAGTAGTACTGGGGATATAAATATAGCCCCTGCCCTCAATAGGTCTGCATTCCAACAAGGAGATTCAATACATATAGCAAAATGGTGACCTGGGGAAGAAAATGGGCAATCAATTAACACTGATTTGAAGCAATGATTATTATTCCCAGAGCAATAAATGAGAAGGTGAGGGTAGAGACCTGGGATGCCCATATCATCAAGACAGATGGCAAGAAGATGACCAAGAAGAAGCATAGTTCATTCGGGGCCTGCTAAATTTAGTCAGTTCTCACAAATAAGGATGGCATGATCCCAGGATGGAAGCTGTAATCTGTCTGAGGTCTCTGGGGATCTGGTTTGGAGAGTGTATCAGTGACTAAGTAGGGAACAAAAAAATTATTCAGCCTGATCTTATTGACCACAGACAGGACAGGTCCTCCACCAAGAGTTCATCTTTCTGAGATTTAATCAACCTATTCTTAAGAGATAGACTCCATGTCTGAAACTCAGTTAGTAGGGTGTCAGTGTGAAGATTTGCTCCTAAAAAATATCCTAAAGATCCACAACCAATAATCTTATCAAGTGGAGTTGGAGGCACTAGTCAAATTGAAAAGAGATTCCACTGACCACCTCTCACTGACAGCACAGTTTTACACTGTCCAAATGTAATTTCCATGAAGGAGGTAACATTACAAAGGAAAAGATAAGGGAAGTTACTTACTCTCACTCCTTTGCAGAGTTAAGAACCCTGGAGGTGTGGAACACTACATTATCATTTTGGCTGATAGGTGGTATTTTTTTCTCTTTTGTCTTTCCTTGTTAAAAAAATCTTTGTAATATGAGATGGCACTCTGAGAAGGAGGAAGTGAGGGGTAGAGGAGGAAATTTAGGTAACATTAAAAAAAAACTTTTCTTTAGAGTCTATTTCACTTCTATGTTTATATCACCAACATGTAGCACAGTGCCAGGTACATAGGAGGTATTTAATAACTGCTTGTTGGAACATGTGTATTTGGACTGACTGCCTTTTCCAGATCCTATGGAACTGATTGCACTCCTGAACATAGCTTTCCCTAGTTTGACTGATGCATTCACTTCCCAAACTTAGTTGTGATACCCTAAATTTAGTTTTTGTCCAAATTCAGGTTTCCTGCAAGCAAAAGATGCCTGTACTTGGAGACCTCAAGTGGGAAGAAATTGAAAGAAAGACTGAAAAGTGAGATGAGAAAACTTACGACTTTCCATCCATATTTATTAAACATTTTTAGGTCAAGAGCATTGTCCTAAGAACATGGTAAATGAGTAAATTGTGAAGAATGTATTGAATTGCCTACTGTGTGTTGCTATGATCTCTGGTCACCATTATCATTGATCACATGGCTTTTTCTAGAGTGTGACAAGTTTAAATAAAATCTGAAACTCAAACCCATCCGTTGTTTTCCTGTTCAAACTCTGACAAAATGCTTAGTGAATAGAAATTGAAATATAGAGCTAATATGAAAATAAAGTGTCCTTTATAATTTGACTACATATATAATACTACCAGTCTCTTAATTTTGAAATAATCATATTGTCATTATTTCCCTGCTGTTTTCCTCACTGTAAGGAAGGACACATAGCTACGGTCCTGCTTCCTTGTGCATGCATGGTGCATTCAGCTCTAGCATTTTATCACATTTTCTGCAAATATTTCTGTCCCCTTTGGCTGCACTCTTCCTCAGCAGATGTCAGAGAAATTTGCTGGCCTACTCCTGGACCTTTCCTGACTCTCCCAGAGGCAGAAATTAATCTAATCTCCTCTTGTTCTAAACCTAGTCAATGTAGGTTACAAGTCCTGGTGCTTTTCAAGTTCTCCCTTTAATCGTCATTTCTAAACCAAGGTAGGAAAATGGCCAAATCCTTAAGACATAGGATTTATTTTGAAATAAACATTTCCAAGTCTTTTCATTTCCTGTCCCACTGAAAACCTTCCAGGCAATTAAATGGCTTTGGTCTGCAACTTTTCACTGAGAAAAAAAATTCTTCTGTAGCACTGAGGAAAATGAATCCTGACACATTGTCCCCCCTCAGGCCCATGTATTGATCTTTGCCTGAAGTTGCTTTGGGAGGGTTCTATTGTTGTTGAACTATCATGTTCCTTCTGATTGAATAGTCTACAAATGCAATCAAGGTGGCCTTTCGATAGATTGAAATGCTCGTGAGCAGTCCATTAGCTACAAAGACAAAATAAATCACTGGCACATCAAGAAAATATTGATGCCATTCTCTCATGTGCATTATTCTGAAGTTAGCATCAAGCATTTCCACATTTTCTGTAATAAGAAACTACTATATTTTCATTGATATATCATCATGATCATATGATTTCATTGATTTCATTGACAACTCTACAAAGAAATCCTCAAGTATTTTCAAATAAAAAGATTTAAAGAAAAAGTATCATTTCAAACAAAATCTATTTTTTCAATGTATTTTGTCTTAAAGGCTGACCTATCAGAGACCTCAGCAAATTCATAGTGGGGAAAGATGTGTCTCAGAAAACAACACAACTCTCTCTGAAAAGATAGCTATTAGGGCTAATTCTTAAATATATTCCTTGATCCAAGCAAAGAGAATAAGTCAGGTAACATCTACAAAGCTATTTAAAACCTAGGAAGAAAGGTACCTTCTTATACAGATCATAGAATGGAAAATTGAAAGGCCCCTTAACAATAATCTTCTTGGACCCACCCATTTTATTCTACCTTCCCTAAAATAAATCAGAATGCAAGGTGCATAATCCAATGTAGATGTATATAATTTTCCCAGAGCAAGTATAAGGCATAAAATTCTCATTAAATTTAAAATGGTTCAGCCCAATGCTTTGCTAGTAAATATTTAACAGCCAACTCTCTACAACATACATGCACCCACAAAAAAATTATACATCCATACACTTTTAAGTTTGATTTAAGCTATTAATATTTATTCCATCATTTTCTTAGGTGCAGACAATTCAGTTCAACCAGCATTTATGAAGTGCCTATTTTGTGCCAGGTGGTGTTAAGCACAGGGAATAAAAAAAAAAAAGGAGAAAGAATCTGTCAGTTTCTGCCCTCAAGCACTTTACAATGTATTTCAGGGAAGAGGACACTCAAAAAAAGCTGCAAATGGAAAGATGGAGGGTCCAGGAAGGTAGATGTGTTATAATCCTTCATGTTCAAAGAGGACCAAAATGACATCACTATGTTGGAGTCAAGGCACAGTGTGTCTGACCATGTTGATCAGATCAATTCAAGCTCAGAATGGGCACAAATGGTCCATACAACCATCTGAAGTGGAAATGTGTCTAAATTTTCTCATCTTATATTTCCTTTGAGTTTTGGTAATTCCGTTTTGTTGATAGAGAATAGAACCTTCTTTAATGATGGCATACTATGAGACGCAGTCCTGTTCCAGTATCTTCCAAGTCATACAATCAATTCCAGAGATCTTAAGAAAGACCTTGAGAGTGTGCTTGAATTGCTTTTTCTAACCTCCATGTGAATGATTGCCCTCTGTGAGTTCTCCATAAAATAGTCATTTAGGCAAAGGTAAGTTTGACATTCAAACAACATGGCTAACCCATCAGAGTTGAGTTCTCTGCAATAGAGTTTGAATGCTTGCCAAGTTAGAGAAAGGACCTCAGTGTCCAGTAGTTTATCTTTCCAGGTCATCTTCAGAGTCTTCCTAAGACAATCGAAATGGAAGTGATTCAGTTTCCTGGCATGGCACTGATACACTATCCAGGTTTCACAGGCATGCTGCAATGAGATCAGTACAACAGCTCTATAGACCTTCAGTTTGGTAGTCAGTCTAATACCCCTTTTCCCTGCCAAGAAAAGAAACCAAATGGGGTCATGAAGAGTCAGATACAACTGAACAAACAGCAAAGAGTACCAAAACTCCAGTTAGTTCTTTCTGGTGATAATATTTCAGGTGATCAGCTCATCCTGTAGGAGGGAGCGCATATGGCTTCCTGGAGTCAATTCCCTGGACACAATCAATGAAACAGTAAGTCAAGTCCTGATTTGTAGTATGTCCCAATTTGCAAAGTGTAAATGTTCACTGAAAATCTAACAATCAGCTCTAGGGAGCTACCATATGTCACTGTTTAATCATCACTACTGCATAATTGTTACATCTTGTTTTGTTTTTTTCTCAGTCCGAAAATTGATTTGTCACCTTTCATCATGTATTCATCACATGGTATAATTTCATTCCTCATGCTGCTTATAAAGCAAACAGAGTAGCAATGTATTCACCAGTGGCGTATGGATGCACGTTTATCTCTTCCACATTGTAAGCTGTGAGCCTAGAAATCTCACTGCACATGCATTGTCAGTATATTTCTAAAAGCGAACTTGTGTGGCTTGTTTAGAGTGCTGTGGTACTAATGGTATTGTCACTCAACCCAGTGAAGAGTGGTAGGTGCAAAGGGAGTAAGGGCAGGCAAAGATACCATGAGGAAGTCACATAACATGGTAAGACTTACGCCTTCCCATGCTAGCTAAACTGTACAGTCCATCTGCCAGTGACACAGTTTAGTAATAAATAATTTTTAAATAATACCAGCATAAATTTTTTTAAAGCTTCGTATAATGGTCACAGTCCATTTTTTGCAAAAAAAAAAAAAAAAGTATAAAATCTGCAACTATTATATGGTGAGATACCATAGTTTGGGTTGACACCAGCACTGCTGCAGAATGGCCCCATACCTCTAGGTCTGATCTTGTCCATAGGAAAGGAAATATAAAAATTCCTAAGAGAGTAAAGTAAGGGATTCATTCTGAAATCAGACTTACTACTCTGTTCTATCAGTACCTAGTCCAGAAATGAGATTTTTTTCTTTGTTCCCAGTCTACTTAGATTTACAGAGTCCATTTCTTGTCTTTGACTGGCCCGAGTCCCTGTTTTAGTTCCCTGTCTGGTAGCCTACTTCTTCTCAGAATGGAATCTTGCTTTTCCCTGTACATATCCCACTCCTTCTTTTGACAGACAACTGCTCTACCCTTGAACCCCAGTGAATGTCAACCACCCAACACCAGATCCCTGCTGCTCACCATTACCTGCCTGCCTAGCACAAAGTACACCAATACTTCTCCTTTGGGTCTGTCTGGTCTCCGGCCCCCAGATGTCCCCAGTCTGGCCTGACCCACCTCTAATTAAACTGTAGAATAGGAAAGAGTATATAGAGTCATCATTTAAGGGTCATCAAGTTCAACTTCTTCCTTCTATAAATGATGAAACTGAAACCTAGAAAAGTGGCACAGAACAAATCCACAAAATGGACAAGTCAACAACTAACATTTATTAAGTGCTTACTGTATACCAGGCACTGTGCTAAGCTTTAGGAATACAAATGAAGGCAGAAACAATCCCTTTTCTCGAGGAGCTTGCCTTCTGATAGGTATGAAAACATATAAATAACTAGACCTTTGGTTGTTGTTCCATCAGTTGTTTGTAACTCCACAGTCCATATGGTTTTCTTGGCAAGGATACTGGAGAGGTTTGTCTTCTTCTTCTGCAGTGGATTAAGGCAAATAGAGGTTAAGTGACTTGCCCAGGATCACATAGTTAATAAGTAACTGAGGTCAGATTTGAACTCAAGTCTTCCTGACTCCATGCCTAGCACTCTGTCCACTAGGATCTGCTTCCTAAATAACTAGATAATGAGATATAGGCTAAATTGGAGATAATCTCAAAAGGAAGACACTGGCATTAGGGGAGGCTGAGAGAGTCATCATGCAAAAAGTGGGATTTTTAGCTGAGACTTGAGGGAAGTCAGAGAAGCCAGGAGATGGAAATGAGGAGGTAGAGCCTTCTAGACATTGGGGACAACAAGTGAAAATGCCTGGAGGCTGGAGACAGAGTATCTTGTTCTAGTAGGAGCAGAGATAGGGTCATTGAATATATGAGATCTGATGAAATAACCAGGTAAAATAGCATAGAAGGAGAGAAGAGGGCCAAGGACCAGCCTTTGGGAGATGCTCATGATTAGCTGCATTAGCCTGGATTATGAGATGGAAAAGGAGCATTCAGATAGAACAGAGAACCAGGAGAGAGCAGCTGTCACAGAAACCTAGAGAAGAGAGAAAGTATCAAGGAGAAGAGGGTGATCAACACTGTCAAAGACTGAAGACAGAGCAAGAAAAATAAGGTTTGAGAAAAGGTCCTTAAATGTGTCAACTAAGGAGCCATGGGCAGCTTTGGAGAGAGCAATTTCAGTGGAATGATGAAGCTGGAAGCCAGACTGCAGAGATTTCAGAAAAGGTCTGGAGGAGAGGAAGTGGGACCCCACCTGCAGAAAGCTGCATTGAGGAGTTTAACCACAAAATGGAAAGAAACAGAAAAATAACTGTTTCAGATGAATGGATTAAATGAGGGATTTGTAAATTCATGACCAACAAAGCGATAGAAAGGATAACAGAAAAGAAGATAAATAATTTTGATTGCACAAATTTTAAAAGGTTTTGCATAAGCAAAGCTAAGATTAAAAGGGAAACCACTGGGGAAAATCTTTGAAGCAAGTCTCTGATAAAAGTCTCATTTTAAGATATAAAAGATACTGATTCAAATTTACAAGAAAAAGAGCCATTCTCCAAATGATAACTGGTCTAAAAATATGAACACTTTCTTCTCAAAGGGAGAAACCCAGACTTATCTAAAGCCTTATATAAAATGCTCCAAATCACTACTAATTAGAAAAATGCAAATTAAAGCAGTTCTGAGATTCCTTGTCATACCCATCAGAATAGCAACGATCTCTCTCTCTCTCTCTCTCTCTCTCTCTCTCTCTCTCTCTCTCTCTCTCTCTCTCTCTCTCTCTCTCTCTCTCTCTCTCTCTCCCCTCCCCCCCTCTCTCTGTGTGTCTCTGTCTCTCTGTCTTTCTGTCTCTCTCTCTCTGTGTCTCACACACACACGCATGCATGCACACACATGAAAATGATAAATGTTAGAGAGATTATGAGAAAATAGGCATCATTGATGCACTGTTGAACCTATGAAGGAGCACAATCATCTGGAAAGCAACTGGAGTCATACACACAAAAAGTTACCAAACACTTCATGTCTTTAGCCTAACTATGCTGTGCCTATTTCTAAAAAAAAGAAAAGAAAAGAAAATATCCTGTATGTACAAAAATATTTATAACAACTTTATTTTTTGTAGAAGAGGGAAAAACACTGAAAACTAGGAGGAATGGTTGAATAATTAGTAGCATATGAAAACAATGGAATACTATTTTGTTGTTAGAAATAAGGTAATAGATGGTTTCAAAAAGACATGGGAAGATTTATATGAACTAATATGCCATGAAGTGAACACAACCTGAAAATATTATGCTATAATAGCAATATTATAAAAATGAATAATCTTGAGGACCTTTGTAAATTGATGCAGAATAAAATGACATAACAAAAAAAAAAATTTGAGAGAACAAATTTGAAAGCTCTAAGAACTACCATCAATACAGTAACCATTCATGATACCAGAGTCGATGAGGAAACGTTATCTATGACAAAGAGGTGATAGATTTAGGATGCAGAAAATAGATTTTGGATTTTTTTATTATCTAAAGGAAGAGGTAGAGGATGCTACAGATGTGAAATGTTTCATGTACTTTCAGATGAAGTCATTGTATTATGAGTTTTACTTAATGGCTTTGCTGTTATAAGAACCCTCTTATGAAGTGGGAGTAATGTAAATATTTATAACAAAAACAAAACATGTCAACAATCTTTTTTTTTTTTACATTTGAATCATCAAAATGTGACCAAGTAAAGGATGGTGGGGGGACACATTAGATGTTATTAGGGAGTAGGGAAACAGCCAGTAGACAAGCAGAGATTAAAGATGAGTGGGAGAATAAAGATGAAAGGGGATAATCTTGTATAGAAGATGGAATGGAGTCACTCATGATGGTAGAAAGGCTTGCCTTGGCAAAGAGAAGGGTGACCTCTTCATGTGGGACAAAGTGAAGGAGGAGGTAGAGGAGAAAGTCTTCTGCTTGATGTAGCATTAGGAAGAGGAGGGAAGAAGGACCTGTCATTGAATGACCTTAATTTTTTTTTGGAGAAATATGAAGGGAAAAATAAACATTTGTGTAGCACTTATTAGGTTCCAGGCACTGTGCTAAGCTCTTATACAAATACTATCTCATTTGATCCTCACAATAACCCTGAGAGGTAGGGGTTATCATTATTCTTATTTTACAGTTGAGGAAACTGAGACAGACAGAGGTTAAGAAACTTGCATAGTCATACAGGGAGTAAATATCTAAGGTCAAATTCGAACTCAGGTCTTCCTGATTCCAGGTCCAGGACTCTCACCACTGTTAGTGTCACCAGTTGCCCTTGTGAATATGAGGCAAGATGTTCTAGTCAAAGAGACAGAGGGAGTCATAAGAGGTTTGGGGATGGATGAAAATGGAAGATGGAACTCGTTGCACTTTGCATCTACTGATTTTCCTGGTTTCACCTCCAAGGAACCAGTTGCCCTCCCAAGATAAGGTCATCACTTCTAAACTGAATACCTTGCTGCTAACTTAAACCTTGATTGACATCATCTCCCCCAGCCTCCTCTGTCCTCTGATTGGAGAGCTGGAAAGTAGAGTACCAAACTCTTCCCAATGGCTTCTTTTATACAGGGAAGAAATTGAACTCTCTCAGCTTAATCTACTCTGCATCTGTTGTTCTACCTGGTTTTAACAAAATGGGACAAGACATCCCCTGCACCAGATACTCTTGGGATCCCCTCCCCTCCTTTTCTGTATTGTCTTTTTTTGGAGTGCTAAGTTCTTGAGGGCAGAAACTATCTTTCTGTTGATTAATTGTATTCCCTACCACTTAGTACAGTGCCTGGCATATATTAAATGCTTAATAAATGCTTATTGGATTTAATATAAAAATTCCTACGATGAATGAAATAGTGAACTGATTAGAAAGATATGAAAGTTGTCTTGCTATATTGAGTGCCCAGTTGAAATTATGTAACATAAGTTTATAGTGTGCCTAGTCAGTATATTTTCTTGATGGTGTCCATCTCTATTCAGTGTGCTAATAGAAGCAAAGGCAATGAAGAGTGGGAATATCTTAATGCTATAGTTTGGCAGGGTATGATTAGTAATAGGACAAGGGAGGAAAAGACTTAAGAGGAGAGGTTAATGTAGAGTTGAACTGGTTTACCAAGGGCTCAAGAAGGGGGAAAGAAGAGCCTATAGCCAGTGCATGGGGTGATGTCCTGGAAAAGAACTGAGGGGTACAGGGATTGAAGATAGTGATGAGGACAGAGCAGGAGGGGAGTCATAACAGAGGAAAAGATGAAATGGTCAATGATTATGAGACAAAAGAATTTCAGAATTCATGAATATGGAAGTGAAACATTTGTGGGTGATAGTAGGATCAAGATTTTGATCATCTCTATATGTAACTGAGGTAGAATGGGAGAGTAGGTATTAAGAAATAAGCAAATTAATGAACTGAGAACTTAAGATGTTTGAGGAAATATCAATGTTGAAATCCCATAGTAGGCCAGAAGGTAGGAAGGAAAGACTGAGACAAGCAATGAATCCATTGAGAAAGTAAGCAGAATAGAGTGGGCGGAGCCAAGATGGTGGAGTAGGAGGACGCAAGTTTACGAGCTCCAAAACCACAGCCCATAGAATTAATGTAAAAAGAGACCCCCATAACTTCTGGACCACTGAAAGGTACAGAAACAGAGTGGAAGAGATTTCCGTTCCAGAGAGCCCTGGAGAGCTGTCCCCGGGGTCCATCGCGCCCCAGAAAGCGGACCCCACCCCAGCGCTGCCCTGGCTGCGGCCCCAGAGAAGCTGACCCGAGCAGGCTTCAGGGATGGAAGCTCCGGCGGCCGGGAAAGTCCCTCCACCCACAGAAGCTACAGGTCAGTGAGAGAGAAGGCTAGGCTGGACGAGAGGGGGAGCAGGCTGTCTCCGTGACTCAGGCCCCCCTTGGGAGGAAGTGGCGGCAGCAGAGACGGGGGCAGGAAGCGGTGGAGGCAGAGGCGTGGGCAGCAGTGGAGGCAGCAGTGGTGGTGGCCGGCCCAGGACTCCCCCAGCAGCAGGCAGGACCTTCATTACTGAAAGTCTCTGCATAAACAACCTGAGGGAGCTGAGCCTGGGAGATGGCCCTGCCCTACCTAGCTCTATTACTGAAGGCCTCTGCATAAAGCCCCTGAGGGAACTGAGCCTGGGAGGCGGCACCCCCCCCCACCCGCTCCATTCCTGAAAGTCTCTGCATAAAGCCCCTGAGGAAGCTGAGCCTGGGAGACGGCCCTGCCCCCACCCCAGCACCAGAACTAAAGCTCACATTGATTAGCAGTTGGGCGGCGCACTTGAATCTCAGACCCCAAGCACTAGCTGGGCGGATCTAGGCGGGGGTGGACAGGAATCTCAGAAGTCAAGTAACTGGCTGGGAAAATGCCTAGAAAAGGGAAGAAAAATAAGACTATAGAGAGTTTTTTCGAACAGATGCAAATGATCCCAACATTCAGATCTGATGACGAGGACATATTCTTGCCATCAGGGAAAGACGTGGAGGGTGGGGCCTCGGTACCCCAGACATCCCAGGGGGATGTCGGGTGGGCTCAGGCCTTGGAAGAGCTCAAAAAGGATTTTGAAAAGCAAGTTAGACAGGTGGAGGAAAAACTGGGAAGAGAAATGAGAGAGATGCAAGAAAAGTATGAAAAACAGGTCAATACCTTGGTAAAGGAGACCCAAAAAAATGCTGAGGAAATTAACACCTTGAAGAATGGGTTCACTCAATTGGCAGGGGAGGTTCAAAAAGCCAATGAGGAGAAGAATGCTTTCAAAAGCAGAATGAGCCAAATGGAAAAAGAGGCTCAAAAGCTCACTGAATTTAATAGTTCTCTCAAAATTAGAATGGAACAGATGGAGTCTAATGACTTTTTGAGAAACCAAGAAATCACCAAACAAAACCAAAAGAACGAAAAAATGGAAGAGAATGTGAAATATCTCATGGGAAAAACAACTGACCTGGAAAAAAGATCCAGGAGAGACAATTTTAAAATTATGGGACTACCTGAAAGTCATGATCAAAAAAAGAGCCTAGACATCATCTTCCATGAAATTATCAAGGAAAACTGCCCTGACATTCTAGAACCAGAGGGCAAAATAAGTATTGAAAGAATCCATCGATCACCACCTGAAAGAGATCCAAAAGGAGAAACTCCTAGGAACATTGTGGCCAAATTCCAGAACTCCCAGCTCAAGGAGAAAATCTTACAAGCAGCTAGAAAGAAACAATTCCAGTACTGTGGAAATACAATCAGGATAACTCAAGATCTAGCAGCTTCTACATTAAGGGATCGAAGGGCATGGAATAGGATATTCCAGAAGTCAAAGGAACTAGGACTCAAACCAAGAATCACCTACCCAGCTAAACTGAGTATAATACTTCAGGGGAAAATATGGTCTTTCAATGAAACAGAGGACTTTCAATCATTCTTAATGAAAAGACCAGAGCTGAAAAGAAAATTTGACTTTCAAACACAAGAATGAGAAGAAGCATGAAAAAGAAAACAGCAAAGAGAAGTCTTAAGGGACTTACCAGAAGTGAACTGTTTACATTCCTACAGGGAAAGACAATATTTGTAACTCTTAAAACTTTTCAGTATCTGGGTAGTTGGTGGGCCCATACACACGCATGTACACGCATGCACGCGCACACACATACACACATGCACACACATACAGAGACAGAGAGCACAGATTGAACTGAATAGGATGGGACCATATCTTAAAAGAAATTAAGGTAAATGGTGAGAGAGAAATGTAGGGGGAGGAAAGAGAGGGAAAGGGAAGGGGGTAACTATATGTCATTTAAGAGGCAAGTAGGAGACTTTTTAGTGGAGGGAAAAAGAGGAGAGCTGAGAAAAAAAAACAAAAACAAGAAGTTTACCCTCATCACATTTGACTAAAGGAAGGAATAAAATGCACACTCATTTTGGTATGAAAACCTATCTTACAGTACAGGAAAGTGGGGGAGAAGGAGATAAGCAAGGGGGGGGATGATGGAGGGGAGGGCAAAGGGAGGAGGGAGCAATTTGAAGTCAACACTTGGGGAGGGACAGGATCAAAAGACAGAAGAGAAACAATGAGGGGCAGGTTAGGATGGAGGGTAATTCAGTTAGTCTTACACAACACGACTATCAGGGAAGTCATTTGCAAAACTACACAGATATGGCCTATATTGAATTGCCTGCCTTCCCAAAGGGAATGGGGGGGGGGGGGGGGGGGGGGGAGGGATGGGGAGAATTTGGAACTCAAAGTTTTAGGAACAACTGTTGAGTATTGTTGTTGCTACTAGGAAAGAAGACATACAGTTAATGGGGAATAGAAAGTCATCTGGCCCTACAGGAGAAAAGAGAAGATGGAGACAAGAGAAGGGAGGGATGACAGAAGAGAGGGCAGATTGGAGATAGGGAAAATTAGATTGCTTGGGGTATTGGGGTGGGGGGGAGGGGGTTAAAAGGGGAAAAAAAATTTGGAACCCAAAATTTTGTGAAAATGAATGTAAAAAGTTAAATAAATAAATAAGCAAAAAAAAAAAAAGTAAGCAGAATATCCTGGAAGCTGGTCAGTAACAGTTATCAGAATGTCAATTAGGTGATAAATATACTTTGAATGAACCTCAGAAGAAGAGAAGTTACTTAGTAATGGTGGCAGAGGGCAAGTCAAGACATAGCAATAGGAAGAAAGAAATATACCAACTCACAATGAACCAAGGAGTCATTTGGTATGAATGAAAAGACAAATAGTGCTGGAAAGGGCAGCCAGGGAGGCTGTGTCAAGGAACCAACCAGGTCTCATCTGGAAAAGAAGTAAGAAAGGAACAGTTTTCAAATGAAAGCAAGTTTCTTTCAAGTCAACAAAGTTTATGGGTTCTGTAGCTACAGATCTTAGAGTTAAAGATGTTCTCTTTTAATTAAAAACTGAATGAATGAATGAAGGAAGGCTGATAATTTCTTTTTTTTTTTTAATTAATAGCATCTTATTTTTTTCCAATTACATATAAAGACAAGTTTTAACATATTTTTATTTGAGTTACAAAATTACTCCCTCCTTCACTTCCCTCCTCTCTAAGATGATAAACAATTCAAAATAGTTTGCATATGTATAATCATGTAAAACATATTTCCATACCTTTTCCATGTTATGAAAGAAGAAACAGACCGTAAGGGAAAAACAAAGTGAAAATTGTATGCTTCAATGTGCATTCAGACTCCAGAAGTTTTTCTCTGGATGTGAATAAGGCTAATAATTTCTAATAGTTTTGTGTAATCCAAAGGAACAATGGGTTATCTTGGAAGCTCATGGACCCTGTGAAATCTATCTACAAATGGATCTGTGGCATACAGACCACAATGCCCACAACAAATGCAAACAAACTTCCAAGAGTATGGTTTCAGCTTACATGCTAGCATTCATTACAGAGGGTGAAAGAGTAGAGAATTTCCATGATAAACTTGACATCCTTGAAATTAAGTCCCCATAGAGACAAACCTAAACAAGGCTCATCTAATAACAAATCTCACAAGTAGCTTGCTACAAGTAGTCTAACCTTAACACTCAACAGTCTTGACTAGGAGTCATGACCAAGGACACAAAGCATTCAAATTGTATCAATCTACTATGTGCCAAGCATGGTTCTAGGCATCAGGTGATACATAGACAACAATGAGACAGCGCCACCACTCATTTAATTAGTCAAGACCACATGTACAAAAAGGAGTATAAACCACTCCCTTGGAAGCACAAAAATAGACCCACCTCCCAGGATTACCAGCAAATGATTCTTTCAGCTAGTTTACAGCCAGCTCCTAGGAGAAGCAAGTGAGAGAAAAAAAAAAAAAAACATGATAATTGTATATAACATCCTAAGAAAAAAATAGATGTTTCTAATAGGAAATATGTAGTTCTAAATGAAGAGAAGTTTAAGAATTCACAAAAAGGCAATTGTAAGAAAAGCAAACTAGCCAGGCACCCAGATTACCCACAGTACAAAAAAGGCATCAGGCTTCTCAGTACAAATTTATAATCAAATCCTTTTGCATGCATACACCAAAACAAAATAAGAAATTCCTTTTTAAAAAATTTGTTTCTAAATTATTGAATAATTCTCATTTTTACAGAATTTTTTCCCTTAAGAACTGATATTCTAGGAGACTGTCAAAAAGAAAACAAAGTCATAGCTTTCAAAGACTAATACATCAAAAGAGTTTGGATCAACTTTTCCCTATTAAATTATCATGACTTGGCCAACTTTCTTGAAGAGAATTTCCTCATCAGGACTTCCACACTGCAGTGACCACAATGGACACAAGCAGGAAAACCAATATGACCATAGTTCCAGATTATGTGCCTGCATCCTTTGCAGAAGAAGAAAAGATACAGAAATTCTATAATGAACTTAATGACATTTTTAAAACCAATTCTGCATGTATTTTGAAACTTAGTGATATCACTGTCAAACTGGACACAGGGAAGGCAATGAAAACTATATTAGTTTAAGATTAAGAAATGAAAGAAGCTTATAAATGATACAAAAGAGAACCAGAAGCCTCTAAGATGTGACAAATGATTAAGACAAAATGAAACTGACATTCCAGGCAGAAAAGGACTGATTAAAGACACTTCAGACTTATCTAGCTGCCTGCAATCGGATCATCAACAGCAGCTCTCTGTACAGACCTATCAGGGGTCAAGGAAAATAACATGTTAAAAAAAGGGGGACGGGGAGGATAAAGATGAGAAGACACTGCATTCAATTATAGCAGCTCTAATTTAATCTATTGAAATGAGCTGTCTACTCTGAACAAAGGGGAATAAACAAAAGAAAAATTGTTGACTCTTAAAATTGTTGACTTCTTAAAAGAAGTTTAACTGAAGCAAAACAATTCCAATAATGAAGATAAAAGAGCCTAGAAACTGCCTTAGTCAGCAAACCTATAACCTCCATGCTAAGCAGAGATACGGCAGTCAAGAGTAATACCAATTAGATGAGAAGCTCATTTGTAAAACATTACCAAAAGAGGATGATCCAAGAATACAGATAAGTGCCAGTCCCAGAAAAAAGCAAAAAGCTGTTACGAAGACAATGAACCCATGTACCTGTGTAGGTATAAAATCACAAGGGAAGAGATGTGGGAAACAATAGCATTGGGTTTGGAACCCTATCATCACCAAGGGTCATAGAGGGAGTCTAAGAGTTGTTATACCTTGATGGTTGTAAGAGAAGAATGAAAAAGGATGAGAAGAAGCATATATTGCAGTGGGGGGAGGAGAATGGAAAGGATATCCAATCACATAATTGGATGCACAAGTGGAAGACTATGCAAAAAAGAAGGAATATTTCAAAGGGAAGCAGCAGACATTTGAACTGTCAAAGAAGGAAAAAATACACATTTGGAAACAGAGACACATTTCACTCAACAGGGAAACAGAAGGGTAAGGAAAGAGGGAAGAGGGGGAAACACAGGGGAGAACAGTTAAGATGATCAAGACAAATTAAGAAATTAAGTTCTAGGGGTTGTATGCAAAAAAAAAATAGTTGGTTTAAAGACCTTTTATAAACTAATTCAAAAAACAGCAAGGGGTAACTTGTACAATGGATAGAACACAGACTCATCTTCCTAAGCTCAAATCTGGCCTCTGTGTGACCCTAGTTAAGTCACTTAGCCCTGTTTAACTCAGTTTCCACTACTGTAACATGAGCTGGAGGTACAAAAAATAACTCCAGTACTTGTTCCAAGAAAATCTCAAATATGGTCACAAAGAGTCAGATATGACTGAAACAACTGAACACCCTCAACCACAAATACCAAAAGCATTAACTGAATGGACTTACTGACTCAAATTTTCCTTTGATACCTCATGATAGTATGAAGTTGACCATGGGTTCTCAAAGCCGGGTGAATGCAAGCGTTGGTAGGTTCCATCAAGCTGAAAAGACTTTGAGTATGGGCCCAGCAATGGCTTTTAGTTCTATTGTCTGAGATCCAGCCAAGTGGTGGGAAGGGGGAAGAGGGATACAGTATGGGGGAATTTTTAGATACAGTAACTCAAACTCTGGGTAATAGGAAGGTTGTGATAGTGTCTGGGGTTCATAAAAATAGAATCATGTCTTTGTGGTTGTTCAGCTGTCTTCAGTCATATACAACATTTCATGACTCCGTTTGGGGTTTTCTTGGCAAAGATACCAGAGGAATTTACCACTTCCTCCTCCAGTTCATTTTATAAATGAGGAAATTGAGGCAAACAGGTTTAAGTGACTTGCCCAGAGTCACACAGCCAATAAGTGTCTGAGGTTAGATAATAACCATGGTGGAAAATTCAAATAAAACTATATTCCTCATCCAGAAAGGACATGTATTTATGATGCTGATGAGGATAATTAATAATTCACATTTATAAAATTCCTTTAATACTTTACATTTATTTTTTAATTTACACTTTATATTTAGTTTAATATTTTGAATAATATTTATTAAGCACTTACTATTTGCAAAGAACTATGCTACACATTGGAGTTACAATAGAAAAGGCCTGATATCGCTCCCAAGAAGCTTACATTATAGTGGTGGAGCCAACACAGAAAGTTTCAGTTGAAAGTTAGATGGAGAGATCCCATTGTTCATCTGGTAATGCCTCTTCTTAAATGTTACTTCCATTACAAATATCATATCCACTTCTGATGTTGTACTATGTGATAGTGCCAAAGATTTTGGTGACTAGAACTTTCTTTTCTGGGTCTTCAATAGATATGATTATAGGAGCAATTGCCAGCCTCCATAGTTTTACTTCCCAGAATGATATCTGTGGGGTTGAAAGCACTGTTATTACAAAGGCTGTTGGGTTCAATGTCATAAACTGTCTCCTTCAAGGTCAAAGGGGATAGTGATGGTGGCTCAACTTGCCTGATGCATGATGCCTTCTGGCTCTTCCGCAGGGTGCCTTGGCACTTCTGTTTGGATTGCCCATCTGATCTGGGAAGGACAATTGATTGGTAATTGGTATGAATGATTCACCCCTTATCCACAGGAGTTGCTTCCCCAGATAATGGCTCTATGGGCTGATTTGGAAACAAGATCGGTGATCTAGAACATTCTTCCATTCCCAGGGCTCTTGTGATTTTCAAGATCTCTCACATTTATTACCTGATTTTTCCCCTAAGAACCTTGTTAATATATGAGAAAAGAAACTATTGTATTATGTAGTTGTGCTACAAAAACTTGTTCCAAGGTCACAGGGTAGGTATACACTACAGGCATGATGCCATATATCATCAAAATGTATAAGAGATGAAAAATGTATATACTTAGTAGATGGTTAATAAATATTTGTTGAATGACTGCTATGAAGACTTACACACATGTACACACACACACACACACACACACTTACATCATTCATTATAATAGCTAAGGGTGGAAGTGTTGATCACTGCTGAACAATTGCCTGCCATCTGCAAACAGGTATGCCTAACAAAAGTCCCTGTTGCTACTAACCTGTTGTGACTTCTGATAAACTTAATCCAGAGGATAACCTCTCACCTACCTGACAAAATCTAATGAAACACTGAAAGGAAAACTCAGGCTCCACTTCACGCTTTTCTTTGATCATGAAAATCCAAAAATAAGTCATTCAAATATGAATTTAGAGATGCTGTGGCATCTGCAAGTTAGTGTTGGGATATCTAGAATTCTTAAGAAAAATTCTAGAATATCCTGTGACTTTTAGAGAGCATAGGAAGGCAAAGCTCACTCTCTGGGCAAACTTACTTCCTCACCCCACTCTCCCAGCCCTGATCTCAATAGTTTATCGAAAAGTGTTGTCATCTTAGAAGTATCAGTAAGGGGTCAGCCATCCAGGGCAGGCCTGCTTGCTGCTGTACCTCGATGTTCTTTCTTTACAGACTCAATTTCTTCCTGAAAGCCAAAACTCATTCTTTTGCAGAACTTCTTTCTCTGCTCTTTTTCATCTAAATGCACATTTACCTGGCCACCAGTCTTTCTATTCTACCTGTGGAGGAAAGACCTAGATGAAGACCTGGAGATTGGTTTTATTTTTACTTATTTTATTTTATTTCATTCTTAATTTATGAAATAACTCAAGTATTTTCACAATGTAGCAGAATTAAAAAAAAATAATTGCACATGAAACTACAAGTCTGTTATGTACAACTTTCTATTCCTTTTAAATATCTAATAAAGTTATCATTCAACTTTTGTATTTCTTTCCCAATTCCCACCTTCTTGAGATTGTTTTACTATGAAATAAGACACATGGTGCATTCTTAATTCTGCTAATTTGTCTTACTTACTTAGAACTCCTTTTTGCTTTAGAATTATTTAGGCCCCACCTATAAACTCTTCACATTTTTTTCAAGGCCTAATTTAGTTACTGCTATACAACTATAGGCAAGCCATCTCACCTATGTGATCCTCAGTTTCCTCATCTATAAAATGAAAAGATATAACTAAATGATCTCTAAGATGTCTTGTAGTTAACATTCTGAGATCCCATGATCATGGATGGATTGCATTATCCTGGATAAACTCTATTCTGTTCTTCAAATTTATTATCTTGTTTTAAAATGTATGTCCTTTTTTATTATAATGCAAAAAAGAAGAGATTAGATCATCATTTCTTGAAGACTAAGCCACCTAGAACTAGAGCTACAGTGAGAAATAGTCTTCAAGCCAAAACACAACAGAAATCATCCAACCTAAACCTTCTGCCTCCAAACCCATTTTACAAATAAGGAACTTGACACTGGGAATGACTTTCCCACTGTCATAAAGGTAGTTAGTGACTAAGCAGGGTTTCCTGAAGTTTTACCCACCTTATGCCATGTGGTCAAGGATCTGTGATTTCTTTGGTGAGTGAATTCCCTGCACTGAAATAGTTTGTCAATTTCTTACCATTTGGTCATCTTTCATTTCTAAATTCTTAACTCCCCCAAATCTCCTATAACTCAGTCTTAGAGCTGTCTGAGGCTCAGCAAGTTCCAGTTGCTTTCCTGGGGTTATAAAGCTGGTGTCAGAGGGCAGATTTCAGTCATACTGACTCCAAATCCAGTTTCTCATCCATAATTCCACACTGTATCTCTACCACTTTTGATGATATAAAGTGGAATCCAGAATCTTCAGACATGAAATCTGAGATTCTGACTCCTCATTCTCTGCCTCACCCTCTGCATAAATCGTCTAAAAAGATTTTAACATGAGATAAAACACCAACCGGTTCAGGGTTTTTTGCATTTTGATTGAACCAAGCAGCCAATTCTATTAACCTATGATTTTTTTAAATAGAACTCACACTGGCATTTGTTAAAGCATGCGATATCTATATTAAACATACTATAGTATTATTTTTTTTTAATTGAGTCATTTAAATGATTTCAAAAGTAAAATATTTCAAGAAATTTTGTACTTAGCAAATCAACTCTTCACTGAAGCAAGGGATAAATTATCCTTTCATTAATCAGTCAAAGTACTGGACAGTATATTAATGAAGTTTAGAACAGTCTGATGGATCTGGATCATAGATTGAACCCAGAAAGGATGCAGGATACTTTCTAGTTCAGCCCCTTCACTTGTAGATAAGGAAACAGGCCAAGACAGATGAATTACATTCCATGGTCACAGGGAAAGGTAACAGAGCTAGGATTTGAACCCAGGGCCTTTGAAGACAGATCTAATACTCTCTCCATTTTTATGCTGTTGGCCTACTAATAAGCAAAGGAAACCATGCCTTTTGTAGGCATGGAATTAAGGAAAACCAAGAAAAGACACTTATCCTCCAAAATAACCCCACTCTAATTGTTGTTTGATTTCTGAAATTTGTGTCAAAAACCAAAGTCTTTCATCTCACAAACAGATGTGCTGTTCAGTCATTTCAGCTAACTCTTCATGACTCCATTTGGGGTTTTCTTGACAAAGTTACTGGAGTTGTTTGTCATTTCCTTCTCCAGCTCATTTTACAGATGAGGAAGTTGAGGCAAACAGGGTCAAGTGACTTAGCCAAAGCCACACAGCTAGTAAGTGTCTGAGGTCACATTTGAACTCGAGAACATAAGTCTTTTTTGACTCCAGGTCTAGCTCTCTATTCACTATGCCACCTAGCTGCCCCAATGGATATAATGCACATACACAAACACCCTAGAGAAAGGCAGCCATCTTACTTCAATTCTCACTAATATAGAATCATAAGATCATAGGATTAGAGCTAGAAGGAACTTTGGAAGACATCAGCTGTGCAAGTCCTTTTCTGAAAGTAAGCTTTGACAATGAAGAAAGTAGTAGAACAATTAACCATGTGGGAAGGAAGGATGTAACTGAGAGAAGGATCAGAGGATCACGGCCTTAGAGCTGGAAAGGACCTGAGAGAACTCTAGTCCAGCCTCCTCATTTTACAGGTGAAGACTATGACTCAAAGCAGGCAAGGGCCTCACCTTTAGTCACACAACTAGCGAAAAGTTGATCCAAGATTCAAAGGCTGAGTCTCTGACTTAAAGTCAACACTCTCCACTCTGAGAGGAGGAGGCACCAAAAATAGTCATTGTCTGTTTCCTAATTCTGCAGAGGAGTAGACTTGTTTTTTTATACCTTACCTCTCTGGTCCTCACGGATCAAACAAGAGACAATAACATGGTGTCTGCCACTTACATTCTGGTTGTGTTGAGAAGACTCATAAGCTCGTAGTTATAAAATGCTTTGAAATCCCTCCAGCAAAAGTCAGATCCCGTAATTAGTGCAGCGAAAGCCCTTGGGTCATTCATTAGGTCCAATCTCACTTTGGTCTGTGCCTTTCCATATCTCAGAATACAGTTCTTCCATTTCTAAGCTTCCCGTAACACAGGAAGAGCACAATTATGTGTATTTTTAGGCTGACTCATTTTTTTCTGATGTTAAAGATCAGTATTTAAGCCAATTAGGCAGATCTTTTTGATGTCTTTAATTTATCTCGAAATTAGCATCTCTGCACCATTTTTTTTTCAAATAAACTCCCCACCAATAGTGGGAGTGGAGGGAACTATGCTACTATCCTCTGTTTCTATCTAGTTTCGGGTAATTGCTCATCACCTGAATGTTTCTCCTTTGACGAGCACTTAGGTGTGAGGATACTTGCTCAGTTGGTGAGTCACTCCAAACTTCCCTCTTCTTGGAGTTGGCTATACAAGCCATTTGAAGAGGTGAAGTAGCCCTCAGTGTAAGGATGACTTAAAGAGTGCCACTGCACCAAAGCCGTACCTCTTCTTCACCAGCCCACCTCATCCCTTAACTCCTAGAATCGAAATTTCTGCCATTAAAGTTCTTTTAGAGAAAGCGATTATTCCCCAGGCACCTTATTAAGATGCAAATCATATTATCTGGGAGTAGTCCCATATTAAACCATTACCACCTAAGCTCAGATCAGTTTATCAGATTAGGTGGCATGAGAGAAAAGGCCTAAAGGAGTAGAATGGTTCCATTATGATGGAGAGAGAATTTTCCAGGTCATGCAACTCTGCCAGGAAGAAAAAATAAGTGGAGTCATGGCTCTTTACTCAGGGATTTCTGAGTAGGACAGCAAATGGGAAGCAGGTAAGTGCTTAGGTGCTTACTGATGATAGACTAGGCCTTGCTATCATTTTGCCTAGTGAGAACCCTTCTTTAGCTCTTTTTTAAGCTCAGATCATAGTTTGCAATTGTTGAGACTCCCACCATTTGAAAAGGTAGGACTGAGATTATTAGACCCAAATGGTGTCATTTGTTGTCTGACCAAATATTGCCAAAACCACCAAGTGAACTCTGGCCTTGGGGGAGAAGGACAAAGGGTAGTGTTTGTCACTCAACTGCAAATGGACAGTGGTCAAAAAGTACTCTTATAGTGACCATTTCTTGATTCTCAAGTGTGCCTATGACCTAGAATATTCATGTCCTTCACAAAGGGCTTTTTATGAGTTCGCAGGTTTGTCATTTTGTCTATGTTCGCAGCGGGGAGTGTTGTGATATGCTCTAATGCAAAGGAAAGCCGCTCCAAGGCAGGAAACTTTCATCATACTCGGAGAGGACTGCTGCAAACAGTGATTACTATCAGTATATGCAGATGTGGCTAGAAAGTGAACAATGGTTCTTTCCAGGCACAAAGAGGATGTCTTCAAGTTTGTAGCAACAGCCATCCCTCCAGAGTATATGATTTCCCATCATTTCAGCTAAGTTTGGCAAACCTTTTTTTAAATGTTAAACATTAATTACTTAACAATAATAATTGCTCACATTTATACAAACTCTTTATGGTTTTCTAAATGTTCTGCATTCCCTTATCTCAATTAACCCTCGCAAGAACCTTGCATGGGAAATCATGCATGGTATTTTGCTTGGTTTAGGCTCAGGCTTCTGATATCATCTGTGTAAGAGGAAATAACTGGTGTGAAAATTCTGTCAAACAATGTAGATTGACAGTTCAAAGTCTCAGGGAGTTACCTGAGTTCTGAACAGTTAAGTGATTTGCACAGACCACACAATCAGTGTGTGTCAAAGGTAGATAGTACTTTAAGTCAAGCTTGCTTGACTCCAAAGTCAACCCTCTCTATTCATTATTGCCACTCTTGATTTATAAATGGGGAAGGTGACATTTTGAGAAGTAAAGTAACTTGCCCAAGGTCACCTAGAGAGCAAATTGAAGAAAGAGGCAGACTCAGGATGGCCTATTGGCAGGAAGAAGTATAGCCTCACTCCCCCCATCAGACTTCCTTCACAAAGACCTAAACAGCATAACCAGATTGAATTTTAATCAGAACATTTTGTAAAGCCATACTGGATCATTTTTCCAGCCCAAGGAGGCTTAAGGAGACAGACCTAGAGATCTGCACAGGGGACCAAATCTGGCCAGGAGGGTACTGCATGGGAAGCATTACAGCACCCAAGGAATGAAAGAAGACTGGACATCAGGGCAGAAAGAGATCTCAGGGGACCCCTGACCTAGTAGAGGATGCACTATCAGATGCCGTCTGGCAGCTTTGTTACACACTATTTAGCTCCATGTTGATGTGAGAGGAAATCTGCACATAAGACTGGTGGAGAGGTATGTTCAATAGAGGTCCTATCGATATATTAGCTGAGCAAGAAACAAGTTTTAAAGCAAATTGTAAATGTGCAGGTCTGAACCCTGGAGCTGAGTGGGGACACAGTTCTAATCTCCAGCCCAATGTGGAAGCCTGAAGTGGTGTTACTGGGACAAGAGTCCCAGACCAACTGAACCTGTAGAACCTCATAGTGTCTGAGTACAACAGCAGTCTCCTGAAACTCCCAACCAAGGAAAAGTCAAGAGATTCTAATCTGAGTGAGAAAGTTGCAGAGCTCAGACTAGGAGGGCAGTGAGCAAGTTCCCCCTAGGATCACATCATTTGGGAAGCACTGCAGGCAGGCAAGCCTGAATTGCAAAAGTAGCAAAACTCAGAGGGCAGAAGTTCAGGCCAATCATTCCCGTCCTTCCTCCATCCTTCTACGCCATCCCCCTACTCCACTCCATCCCACTCCCTACAAAAGCACACAGAATCCAGCACTAACATAAAATCCAAAGGCAACAAGTAGGCTAGAAGAGGAAGCAAATAAAAGAAAAAGAGTCTTAGTGTCAGGACAAGAAAGTTCAAGATACAAACCCAGAAGGAAGAATTGACACAAAAACAGCTACAAGCAATGCTTCAAAAGGGAAAAAATATAAGTTGAACACAAGTTCAACCAGGATTCCTGGAATAGCAAAAGCAAGCATTTAAAAAAGACGGAGTACTGAAAATGATTTTTAAAATGAAATGAGAACAGTAGAAGAAAAAATGAGAAAATAAATGAGTTATAGAAGATAGATTTAAAAAGAGAATTAACAACTTGGCACAAGAGCTACAGAATTTTATCCAAAAATAATAATAATAATAATAACTCTCTGGAAAGCAGAATGGAGCAAATAGAAGCTAATGGCTCCATGAGACATCAAGAAACTGCTTTTTTTTTGTTTTTAGTCAAAAAACTGGAAAAAAAAATAGGTGATAATGTGAGATTAGCATAATAGCAAAAACAACTGACCCGGAAAACAGATTGAAAAGAGGCAGCTTAAGAATCATTTGGACTACCTGAAAACCATAACCAAAAACAAATAAATAAATAAATAGAAGAGCATAGGCATCAGTTTCAAGAAATCACAAAGAAAACTGCCAGATCTCTTAGAAATAAAGGGCAAAGTCGAAATTGAAAGAACCTACTGGTTACTTTCTATGAGAGCAAACAGAAAAGCCCAAACCTGAACCCAGGTCCCTAAATAACAAAGTCTACATATGCTTTTCTTTTTTATTTCTATATTTTTTCATACTTCATGTTGTTCAGTCATTTGCAGTCATTTCTAATTCTACATGACCCTTTGGGGGGGGTGGGGCTTTTTTCTTTTTCTTTTTTCTTTTTGCCTAGTATATTTTTTAATTAATTAATTTATTATTATTTTTCAGCATTCACTTCCATAAGATTTTGAGTTTCAAATTTTCTCCCCTTTCCTCTCCTCCCTCCTCCCCAAGATAGCATACAATCTGACATAGGCTTTACTTATGCATTCATATCAAATATATTTTCACATTAGTCACGATGTTAAGAAGGATTAGAACTAATGGGAGGAACCATGAAAAGGAAAAAACAAAACAAAAGAATCCAAGAAAAGGAGAGCAAATAGTCTGCTTCCATCCACATTCAGACTCCATAGTTCCTTCTCTGGATATGGGTAGCATTTTCTATCATGAGTCATTTGGAATTGTCTTATATCCTTGCATTACTGAGAAGAGCCAAGTCTGTCAAAGTTGATCATTACACAACGTGACTGTTACAACTTGCAATGTTCTATTGGTTCTGCTTGCTTCGCTCAGCATCAGTTCATGTAAGTCTTTTCCAGGTTTTTCTGAAATTGACCTGCTTGCCATTTCTTAAGAAGACCTAAGTTCAGATACTTACTAGCTGTGTGACCTTGGACAAGTCACTCTGGTTACCACAATCCACTGCAGAAGGAAATAACAAACCACTCCACTCTCTTTGGCAAGAAAACCCCATGGACAATATTGGTATGCTGTGGTCCACAGGATCGCAAGGAGTTGGACAAGACTGAATGAAAAACAACACAAGGTGTAAGGTGTAAGACGACTGGAAATGTAGGAGGGGTCTAGATTATAAATAGTTTTGAACACCAAAAAGAGACTCATTTTGAACAGAAGTAGGTGGTGCTAGAGGGAGAAAGAGCAGTTGTCCAGGCATGAGAAAATCACAACTAAATTGGGATAGAGAGAAGAAAACAAAAAATCACAGACTCCCGAAATGCTGTAGCTGGAAGAGACCTAGAGACTTTAATTCCCTCATTTTACCGATGAGAGAACAAGGTCAAAAAGGGAGATGACTTGTCCCACCAGATCTCATAGTTCAATCAGTTAGCACTGATGTGGCATAAGAAGTTGCAATAAGGTGAACTGAAAGAGATAAGAAAAGTTAAAAGTCAAAAATGAGTTTGATTCAGTCCCCAAGAGACCAGGAAATAACCAGTACCTTATACAGTGATTAGAAAATCCATCCGGTTAGAGCCCCAGGATGAAATTGTGAGTGTTCAGTTGGAGGCTGCAATACTTTCAGATACAAAAATACTGAAGGATGAAGAAACAAAATAGAAATGCAAGTAGAAAGGGGAATCAAGAAAAGAGTTTAATACTAGTTATAACCAACCATTATGGTCAGTAGCATTGCCCAACGGGAATGGCTGGAAGAAGACAGAATCAAAAGGCAAGGAAACTGAGGATGCCCGTAATCAGGGAGCAAGGTGAAAAGGGAAGGAATGGGGGAGCTGCTGAAAGACTAGAGGAAGAGCAAAGATTAAAAATAGCAAAATACTTTCATCAGAAATGGGAGGGGAAAAGTAAGAGATGACCTATAAGGCCAAAGGAAGTACAAAGTTGTTTTTTCACCCCAGTCTTCAGATAATCATTGGAAATTTGAGTGAAGATTTGAGGGACTGGGGAAATATGGGAGCCAGGTAAGAGAGTGACTAGGGAAGAATTAGCAGAAAGAAAGGGGCAGAAAATATAGCCAAAATACTTAAGGAAACTGGGAGTGAAGGATCTAGAAAAACGGGGTAAAATGGCAGCCCACAATTGAGTTACAGACGGATGACTCTTCAGCAGCATTTATGAAAGGAAAAATAAAATCTAAATTTAGGATTGTTTTCCTTCACATTCCAATCAATAGCAACTTCCTCTTCACAATGAGGCTTTAAACAATTAAGGAAACATTTCAGTTTCTAGCTAATGGACCTAACAATGAGTATGATTTCAGGAAAATCATTTCATCCAATTGGAGGCATACCAGAAGAAAGGAAGCGGGGGGGGCGCGGGGAAGGGGAAGCAAGGCCATCACTATCGGTTTGAGTCACTGCGAAAATTATACCTTTCACCTGATAATCCCTTGAAAAGTTTAGCTTTCTTTCATTGGGGGTAAGAATGTGCTAGTCTAAAAACAAGGGATGCTTCAAGCCTGGGCCATCTGGAAACCAGGGAGGGAGAGTCTTCACCTTCTCTGATGGCTCTGAGTGTAGCCCTAACTCTTAGTAAGGGTTTCTACACCTCCTTTCCTTTCTTCAGTACTGGAAATGGTACCTTTCCCCACTTTGAAAGAGCAAGAACAGTCCAAGAATGTTCCTTTCTAATAAAAGCCATAACTACAATTCTTTGGCATTGAGAGGAAAAGTCCCATTCTTTGCAAACCACAAATATTTGGTAAAATTACAAAGTCAAAGACTCATAGAATGATGTTAGTTTAAGGATAATCTGGTCTAAACTTCATAATCTGAAGACAAGGAGTCTACAAATGTTTCAATCAGTTCAAGGTCAAATTGCTAGTTAGTAGTAAATACTCACAGGGTCATAGATTCAGAGAATTGGAAGGGACCTCAGAGGGCGCTAAGTGACCTGTTGGACAAGAATCCACTCTGAGAGATAGCCCATTTCACTTTGGGGTGCTTCTAATGGTTAAGAAGTATTTCCTTACATCCTTAAATCTGACTCTCTGTAACTTCTATTCATTGCTGCTAGGTTCTGTCCTCTAGGACCAGGTAGAAGAGGTCTTATTTTTTTCCATATGACACCCTTCCAAATATTGAAACCAGGTACCAAGTCTACTTTCAGGCTTAACTTTTATTAGTTAAACATCCAAAGTTCCTACAAATGAATTTGTAAGGCATGATTTCAAGTCCCTGCATCATCCTGGTCACTTTTGTCTGAACACACCCCAGTTATTCCTAAAACGAGGCACCCACAATTGAATATGGGGTGCTAGATGTGCTCCAGTGAAGGCAGAATACCACAGGGCTATCAGCTCCTTTGTCATGGATATCATGTCTGTATTAATGCAACCTAAAACCTCTCCAAGATCATTTGTCTGATAAGATTAAAAAAAAAACAAAAACCTGCCTAATCACTCTTTTTACCCTGAGGTTTGTATGCCTCAAAAAAAGTGTTTAAGATCATCTTCAGAAGAAAGGAAAATGAGTGTTTTCCTGTGACTGTAACTGATTCAATTCAATAAAATTTTAGTTCTTCACAACAAGGTAATAATCTAAGACAATTCCAAAAGACTCAATAGAAAATACCATCCATATCCAGAGAAGGAAATGATGGAGTCTGAATGTAGATTTTCACTTTTTTTTTGTTTTTCTTTCATATAGTTTTTCCCTTTTGTTCTTATTCTTGTATCACAACATGACTAATGTGGAAATAGATTTAATATAAGTGTACATGGATAGCCTGCATCAGATTGCCTGCTGTCTTGAGGAGGAGGGAGAGAGAATGAATTTTTTTAAACATAATTCCACCAGAGATGTCCAGTAGAAATTAAAGACATATAAGTTGAATTCAGTAGAGACTATAGGACTGTTGATGTGTATTTAGGAGTCATCTGCTTAGACTGGTTTAAGTTCCTTGAGGGCAAGGACTGACTTATTTTGGTTATTGGACCAGCATCTAGCACAATGTATTGCATAGAGTAGGAGCTTAATAAATGCTTATTGAAAAAAATAAATGGCTCAGTGTGTCTATGGGAATGAGTGGCATCATCAAGGGAAAAAACTATAGGGAGGGGTTAGGGATGGTCCTAAAGTTGAAATCAGCCATGAAATCAGAAATAGGTGAAGCTCACTGCTTAGGCTAGAAATAACAAGGAACTACTCTTTGGTGAGGAAATTATGAAACTAAGGTCATTTTTTAGTTCCATAGCCTAGAAACCTTAAACGGAAGCTTATTCAGCGCCAATAAAGTCCTGAAAATAATCTCATGCCACCAAAATTGGAATGCATGCCATGCCATTTTCATTTACATAAGAAAAAAAATGACAAGTAGACCAGATATTTGTGGTAGCTAGGTTATACACTGAATAGAGAAAGTGCTAGCCCTGGAATCAGGAAGACCTGGGTTCATATCCAGCCTCAGACACTTGCTAGTCCTGTGGCTCTAGATGAGCCACTTAACCTCTTGCCCAATAACTTCATCTGTAAAATGGGAGTAATAATACTACTTTCTTTTTTTATTTTTCAACATGGATTTTTATAAGATTTTTATTAGATTTTTCTCTCTTCCTCCCTGCTCTCCCCCCTCCCCAAGACAGCAGGCTATACATGTACATTTATATTAAATCTATTTTCATATTAGTCGTTGTTAAACAAGAATAAGAACAAAATGAAAAAACCATAAGAAATAAAAACAAAGCAAAAGTGAAAATCTACATTCAGACTCCATCAGTTCCTTCTCTGGATATGGATGGCATTTTCTATTGAGTCTTTTGGAATTGTCTTAGATCATTGCCTTGTTGTGAAGAACTGAATCTGTCAAAGCTGATCATCACACATTGCTACTGTTGCTGTAAATACAATCTTCTCTTGACTCTCTGTTCACTTCAGTTTGCATCAGTTCATGTAAGTCTTTCCAAGATTTTTTGAAGTCCTCCTGCTCATCATTTCTTACAGCACAATAGTATTCTATTGTATTCATATACCACAACTTGTTCAGTCATTCCTCCATTGATGGGCATCATCTCTATTTCCAATTCTTTGCCACCACAACAAGAGCTGCTATACATATTTGTGTACATGCAGGTCCTTTTCCCATTTTTATGGTCTCTTTGGGATACAGACCTAGTAGTGGGGCTGCTGGATTGAAGGATATGCACAGTTTTATAGTTCTTTGGGCATAGTTTCAAATTGCTTTCCAGAAGGATTGGATCAGTTCACAACTCCATCAAGGATTCGTTAATGTTCCAATTTTCCCATATCTCCAACATTTATCATTTTTCCTTTCTGTCATATTAGCCAATCTACTAGGTGAAGCACCTACTTTCCAGGGAAATTGGGAGAATTAAATGAGATAATATCTATAAATTGTTTTGCAAACCTTAAATAATTATATAAGTGTTACTTATTATTAATATTAGCTAGACTGCATTCTCTTCCCAGTAGGAGAAACCACTTGAGATACCAAAGCAATATTAAAGGCTAATTTGGTAAATGTGGAAAGAACAAGGAAAGAGCTTAAAGGAGGTTGGACTAAGGTTTTTACAGGTATAATATTGTGCGCTTCTGTGATTTATTGTGCAGATATCAAATGGTGAATAATAGGCAATCTACCCTCTAAAAATATGTCATCATCTCAAATATTCATAGTTAAGTTTGCCAATCTGTAGATTATCCAGCCCCTTCTATTTTCCTCTCCTTTTTTTTTGTCCTACTTATGATTCAGTTCCCTTGTCTTCTACTTCAAAGAATGAGGGAAGTTAAAAAAAAAGGTTTTGATGTACACCTTAACTATATCCCAAAATATGTGCCTTGGGCATTTCAGCCCAGGGCCTGACCTCACAGCATTCAGTCATGTAGTAGGTATTCAACAATGGAAAATCTTTAATAAGTGATCAAAATAGCAGATATGCAAGGTAGTAATTAATGGAAAATGAATAAGATAAATTTTTGTCCTGTTGACATTTTAGTACTTCAGATAGGCTTTAAAATGGATTACAACTAATTGCCACTGAACTACAAGCCATATTTATTCATTAAGAATTTTGCTAAATTAGTTGCTTACTTAGTTATGTAACATTCAAATGCCTTCATTATCACTTATTATTCAGTTAGACTTGTTCATTTGCCATGTGGCTATAATTCCCCTTTTAATTACATGGCTGCTCAGTGATGATTCAGAAACGTACCCTTTTAACAGTAGCATTCTCCAAGTGATATTCTCACTGCAAAGAGTGGATCGTCATTAGAGAAAATTTTAAATGACATCAAAGTGATAGAAAAAAACTTTTTGACATGCTTAGAATAGCAAACAACCTGAATACAAAGTAATCACTGAAAATATCTATAGAAAGAAAGGCACGTGAGCAAAGAATACTCATGATGTTACCATTTACATTTCATGCCACAGCTTTTGCTTATTGTCTTTCCTTCTTATGCCTCCACACTAATTTTGATCTTTTTTTCCTAATAATTGGTATTTCGACTGGACATAGACAACTGATGAGTGATGAGTTTTTTCTGCCTTTAAAATGTAATTGATTTCATTTTTGTGATGATATTCAGTGCTCATTATGTCCAACACCTCCCAATTCTTTGTTAAAGGAGTCCATGATGTAGAGGTCTGAGGCTTCTATGTGCTTTACTTATCATTTGTTTCTCACATTCTTACTCCTGACCCCCCATCTTATCTGTAAAATGAATCCATCAGAGACCAGAGTATTATGACGATGAGAAGGAACAGAGAGGTTTTAATCTATAATGACAGAGGCATTGTCCAGTCTGATGCGGTCATGGACAAGTTAAAGTACCAAAGTAAATTAGAGTGATTTCCTTTTTGTGTGAGATGAAGAAAGCCTAGGGTTTGAAAGTCATGTCATGAAAGGTAAATCTTGGTTGTCCACAACAACCTCAGGTCCCATGTAAGTTAGGTATTCTGAAAGTAAGGATTGAATTATAACCCAACTACTTAGAAGAAAGATGGTTTTATGAGCCTTGCAACTGACAATGAAGACTGTCTCCTCATCTATGACAAGCTGTATCCTTTCTCGGGGAAGAGAATTCACCTCTTAGCACCCCTTTGTTGTTCTTCAGTTATTTCAGTTGTATACAACTGTTCATGACATGACTTGAAGTTTTCTTGGCAAAGATACTGGAGTAGCTTGCCCTTTCCTTCTCCAACTCATTTTACAAATGAGGAAACTGGGGCAAATGGGGTTAACTGACTTGCTCGGGGTCATATACCTAGTAACTCTCTGAAAATGAATTTGAACTCAGGTCTTCCTCACTCCAGGTCCAGTGTTCTATCTACTCCACCACCTAGTTGCCTGGCACATAATACTGCTTATTAATGCTTGAATTCAATTGAATTAGAGAGGATGGTGGCAAAGAAACATCTCAGCTATGTTAATGGGAATAGTTCGGGAATCTCCTCAGAACAGCTTCATACATTATGGGAGTCTCTAAGTCCACACCCCTTCCCTCCACTCACAGTTCACCAACTACGCCCCCAAGCTCTTACCTTATGGTCCCTCAGAGTCACAGATGACCTGTGACCTATTAAGGCTATCTTCTCATAAGCATTATGCTACAGGAGAGAGGCATCTGATCCCCAAATCAAAAACAAAAGACATAGTCCTTGTTTATGTACGAGGACTGTGTAAAGACCTGCTGTGAAATCATTTTTGTGACACGGAATTCTCTTTTTTTAATAGAATTTAAGTAGACTCACAAGTTCCTAGATGAAACAATGATCCCTAGTCCTTGCATATGTATCATAGACTAAAATAAATCTGCTCAGCCAAGAAACTATTAGCTGGCCTAGCAGCCAGTCTTCGTTTAGAGAAACAAAAACCAAAAAAATCCACAAATGATGGTTCACTATTCATATACCTTTTATCTACAAAATAACAGTGATCACTCATCTTCAATGAGTCTTGTTAAGAACCCTCCTAGGGATATGACACCACACATGTATGGTTTTTGCACAACAAAAATGAGCCTATGAATGAGAATGGGCCTATGAACCAATCCAGCCTGTGCTTCATAGATGCAAGATAATATTACAATGCCCAAGAGTCAGGAGGACCTGAGTTCAAACCTGGTCTCAGGCACTTACCAGCCATGTGACCCTGGGCAAGTCACTTAACCCCAATTACCTCAACAACAAACAATAACCAAAAATAGATAATATTACACTAGCAGAAGAAAAGCGTTGTTAAGGTTGTTGTGGCTTTGTTTAGGTTTGGGAGTTCTTTGGCCCAGATCTGCGATTTCATCGGTATGAGGATCTCCCTCTGCCAATGTAGGTCAGCACCCTCTCTGCCATATATAGTCTTGGAAAGCTTCCTGGAGCACTAAGAAATTAAGAAACTTGTCCAGGGTCTCAGACTGTATGCGTCAGAGGTAGAATCTGAACCCAGATGTGTCTGATTTTGAAGTCTGCTTTCTATTCACTATGACTAAAAGAAAAGGGCAAAATATAAGATCTTTTCACTCCTCTGAAACTTCTCTCTCCAAAGTTGTCAGGGATCTCTTAACAGATCAACATAGATCCACTAATAAATCAAAACAGACCAATGGTCACTTCTCTTTTCTGATCCTTCTTGACTCCTCTGGAGCACTTGATACATTGATCATCTCTTGGTGGATTTCATCTGTCCTTCACAGTTTCAATGACACTACTCTTTCTTGGTCCACCTCTTGTTTCTTCTGGCTCTTCCCCAAAGGTTTTCCCCCAAGGTTCTATCCTGAACCCCCTCCTCTTCTCCCTCCGCCTTCTATCATTTGATGACCTCATCAATTCCCATGTGCTTAACCATTCCATGAAAATGACTTTTAGATCAATATATCCAACCTCAGTCTCCCTCCTGAACTCTAGTCCCATGTCACTAACTACCAATTCAAACTGGGTGTCCAAAGACAGATCCATCCTAAAATAGCCAGAACAAAACTCATCTTTCCTCCAAAACCTACCTTCTGAACTTCTCTATTTTTGCTGACAGCTCCACCAACGGTAGAGTAGCCTTCCTCAGTTTACAGCCTTGATGTTATCCAAATCCTTGACACTCTTTCTCATGCCACAAATCTTGCCATTTCTACCTCCTAGCATCTCTCCTATCATCCTCTTCTCACTACTCCCACAGCCACCACTTTAATTCTTACCTTCATAACCTGGACCATTTCAATGGCCTCCTCCTTGAGCTCGCTTCAAGTATCTTCCAACTCAACCCCTCATCAATTTTCTTTACCTGCAGATTGGACTATGCCACTTCCCTACTCAATGACTTCCAGCGACTTCCTATTTACTCTAGGAAGAAATATAAATTGTTCTTCTGCTTTGCTTTTAAGACTCTCTACAATCTAACTTTAACCTATTTTTTTCTAGCTTTATTATACTTTACTTCCCATTCCACATAATAGGATGATCATGCAGTGAATAGAACATTGGGTCTGGAATCATGAAGACCTAAGTTCAAATCTAGCCCTAGATACTTACTAGCTGTGTGACCCTGGGTACAACACTTAGCTTCTATTTGCCTCAGTTTCCTCAACTATAAAATGGGGATCATAATAGCACCTACTTCCCCAGGTTTATTGTGAGGATCAAAGGAGACAATGCCAGTAAAAGTGTTTAGCACAATAGCTGGCACGTAATAGGTGGTAAATAAATACATATTTCTCCCTTCCCTCCCCCACACACTGGCCTTCTTTGCAGTTCTCACACAAAGCACTCCATCTCCCACCTCTCTATGTTTGCTCTGGTAATGTCCCCTATCTGGCGTGTTCTTCCTCCCCACCTTTCCCTCACAGATAGAATTCCTTTCTCCCTTCAAGATTTGGCTCAAACATACCTCTTTCATGGGAGTCTTTCCTGATTTACCAACTACTAGTTATCTCCCTAACTAAATATGTTTTATTTATTTTCTTTCTTTTCTATATGCTTCTATGTATGCATGTTGTTTCCCCTGATAGCATGAACAAGGAAGGTTTCGCTTTTGTCTTTATATCCCCAATACCCAGTATGGCACCTGGCACCTAGGAAGCGCCTCATCAACGCTCATTTAATGACTAAGTGATATGATTTATTCGTGTGTCCCATCTCTGACACACACTGGTTCTGTGAATCTGGACAAGTCATCTAATGTACGTGCACCCGAGGATAATCTCTAAAACTATAAGTTTCAGGGCAGATCTGAATAGTAGGGGAGGCAGCTGGGTGGCAAAGTGGTTAGAATGCTGAACCTGGAGTTCTGAGTTCAAATATGTCCTCAGACACCAATTGTGTGATCCTGGACAATCACTTAGCCTTTTTTTGACTCAGTTTCTTCATTAGTATAATGAGATAATGATGCACTTACCTCCCAGGGTTGTATTGTTGTGGGAATAATATTTGTAAAGTGCTTTGGAAACGTTAAAGTTAATATATATATATATATATATATATATATATGTATACATATACATAGGGCAACTAGGTGGTATAGTAGATAGAATACCTGTCCTGGAGTCAGAAAGACCTGAATTCAAATCTAGTCTCAGACATTTACTAGCTATATGATCCTAGGCAAGTCACTTAACCCTGTTTGCCTCTGTTTCTTCATCTGTAAAGTGAGCTGGAGAAGGAAATGGAAAACAATTCTAATATCTTTGCCAAGAAAACCTCAAATGAAATCTTGAAGTCAGATACGACTGAAACAACTGAACAATTACATACACATATGGTATGTATATGTGTGTGTGTATAATATATTCATTTTATACTTACAAAGGAGGAGAGGAGGGGAGGGGAGGAGACAAAACCCAGGATGTAAACGTGAGGAAGTTGAGTCCCCTTCCCATGCTACATCTCATATATACACAGACCCCTTCAGACTATACATGGCCTTTCTTTCCCATCCAAAGGTATCCTTGATGTTGATTCCCAGATCAAAACTTTGTGAGTAGGAAGCTAAACACACACACTGATACAGCAGCTAATGAGGCATTCCTGCTGATCAAGTTACTATACCATGTTTATCAACTTTCTTAGTTCCAAATATTTATTTATTGCTGTGTATTCTCTTACCTTTTAATACTGGCATATTTTGCTTCAAAATATATTCCACTGAGCACTTACAGAGGCTAAAAGTAACTTTTAACAATCTTTTTCAGAATCATATTTTTTTCCTCTTTTCTTTCAGATAATCACTTGCAGGTTGCTACTTCCCTCTTCTGGGACCTCTATAATTGTCTATACCTTTGGTTAATAGTGGCAGATATTTCTATGATATTTATTTTCACACACACAAGTGCGTGTGCACACATACACACTTATTGCTTAGCACCCCTTATTTTATATTTTATGCCTTGTTTACCTCTATCTTGTTCTTTATTAATTGCTAGCAAAGTGCTAGCAAATTGCTAGCAAAGAACAAGAGAAGGTATGCATCCCCAAATTCATCATTAAGAAAAGTAACTGACAAAGTTCTTATATATAACTTCTTAGAATTGCACATATTATGCCACAACCACCTTGTCTTCCTTCCTGTCACCCTACCCAAATCTTTTTGCAACATGTCTGAGTAAAAAAGGGAAACTAAATATATAATTTTTCAGAATACTCCTGCCATGAAGTAGCAGGAAATAGCCGGTGATCTTTCCCATGTTAATACTAACGATAACTCTGCAGTGCTAAATAGTCCCATCTCAGAGCCATGAGCTCTTTCATTTGGGTTAAAAGTTCTTAAAATAACAATGTAAATGGTCATCATTTCAGTTAGAGAAAAAACTAAGGAAGTGAGATGATTTATGCATAGACATCAGTCTTTTTAGCATGTCTCCTGACAAGTAGTGGAATGGTTTCAGATCCCCCTAAAAGGAAGAAGTGGGGTGACTGGCCACCTTTCACTCATTCCCACCCACTCTAGATCTGGTGTTTAAAAAAAAAACCAACTGAGCATTTTATTGAGAATCAAGTCTTACGAAATTCATGCTGATAGGGAGCCTGCATTCTCTGGTCAATTTCTCAGAATGACTGAAATATGGCCCCTGTCAGCTTATTTCTTTCTAGATGAATCACCAAAACCCTAAGCAACTGCCATCCCTCAAAGCATCTCCAAGAAAATGCAATTAACCAGTAATTTTGCTTGACTATTTCACCCATCTACATAATTAAATATTCTTAACATACTTATTTCATAGCATTCCATGAAAGAAGATAACACTGCACCACCTTCTACTAATGATAATATAATTAATTGGCTGACAGTTTCACTTGCTTTGATGTATTCTCACAGAGACTGTCATGTCATAAAGTCTAATGTAACTTTCCATAAAATGATACTAGCCCTTTTTCCTTTTAGAGATCATTTATCATACAGGGGGTAAATAAGTTTATATAAATAAAGAGCAACTCAAGATTTTTTGAAAGTCAGTAACCAGGAGTATTGTCATTTTTTCACATTTCTCAATATAAAGTTTAGCCTAACCCTGGCAAGCCACATAGAAGCAAGATAGGCTCTGTGCCATGACCTCAAAAATTCAGCTCTGCCTTCTGAAATCCAACGGTTGTTTTTTCCTTTGAATGCAGGGTAAATATAGCATCAGGCATGCTTCTGGAGTCCATTAACCCACTGGAACTGCATTAATTCCTATTTTCCTTACTGCAAGGTTTCTATATATAAGAGAGGCCTGGGACACTTGAGTGCCCAAGTAAGTAGTATGCTCTGTATCTCAAAGATGATGTCATCAGAATGTGTGGGAAAAGGCAACTTCCCCAACCTTACGACACTTCCCCTCTTCAGTGAGTGAAACACAGGCCTAATGCATTTTTAAAAGAGAATATTTCCAAAATCAGTTGCTTTTTTTTTTCCTTTTCATAGTTTCCACTTAGGCCTACTCACCTGAGGAAGCCTGACATCAGCTGGTAAACCAGACATGATCAGCCATAAATGGGTCTGCACTGCCAAATTGAAATTGTCAGAGATCAGGTCACTCATAAGATGATAACGTCCCAGATGAACATTTCCTTTCGTTTCTTTTAAGTACTTTCAAAGCTATGTTGCATTTTCTATCAGCAAAATGAACAAGAGACAAACTGGCCTTCAACCTAACAGTTTTTTATTGGGGCTTAATTGGAATTAACTGAGTTAATTCCACCTGAAAATCATTGCAACAAAACTCAAGAGAAACACAGAATTCACAGGGATAAAGGGGATAGTGCCTATGATTTCAGTAATATAGGGCACCCTCAGGGAAGCAAACTCCCTCTACCAAAATAGGTCAGCACCTTCCCACTTTCCCCAATAGTCTTAAAAAGTTGTGTAGAGAACTCAAAAGTCAGGTGATTTGTCCAGGGTGACATACTCAGTATGTAGCAGAGGTCAGACTTAAAGGTCTTCTATGCTTTGAGGTCAGCTCTCTAACCATAATACCACCACTGCCTCTGCTAAATATAAATACTCATACAGCACCACTTGGCATACATACACATGTCATGGGCCTGCAGCTTTCTTAATTCCTTTTAGAGTCAGACCAACAAAGAGAGACACTTTAAGTATTCAATGTTCAGTGTGATGAATTAGCTTTCCGAAATAGAATAGAATAGCAACAATAATAGCTAATATTTATTTAGTGTTTTAAAATTTGCAAAATACTTTACATAAATTATCTCACTTGATAGTAATAACATCTGACTTATATGATATTTTACCCTTAAAATATTTTAATATTATTATCTTTCATCTACTCAAAATTTTTATGATGTGGGACAAGTGGAAAACTCCAGTTTTATGTAAAGAAAAATAGTCATGTAAAAAGAATAATGTTAATTATTACAATTATATATATAATTATTACATAAAATTATTCAGTGATAACGAATAATTGAATTATATACAAATAAAGGAAGAATTTGTGATTTTTTTAAGATGGATAAATCTTTGAGTGCAAACTGATCAAACCCTGTCTGTGATTTAGTAGATAAGTCAAAATGAGTTCTGTGAGAAACATGAAGGGGAAGTGACTTGCCCAGGTTCATACAACTATTCAGTTTCAGAGGCTGGATTTGAACCCAGGTCTCCCTGACTTCAAACATCACACTTTATCCAATATACCAAACTACCTCTTAACTAGCCTAACCACAATCTCTAGTGAATCTTGTGTTTTGGGGGGTGTAATTTGAGCCATAGTATGTTCAATAAATATTTATTAAATGTTTTCTATGAATTAGACTCCATGAATAATAATATTCTGGGAAGAAAGTAAATATATTGTTTTTGTCATTTAGTCATATCTGACTCTTTGTGATTTCATTGGGATGGTTTCTTAGACAAAGATAGTACAGTGATTTGTCATTTCCTTCTCTAGCTCATTTTTACACATAAGGGAATTCAGGCAGAGTTAGGAGACTTGCCCAGGGTCACAGAAAGTGAGTGTCTGAGGCAAAATTTGAACTCAGGTCTTCTTGACTTCAGACAGAATGCTCTGTCTACTGTACCACCTAGCTTTGAGTAAAGTAGAGCAAGTATTATTCCACTCTACAACTAGTTAATACAATGGAAAGAGTGTTGGGTCTAGAATCAGGAAGACTCAAATTCAAATCTGACCTTAGACATCCATTAACTGTATGTCCCAGGGCAAGTCACTAACCCCATTTGCCTCAGTTTCCTCATCTCCAAAATGACCCGGAAAAGGAAATGGCAAACCACTGCAGTGTCTTTGCCAAGGAAACCCCAAATGGGGTCATGAAGAGTCAGATACAACTGAAACAATTTAATAGTACAACTAATAAAACTGAGCCACAGAGAGGTTAAGTGTGTCTGTGGTCATTCTCCTAGTAAATAGAGGAGTACACACAAGGCCAAGTCTATTGCCCCACACTGCATTCTACATCTGAATCCATATAATGGACTTTTTCTCATGTATAGATAGACAAAATGGCCAGAGACATCCTTGCAAACTCTTACATTATATAATATTATGTTATAATGGAGGGCAACTATAATTCCCATTGTTTTTTGCTTCTTTGTATTTATATGTATTTATTTTCTTTTTATTTGTTCTAATACATTTATACGTGTTTCTGTTGTCTCACCCACTGGAATATAAGCTCCTGGAGAGGAAGGATTGTTTCATTTATTTTATTACTATCCCCAGTACCTAGAACAGTGCCTGACACTTACTAAGTCCTTAATAAATGCGAGTTCATTGAGTTTATGGATGGAGAAATTGAGATCCAGAAAAGCCAAGGCAAGACTTGCTCAAGATGAGTGATTGATTTTATTGATGGAAAAGTTGAGGTCCAGAGAGACAAAGGGGAAAACTTGCCAAGATTTGCCCACTGACAACCACACAGTGGTAGAACTGAGACTAGAATTCAGGCTTTCTGACACCTAGCTCACTAAACCATGCTACCTAATTTCTGACCTACTGACGTATCTATCCACATCCCCATAGTTTCAGGTGCCAACATGAAGACTCACATGATGCCTGCCTCCAGCTTTCAAAAACCACAGGCCAATTTGCCTCATGTTTCTCTTAAGTTGGTTTCTGGCAAAAGAGGGCTAACCAAGCTTGTGCCAAGACTTTCTGTTTGCATTGTTTTATTTTACTTTAAATTAAGACACGCTTTCACAAGCAAGGTTACTGTAACATCACTTATCCAAGCAAGTCATTTATCTGTGCATTGGATTAACAAAAATTAGGTTTTGCCATTCTTAAAATACCTCATTACTGAGTGTTGCTGAACCTCTCCTGTCATTACCCATAAACCACCTGAGATTTTCCAGCTCTGCTGTATATCTCTGGCTGCTTCACAAGAATAAAGCTGCTTGGGCACAATGGAGGATCTATTAATTAAGGCTAGATAGTCATAACACTGGGTACATTCTCCAGAACATTTTGTCTTTAGATAGCAAGTTGGTCTTTTCAAAAGCTAACTTGCCATGCTTTTGTGACTCCAAACAGTAGCTTCCTGGTAGGTACATTCATAGCTAATGACTAGGAGTGCAACATCCAACAGCACATTCTCTGCTTCCATACCTCAGTGTGGTCTGCTTTTTAAAGAGGGAAACCATAAAGGAAGATCGCCTAAAAAGATACTCTCCACATGAGGATGAACACCAGTTGGCTCCCAATCAGAGGCTCTATGTTCACCTCAGACTGCATTAAAAAGAACTTCTACATAGATATGGTACCATGTCTCCTAGAAAATTCACCATTCACAGTTCTTCAATGATTATTTTGCACCTAAATAGAAAATATGTGTCAATAAAAAGTTAATTGTCAAGCATTTATTAAGGGCTGACTATGGGTCTAAATGCTGAGAAAAAGAAGGATTTCAAACTCCTCACAATGGTCTATTTCTTTGAGGAAGTGGATAAGGGAAGGGGCAGAGAAAATGAACATTTTTGGTGGGGGAGGGGGCTGAATACAATTCTATAATATGTTATTGCAGAATGAGTCAAAACACACTTTAAAAAAGAACGTGTCTGCCAAGATAGTGGAATGAGGAAGGAACCTTCTGAAGCCTTCCCAAATTCCCCTCTAACCAACTAGAAAACTGTCTCAGAATTGATCTAGGAACAGGAAGTAGCTCACCAACCCAACAGGAAAGGTATGTCTCACTGGGTGGGAGGAGAGTGAGGTCTAAGAGCAGTAGCAGCAAGAATCACATAGGGGGCCTGCAGCAAGGCTCCAAGCCTGGGGCAATCCACTAACGAGGCCCCACCTTCCTGCAAACCAGCACCCCTCGGCAAGTGAGCAATCCATGCAGGGCAGCAAGGTCCTACCCCAGCACAGGCCACCAGCAAGGCCTTGATCCCTTTGCTGACCCATAATAAAACCCTGTCCCAGGACTGGCCAACAGTGAGACTGACCCTAGAGCCAAAAGAGAAGCACTCCTTCCATAGCAACACAGAAGTAAGGCTCCACCACTGAAGCAGGTCAGTAGCCACACCCCACACCCAGGGAAGGCCAACAGGGAGGTCCCACCCTACCCCCCGTACAAGTCAGGAGGGAAGACTACCCTCCAGAGAAAGCAAGCAGCTAACCCCTAAAACCCAGTGCAAGCCAGTAGCAGAAAGACCCAGAGCCCTAGCACAAAAAGCTTTGGACAGTATGGGACCAGAGCCCAACTCTCACATAAAAACACCAAGTTATCAAAAAAAGGCAGAAAAAAAATGAGCAAAAAAAAAAAAAAAGAGCTCTACTACAAAAAATTGCTATGGTGATAGGGAGAATCAAAGCATAACTTAAAAGAAGACAATCATGTCAAAATATCTATATGTGAAACTTAAAAGAAAAATGTAATTTCCTCTCAGGTCCAAAAAGAATTCCTGGAAGAGTTTAAAAAGGATTTTCAAAAGCAAATTAGAGAAGTAGAAGAAAAACTGGGAAAAGAAATAAGAGTAATGCAAGAGAACCATGAAAAAAGAGTCAATAGCTTAAGGAAAGATGTACAAAAATTTACCGAGGAAAATAACTCCCAGAAAAAAGAATTGGTTAAATAGGAAAGGAAGTACAAAAGCTCAAAATAATCCCTTAAAATTTAGAATTGAACAAGTGGAAACTAATGACTCTATGACACATCAAGATATGATAAAACAAAAGCAAAAAAGCAAAAGGAAGAAGAAAACATGTAATTTCTCATTAGAAAAGCAACTGACCAAGAAAATAGATCCAGTAGAGATAATAAAAGAATTATGGGATTTCCTGAAAGTCACGATAAAAATAAAAGCCTGGGCAACACCTTTCAAGAAATTATCAAAGAGAACTGCCCTGATATATTATAACCAGAGGCAAAATAGAAATTAAAAGAATCCAGTGATCACCACCTGAAAGAGATACCAAAATAAAAACTCCCAGGAACATCATAATCAAATTTCAGAGCTCACAGATCAAGAAGAAAGTAGTGTGAGGAGACAAAAAGAGATGATTCTAACACTGTGGTGCTACACTCAGGATTACACAGGATTTCACAGCTTCCACATTAAAGAACCAGAGGACTTAGAATATGATATACCAGAAGGCAAAGGAGTTAGGATTACAACCAAGGATCACCTACCAAGCAAAACTGAATATAATCTTTCAGGAGGTAGGGGGATATTTAACAAAATAGAGAACATTCAAGTATTTCTAATTAAAAGACCAGAGCTGAAGAAAAATTTTGACCTCCAAATATAAGACTCACTGGAAATATAAAAAGGTAAAAAGGAAAAAGAAAGTGAAAACATAAGAAATTTAGTAAGAATAAACTGTTGATATTTCAATATGGCAAAATAATATTTGTAACTTTTAATAACTTTATTACTATAAGAGCAATTAAAAGGAGTCTATGTAGACAGAGGGGGTGGTTATAAGGTGACTTTGAGGGGATGAGACTCCGCCCAAAAAATAATAAAAGGGTGAGAAATAAAATTGCACTGGTAAAAGAAGTTGAGAGGAGATTGAATGGGAGTAAATTATCCCACATTAAAAGCTATTATAAAGGAAAGGAAGATGGGGGGGCGGGAAGTAGGGAAAATTTAAACCTTACTCTCATTAAAATTGGCTCAAGGAGAGAATAACATGCACACTCAGTTGATTATAGATAGCTATCATACCTTATAAGGAAGTAAAAAGGGTTAAGTATAATGGAAGGGGAAGAGGGAAATCATAAAAGGTAGAAATAAATTGAAGAAGAGAGTGATCTGAAGTAAAATACTTGTAAGGAGAGGAAGCGGGGTGGGGAGGATAAATAAGTGAAAAATAGCATGGAAGAAATTTACAGTTTGTTATAACTATAAATGTGAATGGAGTAAACACACCCAGAAAACAGAACTGGCTAGCAGAATGGATTAAAAACCAGAATCCTACAACATGTTGCTTACAAGAAACACATTTGAAGCAGACACACGCACAGGGTAAAGGTGAGGGGCTGGAGCAGAATCTATGAGGCTTCAGCTGAAGGAAAGAAAGCAGGAGTAGCAATCATTATCTCAGACAAAGCAAAAGCAAATATGGAGCTAATTAAAAGAGGCAAAGAAGAAAACTATCTTTCTAAAAGGTACCACTTACAATAAAGTCATATCAATATGACATATATGCACACCAAATACTATAACATCTAAATTTTTGAAGGAAAAGTTGAATGAGTTACAGGAGTTAAAGATTTTTTTGAGGGGTGGGAGGGAATCATCCCATCAAAGTCGCCTTATATTCACCACCTACATAAGCTCCTTCTAATTGCTCTTATGGCAATAAAGTTATTAAATGTTATATAATAAAATTATACCAGTAGGGGACCTCAATTTTCCCCTCTAGGAACTAGATAAATGTAACCAAAAAGTAAACAAGAAAGAAGTCAAGGAAATTAATAAAAGTATGGAAAAGTTAGATATCATGACTCTGTGAAGAAAATTGAAGGGGAATAGAAAGGAATATACCTTTTCTTAAGCAGTATATGATAAGAATTGACCATGTATTAGGACATTAAAAACTTCACAACCAAATACAAAAAGGCAGAAATAGTAAAAACTTTTCAGATCCATAATTCAATAAAAATTGCATTCGATAAGGGACAATGGAGAGATTAAAAATTAATTGGAAATTAAATAATCTAATCCTAAAAAAAAGTGAGTCAAAGAACAAATCAGAGAAACAAGCAATAATTTCATTAAAGAAAACAACAACAATGAGAAAACATACCAAAATTTATAGGATGCAACCAAAGTGCTACTTAGGTGAAAACGTATCTCTAATTGCTTAAATAAAAAAAAAAAAAAAAACAGAGAAAAAGCAAACCAATGAATAGGGCATACAACTAAAAAAACTGAAAAAGAACAAATTAAAAATCTTCAATTAAACATCATACTGGAAATCCTGAAAATCAAAACAGAGATTAATAAGATTGAAAGCAAGAAAACATTGAAATAATAAATAAAACTAGAAGATGGTTTTATTTTCAAAATCAATAAAATAGATAAACCTCTGGTTAATTTGATTTTAAAAGGGGAAGAAAAAAACAAAACTAGTAGTACTAAAAATGAAAGAAGTGAATTCACCACCAACGAAGAGAAAATCAAGAGGATTGTTAGGGGCTATTTTGGCCAATTATATGCCAATAAATTTGACAATCTAATTGAAATTGATGAATATCTATAAAAATATAAATTGCTCAGATTAGTAAAAGAAGAAATAAAATACTTTAATAACCTAATCTTAGAAAAAGAAATTGAACAAACCATTAATGAACTTCCTGAGAAAAAATCTCAGGATCAGATGGATTCACAAGCAAATTCTACCAAACATTTAATAGCAATTAATCCCAGGACTATATAAACTATTTGGAAAAATAGGCAGAGTCCTTCCAAATTCCTTTTATGTCACAAATATGGTACTGATACCCAAATCAGAAAGGGTGAAAACAGAAAGGAAATTGTAGATCAATTTCTGTAATGAATATTGATGCAAAAACTTTAAATAAAATACTAACAAATATATAAGTATAATGTATCATAATATATCATATATCATACCATATCATATCATAAGCAATATATCATAAGGATAATACACTATGATCAGGTGGGATTTATACCAGGAACACAAGGAGAGTTCAATATTAGGAAAACTGTTAACATAACTGACCATATCAAAAACAAAACCAACAGAAATTATCTCAGTTGATGCAGAAGAAACCTTTGACAAAATACACCAGCCATACCTATAAAAAACACTAAAGAGCATGGGAATAAATGGAATTTATCTTTAAATGATAAGTAATATTATCTAAAACCATAATTCCACAATTGATAAATAGTCAAAGAATATGAATAGGCAATTTTCAAAGAAATCAAAGGTATCTATAGTTAAACAAAAATAATGCTCTAAATCACTATTGAGCAGAGAAACACAAATTAAAAGAACTCTGAGATATCACTTCACACCTATCAACATGGCTTATATGACAAAAAAAAAGGAAAATGTTGGATATTGGAGGGGATGAGGGAAAGCCAGGACACGAAGGCATTGTTGGTGGAGTTGTGAACTGATCCAGCCATTCTGGAGAGCAATTTGAACTATGCCAAAAGGATTATAAAATTGCATATATCCTTTGATCCAGCAATACCACTACTAGGTCTATATCCCAAAGACACACAAAAAAAGGAAAGGGACCTATATGTAAGATACAGATAGATAGAAAGATAGATAGACAGACAGACAGATAGATATAGATATATATCAGCTCTTTTTGTGGCAGCTAAGAATTGGAAATCAAATGCAGGACTATCAATTGGGCAATGGCTAAACACCTATACATTGTGGTATATGATTGTAATGGAATGTTATTTTGCTATAAAAAATGACAAGCAGGATGATTTCAGAAAAATCTGGACTTACATGAACTGATGCATAGTGAACAGAACCAGGAGAACATTGTACACAGTAACAGCAATATTGCTCAATGAAGAACTGTGAATAACTGAGTTGTTCTCAGCAAAACAATGATCCAAGACAATTCCAAAGGACTAATGATAAGCATACTATCTACTTCCAGAGAAAGAATTGTTATTGACTGAGTATAGGCTGAAGCATGCTATTTTTCAGTTTCCTTCATTTTTTATTTGAGTCTTCTTGTAACAAAATGAGTAATACAGAAATGTTTTACACAACTGCACATGTATAACCTATATCTAATTGCCTACTGTCTCGGGAAGTGGAGAGAGGGAAGGAGAGACAGCATTTGGAATTCAAAACTTTAAACAAAAATGTTTTTGTTTTTGTTTTAAATTAAAGAATGGTGGGTGGAGCCAGGATGGTGGAATAGAAAGACTGACCTGCTATAGCTCTCCCCCCCGTAGCCCATAAAATACCTGTAAAAAATGACTCTAAGTAAATTTTAGAGTAGCAGAAGTCACAAAACAACAGACTGAAAGAGGTTTCCAGCGCAAGATAGCCTGGAAGGCAGACAGGAAAGGTCTACCCATCTGTGCTCAGAGTTAAGTGCAGCCCAGCCTTGACCATGCCCAACAGCACAAACAAGACTGAAGCAGGTTTCAGGACACGGAATCACGGGTAGCAACTGTGGTTCTCACATTTCTCACCCACAAACTCCACAGACAGCTTCAAAGCTCAGTGAGAAAGCTCTTTCACCTGCATGAAAGGGAGCAGGGTCCAGCCCTAGCTCCAGCCCCAGGGCAGCCACTGAACCAGCATCCAAAAATAGATCCATCTAAAGATCTGGGGGAATTGAATGTCAATCAGGTCTCAGTTCTGAGTGGAGGTCCTGGGGTGAGGAGGAGCACTGGCATGGTGGAGCTGGTGGAGGCCCTGGAGAAGGAATCCTACTCACAGATCCTGGGCAGAAAAGTTTGTGATTGTGCCAAGACCAGAGTGCAGGGCAGGAGAGGAGTAAATTCCTCTCTACTTGACAAAGAACTTAAAAGTCAAGTAACTAGTTTGGAAAATGCCTAAAAAAGGGAAAAAATAAGACCATAGAAGGTTACTTTCTTGGCAAAAAGCTATTTTCTTCCATTCTTTCTGATGAGGAAGATCATCAGAAGAAGACATCGAAGTCAAGGCTTCTACATCCAAATCCTCCAAAAAAAATATGCAATGGTCTGAGGCCATGGAAAAGTAAGAGAGGTGGAGGAAAAATTGGGAAGAAGAATGAGAATAATGCAAGAAAATTGTGAAAAGTGAGTCAACAGCTTGCTAAAGGAGATCCCAAAAATGTTGAAGAAAATAATACCTTTAAAAATAGACTAACTCAAATGGCAAAAGAGGTCCACAAAGCCAATGAGAAGAATGCTTTAAAAATCAGAATTAGCCAAACAAAAAAGGAGGGTCAAAAGCTCCCTGAAGAAAATAGTTCTTTAAAAATTAGAATGAAGCAGATGGAAGCTAATGACCTTATGAGAAACCAAGAAATTGCAAAACAAAACCAAAAGAATGAAAAAAATAAAGACAATGTGAAATATCTTATTGGAAAAACAGTTGAGCAGGAAAATAGAGCCAGGAGAGACAATTTAAAAATTATGGGACTGCCTGAAAGCCATGATCAAAAAAAGAGTGTAGACATCATCTTTCATGAAATTCTCTAGGAAACTGCCCTGATATTCTAGAACCAGAGGACAAAATAAATATTGAAAGAATTCGGTGATCACCTCCTGAAAGAGATCTGAAAAAAAAACTCCTGGGAATACAATAGCCAAATTCCAGAGTTCCCAGGTAAAGCAGAAAATATTGCAAGTAGCCAGAAAGAAAAAATTTGAGTATTGTGGAAATACAATCAGGATAACACAAGATCTAACAGCTTCTGCGTTGAGAGATCAAAGGACTTGGAATACAATACTGCAGAAGTCAAGATTAAAACCAAGAATCACCTACCTAACAAAACTGAGTATAATATTTCAGGGGGAAAAATGGAATTTCAATGAAATAGAGGACTTCTAAGCATTCTTGTTAAAAAGACCAGAGCTGAATAGAAAAGTTGACTTTCAAATACAAGAATCAAGAGAAATATGAAAAAGTAAACAGGAAAGAGAAGCCTTAAGGAACTCATTAAAGTTGAACTGTTTACATTCCTACATTGTAACTCATGAGACCTTTTACAGTATTAGGGTAGTTAGAGGGAATATATATATGTATGGGTATGTAGTATGTGTACATTATATGTGTGTAGGTATGTATGCGTACATGGTATGTATGTGCATGTGTATATATAGAGAGAGAGAAAGAGAGAGAGATACACATAGACAGAGGGCACATGGTGAGCTAAATATGAAGAGAAAATATTTTAAAAAATAAAGTTTACTGTTAAATGTAATGTACCAGGAGTAAGAGAAAGGGGGAGGTAGATTTAGTAAATCATCTCACATAAAAGAGGGAAGAAAGAGCTTCTACAATGGAGAGGAAGAGGGGAAAGATGAAAAGAAAAAATTGAGCCTTACTCTCATGGGATTTGGTTTAATGAGGGAATAACACACACTCCATTGGATATGGAAATCTATTTTACCCTGCAAGAAGGCAAGAGGGAAGGGGATAGGGGAGGGAAGATAACAGAAGGGACAGTAAACTAGGGAAAGGGATAATCAGAAGCAAACACTATTGTGGGAGGACAAGGGAGAGAATGGAACAAATGAAGGGCAGAATAGGACAGAGGGAAATGTGGTTAATCTTTTACAACATAAATATTTTGGAAGTGCTTTTCACTGTTACACATGTATGACCTATATTGAATTGTTTGTTTTCTCACTGAGTGTAAGTGGGGAGGGAGGGAGAGAATATGGAACTCAAATCTTTAAGAATGAATGTTAAAAATTGTTTTAGCATGCAACTGGAAATGAAACTATTCAGGCAATGGAGTAGAGAAATCTATTCAGCCCTAAAGGAAAATAGAGGGGAAGGAGGATGGAAGAAGGGTAGGTAATAGAAGGGAGGACAGACTGGAGGAAGAGGTGGATGGGATGCATGCTGTCCTGGGGTAGGGGTGGGGAGAGATGAGGAGAAAATTTTGAATTCAAATCCTTGTGGAAGTGAATGTTAAGAACTGAAAAATAAATAAATTATACATTTATTTAAATATAAATTACATATTCATAAATTTAAAAATTAAAATAAATAAATAAATAATGAAGAATGTGCATTTTGCCTTATAAGTGTCATCTGTGATTTTCCTTTGAGTGAGCTGTGAATCATTTGTTTTTCCATGTGGGAAAAAATAACACTCTTACCCTAGTACATCACGATTAAAGGGGCCAGGGCAATTTGCAGCACTGTCCTGCAACTACCCATCCAACTTCAGCTGACCAACCATAAAAATAACTAACATATAAATTGTTTAAAGTGTAAAAAGCACCTTCCTCACATTATCTTGCTCGAGTTTCAAAAGTAAATATGGGGGTTTATTATCCCCATTTTACAGAGGAGAACATTGAGACTAAAGATTAAGTGATTTTGTCCAGGGTCTTCCAGCTAGGAAGTGGTGGAGGTAGGATTTGAAACCAGGTTTTCACTGGTCCCAAGGCAGACGAAAGTGTACCTGAAACCTGACTAGTAGAAAGCAGGCTTCACCCTTGGGAAGGTTTTTGGTATTTTTTTGGATCTTGATCTTTCGTTTGAAAAAAGACCCTTTAAGTTTTATGTGTCCTCCTTGTATGTGGAGTAGAAGTTCCTCCAAAGGAACGTTATTTGTGGGATGCTAAAAGGTTTCCCAAACCAAGGATACTCTGCCACCCATCATCAAGTGCTTGAAATTCCAATTATTAGAATCATTCATTAGGAGCTTATGAATTTTAAGTAACTTATTATTAGCAAAAATTAGTTTACCTGATTAACCTATTGACAGAAAAGAAGAAAAGCAGAAAGAAAATATCTGAAGGACCAGGGAACAAATCATGAAAATGTTGATGGGAGAAATGTAGAGAAAAGGTCAGAGAATGTGGCCAGGGCATTTCTTGAATGAAGGCCCTGATTACCCAGATTTTAGAATCAGCACTGGATATGGATGACAAGGGAAACCCAGAGGAGCAATGAAATAAAGATGAGGTTAACAAAGACAAACTTTATTCATTTTATGTGAGGAGCAAAATGATTTTGATGTTTGCAGAAAGACAGGGGAAAACATTTTTTGTTCCACCTGAACTGGGGGGAGTGGGGGAAGGTCATTTGCATGGACCCAGACCAGTGACCAGGGTCATGTTAGTAGTAAGATGGAATTTTCTCACCCTAACTCAGATAGTAGACTGAGTACAATAAGGCAGAAGCAAAGGAATTCAAAACTCAAACTTTTGATGTATGACTAGTTTCGGTTGTCAGTCTGACTCACAAAAGAGTTGAAATAGCCCAAGCAGACAAACTAAAAGAACTGGGATCCCCTTCTCTGAGTGCTGCAAATCATATACAGTTCAATGGAGAAACAGAAGATGATATGCAAAAGCAATACAATGGAGAATCACCAGACAGCAAGTCAGCAGAGATTCAGTAAAGATAATGTCATGGAAGGATAGAATGTGACACCTCAGCACAGGAAATAACCCAGCAAAGAACATCAACAGCCTGTAGCACAGTGGGAAAGCAGTGAGAAACAGAGGCAGACAAAGGTTCCAGGTGGGACATGATGCCAGGAATGTGAGTTTGCCTGGTTACCTTTGTTCCCTATGTGTAAACCCTCTCCCACACATACCCCCTGGTCATATATATTCCCTCTCCCTGTGGGTGGTATGAGAATTTGTGATAGCCTATACCTTATAGGTATGGAATATTTTTTTTCTTCTTAATCTTCTTCTTTTTCTTAATTAAATTCCTTTTTGTTTGAACTAATGCGTCCTCTGATTTGTCTGATTAAAAAAAGAACATCATTAGATGATTGCTTTCTGGACAGTTTTAAATAAAGGCTGGCCCAAAATGAGCATTGAATCTGAGATGGCTTTGAGTGAGCCCACATGTGAGAAATCCCAGGGTAGGTTCACAATTATGCCTTAGCAGTACAAATAGGGAAAATATGAATATGGAGAGAAAATGGATAGATAAAGATATAATTCAGTACAACAATTCATTTCCTAAGTACCTACATCTAAGTGGCATGCTAGGGGTGTGGGAGATAGTTTAACTCAGACTCAGTTTTTCTCCTTATCAAGTTTACAAATGCCTTAAATGGAGGTATAAGGGATACTGACACAAAGACCCCAATGTAGATGAGGCTATAAAGGTAGGTATAGATATAAAGATAGAGAGTACAATGAAGAGAGATTTGGGATCAAGACACCAGGGTTCCATCTTCCTTCTGTGTAAAATATATATGATATTCTCATAAAGTTCCAGTGAGGAGAATGGTTTGCAAATCTTAAGTACTATAACATTGCAACTTACTATTTTCATCACAATATTCTACTAAAAAGTACATCATAAAGGAGACTACCAGGAAAACTATATTAAAATCAAAAGTATATTACAGAAGCAGGACTTCTAAATGAAAGTACAGGTATGATTGTATTTTTTTTTTGGTCCAGACCTGTGATTTCATCAGCATGAAAACTCCAAGTATAAAACTAAACAAATCCAAAACAGAATTCTTTTCTGTTGTTGTTTTGTTTTCAGCAAAACCTACCTCTTTTCTAAATTTCCTAGAGTACTTTATTCCTTGAAGTCACCCAGGTTCATAATATCAAAATTATCTTTAACTCTTTTCTCTCTCTCATCCCTGGACCATATTCAGTCACCAAATCTTATGATTTTTACCTCCATATTTCTCTCTACTGTCCTGTTCTCTTTACTCATGAAGCCATGGCTTTAGTTTAGACTTCCATAAATTTCACATGGATAATTGCCATAGGTACCGAATTGACCCCCTTTCTTCAAGTCTCTCCTCTCCTCAGTCTATCCCCCCCCCCCCAGCTGCCAAAATGACTTTAAAGTTCAGGTCTGACCCTATCATTCCCCTGTTTAATAATCTCTAAAGGCTCCCTATTGCCTTTAGGATCAAATATAAACTCTATATTTGCCTTTAAAGTCTTTCATGACCTGACACCAACCTACCTTTTCAGACTTTTACACCTTATTGCTCTTTGCCCACTTTGTAATACAGCCGGCCTCACCTTCTTGCTATTTCTCACACAATTAATTGTCCCTCTCTATACCTTTGCACTGACTCCTCCCCATGCCAAGAATGCACTTGCTCCTGTCCCCCACCTCCTAGAATCCCTTGTTCCCTTTAAATCTCAGCTTCCATGTCAACCCCTACATAAGAACTTCCCCAACTCAGCTGCTAGTGTCCTCTCTCATTGAAAAGACTCAAAACAACAATTGGCATTGTTGCTGTTGTTGCGTTTGTCCTTCGTTCTCGAAGAGGACCATGACATCATGGTGATGCCATGACTTGCACTTGACTTTGATAGGAGCAAGGGAGGGCTGTGCAAGGTCACCAGCCTCATTTTCCTCTCCTGAGCCATCTGGGTCCAGTGGCCAGGCATTCATCAGGATGACTGGCGATGGTCCAGGATGCAATGTGGGACCTTGGCTATCTTAGGCTAAGGTCTTACAGCATTCTCACTTTGAGCGAGATACACCCATTCAGTGAATAGGCTTTTTTAAGTAGTTACTAAAGGCATGGCCCCTTTGAAGAAAAGAAAAAAATAGCAACAACAAAAAATCAAACTGGGAGGGGAAGACCCTCAGAGTTCCTGAGTAAAAGATAAATAGTTACTATTTAGTAAATACTAAATTTAAATTATTAAATTTACTAAATAGATTGGAAGATTAAAAGGAAGAAGGCAAGGACAATCTTCATTATCATGATCCACCTGTGCAAGAGCTGACAGAACATTATAAGGGAAGATAACAACCAGAGGATAGCAACCTGCCCCAAGACCGCTTCTATCTGAATCTCACTGAAAAGTATGAGATAATGTTTGCAGATTTATTTGTGGAAATAAAGGGTTTTATGATGGCAATTCAGGCCTAGGTGATTGCTGGCATAAATTACAGAATGGTTAATGTAAGGGACTCATTAATATAAATCACGCAAAAAATGAAAGAAATTGTGCAACACATCACTTCAGGCTGAATAGCAAATATCTGGAAGGCTAGTACTATACAACAGAAAATTACTATCTTTCATGTAATGGTGGTCAACAACTCCCCATACTGCAAATTCAAACCTCAAATATCTTGGGAGTACTCAAACAATATGTGTGTGTTTGTCCTTCGTTGCTGAAGAAGACCATGCCATCAGAGAAATGATGACATGACTTGCACTTGACTTTGTTTTGAGTGAGGGAGGGCTGTGCAGGTCACCAGCCTCACTTCTCCTCCAGAGTCATCTGAATCCAGTGACCAGATAGATATTTATCAGGATGACTGGAGATGACCCAGGATGAGGCAATTGGGGTTAAGACTTGCTCAAGGTCACACAGCCAGTGAGTGTCAAGTGTCTGAGGTGAAATTTTGAACTCGGGTCCTCCTGATTCCTGCACTGGTGCTCGATCCACTATACCACCTGGATGCCCACTCAAACAATATAAATGAACCAAGAAAGTATAGCTTGGAGGAAAGAAGACTTAAGGGATATGATAATTGACTCCAACAATCTGAACTGTCATCCACTGGAAGTAAGACTAAACTTCGGCTTGGCCCCAGAGGCTACTAGTAGAAATGAGAAGTTGCAGAAAAGCAACTTAATTCATTACTCTGGGGTTTAAAGGTAAAAATTGAGGGGTGCTAGAGCCAGATCAAGCAAAAAAAATGATTATTAAACTTTCACTGTGAGCATTTATACCTCAGAAATAGGCAAATGCTATAAATCAGAGATTGATTTGACGTTTTGTTGATTTCGAGACTTTGAAAAGTTATAGAAAATGTCAGTGAGGCAGACTACATTTAAAAGTATTTTGGCCCATACATTTTTTCCCAAAGAGCCAGTAGTTAACATTTACTGGCACACCATTAAAGACATCTTACAGAACACCTTAGTTGAATTCTTTCATATTTAAGATGGAACTATTAGGTTGCAATGATTACAATTAAGATTTTGAGCTCCTTAAGGGCAGAAGTCTTTTGCCTCCTTTTGCATCCCCAGCACTTAGCACAGTTCCTGATGCATAAGACGACACTTAAAGTTCATTGAACTGAATTGAATTTAATTAAGATGGGAAAACTGGGGCAAAGAAAACCTAAATGAGTTGGCTGAGATTATACATGTTATAATACATATCCAGGAGCTGAGCTACAATTCAAATCCAAGCTTTCTGATTCCAAATCTACCTTTTTTGACTGTTTACTGTTGCTGGTTTGCATAAGGAAAAACTTCCTAAAAAAAATATAAGTGACCAAAAGTAGAAGGCTGCCTCAATAGAGTGTTCAGTTGTTTCAGTCGTGTCCAAGTCTTCATGACCTGATTTGGGATTTTCTTGGCAAAGATACTGGAGTGGCTTGTCATTTCCTTGTCCAGCACATTTTACAAATGAGGAATTTGAGGCAAGCTGGATTAAGCAATTTGCCCAGGGTCACACAGCTATTAAGGGTCTGAGGCCAGATTTAAACTCAGCCCAATAGACAATGAGATCCTAATCCCTGTAGATCTTCGACTAGATGCTAAATGATTGCTTGTGATGAATGTTGTCAAGAGGGTGCCTTTTCAGGTATAGGTTGAAATCATTGACCTCTGGAGTTACCTTCCAACTCCAACATCTTGTAGTTTTAGTAGTGTAATACTATACTAGTAGTATAGTAGTCTATGAATTGATTCTTTCTTTCTCTATTAACAGATTTCCCTGAAAGCAGTAGAGGCATTTAAAATTTTTTTTCCACTGACTCTAATACTCAAATCCTCCAGTAGATCTATGAGCATGTTGCTCTGAATATCTCTTCTGACAATGCAAATAACAACCCAAACTTCCCTGTCAATCTTGTGTGATTCTTGGTCATGCCCTCCGACAAGTTCACCACAGCATGACCCACCCAACAGGCTGGAGGTCTTTGTCAACTTCTTTTTACACCAGAAGAACACCAATGTAGCAAACAAACCACCTTTCGGTTTATCCATTGCTCTCACTATGTAACCAAACTATCTTCCTTTTGTTTGCAATTTGTTATGGCCTGATTACACCCACCATGTTTCTTTCCAATAGCCTCTTTGTGACACTCATTCTTTAATTCCTTGGAGACCAGTGTCCTAAGATCCATTGCTCCACAACAACATTTGTAGAAAGGTGGTATTAAAAATTTAAACCTTCATTTCAGGAAGAATTTTGAATTTTAAAAGAATTTCAAAAGAAACTTGCTATTTCACAAAGTTAATGTAGCCTATTCTCCTCCAGTTTAATTCTAAGTCCAACTTAATTGTTCATTTTTACTGTTTGTCAAATATGAAGATATTGATGGACAAGCTGTACAGGCTGTCCATCTAATTTAAAGTCAAAGACTAAAGAACAGGGATTCTTCACCCCCTTGATTTTTCTGGTGTTATGGAAAAGTTGTGGATATCTTCCAGCGTTTTCTTAATGTTCTGGTGCTTCAAGCAATTAACATAATGTCATCAAAAAGATGGAACTGGGGGAACCTCCTTTCCTTCTCAGTTTATTTATAGTCATAGTAAATATCAGATCTTAAAAAGCCAACAGGAAATAATAAATGTTGCCAAGTTATTCTCTTATATTTACTAAAGCAACGATCTTTTAGAAGATGGGGCTTAAATATGCATGAAATCCAAAATAAAAGAAAATCTATATTTAATTAGATGAGGAAATGTCAGGCAAGGTTTTACTGGAATAATCACTCTATCTGGATAGAGTCTAGGTGAGCATTAAGGTTGTCTTTTCTTAGAAAAAATAATGGAACCAAACGAGATCAGTGTTGCAATTCTGGAATAGAAAATTGTAGACATATTCCTTCCCACATTCTTGAATGAGCTAGAGGCAACATGGTGATTTAGTTTATCTCTTCCAGCTGCAGATTTGTTCTGTTCCTGTTATTCTTTAATTCAATTGTCTGGCTTCCCTTTTCCTCTCTTCCCCCCTCCCCTTCTTCTATCTAGGCCCTCCTTGTTTAGGCTAAAACCATAGTCCTCTGGCCCCACAAATCACTTCCATCCTGTCTCATGGAAAGAAATGCTGCTGTCCTGGGTTTTAAGATTCTCTTAATAATTTCATATGATAATTATTGTAGTTATAATAATAATACTGTTTTTTGTCTTGGCAACGTGACTTGTTCACTGAATGAAATGCTTGCATCTCAATGCCTCCCAATTACATTAACAGTGTAGGCAAAATGAGCCTGAGACAGTGACAGTCAAACATAACAGGCTAGGCCTTCTCAAGTGTAGCATGCAGTGAAGACAAGATTATACTCCTGGGGTACAAATGTGTAGAATGAACAGAAAGCTGTTTTTAGTGCCATAGATTCTTCTCCTCTCCTCTTCTCTCCTCCTCATAGATTTTTTTTTTCCCACAAGAAAATGGGCAGTGGGGTCATATGCTAATTCTTATTCTATGGCTATCAGAAAAATTCAAGCTTCAATTTATTTGACTTTGAATTTAGAATTCCAGTTGACAACATAGAAGTTACAAAACCAGAGGAAAATATTACGTCCCATTAGAACATGTGAGAAAGGCCAAAGCAACAACTCTTGCCACTTGATCTCATGGACTGCATAGTACCTGAAGGATTCCTGATGAAACATGACATCCTTGACATTAGGATTTAGGGTACATATTGAAACATATACATATAAACATGTATTTATGTATGTATTTCTTGGTTTGCTATATATTTTATATAAGCCATATATATAATATACATATGTATATGCATACATATGCATGGCCATTAAGGGAATCTGTTTTGCTTCACTATGCATATTTATTACAAAAAATTTTGCTTTTCTTTTTTTTTTTCCAATGAGGTGGACAGGAGAAAGAAAAAATAGATTTCTGTGAATTTATTTTTTAAAAAAATTGATACATTGGATGTTGAATAAAATTTCAGATGAGGTCATTGTACTATTAATTTTATTTAACTATTATACTTTGTTATGAGACCTCTCAAAGAGTGAGGGTAATATATTCAATGTTTAGATTTTTGTTTTTGTTTTTTTCTTTTTTTCCAGTTTTTTTTTTTATTAGGAGTATTTTGTTTTTTCCCAATTATATGTCAAGACAATATTTAGCATTCATTTTTACAAGATTTTGGTTCCAATTTTTTTCTCCCACCCTCCTCTCCCATCTTCTTAAAATGGTAGGTAACTTGACATAAGTTATACATGTGTAAAATATGTTTCCATATTAGTCACAGTTATGAGAAAAGAAACAGATCAAAAGGAAAAGAAAACCCAAAAAAAGAATGAAGTGAAAAAAAGTATGGTTCAATCTGAATTCATAATCTTGTCACTTCTTTATCAGAGTTCTCCCATGAGTTCTTTCTGGGCTTGAGACCACTTCCCATTTCTCTTTGAGCTTTTGCCTATAGGTGTTTTAGACGTTGTTCTCTTGAGTTTGTGTCTTGATCTTCATTGTCAAGAAAATTACTTTTTATGGTCAGATTCTCTTTTTGTCGCTTTGGCTCATCTTTTCTGGCCTTTTTCCTTTCTTTTAAATGTGAGTTCTTCTCTGGGATAGAAGGAGCATTGCCTCAGGCTTCTTGTGCCAGGGACAGAAGGGTGGCTGTCTACCTGGTTCTGCACTGATGTTGCCCACAAGGACCCTCCCACCTGGTACTGCCCAGAGGGGTTGGGGTGGGGTGGCAGCTGCTGCTGCTGGAGGCCATAGGGTTCTGGCAGCTTACCTGGTGTTGACCAGGGTCCTAGGTGCTGGTATTTGGCATGTGTTGGGGCTGGTGTGGGAGTTTCCAAGTTTCCCCAGGGCTACACTGAAGCAGTGGTGGTCTGGCCTCTGGTGACTGCTCTTTGTCCAGGGTTATACTGAAGCATATGTTGGGGGGCCAGTGATGGTGGGAACAGCAGCTGCCTGGTTGCTTGGGCATCCATAAAGTTGACATCTATCTGTATGCCTGGGGCTATGTTGCTCTTAATGTTTGTAATATAAAAATAAAATCTAAACCTGACCTTAGAGGATTGGGCAGATGAAGAAGAAACCTTTCTTCAGAGAAGTCTTCACAGAAGAAATAGAAACTGAGCTAAGTAAAGTCATCGCAATAGCTCACAAAAGTGAGGTTAGTAAAGATAGGTTAGGATAATGGGGAGAGAAGAAGAGCAGCAGGTATGGTGAAAGCGAGGGGACAATGCACTATGGGATGATAATTCTAAAGTTAGAAGAAATTCAGAGGTCATTTGTCTGATCCCCTCATTTTAAAGATGAGGAAAATGAGGCAGAAAAAGGTTAAGTGATTTGCCCAAAGTTGCACAGGAAGCAAGTATCAAGGGTTGGACTTGAACCCTGGTCCACTAACTCTATAACCCTTGTTTTTTGCTTTACTTTGAATAGTATTTTTTTTTCCCATAATTACAAATCAAGAAAATGTTTAGCATTCATTTCAGTTTGTTTTTTCCATTGTACCATGCTGCTTCTCTTAGAGACAGGGTTAATAACTCTAAAGATAACAAAAGTAGAAGCAGTAATGAAAGTCCTTTCACCCCACGCCAATCTATTGAAGTACATATATAAGATAAGGTTACTATAACCCTGCAAATGCCTGTGGGTAGCTGCATTTAAAAAAAAAAAAAATCAATTTACTCATTTAAATATTTATTCGAAACCTTTGTTGAGCTTCCCAACAATAAAAAAAAAATTTTTTTAAAGTAATGAGAAAATAAATCTGTAATGTATGCATTTATGTCAATATTCAAAATCAATTACATGGAGTTAGTTCAGTTTAAGAGAAGTGTTTGTTATGTTACCTTAATAGTAGTAACAGGCCTTATGGACCTTCAGAGCTCCTCTGTGTTCTGAGGGAAACACCCAGGAATGTTTCTGTGGGTGGAGTTTTGTCATGAAAACTCCCAAATAGATTTTTCTTTTTAAATTGCTAAGCTATACTTGCCAAATAAATGTACACAAATTCAGACTTGCTAGGCCTCTCCCTTAACAACTTAAGCCAGGAATCATACTTCATGGGTCCCCCTCCCCCTTCTAAAAAGGCGAAGTTCCCAGAAAAGAAGAAAAGGAAAGAAAACACAGGCACAGAGGCATCATTATCTTGTGATGGATGGTGAGAATCGTAAATGTTAGGAGCTCCTGGAGCAATAAAAAATAATTACTCCCTCTGAAATAATTGTCGTATATCAACTCATTCCTTTGTTGTTGTATGACCCCAGTGATATTGGTAAGATAACCCTCCCCTCAAAAAAAAACCACCACCTAGGTTTTCTTCAACAGATTTCTTCCCAAGAGCACACAGTACTTTCACATATATTATTTCATAATTTCCCTGGAAGGTAGGTGGAAGTAGGTATCATTATCTCCATTATATAGAAAGAGATTCTAGGCTACTCACAGGTGCCATCCTCATTTTGCCTTCTCCTAGATCAAGGTCCTCTTTGACTTGTGCTTTCATGGAATCATGGGCTCAAAGATCCTAGAGTTGGAAGGAATCTCAAAGGCCAAGCCAAATTCATCCATGGACAATAATCCCCTCTCCTCACCTAGCACAGAATCTAGCCTTTGTTTGCTATCTTCTCATACATGGGAACCCAAGGTAGCCCAGAACACTGTTGGATAGCTCTAAGTGGTACAAAAATTGTCCTTATGTATAACCTGACTCTCTGCAACTCCCACCCAATATGCCTCATTTTGCCTCCTGGGACCAAGAACAAGTCTAACCCTTCTTCCCTCCTCTCCTGGAATGGATGACCTCTGTGGATCTGCAGATGTTCCAATCTCTCTCTTCTTCATGGAAAAGTCTCCCAGTACATCGAGGGTCATCTCTAGTCTTCCTGATGAATATCTGGTCACTGGATTCAGATGACTCTGGAGGAGAAGTGAGGCTGGTGACCTGCACAGCCCTCCCTCACTCAAAACAAAGTCAAGTGCAAGTCATATCATCATTTCTCTGATGCCATGGTCTTCTTCGGCAGTGAAAGATGAACACGATTCAGGCATAATCCCTCTCCCCAAGGAAGCTTGTATTAGTACCCTTCCCCTTCTTCTCTGTCTTCATTTCTAACACCCCTGTCAAAGGTAATCACATTTTTAACTACTCTTTGTCTGAGCCCCACCTTGACATTTTAACTTTCTGCCTGGTATTGTAGTTATTTGGATAGAGTCCATATCTTTTCTATTAATAATAATAGCTTGCATCTGTATAGTACTTTAAGTTTGGTAAGACATTTTATAAAAATTGCCTCATTTGACTTTCACAACTCCAAAACATAGGTGCTATTATTACCTACTCTCATTTTACAAATAAGGAAACTGAGGTAGTCAAAGGTTAAGGGACTTGCCCAAGGTCACACAATTAGTAAATTTATGATGCCAGATTTGAATTCATGTCTTCATTACTCCAAGTACAGTGCTCTATCCACTGTGCCACCTAGGTGCCTGTTAAAGCATAAGTTATGTAAGGGAAGTAACTATCCTGTTATCTTCAGTACCTGGTACAAGGCCTTACATTAAATAGACATAAATGCAGCTTTGCTCAATTATCCATTCATTAAAAGAAATATGGATGAAATAAAGTCTGTAATCAAATCATCATGGATGGTCTATGTACCCAATTGTATTGGAAAAAATAGTTCAGAATACCTTATATTGTATATAATATTTCCATTCTGTTAAAAAAAAACCAAAGCATTGATTATTTCTTAGATCTAAAAAGAAAAAGCCATAAGAGGCATGGTTAATGTCATGATCAGTGGTCATAAAATGGTCAGAAAATCTGGAACCCAGAATTTCTATGCGATTACTTAGTGAAGAAAACTTAAAAGGAGAGACTCTGGAGATACTCCTCCACTGGCAGGTTTGATGAAGCAGATACCGTTACTAGGCAGTAGTTAAACTGTTTGAAGTCCTTCCATTTCTTATAACTGATATAGCTTTGCAGGAACAAGTTTCATTCAGAAAAATACTGTGATAACATCTAAACTTGAATCTCCGGTTTATGTCTTCTTTCCTGGCTTTAATGTCAGTATCCAGGTTTTTTCATACTAAGACTTGTCTTGAGAACTCATATTTAAATATGGATGATTCTTTAAAAATCTTCCCATGAAATCTAAGCAGCTTCTCAACCCAGAGTCTATAAATTTATATGTGTGCATGTAGATATGTATATATACACCCACACATACAAGTTCATGTATGAACTTATATATTCACATGCATGCACACATGTATATGTGTGTGTATACGTGTGTGTATGTGTGTGTGAAAGAGACAAAGAGGGGAATAGGGGGGGAGAGAGAGAGAGAGAGTAAAAGACAGAGTACTGGGCCTGGAGTTAGGGTGAGTTCAAATCCAGCCTTAGAAATTTACTAGCTATGTGAACCTGAGCAAGTCATTTAACTTGTGTTTATCTCAGTTTCCTCAATTATAAAATGAAGCTAATAATAGTGCCTACCTCAAAGGATTGTTGTAAAGATTTAATGAGCTGGGGTGAGAGGTGAACTTGCCCCCATGATGTACAGAATCTGCATAAAAAATTTTGACCCTCTCTTTATACCAGAGAAGTCTGAGGTTTTTTTTTTTCCTTTTTCTCTTATGGGTTTACAGTACCTTATTGTAAAATCTGGCTTAAGACATTTGGTCACAGACTCTGTGTTGTCTTTTGACCTTTGTGTGTTGTCTGTAGCTTCAGTAGAACTCCCAAAAAAATTCCCATTTAATTTCTTATGCCAACCCATAATTAAAGCTGAAATGGGGAAAGTTGTAATGAAGAAAGAATAAATGTAATATAAATACTATCTGCTTCATTTGACAGATGAAAAAGCAATTAGTTTCAAAGAGATAAAGTGACTAATCTAGCAAGCCAAGGCTGACATAGACACAGATAGAATATATAGGTCAGGCATGTCAGCACATACCAGTGTTGAATGCTATCATTCCCCTCTCAGAAATAGATAAATCTAAACAGAAAATAAATAAAAAAAGAAGTCAAGGAAATGAGTGGAATCTTGAATAAGATAGCTATGATAGCTATCTGGAGAGAATTGAGTGGGAATAGAAAAGAATACACATTTTTTTTCCAATGATACTTAATACCTTTACAAAAATGTACCATATACTAAGGCATTAAAAACTATATAAGTAAATGTAGAAAATATTAAATGCATCCTTTTCCCATCATAATTTAATAAAAATACATTTAATAAGGGGCTGTGGAAACACAGAGTACAATATGATTGGAGACTAAATAATCTAATCTTAAAGAATGTGTGAGTTAAAGAATGAATCATAGAAACAATAAAGAGTTTTATTGAAGAGAATGAGCATGAAATAACATATTAAAACCTATGCAATGTATCAAAAGCATTAATCAGAGGAAAATTTGTATCTCTAGATGCTTACGTCAATAAAATAGAGAAAGAGCAGATCAATGAATTGAGTATGCAATTTAAAAAAAAAACTAGGAAAAGAACAAAGTAAAAATTCCCCATTGAACATGAATTGGAAATCCTAAAAGTTAAAATTGAAATAATAAAATTGAATGCAAGAAAACCACTAAATTAAGAAATGAAATTAGAAGTTGACTTTATGAAAAAAATAAAATAGATAAATCATTGGCTAATATGATCAAAAAGAAAGTGAAAAAACTTACCAGTATCAAAAATGAAAAGGGTGAATATATTATTAAGAAAAATGAAATCAAAATCATTTTTAGGAGTTATTTTGCCCAATTATATGCCAACCAATTTACCAATTTAAGCAAAATGGATTACTGCCTACACTAACAGAGGAGGAAATAGAATATCTAAATAAGCCTATTTTAGAAAAAGAAATTGAACAACTCATAAATAAGTTTCCTAAGAAAAAAGACTAAGGACCAGAAGGATTAATGTGAATTCTAATAAACATTGAAGGATTAACTAGTTCCAATATTAAATGAATTATTTGGACTAATTGACAAAGAAAGAGTCTTACCAATCTCCTTTTACTGAACAAATATGGTGCTGATACCTAAACCAGGGGGATCAAAAACGAGAAAAATAAAATTTATACCAATTTCATTATTGAATATGGATGCAAAAATTCTAAATAAAATACTAGCCTAGAGATTACATTATATGGCAAAGATTATACATGATGACCATTTGAAATTTTACCAGGAACACAGGAATTGTTTAACATAGGGAAACTATTAACATAATTGATCATATCAATAACAAAAATTACAAAAATCATATGATTATAGCAATAGATGCAGAAAAAGCTTTTGACAAAATACAATACTCATTCCTACTAAAAAAACACTTCAAAGCATAGGCATAAAGGGATTTCTCCTTAAAATGATAAGAAACATTTTCCTAAAACCATCAGTAAGCATTATTTGTAATGGGGATAAACTAAAAGCCGTCTCAATAAGATCAGAAGTGAAACAAGGATGTCCATTATCATGAATATTATTCAATACTGTATTAGAAATACTAGCAATAAGAAAAGAAACAGGCAGAACCAAGATGGCAGAGTAGAAAGATACATATACTCTAGTGCTTTCCCCACAGCCCACAAAATACCTGTAAAAAATGACATTCAACAAATTCTAGAGCACCAAAAACCACAGAACAACAGAGTGAAAGAGGTTTCCAGCCAAAGGTAACCTGAAAAGTTGACAGAAAAGGTCTATTTCATGGGAGGCTGAGCAGAGAGGAGCCCAGTCCTGGTCACACAGCACTGGAACAGGACCTGAACAGACCTCCAGGGCAGAATTCCCAGAAGGAAGGGTACCAGATCCCTCAACCCACAAGTGCCAAAGAAAGCTCCAAAGGTCAGTGTGGTAGGGCTTTCCCAGCTGTGCAAGAGGGAATGGGATCCCCACAGCACTGGCCCCAGGCAGCAGCAGCAGCAGCAGGTGGTGGGCAGCTACATGGAAGCAACCTGGGTCCATTGTCCAGGCAGCTCACCTTAAAGCTTCTGGCAGAATTGAGCAGCTGATCTGAATTTCAGTCCTGAGCATGGTCCTGGGGAGAGGAGAAGCACTAGGACCCTCCTCTTGACAAAGGATTCAGAAGTCAAGTAACTGGCTAGGAAAATGCCCAAAAAAGGAAAAAAAATAAGACCACAGAAGATTACTTTCTTGGTGAACAGGTGTCTCCTTCCATCCTTTCAGATGAGGAAGAACAAGGCATACTGTCAGAGGAAGTCAAAGCCTCTGCCCCCAGTACCTCCAAAATGAATATGAAATGGGCTCAGGCCATAGAAGAGCTTGAAAAGTGTGCAGCAGCCTACTAAAGGAGAGCCGAAAAAATGCTGAGGAAAATAGCACCTTTAAAAATAGACTAACTCAATTGGAAAAAGAGTTCCAAAAAGCCAATGAGGAGAAGGAGGCTTTAAAAAGCAGAATTAGCCAAATGGAAAAGAAGTTTCAAAAACTCACTGAGCAAAATAGTTCTTTAAAAGAGAGAGTGGAGTTCAGGGAAGCTAATGACTATAAGATAAACTAGGAAGTTAGAAAACAAAACCAAAAGTTTGAAAAAATAGAAAATAATGTGAAACATCTTATTGGAAAAACAGCTGACCTGGAAAACAGATCCAGAAAAGATAATTTAAAAATTATAGGACTACCTGAAAGCCATGATCAAAAAAAGAGCCTAGACATTGTCTTCCATGACATTATCAAGGAAAACTGCCCTGATATTCTAGAACCAGAGGGTAAAATGAATATTGAAAGAATCTACCAATCACTTCCTGAAAGAGACCTGAAAGAAGAAATTCCTAGGAATAGTGGAGCCAAATTTCAGAGTTCCTAGGTCAAGGAGAAAATATTTCAAGCAGCTAGAAAGAAAGAATTCAAGTATTGTGGAAATACAATCAAGATAACACAGGAACTGGCAGCTTCTATATTAAGGGATCAAAGGGTTTGGAATAGGGTATTCCAGAAGTCAAAAGAACTGGGATTAAAACCAAGAATCACCTACTTAGCAAAACTGAGTATAATATTCTTCAAGGGAATAAATGGTCATTCAATAATATAGAGGAATTTCAAGCATTCATGATGAAAAGACCAGAACTGAATAGAAAATTTGACTTTCAAATACAAGAATCAAGAGAAGCATGAAAAGGTAAACAGGAAAGAGAAATCATAAAAGACTTTCTAAAGCTGAACTCTTTACATTCCTACATGGGAAGGAAATATTTGTAACTCTTGAGACTTTTCTCAGTATTTGAGTAGGTGGAGGAATTATACACATACACACACACACACACACACACACACACACAGAGTACAGGTTGAGTTGAATCAGAAGAGATGATATCCCTAAAATAAAATAAAAATTAACAGATGAGGGAGGAAAATACTGAGAGGAGAAAGGTAGAAATGGAATGGGGTAAGCAATAACTCACAAAAGAGATAAGAAAAATCTTGTTCAATGGAGAAGAAAAGGGAGAAAGTGAGAGGGGAAAAGTGAAGCTTACCCCCTTCACATATGGCTTAAGGGGGGAATAACTTGCTCACTCAATTTGGTATGAAAATCTATCTTACACTACAGAAAAGTAGGGAAGGAGGGGACAAGTGGGGTGAGGGAGATGATAGAAGGGAAGGCAAATGGAAGAAGGGAGTAACTAGGAGTAAACACTTTTAGGAGGGGACAAGGTCAAATTTGAGAATAAAAAGGGGGGACAGGGTAGGATGGAGGGCAATACAGTTAGTATTACACAACATGATTATTATGGAAGTCTTTTGCAAAATGACACGTATATAGCCTATGTTGAATTGCTTGCCTTCTCGGTGGGGATAGGGAGGGAGGGAGGGAGGAAGGGAGAGAAGTTGGAATTCAAAGTATTAGAAACAAATGTTGAGAATTATTATTGCATATAACTGAGAAATAAGAAACACAGGTAATGGAGTATAGAAATTTATCTTGCCCTACAAGAAAAGAGAGAAGATGGGGATAAGGGAAGGGTGAGGTGTGATAGAAAGGAGGGTACATTGAGGGAAGGGGTAATCAGAATGCAAGACATTTTGGGGTGGGGAGAAGGGAGAGATGGGGAGAAAAATTGGAACTCAAAATTTTGTGGAAATGAATGTCAAAATCTAAAAATAAATACAATAAAAAAAGAAAAGAAACAGAAACAAAAATTGAAGAAATCAGAATAGGCAATGAGGTAATAAACCTATCTCTCTGTGAAGATGATATGATGGGATACTTGGAAAATCCTAGAGATTCAACTAAGACGTTAGTTGAAACAATTAATGATTTTAGCAAAGTAGCAGGATTTAAAATAAACCCACCTAAATCAACAGCATTTCTATATATCACCAATAAAAATTCTGCAAGAAGAGATTATGAGATATCCCATTTAAAATAACTGTAGACTATATAAAATACCTGAGAGTAAATCTCCAAGACAAACCCAGAAACTAAATGAATATAACTATAAAACACTTTTTATAGAAATAGTCAGATTTAATTAATTGGAGAAATATTAATTGTTCATGAATGAACAGTGCTAATATAATAAAAATGGCAATTATACCTAAGCTAATCTACTTATTCAATGACATTCCAATTAAACTACCAAAAATATTTTATTGAGCTAGAAAAAAATAATAAAATTAATTTAGAAAAACAAAAGCTCAAGAATAGCAATTGAATTAATGGGGGGAAAATGCAAAGGAAGGAGGTTTAGCAGTACCAGAACATAAACTATATTATAAGGCAACAATTATCAAAACTATCTGATACTGACTAGGAAACAGAAAAGCAAATCAGTGGAAAAAAGTAGATATACAATACACAGTAGTAAATGATTACAGTGCCTTGTGTTTGACAAAAGTAAAGATTTAAGCTTTAGGGATAAGAATACACTATTTGGTTAAAAAAAAATACTGGGAAAACTGGAAAGCAATCTGGCAGAAATTGGGTATAAATCAGTATCTTACACCATTTAGTAAGATAAGGTCAAAATGGGTATGTGACCTTAGGTATAAAGGGAGATATCCTAAGAAAACTTAAAGAACATGGAACACATTACCTATCAGATTTGTGAATAGAAGAATTTATGAATAAACAAGAAATAGCATTTCAAAATGTAAAATGCATAATTTTGGTTACATTAAATTAATATGTTTCTGAACAAATAAAACCAACATAGACAAGATAAGACAGAAATCAGAAAATTGGGGGGTGGATTTTTATAGACAGTTTCTCAGATAAAGGTCTCATATCTCAAACATATAGAGACCTTTATCAGATTTTTAAGAATATGAGTCATTCCACAATTGATAAATAATCAAAGGATATGTGAACAGGCAGTTTTTTTATTGAGAAATCAAAACTATGATATAGTCATATAAAAATTGCTCTAAATAAAAATAAATGATAAAATAATAAAATAATGATAAAAATGATAAAAATAAATGATAAAAATCATTATTAGAGAAATGCAAATTAAAACAACTTTGAGATATTATCTCATACCTCATCAGATTAGCTAAAATGATAGAAGAAGAAAATGACAAATGTTGGAGGGGATATGGAAAAATTGGGACATTAATACACAGTTGGTAAAACTGTAAACTGATCCAATGATTTTGGAGAGCAATCTGGAAATATACCCAAAGAGTTATAAATCTGTGTTTGCCATTTAATCCAGAAATACCACTATTAGGTCAATTTCCCAATGTAATCAGAGAAAAACGAAATGAACTTATATGTTCTAAAATATTTATAGCATCTCTCTTTGTGGTGGCTGGAAATTGAGGAGATACCCACCAACTGGGGAATGACTAAACAAGTTGTGGTATATTATTGTGATGGAATACTACTGCACTGTAAGAAATGATAACCCGGTTGGTTTTTGAAAAACATGGAAAGACTTTAAGAAATAATATAAAGTGAAGTGAGAGAATATTATATACAGTAACAGCAATATTGTTCAAAAAATAATTGTGAACAACCAAGTTATTCTATTATAAGTACTCAGATCTAGTATAAAAGACCTACAAAGAAAGATGCTATACATCTTCAAAAAAAAATTAATGGAAGTGTGCATAGTATGGTTTAACATATTTATAAATCTATATCAAATGGTGGCCTCTAGTACAGGGTGGAGAGGGAGAAAGGGAGACAGTTCAGAACTTAAAATGTAACCAAAAAAAATTAAAGAGAAAAATATGTTTAAAAAAGAATATGGATCATACCTGATCTAAACTTTGCTTATCCTTGGTACCTAGCACAGCACTCAACCTAAGGATAATATAAATCAAACACTTTGAAAACCTTAAGGAGCTATGTGCATATTAGTTGTTAATATTAAATATTGTTGAACTGAGTCAAATTGAATCGTATTGACCATTCAGAAAAAAACTGAAGCCAGTAGAAGATCTGAGCTCATTCTATACAACCCTGATGGAATGAAGACACTCCTGTGCCCCAAATCCATGATATACTAAACTTGACATGCTAAAGTAATAAAGGAAAACTTCTATCAAATAGTGAGTTGCTAAAGCCCAAAAATGCAAATAGATTTAATGGAAGTTAGCATAAATGACTGAATGATAGATCCTTAAAGGGAGTGTTGAGGGAAATTGGGATTTTTGAAGAATATCCTAGAGCAGAGCTGTCAAACACAACTTATCAGCCTTATGTAGCATCCAACACCCCTGAGTGCAGCCTAAACTAGATAAAAATGTAACTAGGAAATATTTGACAAAATAAAAATACAATAAAATATAGGTGATATTATATTTTAAAATTAAGTCAATATCTGGTCCACAGGAATGACTCCTTATATACAGTTTTGTTCAGTTATATCCAATTTTTTGTGACCCCATTTGGAATTTTCTTGGCAAAGATAATGAAGTGGTTTGCCAATTCCTTCTCCAGCTCATTTTACAGACAAGAAAACTGAGGCAAGCAGGGTTAAGTGACTTTCCAAGTCACTTACATATAACTAGCAGTGTTTGAGGCCAGATTTGAACTAATGAAGACAAATGAGTCTTACTAACTCTTAGCCTAGTGCTCTATCCACAGCTCCACCTATCTGCCCTTTATGTACAGTTCAGTGGCCTCCATTTCTATTTGAGTTTGATACCACTGTCCTAGAGTGCTGGGCCTGGAGTCAAGGAAGACCTGAGTTCAAATCAGGCCTCAGATACTTAGTAACTAAAGGACCCTAGGCAAATCACTTAACCTGCCTTAGTTTCCTCAAATTAAAATGGGAGTGATAATAGAGCCTACCTCCCAGGTTTAAAGATCAAATTAGATAATATTTATAAAGTGCTAAATACATTTCCTAGTACATAGCAGGCACTTAATAAATGGTTGTTTCCTTCCTTTCTTAAAAATTGATCTCAAGAAAGACAGCCTTTCTTTCCCCTCAATATATTCCCATATCAGAGACAAAATTCTGGATTAGAAAGAGTCTGTGTCTGACGTAGTACCTAGCTCACGGGTTCCATAATCCTCACCATGCTTAGTACAGTGCTGTGTGTCCAGTGAATAGCCAAACTGTTATTAAATGAGTGGAAAAATGACCAAAGGGCAAAAGGCACCTGGGGGTGGGGGAAGGCACAATTTGCATTGTAAACACTGTTATGCAAACTACTTACTTGGATAGAAATATCAAGACAAGATTCCAAGAATAAATAATTTCCATACTTGTCCCTAGAGAGGACAGCAATCATAGATGACAGAAAGATAAAGGAGTAGGGGTTCAGATTTACCCTTTTTTGTGACCAGAGGATCCAGGAAGGCCTCTGTCAGAATTTGCATAAGCACAATTTTGCTGCCATCCATCCTTCCCTGGGATAGTTCAGTCTCTCATCCCAACTGTCATGTCCTGAGGCAACTTGAAATGTACCCATTGAACAACCTGAGTAACTTTGCTGTTTGAATGGCAATCTCTATAGATCATTGCTGAGACCCCAGGATGGCATCTTTAAAGATGAGGAAATAATAATCGAAGAACCTATCAGAAATATGCATGAAGAAAGTATTTTTTTTCACCCATAAAGAGTAAGTCTGCTAATGTTTGAAAGATCTGATGTCATAATAAGAAAAATGCTGATTGATAAAAATAAATCTGTCTACAATTCTGAAAATTCTATTAATAAATATGGAAATGAGTTGGTATCCACATTTCCACTTTTTTCTCATGAATAAAAGTAAAATTTAGTGAAATAGCTTTGAATTGGGAGTCAAAAAGACTAGATTTTAGACTTGCCTGTGAGAAATAGATATTTCTCTTATATTTAATAACTAATTATTGTGTTAGAATCAAGGTTTTTCCCCTTTTCTACTTCCTCATTCAGAATTTCTCTTGGAGATTTACCCAGGCCAAAATCTAATCAGACAGTAAAAGAAATTCTAAGTTTAGGCTAATGGATGTTTTTCTGTACATTATGTTTACTCAGATATGTCCTGAGAAAATGTTGATTCTTCCTATTATCAAGACAGGTGATATGGAAATTGATGCCTCTTTGACCAAGGTTTAACTGGCCTAAGTCAGGATAGTCTACCTCCCATTTGATTAACCAATAAGAGATGATTAGGCATCCCTCCTCTTTGAAGGGCATATGAACTACCACCATTAGGGGTCTTCGTTCTAAGAGAGATGGCCAAAGGACCATCCTTTTATTAATAACCTGCTGGCCTTATTATGATTAAATTACCCAGAAACTATATCTCTCGAGCCTTTTTAAAATCACACACCTCTGACACTGCTTATATTATTTTAGGCAAATCACTCAAACTCTCCAGGTCTCACTTCTGAATGATCTATATGGTCCCTTCCACGTAAAGAATTACGTGGTTTTATAGGTCTTATGAAGTCTCTTCTTGACATATAAGAAGAAACCTCCTCCTCTTCGAAGAGGTGGGGGCAGGGGGTTAGGCTGTGTATGGAACACTGCATATAATACCAGATTTTTCCTATGTGGGCATGGAGTGCACGCACGTTTGGGATATCCACCCCAAATATTCACCAGGACTATCTGTGCCCAACCTGTGGTAGAGCATTCTGAGCTCGTATTGGTCTGATCAGCCACAGTGGGACACTAAAATTTCACTTTATCATGTTAATGTCATTTTGGTCCTCTTCCAGATGTTTCAGATACCCAGTTTTATAGATTCCTGAACTCAGTGGGTCCCTAGTCGTCTAGTTAATGAGCAAAATTTTTCAGCACTCTAGCCAGAGGCAACTGGGAATGAAAAACTGCTTACTGGACTTTTCACCCCTGTTCAGCAGGAAGCAGCTAGTGAAGACAATGACCTTCTCCCCTTTTCCCCCCAAAAAATTCTCCTACCTGGTGGTTGAGTGAGGAAATGATGTGGATAGAAACAGTGCCCTAAGAGTTAAAATAATATTGATTGACTTTGTGAAGACCTTGGTGCCCTAAAGTCTCCCCTTACCACAACTTCCCCTTATCCTAGACAAAAGGATCCCTTTCCCTTCCCCTCATCCTGGGGAAAGGGATTTCCTTACCTTGAGACATTCATAGTCCTTACCCAGTGCCTTTATCTTGCAAGACTTCTTTATCTTGCAAGATGTAGATATCCAACCCCCATAAGGAAACCCTAAAATCATCCTATATAAGCCTGGTCCTTTTTCTATATCATTGCCTTTGTTTAGTTCCTTGATAAATCTCAGGCTCCCTGCTTTTGCATCAATAGAGCTCTCAATGGTTACCAAAACAAAAAAAAACAAAAAACAAAAAAAAAATCCCTCTTACTAAGTCAGCACTGTAACTGGAGACAGCACCAATCCACCATCCTGAGCACCCTGGAACCTCAAGGTATAGGGAGAGGTGTTAAGGAGGAGAAAGATAACAGAATGGGCCACCTTGTAATCTTGGTATCAGTTTTAGTCATTTGAAAAGGGCTTGCCTGATTGTCAGGACCCCTGGGGGATATCTTTGTGAGTCTCCTCCAAGATGCTTGCCCCAGGCATTAACAGTAATAGCTGCCTCTTTTAGGTTTGCAAAGCACTTATTGCACATTAGTTCATAGATTCTCTGTAACAACTTGGTGAAGTAAGTACTGTAAGTATTAATATCTCAATTTTACAAATTAAAAAACAATCCATAGGGCTGAAAGGACTGGTCCATGATAGTACAGCTAATAGGTGCTATTGGCAGAATTTGAATTCAGATCTCTCCTGACTTTATGAGGAGCACTCTTTCCACTATACTGTGCTATTCCTCAAGATGCTTCAGCCAATTCAGCTTTGGGAATATGTCTTTGGCCTTATATTCTTTTCCAACTCTTTTAGAAAGTTTTCAATCACCACGGAAAAGTAGATGACTCATGAGTTTCTCTTTCTGTCTCTTTCCCGCCATTCAGACCCACATTTCTAATAATCACAAATCTCAGTAGTCCTGTCCCTCAGCTCTTCAGTGGGAGTTAACAATCTTTGTTTTCTGGGTTGATGAGGAGGGATCCTTGGGGTTATATGCCGTGAAGTACTAGTTTGACCCTAGAGACAATTTTAAATAACTCCTGGTGCTCTCAATCAACCAAAGAAATGGTTTCAGGCAAAACTCTCTTTCCCTTAAAAAGTTAAAACTGGCTTGGGTTTGCAAAAAGTCAGTTGACAACCTGTCCCACTTGTTCTAGTTTGGAATCTAATTACAGCCTGTTACTCCAGTCTGCACAAGCTATGGGAAGATTGCTGCACTTTGAAACACTGTCACGGAAATCTGATCTCCAATTGCTGGACTTGCTAAGGCCCTTGGATTCAGGCCTAGAGCTAATTGCTTTCAGGGGTTTGCTATGGCCAGGTTCACTATGGGACGGCTGGGAATAAGTATACCACCTGGGAAATCAGCACCTTAATTTCTGCATGTAAAAAGTGAAATGGATATCCTTCCTCAGCTATCGGAAAGAATTTTTTTAAGTCCCTACCTGGGATTTCATTGGCATGGAGAACCTCTGATGAAAAAATTCCCTCTCCCAATACAGACTGGAAATTGTTTTGCAACTTTTAGTCTTATAGAATTGCCTGGGGTCACCGATGTGTTAAATGATTTGGGTCACATAGCCAGTATGTGTTCAGAGGCATGACTTGAATCTTGTAGGTAGGGTATAAGCATTGGGACTGCCTATTTTGCTTACAAGAAAACTGAGGCTCTGAGAAGGAAAGTGACTTGCCTATGACAATAATGATAGCAAGGATCTGAGGCAGGAATCAAAACCAACGCCGCTGGCCCACTAAGGCCCACACTCTTTTCACTATATTAGACTGCCTGTCCATTGCCTTTCAAAGGCATGGCACAAACCTAACAAAAGTATGTGTCTATTACAAACAACTATGAGTTTCCATGAAAACCAAACCCCTTCCTTAAAAAAAACAAAAACATAAAGTAAGAAGTAGAACATAATCCACTTATTTCAGGCCTACCAAAGAGTCTGATTTCCCTTGGGCCTTGGTACATAGATTGGTCGTGCTTATTTTCATGGTTTTGGTGTGTGATATTTAGATGTTTTGGTAACTGGCATTCTCTATCAACTTAAAAATGAGGTGTGGGTCTGTCTTTGCTCTAGAACCCAACTAGGGCAATAAGAACCAAAACAACTGAAGCAAGGGAAAGAAGCTAATTTGCAAGGTCTTCAAATAGCAAGGGATACTTCTGGCCAGAAGGTGTTTAATCTAATAGCACTAAGTGGGTTAAAAAGCTAACTCTTCAGATCCCCAAAATAAATGAGAAATCACAGACCTGAGTCAATACATATCGATTTACTCCTATTGCTCCTTAATGAGATTTTAAATGAATAATTAAGTTCTACTAAATGCACACATTAACAAGTTCGAGTTTCTCTGAATATTCAGTACAGATGGCTACCAAAATAAAAGATCTCTTTGTGAGACATGGTAATGAAGGTTGGGGTCATCAGGGCAGTAAATCCTGCCTGAGTCAATCAAATGGAAATCTCAATTTCCAGCATAGCTCTGGTGGGGTCATAATATTGTATTTTCCTCCTTGACGAATAATTTACACACCAGCCTGTTAAAACAGTTTGAAAATAGTCACCACCTGCATTGGGATTATGTACCAACACATTCTATCCTCATAAATTAACAATTCTACCTCAAGAAATTGAACTAACAATTAAACCAAATTCATACAAGCTGTTTTATAGAAGACAATGAAATAACAATTGCGTTAGGTTTATTCCATATTCACTGTTTTCAAAAGCATTTTATATGAGGATATGACTATTAACTTGATAGAGATTTTATTATTCAGGGAATCAAAGGGGGAAGACTGAGTAGGGGCTGGGGGAGAGGCCTGGAATCTGCAAAAGGGATCCCATTTTGTAGCGACATATACCTATAATTCTCAGCCCATAGGAAGGAATCCGGTTATCAGCAGAATCTCCATCACTGACAAGAAGTTGGGATGGAGGTGGGAGCTGAGGTATCTACTTCATAGCCATAATGCAGGGTGAAGGGGAGATAAATAAGCACAAGGCTCAGAACCCCTCTTTGGGGAGCTTACAGTCTAGGTCTAGGTAATAAGACATGGATACAGCAGTAAGATAACTAACACTACAAGGTAGTAGATGTTCAGTGCCAAGTGAACAGCATGATATGGTGGAAAGAGTATGGGCATGGAAGTCTGAGATCAAATCCCACCTCTGAGACAAGCAAAACACTAGGTTTCTTTTGACTAGCTGGGAGATCATAAACAAGTCACTTGGGCTTTCTGAGTCTGTTTCCTCAGCTATAAAATGGGGCTGGTAATGGTTGTAGTAATATTCTACAAGTCTCACAACTGCTATTGTGAGGATGGAATTGGATAATGCATATAAAAGGCCACATAACCTTAAAATAATATGTAAATGGAAGCCACCATTCATATTTTGTGACCCCTGTAAATAAGTTTCCCTTGTGCAACTTAATTTTATTGGCTCCTTAATGACCCAGACTTCTCCTGAAGCTCCTTATGAGAGCATGTTAGAACAGGTTGGTATTTAAACATGTCCACTATTTATCAGAGTTAGACCAGTTAAGTTCAGGTCTAAGCTTGTAGGAGACAATGATGAATTAGAAGCTATGTATATACAAACCAAGGTTAATTAGCAACTTTGGATCCTGTATAAGCAGACACACTACAACATTACCTTGCACCAAAAACATTGACAAGTTTACTAAAGATCGGACTTTGAGAAGATCAAGTACTTCCTGAAGGTCGGGATGAATCTGAATCAGCCATTTCTACTCTAACAACAGTATTGACCTGATCCTCCCCTCCTCTCCCCCTGCCACCCTCAGCTGTCTGAAGGCCACATATACAATATTTCTCACCTCCTCAGGGTTCTCTAGTACTCTTAAAGGGTTTGGAGCTATTTGGCTTCTGCCATTGGCTAAAGCCCAGCCCCCCCAAATTTGTTCCCCTAATTTTAGGTTGTTCCCAGAATGCCAGTTCCATTAAACCACTCAACAGAATTAGCTTTTGCAAAGGAATATTTACCTCAAAGATACAGCAAGAATAAACATAGAAACATTTCTCCCTTCCCCAACACCTAGGGACATAATACCCCATATATTCCTTCAGTATGGCGAGGGGGATCAAGCTCACAGTTTAACTCAATTTCTCTATCACCCACACCCAACAAGTTTTAAATCTAAAATTCCCAGTCTTGTCCATTGGCATCCTGACTTCTTAGATCTTCCCTGTTGGAATAGTTGCAACAGAAAAACAGACATTAAGTGATTTGCCTGGATCATACAGCTAGTAAGGATCTGAAGCAGAATTTGAACTCAGATCTTCCTGATTTCAGTGCTCTATCCAAAATGGCACCTGGCTGCCTCTAAACTCAGGATTCTTAGAGACAGAAATGAGGAAGCAGAGTATTCCAGGCATGGGAAACAACCTGAACAAAGATATAAGGAGTTAAATTGGAGTGTCATGTCCAGACCAGAGACACAGCATTCACCTAGACCCCTCATCAAGGTTTTGCAGAAAGAGTGATACCTTCAGGACTAATGACTTGATCATGGTTCATGTTCCTTCTGGTAGGTCTTTTTGCTCTTGGACATTATCTACTTTGGAGGTGGCTTATCTCTGAGGCTATATTTCCATCTTGTCACTTTTATAACTTAGTGAAGTCCTATAACCCTGAAGAGCAAGGAGGATGTATCTTTCTACATTATACTCTTTGTTAAATTCTCTTGGCAAAGAAAAAGAAAATGACACCAAAGAGCTAAGGTAAAAATGCGTAAAAATCTGACCATAGATTGGACCTATAAGGATGTGAAATTTCTGTGGTAAGCTTTATTTTGGGGGGAGGGGTTCTGTCCTTTTAATTGGTTGGATCTTGTTATTTGTTCCAACCATGAAAGTCAAAATGCCTCTGTAGCTTATTCATCTGTCACATATCCCTAGGTCTCGGGTCACGATCAAAAGACAAGACCTCATAGTACAAAGTTAACTGCTGTATCTCACTGTCCTGACTTTGGGATAATTTTCTTGCTAGGTTCAGTGAAAAGAGAAAAAGTACTGGCTGTCTTGTTCCCAAACAACAGGATCAACAAATGCCTGACAGAATATCTCTTGGCTTCTTATCATCTTTTATGTCTCACTGAAAAGTGTGATGCTAATTTTCTCTCCTTCATATGCTTCCCAAGTTCGTGTAGGCAATTCAAAGTGGTATTCATTTCCTATTTTTAAAAATAAATTGTAACCAACAGGGAAATTAAACTGAGTTAAGAGAAACAATGAAAGGCAAAAAGAAATATTAGTATGAGTGATAGTCTTAGTAATGAGTAATTCAGAGATACCCGAAGGGGAAAAGCAAATTATGTCTTACTACAAAGGATAAATATTATTTGAGGCAGAAAAACCCTAAAAATAACAAGAAAGCTGTCTTTTGTTGTGACACATGGAAACACCAAACCCACAACATTCAACAGTGAGAAGTATTGTGGCCAACCCTTTGCAAAAATCTCTACCCATATTTGCTGTACACACACATATGCATATACATACATTCTTGGAGGGGCTGTAAGAAAGGAAAAAAAGCAGAACTCAACATATTTGCTTTGGCTCTATAAGACTGACTCCAAATCTGTGTCAGATGAATTTTTCAGCTTTCATGGGAAAAGAAACAAGAGGGGAGGAAAGGGATATTATTCCTAACTTCCAGTCAACATCCAAATTAGGGGAAAGCCTCAAAGAGGAAGCAAGTCCAGGTCACTTTCTGGACCATATTCATTGGTAGCAATGGACCACCTCTCTCCTGTTTGTTTTTCTCCTTGCTCTGTCTTGCCCTGATCAGTGAGGCCAAAACCCAAACCAACAGTGGAGATTGAGAAGCTCAGAAGTCCTTGGGTGGGACACTATTGATGCCTTCACTAAACTAAGCTAGCTGGTGCTGTGGTCTTCTTTTCAAGTTGTTTTGACAACAAAAATGTAAATGTACATCATCAGGAAAAGCAAAAAAGAACTTAGAACTATAGAGCTAGAGCTAAGAGGCACACTAGAAACCATGTCACTCAAATCTCTCGTTTTACAAATGAGAAAACTGAGGCACAGGAAGATTAAATGACTTGTCCAAGATTACACTGATAGTGTGTGTGTGCGTGTGTGTGTGTGTGTGTGTTCATCCTTCATTGTCAAAGATGACCATGCCATCAGAGAAATAATGACATGACCTGTACTTGACTTTGTTTTGAGTGAGGGAGGGCTGTGCAGGTCACCAGCCTCATTTCTCCTCCAGAGCCATCTGATTCCAGTGACCAGATATCCATCAGGATGACTGGAGATGACCCAGGATGAGGCAATTGGGGTTAAATGACTTGCCCAAGGTCACATAGCTAGTGAGGGTCAAGTGTCTGAAGCAGTTAGGTGGTGCAGTTGATAGAGCACCAGTGCAGGAGTCAGGAGGACCTGAGAGTGTGTGTCTAGGGAAGGAATGAACAACATTCTCTCTCTACCGTATCTCATAAGCTACTTCTGTAACTTGGGCAAGATGGTGTGAAACTTCTAGGTACTATGGCAAATGACTGACCTTGGATTTAACAGGTTCTGGTTTAAAAGTTCATCTGACCAGAAAATCACCAGCCTGCCATGATGTTCAAGACACCAAAAAAATCATAGAAGAGTTTAGAGAGAGGAAAGACTAGTGATATGCCAGTAAACGTTTAATAACTAATTCTAAGAGGCAAAAATTTATGCAGGACATACTATTAAAGTGAATCTACATTACTGACATTCACCATCACTTTCTTAAGTCTAACCAAGCAAGAAAACAATAATTCAATCCCTAATATGTAGCATTTGCCTATTTCCAAGGGGATAGCTGATCATACTTAAAATTTAACAATCAGCTCTCTTGAACCTATGAAAGTCTGTTCAAATACACCCTGTAAAAGAACCTAAGGGATCTAGTCTAACTATTCCATTTTACAGACTGAGGACTAGAGAGGTTTAATTATCTTACCAGGTAGAAAGTAGCAGAATTGGAATATTAATCTGGATGTTCATAAAGAGTCAAGGGCCAAAATCTCTAGAAAGTGATGTTTAAAGGCTGTACCTAACAAGGGTCTTCTATTAATCAATTAACCCTTATTAGTTTCTCTGATTAGCTACCAGGAGGGCAAGATCCTGAGAGAATGGGACATAAGACAAGTCAATATTGGTAAGATGAGGAAAGATAAGAAAAGGTCTAGGACATAGGATGCAAGGGGATAGAGAATAAACTTGGCCCACATTTCAGTCTGAGGCTAGCCAGGGTCCCTGCTGTCAGCATCTTGGTGCCATAAAACTGACTTAAGAATGTAGTTCAAATGTTCTTAGATGAGGAATTCAACTCAACTAGGTCATTTTGTCCATTGATAGCCTGAATTAAACTAAAATGACCTAAAACATCTGATTCAGCATTCATCCCACTCCTTCTCAGAGCTCTTATCGTAGACCTTCATGAGTAGAAATTTCATAATAGGAGGAGGCAAGGGATAAGAGAAATATGCAAATGTCCACAACTTGCTCTGACATTAGGGGTAATAGTTTCAAGGTCCGTGTCTGACCTATTTTAAATCATCGCCTGGGTTATGTGAAATTCAAATTCAAAACTAAGAAAAATGGCAACTTCTAAACAATAATGTATTACTGTCTGCCAGCAAGGCTTTTCCTTCTTAAGCAGACAAGGCAGCTACAGGGAAGGTATCTCTGCTCTTAGCGGTGAGCCTAGTTAAAATGCTACCTTGATTCATTGAGCTAATACCCTTCCTAAGAACTAAGGCCCTAAAGATTCTGTTACATGTGCATTTGTCTGTCCATATTTCTCAAAGGGAATGTTTCTTTATGGAAATATAGAACTCAATCTGAAATGATGAACTCAACTTTCATTGTAATTATACTGAACCATGCTACCCTACTTTACCCTCCCCAAGACCTGAGGCCAAGATTTGGGGGAGGGATGGACACTTAAAGTATAAATAATAAATAATAATAAATAAATAAATAAAAAGTATTTTTATACTTTTTACATCAACAGGTGTGCTTATGGAGAAGTCAAGTAAAATTGACACATTGGAGGGAAAGAACATTCCTATTCCTCTGCCAGTTCCTCTTGACTTAAAGACTTCATTCATTAATTCATTGTCAATCAACAAGCTTTTATTAAGTGTGTACCATGTGCCAGGGATTGTGCAGGTGCTGGGCATAAATACACAAAAACATAACATTTCCCATCCTCAAGGAGCTGACATTCTGTTGTAAGGAGCCAGAATCCAAAGACTTTACCACTGTCCTCTTGCATATGAGCCCCTTTACCATTGCATGTCCTGCCTAATCGGGAGTCTTACCTAAATGGCACTACAAGTCAATTCAACAGGTACTATAAAGCCCCTATTATGGGCTGGGCCCTGGATCTTCTCCACCTTCTCACTTCTCCAGCCTCACTAAATTTCCCAGCAGCACTTTTAATTTTAAAAGAAAGCCACAAAGCAATATTGGCTTCAAAGAAAACGTTTTAAAGGAAAAGGGATAACTATGCTTCAATTTAGTTTTAATAAATCATAAAAATAATTATAGTTCTTCAAGCTCATAGAAAAAGAATATGAATACTAATTGATGTTTTGATGCCACATTGAAAGCTTTTTAAATCTATAAAAGAAAAAGGTATCTTGAGGTTAAAGCTTTATACACCCACCACCCTTCGCCCTAAAAGCAGGGGTTTGTTCCAACTGTCCTCTAATGGGGTCTCTCATAAAGAAAAATTTTTTTTAACTGAGGGCAGAACAGAAAATAGAATGAGAGGCTTCCCACCTAACAGCCACACACCTTGCAAGACAACACTTGTTTCTGATAGAATGCTCCCTCAGCCGTGTAATTTGCCATTTAAAAAACATCACTTCCATCAATTATGGCATTGTGATACATGATGTTAAGGGAAGGCTAGAATCCTAAAGAGCTATTATACAAGAGCTGAGCTAACACTGCACAAAAGAGCAAATGGGTGGTGAAAACATTCATCAGTTTCCTGACAACCGGTTCTATGTCACCCTTTTAATAATAGCTGACATTTATATAGTGTTTTGGGGTTTATAGAATGCTTCACATACATTATTTCATTTGACTCTTACAACAGCCCTATGAGGTAGGAAGTGTAAGTATTCTTATCTGTAAGTATTTTATATAGGATGCAATATTGAGAGGCAGTGTGGTTCAATGGAAAGGAAACTGAACCAATATTTAAATCCCAACTCTGTCACTTACTACATGTGTGACCATGGGCTCTATTTCTCAATAACAACAAGAATATGCATTTATTAAGTACCTACTGTTTGCCACATAGGTGACAAAGTGCATAGAGTACTAGGTCTAAAGTCAGGAAAATCTTCCTGACTTCAAATCTGGCCTCAGACACTTACTAGCTGTGTGACCCTGGGCAAGTTACTTAACCTTGCTTGCCTCATTTTCCTCATCTGTAAAGTGAGCTGGAAAAGGAATTGACAAACCACTCCAGTATCTCTGCCAAGAAAACCCCAAACGGAGTCAAAAAGAGTAAGATGTAACTGAAATGACAGCAGTTTGTCAAGTGACTGTACTAGGTACGAAGGAGACAAAGGCAAGCAGAAAGAAACAGTTTCAGCCCCTTGAGGGCTTACATTTTAATGGGGAAAGCAATATACAAAAGGGAATTGAAAAGGGGGAGGAAGGAAGATACCTTCATTGGGCATGTCAATGAAGTCCAGAGTGTCAGAGGCATATCTGGGAGAAGAATTGAAGCATGGCTAGTCTGAGCCCTTCCTCAAAAATGGGAATTCCTACCATGCCCAAAGTGCTAAATAGTAACTGTTTCTCTTTTATCCAGGAACCCACAAGGTCTTCTCCTCCCGGTCTGATTTTTCTTTTTATTAAAGGGGCCTTTCCTTAAGTAACTGAGTAAAGAAGCTTATTCATTGAATGAGTGCATCTCACTCAAAGTGAGAATGTGTTAAGGCCTTAGCCTAAAGGGGCAAGAGTCTCACACTGCATCCTGGGCCAACTCCACTTATACAGATGAATATCAGGCCACTGGACCCAAATGACTCTGGAGGAGAAAGTGAGGCTGGTGACCTGCACAGCCCTCACTCACTCAAATCAAAGTCAACTGCAAGTCATGTCATCATCTTAATGTCATGGTCTTCTTCAAGGACAAAGGATAAACTCAATAGCAACTCCTACTACTAGATCTGTATCCCAAAGAGATCATAAAAATGGAAAAAGGACTCACATGTACAAAAATATTCATAGCAGCTCTCTTTGTGGTGGTCAAGAACTAGAAATAGAGGGGATGCCTATCCATTGGGAAATGGTTGAACAAGTTGTGGTATATGAATGTAATGGAATACTATTGTGCTGTAAGAAATGATTAATAGGAAGACTTCAGAAAAACCTGGAAAGACTTTTATGAACTGATGCTGAGTGAGATGAGCAGAACCAGGACAACACTGCATACAGTTATAGCCACATTGTGTGATGACTAACTCTGAGAGAATTAGCTCTTCTCAGCAGTGCAAGGTTCTAAGACAACTCCAACTCTCATGATGGAAAATGCTGTCCACATCCAGAGAAGGAACTATGGAGTCTGAAAGCTGATTGAAGCAGACTTTGCTCTCTCTCTCTCTCTCTCTCTCTCTCTCTCTCTCTCTCTCTCTCTCTCTCTCTCTCTCTCTCTCTCTCTCTTCATTTTGCTTTCTTTTGTTTCTTCTTTCTAATGGCGCATCCCATTGGTTCTAATTCTTCTTTACAACATGACTAATGTGAAAACATGTTTAATATAAATGTATATGTAGAGCTTATATCAGATTGCTTGCTGTCTTGAGGAGGGAAGAGGGGGGAAGGAAAGGGAAACAGAGAAAATTTAAAACTCAAAAGCTTGTGGAACTGAAGGTTAAAAAGTAATTTTTTTAAGTGGAGTTCCCCAGATGGGGAGAAGGGCACCACGGGAACAGAAGAATGTTCTAGGTAAAAAGGTCTTAGAGGATGAGGAAATTTCCAGGGTGGGTAGCTTACAATTCCTGAACTATAAATTGAAGAAGTTAGACATGTTGCTCAGTCATTTCTGACTCTTCATGAGTTCATCTGAGGTTTTTCTTGGCAAAGATTCTGGAATAGTTTGCTGTTTTCTTCTCCAACTCATTTTACAGATGAGTAACAAAGGTAAACAGGATTAAATGACTTGCCCAGGGTCACACAGTTAGTGAGGGTCTGAGGCTGGCTTTGAACTCAGGAAGATGAGATTTCCTGACTTCAGGCCCAGCACTCTATCCACTGTGTGACCTAGTTAGGTTAAACTAGATGACCTCTAAATTCCCTTATAGATCTACATCTATAATCTTATGATTTGCCCAAGATTATGGCAAATAAGTGACAGATCTAAGGTTCAAACCTGTATCTTCAGACTTTAGGGACATTTCTATTGCACCCTGTCAGTCAAACAACAGTTTTGGTTCTGATCTAGCATTTACACTAAGTTTTATCTTATTCCTCTTTTTCTTTTTCTTTTTTTCTTTTTTTTTTAAAAATCATTGAGTAGTTTAAAGTTTTCAAATTCAGGTAATATTTCTTTTTCAGTTTCTCTGAGTGCATAGTTTTACAGGGAAACACACTTCTAGGAATATGATAAGGAATAGCTGGTCTCTCAGTGGTACAATTTTCAATTGACTGTACACAGACGGACACCCCCACACACACACACTTTGGACTCCAAGTCTTGAAAAAAACCATTAAATATTGTCCAAACAAAATTGAATTCCTTTCTGGGAATGTGACTTTTCCCAACATTCAATACAACAAGCTAGCTTTTAGAGTCAATGGACAGGAAAGAAATAAAACTCCACCACAAACTATCTTGACAGACAGCCCTTGTAAATACCAACTTGAACCAGCCAACTAAAGGTTCATTTACTTTAAATTCCATAGACCAACCCCACTATTGACCTTCAAACTGAACACTACTGGTTTCTTCTTGGGTTGGAGAAGATACTCGGTATTACGGGGACATACTGGCATGAAATTTGAAAGTGGAAAAGGTCCTTAGAGATCATCCAATCCAGTTCTTCATTTTGCAGATGAAGAAACTGAAGTCCACAGAGATCTCATTTTATACTTATAAATTTATAAATATAATTTATTCAATATATTCAATAATATAAATTCAATTTATAATTGAAGCAAGTTTCCCTCATCCTCCTCTTATTCTATTAGTCTGGGAAAAAGAACCAGCCCTAGAAAAGGAACATACAGGCACTCAATTAAACACAGAATGGTTTGTAATGGTCTGGTGATAATTACATTGCAAGATTACAAAACTGCTCCTGAAGCTCCTTTAATTTCCACAATTTTTTCTGCTAATGAACCTGGTGGATCAGCCCAGATTACCTTGACCTGACAAAAGGAAAAAAATCTCACAAAGAAATAAATATTTTGCTCGTATAGTTAATTTACTCTAATATAAAAGTCTCTGGGGGGGAGGAGTCAAGATGGCGGAGTAGAAAGACTCACATATACTAGCTCCGAACCCACAGCCCACAAATTTTCTGTAAAAAGAACTCCCCACAAATTCTGGAGCAGTGCAAGCCACACAGAAACACAGTAGAAGAGATTTCCATTGCAGAGAGCCCTGAAAAACCATCGCCAAAGGTCCATGGCACACCAGAGAGCAGAGCCCACCCCTGCGCTGCCCTGGCCACCTGCCTTGAGAGGATCAAATCTGAGCAGTCTTCAGAGACGGAATCTCCGGCAGCCGTGAAGGTCCCTCCACCCAGAGGCGCTACAGGTCAGTGAGAGAGACTTCTGGGCTGGCCAAGAGGGGAGCGGGGTGTCTCCGTGACTCAGCCCCCTCAGGAGGCAGCGGCAGAGGGAGCAGCAGAGGCAGCGGTGGCCAGGTGCTTCTGGAGCAGAGAGGAGCTCTGCTCCATTACTTAAGGTCTCCGCATAAACCCCCTGAGGGAACTGAGCCTGGGAGGCAGCCCTGCCCCCACCCCAGCACCAGAACTCAAGCTCACATTGAAAAGCAGCCATGCCCACCACAGAAAGCCCTGAGACTGGGGAGCAGCATTTGATTCTCAGATCCCAAGCACTAGCTGGGCAGATCTAGGTGGAAGTGGAGAGGAATCTCAGAAGTCAAGTAACTGGCTGGGAAAATGCCCAGAAAAGGGAAGAAAAATAAGACCATAGAAAGCTACTTTCTTGGGGAACAGATGATGTTTCCTCCTTTCATTTCCAATGGGGAGGAACAATGCTTGCCATCAGGGAAAGATGTGGAGGTCGGGGCCTCTGTATCCCAGACATCCCAGGTGGATGTCCAGTGGGCTCAGGCCATGGAAGAGCTCAAAAAGGATTTTGAAAATCAAGTTAGACAGGTGGAGGAAAAACTGGGAAGAGAAATGAGAGAGATGCAAGAAAAGCATGAAAAATGGGTCAATATCTTGGTAAAGGAGACCCAAAAAAATACTGAAGAAAATAACACCTTGAAAAATAGGCTCACTCAATTGGCAAAAGAGGTTCAAAAAGCCAATGAGGAGAAGAATGCTTTCAAAAGCAGAATTAGCCAAATGGAAAAAGAGGTTCAAAAGCTCACTGAAGAAAATAGTTCTCTCAAAATGAGAATGGAACAGATGGAGGCTAATGACTTTACGAGAAACCAAGAAATCACCAAACAAAACCAAAAAAATGAAAAAATGGAAGAGAATGTGAAATATCTCATGGGAAAAACAACTGACCTGGAAAATACATCCAGGAGAGACAATTTAAAAATGATGGGACTACTGAAAGCCATGATCAAAAAAAGAGCCTAGACATCATCTTTCAGGAAATTATCAAGGAAAACTGCCCTGATATTCTAGAACCAGAGGGCAAAATAAAAATTCAAGGAATCTGCCAATTACCACCTGAAAGAGATCCAAAAAGAGAAACTCCTAGGAATATTGTGGCCAAATTCCAGAATTTCCAGGTCAAGGAGAAAATATTGCAAGCAGCTAGAAAGAAACAATTCCAGTATTGTGGAAATACAATCAGGATAACACAAGATCTAGCAGCTTCTACATTACGGGATCGAAGGGCGTGGAATAGGATATTCCAGAAGTCAAAGGAACTAGGACTCAAACCAAGAATCACCTACCCAGCAAAACTGAGTATAATACTTCAGGGGAAAATATGGTCTTTCAGTGAAATACAGGACTTTCAAGTGTTCTTGATGAAAAGACCAGAGCTGAAAAGAAAATTTGACTTTCAAACACAAGAATGAGAAGAAGCATGAAAAAGTAAACAGCAAAGAGATGTCATAAGGGACTTACCAAAGGTGAACTGTCTACATTCCTACATGAAAAGACAGTATTTGTAACTCTTAAAACTTTTCAGTATCTGGGTAGTTGGTGGAACCACACACACACACATACACACACACACATATGCACACACACGTACATGCATGCATGCACACACACATACACACATGCACGCACATACAGAGACAAAAAGCCCAGAGTGAATTGAATAGGATGGGACCATATCTTAAAAGAAATTAAGGTAAATTATGAGAGAGAAATGTAGTGGGAGGAAAGGGGGTGAAATGGAATGGGGTAAATTATCTCTCATTCAAGAGGCAAGCAGGAGACTTTTTAGTGGAGGGAAAAAGAGGAGAGCTGAGAAAAAAACATGAAGTTTACCCTCATCACATTCGACTAAAGGAAGGAATAAAATGCACACTTATTTTGGTATGAAAATCTATCTTACAGTACAGGAAAGTGGGGGAGAAGGAGATAAGCAGGGTGGGGGGGATGATGGAAGGGAGGGCAATGAGAGGAGGGAGCAATTTGAAGTCAACACTCAGGGAGGGACAGGATCAAAAGAGAGAATAGAAACAATGGGGGGCAGGATAGGATGGAGGGAAATAGAGTTAGTCTTACACAACATGACTATTATGGAAGTCATTTCCAAAACTACACAGATATGGCCTATATTGAATTGTCTGCCTTCCCAAAGGGAATGGGTGGGGAGGGAGGGATGGGGAGAATTTGGAACTCAAAGTTTTAGGACCAACTGTTTAGTATTGTTCTTGCTACTAGGAAATAAGAAATACAGTTAATGGGGAATAGAAAGTCATCTGGCCCTACAGGACAAAGGAGAAGATGGGGACAAGAGAAGGGAGGGATGATAAAAGAGAGGGCAGATTGGTGATAGGGAAAATTAGAATGCTTGGTGTATTGGGGTGAGGGGAGGGGATAAATGGGGAGAAAGTTTGGAACCCAAAATTTTGTGACAATGAATGTAAAAAGTTAAATAAATAAACTTATATTTTAAAAAAAAAGTCTGTCATGACTTGCTTGCTAACTGGAAATTCCTACATATTAAAACTATATGACATTTACAGTTTTAGAACCCAGAGATACATTGACAGGCCTGGCTTTTTCACCAAAATGGAGAACACAATATGATCTCCAAAGCCACATCTGCAGCTATGAACTCTGCCTGCAAGAAAATCTCAGGAGAATTTGCATTAGGAGTTTAGTTATTCCTGTCTATGAAACTATGATTCCTATAATTCAGATGTGGCTGGTCTGGTGGGTGGCCTCTTGCAAAGGGAGAAAAAGGGGAAGTATAAACCTCATTTTCTTTATTCAACAAATACTTACCATGCCCCTATCATGCTGCTGATCCTATTCCGAGCACTGAGAGGGTTATCCAAAAAACTAAAGCCGAAATCCCTCTTCTTGAGAGGATCATTCACAGTCAGGTTAGAGCACACTGCCTTTACTAGGTATATCTATTGACGGCACATCAGTGCCATGTTGCATAAAGGATTACATAATTATATCATATAGAAATTTCATAAATGCAGAGGTGTAAGGGATGACTGAATTTGGTTTCCACAGAAATTATATGAAACACCATTTGAAGTCATAATGATGGCTAATGTAAAAGACAAAAAATTGCGTGTAGAGGAAGGCAGTGTGGGAGCAGCCTGCTAATCAGCTTATCTAAAAGTGACTCCTCTGTTTTGGTCTGAGAAGGCCTTTTGTTCTGAGAAGGTGGTTCACCAAGGATGAGGTCCATTAAAACCCAGAAGCAGTCTTAGATAATGGAACTTCTTCTTATGGAACTCTGGGCTGAATCTTTCACTCTTGGCTTTTGTCAATTCTTTTAGCAATTGAGAAAATTCCTTTCTCATGCTACGGATGATGCAGATAAACTGGAAGAAGACTAAAAACATTTATTAAATAAAGTAGAAAGAAAATGAAGATGAAGGGGTAGGGATTGAAATGTGGAAAAGAGAAATGTAAGCTGGGGTGAAGACCCATGTGGGGATAGGATTTAGGTGCCTTCCTGAACCTGACCTGACCAATAGGATGCAGGGCAGGAAATTTGAATCAGGATGAGATATAAAAGGGCTTTTGTAATTGTCTTAAAGTGTGTCTGTGCCTAACAAGGGACCCTTTTTCACAACTGGTTAAAGGCCAGTTCACCCATCTGAAATGGTATGAAATAAAAATCTTTTTTTCTAAATTCACTCGTGGCCAGATGGAATTCTTGGTAAGACAATTATTTCTCAATGAGGTGACAATCACATGCACAAAGAGTGAAAAATAAAGTTTCAATTGGTGCTATGAGGTTCTGTTCTGATAAGCATTATAAAATTAATCATTTGGTTAGGGTAATTTTCACCAGCAATCCACTCCATCCCATACCTCTTCCAAAAGAGCTCTGGGGGCTATAAAAGCAATTAAAAATAATAACATCAGCAACTAAAAGAATGCCAACTAAAACTAGAAGCAAATACTTAGGTGTCCCCAGGGGTCTGTCATTGACCCTGTGCTACTCACCATTTGTATCAATGACTAGAATGAAGGCATGCTTGAGAAAAATGCAGACAACACAAAACTGGGAAAGATAAGCAGCATGTTAGATGACACAATCAGGATCCAAAAAAGGTTTCAGCCATCTAGAATTTTATTGATACATAAAACCATGTGAAATTTAATAAGGATAAATGTAAAGTTCTATATTTTGGTTCAAAAAATCAACTTCACAAGTATACATAGTAGAAGCATGGCTAGGGGCAGCTAGGAGATGCAGTGGACAGAGTGCAAGGACTGGCTAGAGTCAAAAAGACCTGAGTTCAAATATAGCCTCAGACATTTACTAGCTGTGTAACCCCAGACAAGTCTCTTAAACGTCTCAGTTTTCTCAACTGCAAAATGAGTTAGAAGAAGGAAATGGAAAACCAATCCAGTATCTTTTCCAAGAAAATTCGAGAAAACTCATAACAAGAGTTTGCACCAAAAAAAAAAAAGCTATTGGGGGGGTGGGGGTTGGGATGGGTAATGAATCTAAAGTTCAATATGAGTCAACAATATGGCAAGGCAGGAGAGGAAATCAATATAGACCTAGATGGCATTAAGAGGAATACAGTGTGAATCTAGGTTTTCATTTCATTGCTTTTTACCCATTTAAGAACACATCTGGAGTACTATGTTGCTGTATACTGTATGTATATGTATATGTATAACCAGAAGGACCTGCAGGAATACATTTGAAAGAGGACAACTAACACAGTGAAAGGGTCAAAGGCCTTCACATGTGATGGAATCAGGCAGATTTACCTCAGTAAGGAGAAGATAATAGTTGCCACATGAAACAAGAATGGATTGACTCTGCTTGGCCGTAGAGGGCAGACCTAGGAACAATGTAACTAGCAGAGAAGATTTAGACCTTATGTAAGGAAAACCTCTCCAGTATAGAGTCACCCTGGCATGAAATAGCTTGGCTTAAGATGGAGGGAGATCCTATCCACTAAATACCTTTACACAAAGTCCAGATGACCATTTGTCCATGTTGTGAAGCGGAAAAAGTGTGGGATTGAGTAGAGGACTTTTGAGAACCTCTCCTTCCGCTCTGAGATTCTGTGACTCGGAGACTTTAGGTTAAGAGAGACCTTAGGAAGTGGTATAGTCACCAATCTTTTTCAAAAGCACTAAGTAAAGGGGCAGCTAGATGGTGCAGCAAATAGAGCACCAGCCCTGGAGTCAGGAGGACCTGAGTTAAGTCCTGCTTCAGACACTTATTAGCTGTGAGAACCTGGGCAAGTTACTTAACTAACCCTGATAGCCTCACAGGAAAAGAAAAAAGCACTAAGTATATAGAATCCTCTGCTATTAGAGCAACGTCGACACCTTACCAATAATCCTGTCCAAGCCCTTGATGTTACAGAAGAAAGAAACTGAGATCCAATGAGTTTAAGTGAGTTGACAAAGATTGCAGGGCTAGTCAAAAGATGGAGCTGGGATTAAAAACTAAGCATCCTATATCCCAGTATTCCTTGTAGCACACCACATCTGCATATTTTCATAGATGACACAGATCCCAGAGGCTTAGCCACCATTAAACAACACAGTCATGGAGCTAGACGAATACCCACTTACGTGCCCCAGGTATATAAGTAATGTATGTTGGAAAGCTTGTACTTTGGGATCCTTACTGAGCTAGATATTTTTATTTATTATTATTATATTATTGTGCTTTCAAATGAATGCCCCATGGGCTCTTCCTCTTCCTCTTTTCCCTGACAATATCAGATGTCATTTTACAGCTCTCTAAATCAGAGGGAGCATTCCTTCCCATGCCTCCTCTTCTTGAACCAGAGGACTTTGGACTCTGCCATATTTGTGACCTTGGGCAAGTCACAACCTCTCTGAACCTCAGTTTCCTCACCTCCAAAATGTGGGACATAGGACTAGATCCTCCAAGGTCCTTCTAGCTCTAAAACCTATGATCCTGTTAAAATACCTTTACTAGTACTTGTGTGTTGTTTCCAGATAGCTGGAGGACCTATTCCTCCTCCCCCACCCCCACTCTGCATCTAATCCTACCTTTGAGGCTCCTTAGGGCCATTTTCATTGGCATGAAGGAGTGCTTCCAAACGGGAAGCTTTTACCACTTATCGACCTAGTCGAGCCCTCAAGATAGTTACCCTGGGCATCCTTTTACCCTAAGGACAAGGCTGGCAAGTAACCGAGAATGTGAAATGGTAGCACTTGAAAAAGGATTTTCACGGTTCAAAGCAACTCACTTTGCTCATTTAGAAAAACTTCTATTAAACTGACAATTAGCAACCTCCTATTCCCATAAGAAGCTATTTAGTGGTGGTTCCTGAAGAGACCTTCACAACAATAGATCAGAACTCTCTTTTTGTGTCCAGATTATACAGCAAATATCATAATTATGACATGACAATTCCATTAAAACATTTTCCTTTTGATTTATGTTTCTCTCTCTCTTCATACATATATTACCCACGTAAATATTCCACCTCAGCTCATCCTTCTGTAATCCCTCAGACTAAATACCTTGCACTTTTGACACAATGTGAGTTTATTGTTAACTGTCACACTCTTTCCTTATCGCAGTCCAAATGAAGGCACAAAAGCAAAGCAGACCATTTCTAAGAATAAGAAGAAGGGCCTGCCAAGTCTCATCTTTGATACTGCTTGTGTCACCCTGGAAAAAAATCAGGTAACCTCACAGTGCCCCAGGAGACTCTGAAAAAGAATAGGTGACATTCTAGCTTGGCAGAGAGTGCTTCCTCTTGGAGTTACCTACACAAATGGAATTACAAATCCAGACTCCCACCCCCACCTCACACCACCCACCAAAATTCCAAGGATATTTTTTTTACTTTTATCAAGTAGAAGTAACTGATATTTGTACAGTGTTCTTAGATTTACAAAATTGTTTCTCATATGCATTTTACCTGATCCCCACAACTCTCTAAATAATACCAACATTATTATCCTCATTTTACAGATCAAAGAAGTTAGATGACTTGACCAAGGTCACACAGCTAGCCAATTCAGAGACAGGAATCAAACCTGGATTTCTCCTAGCTCCCAGTTACTACTCTTTCCACTACGATATCTGTCCACACTTTTTTTTTTAAATGTAGTGAAAAGAGCACCAGTCTGGGAATCAGGGGCCTGGATTCTGATCCCAGATCTGTCACTTACTATCTGTACTGTTGCTTGAATAGTTTTTTCAGTCATGTCCATCCCTTTATGACTCCATTTGGGGATTTTCTTAACAAGAATACTGGAGTGGTTTAACCCAAGGTTTAACCTAACCCAAGACTGTTTACGTGAAAACCGAGCTTACACCCCAACAAAATATCAGTGTGAAGAATTCGCGCTGTGAAAACCCAGTGTGAAAAGCAATACATATCAGCAGCTTTTTCAAAACTTAGTCAATAAACATTTACTAAGCACCTACTATTCCCTAAGCACTGTGACACGTACTGATACAAATACCAAAAAATGAAAGATAATCTTGGCCTCAAGTAGCTTATGTTCTTCCAGAGAAGACACCACACAAAAGAAAACTGAAAAGGGGCAGGGCAGGTTCCCAGTAAGAGAACACGGTAGAGAAACCAAAGAAGGTGCGAACAAAGCATCTTGGACATCCATCTTTAGCAAGGGCAATGTCTCTATAAGGCCGACGCCTCAAAGAGATCAAAGGAAGAGAAAAAGAACCCATATGGACGTAAAATATAAATATAAACATGAAAATGTTTATAGCCACACCATTTTCTGCTGTCAAAGAACCAGAAACTAAGGAAATGCCTACCAATTGGGGAATCGCCGAATAAATTATGGCGTATAAATATAATGGATTATTATTGTGTCACCATTAGAAATTCCAAAAGGGAGAGTATCTGAGAAACCTCAAAAAACTTACATGAATTGAGGCAGTGAAGTGATCACAACCAGGAGAACAATTTATGCAATGACAACATTAGAAACACAAGGAATTTTTGAAAAACTTAAAATTTCGAAACTAGTTTGAATATAGCTTGAAATAACAAGACTCTCATGAGTTTGTAACCCATTTCTCAAAAAGAAAAACTGTTGTTCACAGTTATAAAAAATATAATTAATCTACCCATAGAATGAGAAGGTGAATAGTTTTAAACCCTCTAAATTTTGGTCCTTTATCAATCAGTCTAGAAGCATTATTAAGTGTATACTACATGCCATGCACTGTACTCTCATGGGTATAAATAAAGATAAGATGTCTGCTTTCAAGTAAAATTAGAAAAAAGGAAAACTTAAAACTTTGATAGACATAATAATTACCAACCATGACTCTAGAAGTCTGATGATGAAACATGCTACTTCTCTCCAGCCAGAGAGGCGATGGACTCACGCTGTAGAACGACATATTTTTGGACATAGCCAATGCTGAAATGTGTTTTTTTTTTTTTAATTATGCATATTTGTTACAAGGGTTTCTTTTTCTTTTTTCTTTTTCCAGTGGAGGAGGAGGGGGAAGAGAGCAAATGGGAGGGAGATAAAATAAGTGTTTTTAATTGAAAAAAAATATATTTTAAAGAAAGTTACCTGGAACACAGAGATAAAGTGACTTTCCCAGAGTCATGCATTTAGTGTGCACCAGGTCATTTTAACTTCAAGGTTAGCCTCCAGTTGAACATCTATCCACTACACTGAGCTTCTTAAACTTTTTCCATTCCTTCAGCACTTCTTAAACTGTGGGTCCGTACCCTATATGTGGGTGTCAACCACCATACTGCCTCTTATACCTTACACAAATAAGAATTTTAGCTTCTCTCAGAATGTATTTGCACCATTTTCCTTTTCCTTATCCCCACCTGGACATGGACTTTTGTTCGCTATAAATGCACCTCTGCACCCTGCAGTGTACCAGACCTATCTCAAAAAAGTACTCAGACTTTTTATCCCATGACCCAAGCAACAGTTCATTGTCTCAGCCTTCTTCTTCTAATAGTTAAGGTCGCATTTCACTTCCTTCTTGTAACAGTTGATCCCAAAGATTCAAAAGGAAAAGATGAGAGTGGGGGAGAGAAAGGAGGCAGCTCTGGCCCAGTAGAATAGAACCAATGAATCAGAATTGCAACATTTGAGAGCCGCCAGGAACCGCAATGACAAGTAATCTACTCATACTTGAAAGTAATCTCCATAACATACCTAATGAGTGGAATTACTGCCAATCAGAGGCAGCTGTTCAGGGGGTATCAATTATAGTCTCTATGACCTAGTCAATTCCTACCCTTGAGAGCCCCAATCCCCAGAATAAGACATAAGGGGAAAATAACTATGCCTCAACACCTGTACTCATGTGACAGAACAAAAAATTAGCATATGGACCATCATAGAATTCTAGATTTAGAGTTTAAAGAGATCTTGGGGACAATCAACTCTACTCATTGTACAGATGAGGAAACTGAGGCCCAGAAAGGTTCATTGATTTGCCTGGGATCACACAGCTACAAGTAGCAGTAGGAACTTGAACTTAAGTCTAGGAAAATTTGTATAGAGTGCAATTAATCCTTTTTGACATTTAAAATTGCTTCAGGCACAAGGAAGAAGAGATGCCAGGACAAGACACAGTAGATCTGAAAAGATACAGAGGCATATAAATCAATGCAAACAAGAGCCAAGAATGGCTTCCAAAAGGAAGTCAATGAACTGGAACGCTGAGGTTGGCATCTTGTATTAAATAGCCCAGTGAAATTCCCAGAACTTATAAAACAAAAACAATCACAGAAGAAAAAAAAAATCACATTCAGAAATATCATCTTATTTCCATATGACTTGGGCTTTAGAAGACTAAAGAATACGACCACTTCAAAGGAACTGAACTTTAATTTCATTTGACTATACCTGTATACACAAGTTCTGTTTAATTTTAAAGGGAAAAAATAGCACCCCTTCCTGAGAAAATGGGCAGGAGAGAGGAGGGAGGAGGTTTGCCCTTTAAGGAGCTAACTAATTAAAGAGATCAATTCAGAATTAGTGTTTTAACTTTGAATTTAACTCACAGCTGAAGACATTTCTCTGAGACTATGCAGTTACTATAAAACTGGCCCAAATTGAAAAAGGTCGCTGAGATAAACTGAGACTAACCAGCTACAATCCTTTCAGGGAGAGGGAAAATGACTGGGTCTTACCATTTATATTATCACTACAAGCTACGGATCAGAAGTCACATCCTCCAAACTTCTGGGCACGGCCACCCAAAGAACAAATTCACTTTAAGAAGCCGCTGATCTTTGCCATTCATCTTGCATGTGAACCCTTCTATATGTGCTGTCTCACCCAATTAGCGTGTGAGTGCCTTGAAAGCAGAAAAATGTCTCATTTTGTCTATTTTTATTCCTAGAAATTAAGACAGAGTTTGACATATAGTAAACTCTTAATCAATGACATGTCATCCAGTTTACAAACTAAATCTACAGATAGGAGTTGAGAGGACAATAAGCAAATTGAAAAAAGTCTAAGGGTAGAGCAATCATGAAGAGTTCCTAAAATAAGAGAGATTTGAAGGTCCTGTGAAACATGAATGGACAGAAAATAAAGAGGAAAGGCACTTAAGTTGAAGTAGTAGGATATGCCCAAACAGAAGTAGAATCAAATAAGTTATTTGTAATGCAGGTCCATTATATTGGCCTGGCTGGAGTCATGGAGTAATGAGATATGAAGTTGCCTAGACAGGAAGCAAATAGGAGAAAATCAATTACTCGAGAACCTGGAATGCTGGGCACAGATTGTATGTGATTGGGATAGTCAACAGGGAGTCTCTGTGGATTCTTGAGAAAAAAGTTGAGATGGTAAAATATTTAAAAGAAATTATAACATCTGTGTGTGGTATAGATTGGGGGAAATAAAATAAGAAACAGAAAAAAAAAAAACCAAGATTCAGTTGCACTAATTCAGGTAGGAAATAATTGACTGGTAGGGTGACTGTGAGAACAGAAAAGATGGGGAAAGATCTGACCTGGTAAGCTTGGCAATGTTTATCATTTATGATTTTATATGTTTATTATTTATGATGAAAGAGAGTACTGTACTGAGTATTAAGGAAGATACATTTTGGATAAGATGTGGCCCCTACCCTCAGGTAGAAACACAAATAATTAGAATATGCAATGTTACAGCACAGCATTAGAGAGTTACAAAATACTGTGTTCTATGAAATCCAAGGGAAAATGTAGTTAATAAATGCTGGGATAATCCATTTGTGGAGGAAGTAGCATTAAAATTGGGTTTTAAAGAATGGGTAAGAATTCAGCAGAGGAAGAAGTAAGAGAAAACTGATATGAACAAAGCTATGGAAGTGAGAAAGCAAAAGGCATGGTTGGAGGGTATAGGCTGGTCCAACTTAAGTATAGAGCTCATGGAGGGGATAAATAGAAAATAAGATACAGGGGATAGAATGCCAGGCCTGCAGTCAGAAGATTTATCTTCCTGAGTTCAAATCTGGCCTCAGACACTTGATGACTGTGTGACAAGTCATTTCACCCAATTTGCCTCAGTTTCTTCATCTGTAAAATGAACTGGAGAAGAAAATAGCAAACCATTCCACTATCCCTGCCAAGAAAACCCCCAATGAAGTCACAAAGAATTGGACATGACTAAATGGTTCACCAACAACAGTAACCAAAAGATTAGAAAGATAGAATACTGCCAGACTATAGATGCCTTTGAATGCAAAGCAAGGAGTTTAAAGTTTCAACTTTAAGCTTTGTTCTTTTGCTCAATAATGAATCAAAAACCATTGAGGTACTGTACTGGTTACTGGAAAAGTGACACTATACTTACAAGGAGTTTACCTTCTATCAAGGCAAATAATACACACCTATTTAGTTATGCATTTTTAGCAAATATAACAAACATGTAGGAATATGTAGTGGCCTACTATCCCAGAACTAAGCTCCTATATCCCTCCCCTTAAAGAGTTCTTCCAGAGTTCTGCTTTCTTCCTTTTTTCGAAGAAGGTTGGTGTTGTTTCTAAGTAGGCATCGATGGGTAGATGGTAGGTAAAAAAAAAATTCTCTGTACACACTGAGATGAATTTATCAAACAGTTGTTAACAAACATTTTCAGTGTTTCTGTTCATAAGCTCCTACCTTTCTTTTGTTTTATTGCCTTTAATATAAATTTATTTATTTAACTTTTTACATTCATTGTCACAAAATTTGGGGTTCCAAATTTTCTCCCCATTTCTCCCCTCCCCCCACCCCAATACACCAAGCATTCTAATTTCCCCTATCACCAATCTGCCTTCTCTTCTATCATCCCTCCCTTCTCTTGTCCCCATCTTCTCTTTTGTCCTGTAGGGCCAGATGACTTTCTATTCCCCATTACCTGCATTTCTTATTTCCTAGTAGCAACAACAATACTCAACAGTTGGTCCTAAAACTTTGAGTTCCAAATTCTCCCCATCCCTCCCTCCCCATCCATTTCCTTTGGGAAGGCAGACAATTCAATATAGGCCATATCTGGGTAGTTTTGCAAATGACTTCCGTAATAGTCATGTTGTGTAAGACTAACTCTATTTCCCTCCATCCTATCCTGCACCCCATTGTTTCTATTCTCTCTTTTGATCCTGTCCCTCCCCAGGAGTGTTGACTTCAAATTGCTCCCTCCTCCCATTGCCCTCCCTTCCATCATCCCCCCCACCCTGCTTATCTCCTTCTTCCCCACTTTCCTGTATTGTAAGATAGGTTTTCATACCAAAATGAGTGTGCATTTTATTCCTTCCTTTAGTCCACCTGACCTGGAGCAGAGCCCAGCCCTGAGTTGGCCACACAGCACCAAGAGGAGCAGATCCGAGCAGGCTTCAGGGAAGGAACCTCCGCTGGCCGTGAGAGGTTCCTCCACCCACAGGCACTACAGGTCAGTGAGAGAGACTTCTGGGCTGGCTGAGAGGGGAACGGGGTGTCTCCATAACTCAGGCCCCCTCGGGAGGCAGCAGCAGGGGCAGTGGTGGCCAGAGGCTCCCGGAGCGGGCAGGACCTCAGATCCATTACTGAAGATCTCCAAATAAACCCCCTGAGGGAACTGAGCCTGGGAGGTGGCCCTGCCCCCACCTGAGCAGCAGTACTTAATCTCTCACTGAATAGCAGCCACTCCCCCTGCTGAAAGCTCTGAGGCTGGGGAGCAGCATTTGAATCTCAGACCCCAAGCACTAGCTGGGCAGATCTAGGCTGGGAGTGGAGAGGAATCTCAGAAGTCAAGTAACTGGCTGGGAAAATGCCCAGAAAAGGGAAGAAAAATAAGACTATAGAAGGTTACTTTCTTGGTGAACAGATGTTTCCTCCTTTCCTTTCTGATGAGGAAAAACAAGGCTTACCATCAGGGAAAGACATAGAAGTCAAGGCCTCTGTATCCTGAACATCTGAAACAGATATCCAATGGGTTCAGGCCATGGAAGAGCTCAAAAAGAATTTTGAAAATCAAGTTAGACAGGTGGAGGAAAAACTGGGAAGAGAAATGAGAGAGATGCAAGAAAAGCATGAAAAAAGGGTCAATACCTTGCTAAAAAATGCTGAAGAAAATAACACCTTGAAAAATAGGCTAACTCAATTGGCAAAAGAGGTTCAAAAAGCCAATGAGGAGAAGAATGCTTTCAAAAGCAGAATTAGTCAAATGGAAAAAGTTCAAAAGCTCACTGAAGAAAATAGTTCTCTCAAAATTAGAATGGAACAGATGGAAGCTAATGACTTTCTCAGAAATCAAGAAATCACAAAACAAAACCAAAAGAATGAAAAGATGGAAGAGAAGGTGAAATATCTCATTGGAAAAACAACTGACCTGGAAAATAGATTCAGGAGAGACAATTTAAAAATGATGGGACTACCTGAAAGCCATGATCAAAAATAAAAGCCTAGACATCATCTTTCATGAAATTATCAAGGAAAACTGCCCTGATATTCTAGAACCAGAGGGCAAAAGAAGTATTCAAGGAATCCGCCAATTACCACCTGAAAGAGATCCAAAAAGAGAAACTCCTAGGAACATTGTGGCCAAATTCCAGAACTCCCAGCTCAAGGAGAAAATATTGCAAGCAGCTAGAAAGACACAATTCCAGTATTGTGGGAAATACAATCAGGATAACACAAGATCTAGCAGCTTCTACATTAAGGGATCGAAGGGTGTGGAATAGGATATTCCAGAAGTCAAAAGAACTAAGACTCAAACCAAGAATCACCTACCCAGCAAAACTGAGTATAATACTTCAGGGGAAAATATGGTCTCTCAATGAAATAGAGGACTTTCAAGCATTCTTGATGAAAAGACCAGAGCTGAAAAGAAAATTTGACTTTCAAACACAAGAATGAGAAGAAGCATGAAAAAGTAAACAGCAAAGAGATGTCATAAGGGACTTACCAAAGGTGAACTGTTTACATTCCTACATGGAAAGACAATATTTGTAACTCTTAAAACTTTTAGTATCTGGGTAGTTGGTGGGACTACACACACACATACACACACACGCACACACACATGTACACATGTGTACGCAGATGCACACACATACACACATGCACGCACACACAGAGACAGAGAGCACAGAGTGAATTGAATAGGATGGGATCATATCTTTAAAAAATTAAGGTAAATGGATAAGAGAAATGTATTGGGAGGAGGGAGGGTGAAATGGAATGGGGTAAATTATCTCTCATTCAAGAGGCAAGCAGGAGACTTTTTAGTGGAGGGAAAAAGAGGAGAGCTGAGAAAAAAACATGAAGTTTACCCTCATCACATTCGACTAAAGGAAGGAATAAAATGCACACTTATTTTGGTATGAAAACCTATCTTACAATACAAGAAAGTGGGGGAGAAGGAGATAAGCAGGGTGGGGGGGATGATGGAAGGGAGGGCAATGGAAGGAGGGAGCACTTTGAAGTCAACACTCCTGGGGAGGGACAGGATCAAAAGAGAGAATAGAATTAATGGGGGGCAGGATAGGATGGAGGGAAATATAGTTAGTCTTACACAACATGACTATTACGTAAGTCATTTGCAAAACTACACAGATATGGCCTATATTGAATTGTCTGCCTTCCCAAAGGGAATGGGTGGGGAGGGAGGGATGGGGAGAATTTGGAACTCAAAGTTTTAGGACCAACTGTTGAGTATTGTTGTTGCTACTAGGAAATAAGAAATGCAGGTAATGGGGAATAGAAAGTCATCTGGCCCTACAGGACAAAAGAGAAGATGGGGACAAGAGAAGGGAGGGAGGATAGAAGAGAGGGCAGATTGGTGATAGGGAAAATTAGAATGCTCAGTGTATTGGGGTGAGGGGAGGGGACAAATGGGGAGAAAATTTGGAACCCAAAATTTTGTGAAAATGAATGTAAAAAGTTAAATAAATAAATTTATATTTAAAATCCTTCTTGAGCTCTTCCAAGAAAGCTTTTTGGACTTGAGACAAGTTCATGTTCCCCTTTGAGGTTTCAGATGTGGGTATAGTGTCAATGTTACCCTTTTCTGAATTCATATTTTTATCTTCCCTGTTCCTATAGTAAAAACCTATGGTCTTTGCTTTTCTAATTTGCTTTTTGCCAATTGTGATTGCCATTTTTCCTGGGTTTTAAAGTGGATCTCTGCTTCGGTGGTACAGAAGGCTCTGTCCCAAGTTTCTTGTACTGGGGGATGAAGCTAGCAGATATGAGATTTGAGGGAGGTCTGGCTACTGGAGGTCTTCTCCTGCCTTAGGGCTGTGCTAGAGCAGAGGTAGGTTCAGCCACTGGTACTAGCCTGTTGACCCTGGTGTCTACCAATTCCCCAAGTTGTTCAAAGGCATACCTGGGGTCCTGGTGTTTGTGCTTGCTGGCTTCACCGCCCTGGGGCTCAGGATCTCCAATTGGTCAGCTGAGGTGGGGCTTGATTTTGGCTTGCTAGGTCGCCACCAGTCCTGTACTGGTTCTCTTTAGCCAAAGCAAGAGGTTAATTCCCCTAGCCTTCGTAGATAAAAGACTGTCATGCCCTTTCAACTGGCTCCACTATTCCAGGACTTTTCCTTGGGTGATATTCTCTGGGTTTTTCAAGGTCAACAAGGGGAGTAGAGAGCACTCACAGTTTACTCCACCATCTTGGCTCCCAGAAGTTTAAATAGGTGATTTTCACCCCTTAGAGGTTTCTCAGTGAATTACTGGGAGTGCTTTCATTCCACCATCTTGCCTCCACCTCCTTCACTCCTATATAGATACTGTTGAATGAAGTTGAAATTGTGTGACTAGGCTACACTAAAAATTAAATGTTATATAATCTCAACTGGGCACTCTCCGCAGGAAGGTAATCCTTTTACACCTTCCTAATTGACTTTTTATCCCTCTCACCACAGAGGCTTTTTCCAAACTTTCCTATACCTCCTCAAGGCTCCCACAGTTTCCTTCTCCCCTCAGTACTTTCATCTAAAAACCTCACCATATAATTCACTGAAAAAATTTAAGCTATTCACTGAGACCACTCTTTTCTCCTCTCTTCCTCACTTCACGTCACTCAGATGGTCTTCTGTTTTGCTTCCTCCTTCACTCCTGTCTCACATGAAGAGATGGCCCTTTTCCTTGCCAAGCCTAACCTGGCTACAAGCATTTCCCTCAGTAATCTCATTTCCTCTTATCTTCTCCAAATGATTGCTTCCTCCATTATTCCAACTTTCTCATTTATCTTCCATCTCCACCTGGCTACTGACTGCTTCCCTACTACTTATCAATATGCCCTTGTCTCTCCTATCTTCAAAAAACCTTTATTTGATCCATCCTTTGCAATGAGTTATTATCCCATGTTTCTCCTCTCTTTTTTGGCTAATCTCCTTGAGAAGTCTGTCTACAAGAGTTGTCTTTACTTCCTTCCCTCTCAATCTCTTCTTAATTTTCCACATTCCAACTTCCAACCTCCTCAATAAACTGAAATTGCTCTTTCCAAAGTTAAGAATGATCTCTTAATTGCCAGACCTAATGGCATTTTCTCAATCTTCATTTTTCCATACTTCTCAGAAGTCTTTGACACTATTGATTACCCTCTCCTTTTTGATACCTTCCTCTCTAGCTTTCTGACACATTATTCTATTCTGGTTCTCTTCTTGCCTTTCTGGGCACTGCTCATTCTCCTTTTCTGGATCTTCTTTTAGCAGACACTAACAATAAGTATTCTCTAGGGCTAGGTCTTGGACCCTCTTGTCTCCTCCTTACTCTATTTTACTCAGTGTTCTCACTGCTGTGTGTGTGGGGCAGGGGTGGGTGTACGTATGTAAAAATTCACTCAATTCCCACAACAACCCTATGAGGTAGATGATATTATTAGCTCCATTTTATAGATGAAGTCATTGAGGCACAGAGATTAAGTGATTTGGCCAAGACCACACAGCTAATAAGTGTCTGAGGCTAGGTCCAATCCAGATCTTCCTAACTCCGAGTCTTGAACTGTATCCACTTTGCCACCTACCTGCCCAAACTAGCAACTCAAAACCATGGAATTTTATAACTGAATAAGGAAATTGGAGAAATTTTAGATTGTTTGATCTATCTCTTCTTGGAGATATGTGATAAATCCCCATCCATAAAAAAATAAAAATTAAAAAATGATATACCTAAAGACACAGCCTTTCAAAAAAAAAATGGATTCCATTTAAGCAGTTACTTAGCAACCTCTAAATAAACAAGTTAATTGGAAGCATTTGAGTACAGAATTTGGACAAAGTTCAAACTTACTATAACTTCATGTGTAATAAATTTGCACCAACACTGATCTAGTTCAAGCCTTGGGTATGTGGTACTTAGGGAAGGGGGAGGTGTCAAACTCCATAGATCAAAGAGTGTCTGGAAGGACATGAGTATTATAAATGGTCATATAAGAGAAATGCTTATCCAGGTGCCTACCAAGAGGACTGGAAGACCTTTGAGGTCCCATTTAACAAAGAACCTGTGATTCTGTGATAATATCTAAATGGAAAACAGGAAAAGAGGCTGAGTTGTTTTCTGGAAATAAAAGTTGCTTTTGGAATTCTTTCAAAAGTCACAGGTAGTATCTTTTGCCAAAATCTAGATTTGGGTTTAAATATATCTAGGTTCTTCTTTTCTTTAAACGTTTTGACTTCATAATTTCAATGACAACTGGAAAACCTCCCCACATTTTCCATTCTGACAATATGCCTCCTCCTTTTCTCTTATCACTTTTAATTGAGAACTTTCAGCTTACTATAGACAGTCTTAAACAGCCAAATGTCAGTAATAGTTACTCTTGGTTGAAATATGCATTCTTTAGTTGTGATTTCCTTTGTTATAAACAGAGCACAAATCTTTTGTATTCATTCAAGTATCTTTTGTAAAAAATGACCCAGCAGTATGTTTCTTAAAAAGGATTGTAGTCATAGTATATGTTAGTCTATTTGTTATGAACATATTTGTGCATATATATGCACATATACACATATATGTGTGTATATGTGTTCTGATAAACACTGTCTAGATCACAACATGCATTTGGAAAGGATTCATTTTCATATTTCCATTTCAAAAGAGAAGGAAGTTTCCTGAGTTTTCATCTTAGTTGTTTTCAAGGGTACAGCTTCAGTTTATCTTGTCTCCCTGCAGTTTCTACCTCTTGCTACCCTAAATATATTGTCTTTCTCTATTAGAATATAAGTTCCTTGAGGTCAAGAATTGTCTTGCTTACTTATATTTGCAAGCTCTGCTGCTTAGCACAGTGCCTGACAAATGCTTTTTCATTCATCATCAGCCAGTAGTCTAAATTAACTCTTTGTTTAGTCATAGCCATAATGTCCAACTCTTTGTGACCCCATCTGGGATTTTCTTGGCAAATATACTGGAGTGGTTTGCCATTTCCTTCTCCTGTTCATTTTATAGATGAGGAAACTGAGTCAAACAAGATCACCCAGGCCCACATACCTAGTAAACATCTGAGGCCAGATTTGAACTCATGAAGATGAGTCTTCCTGACTCCTGGTCCACTGCTTTATCCACTGTGGCACCTAGTTGTCCCCTTCTTACTGTACCATTGTAGCAAATATCTTGGCTATGAGTTAATTTAGGTTACTGACTGATAATGAATGAAAAAGCATTTGTCAGGCACTGTGCTAAGCAGCTGAGGGTACAAATACAGGTATATATTGAGCGGCAACAAAGCAAGACAATCTTTGACCTCAAGGAACTGACATTCTTGTGGAGGAAAACAATACATTTAAAGGAACTAGAGCTGGAAACTGCAAGGAAACAGAGGCTAAACTGAGGGTATACCCTGGAAAGCAGCTAAGATAAAAGTTCACTTCTTAGAGGCTAGGATGCTAGGAGTAGGGATCCAACAGTCCTAGAAACCCAGCCTCTCCAGGTCACTCCTAAGACCCTGAGAATGAGTAGCAGCTACATGCTAGAGGCTCAACCCACCAATGAAAGTACTGTTTGGGGAAGTAGACCCAAAAAAGGGATACTACACCTTACTGCTACTGTAGGAGTTCTGATAAGACTGTGGCCACACACTCAAAACAAATTAAAATTAAGGACAGTTATCAAGTACATTGAGGGGGAAAGGGAGAGTTTTTCTTGAATTAGATGATTGCCTTCATTAGGCACTTTACTTTGCAGGTATGGACACAGCCTAAATATCTCCAGGCTATCACTTCAAAGGTTCTTGAGTCATCTCTTTTATAAAACTTATGAAGTGAGGCACTGGCAAGAAATCAAAATATCTAATGATCCAAGTTATGTCATTACAAATCCACTTAGAACTGGGCAGAAGCCTCTATAGCCTGTTATATAATTTATAGATAAAATAAGACAGTAGTAAATTTGGCCAAAAGTTGAAAGCTTTCAATTTCCCATAGCCTATCCCAGGATATAGCCACTGTCTGCTTACTGTGTGCTAGGGCTAGCTAGGCATTGTGCTGAACATTTTACAAATATTATCTCATTTGATCCCCATAACAACCCTGGGAGGTAAAGGCTATTATTACTCCTATTTTACATTTGAGGAAGCTAAGGCAGAAGAAGGTTAAGTGATTTGCCTGGAGTCACACAACTACTAAATATAAGGCCTGAATCCCAATCCTTATAGTTATAAGTATAGACTCTTGAAAACTGTTTTGTATCATGTAGACAATGTTGGCACTCAAGAGTAGAGGGAAAGACATCTTGGGCCAACTAACTCAAGGTGCTTGATCAGCCTTGCCCTGGATAGCTCTGACTATTGAGGTTTAGGGATGCTGCAGGACCCCAAAATATCCACACACCGGGTCCTGCTCAAATGAATTCAACTCAAGCTTTCTTAAAGCAAAGAAAGACAAAGTTTATTAAAGATTCTCCATACTAGGTTGACTCTTAGGGAGCCTAACTTTTTGTAATGCTTGTCGTCACAAGTGGGCCAGATAGAATCCCAGCTAGACAGAGTCTGAGCTGGATTGAATCTGAGCACCTTCATGGAGGTGAGATGGAATTTATATACAAAAAGTCCATAGGAAAGATCTAGAAGTGGTCTAGTGGTCTGGAAGGAGGGTCTAAGGATTGGGGTAACTAGTGATGTAATTCAGGGGGGGAAACAGCTGAAGCAGACAATGCAGGGCGTGGGTGGAATGGGGCAATCAAGAGGTAAGGCAATGGAAGGCTAGGCTAGGCCAAGGGCAACAGATTTGAGTATGAAATGGGTTTGAGTATAAGAGGCCAGGTTAAGTGGGAAGATTCAGGGGGAACCTGTCTGCAAATACGAGTATGAAAGGCCAGGTGGAGAAATTCAAGGGGAGTTCAGGGAGATTCCCTGGAGTCTGAACCCCATAAGTATAACTGAACCAGCAAAAAGAGGACCTGGTAGGAAAGTTAAGAAGCCCCAGGTTTTAGGCACAAACTCAAGGTGTGACTGGAGAGATATCTCACATTAGTCAAACATACACTTCTAATAGAATAATGCTTTCATTTTAACCGCCATGGGAATTTTTTGCGGGGGTGAAGAGGGTGTTCAGTAGTCAGGGAAGAGGAAGATCTAAGCCTGTGATTTCATCAATGTGGGAAAACTTCAAGGGTATGGAAACTTTCTTCACTAATGTCTTCGACCAGCAATTTATGGTCTCAGAAAACTGCCTGGAGCCCTGGGAGGTTAAGTGATTCACCCAAGGTCATATAGGGAGTATGTGTCAGGCAAGAACTGAATTAACTTCTCTATCCACTATGCCTGGTTGAATCTCAAAGTATAGTACAAAGATAGCTTCTATCTATTAATCCCTTTAAGTTAATCAGAAACAGATGCTAGGGAAATTCCAAGCATTGTTATAGGAATGTTGCAAATGGTAAGATGCTAAGAAAATTTTTCATTCCATGAATCTCCAGAGACATTGGCCTACACCAGCATCTCTCAGAGGGTTTTGGAGACCAGTGGGGATCCCCAAACCCTTCCAGAGAATCTACAAAGTCAAATATATTTTCAAAACAATACTAAGATGTTGTTTGCCTATTAAAACACTTTCATTTTCCAATTATGAATCTGTGTGAGCCAGATTTTCTTCATATACTTTAAGCAAAACAATATATCATAATGGATCATGTGCAAAAACAGATATGAAAATCCAGCTGTCTTCTATTAAGCCAGACATTAAAGAGATTTGCAAAAATATGTAAAACAATGCTATGCTTCTATTTTTTAAAAATCATTTTTCATTAAAATGTTATTTATGCTAATATGTAATGACTTCTTGTCCTAGCAAAATACATACCAGCTCCTCAGTCCCTAAGGGGAAGCTAACCACTATTCAATCCCAGATATCCAGATGGATGGGGAATTACTGAAGGCATTAGCAAAGCTCCCAATGAAAAGGATTTGGATGTCAAGGCAGATCCAGATGCTCTCCATAGAAAGCTAAGGAAGAATCTTCTCTAATGTACCCAGACTCACCCTCAGCCCACAGAAGAGGGGACTCAAGTTGCTAAATGGGTTTTAGTAAACAGTTCTGGAGTCTAAGTTAAGAAAGTTCCTCACAAAAGCCCTTCTGCACACCCAATATCTAAACCACACACAACCTTGGCATTTATACCTCCTCCCCATATATACACCCAAACCCCTGAGTGTTGCTACAAGTAGCAGGAATAAAATTGCGAATACCTCAAGAGAACAACATAGAAATTACATGGAACTCAAGATTCTGAGGCCTGGTACATGACTGTGCCTAAATTCAGGTTCACTAGCTGGAATAAAGAGGCATCAATGAAGTTAAATCATAATACTGATCATTTTTTAAAAAACAAAATATATTTTTGTTTTTTCTTGCATTCAGCATTCAGACAACTTCCTCTAATCTGCACAATAATTCACAGGTTGGGTCCCCAGTGAGATGACCACTACCTCAGGTTCTGGCCCCATAATTCTACTATTGTATTGTATGAGTCCCAACCATGGGTGAAGGTTGATAGGAGGTAGCCTAGAGAACGCTAGAACAGGGTTGCCTGCCCACCGCATAAATCTGTTTGGCCATGTAAAAGTTGGTTCTCAGATACAAGTTGAATCTCACTCAGCTGAGCCCAAAGGGGCTAAAAGGAATGTGATAGAAGGGGAAGTAAGACAGGTATCTCCTGGTTTTGTGGTTTGTTCTTCATTCTTGAAGAGGACCATCAGGATTCCATGTGATTCCATGACACGTAGGGAATTGGATTTAAGTGAGGCAGGGCTGTGCAAAGTCACCAGCCTCACTTTCATCTCCAGAGCCATCTGGGTCCAGTGGCCAGATAGAGATCTCGACTATTGGAGATGGTCCAGGATGCAGTGGGGGACTTTGACCTTTTTAAGCTAAGGTTTTTAGCAAGTATCAGTTTGAATAAGGCAGTGCTCATTCACTGATTAAAGCTTAATAAGAAACGATGCAAAGAAGGGACCCTTTACCTAGTCAAAAAAAAAAAAAAAAATAGGTCTGGGAGGGAAACCCTCAGGGTTTCTGGCCAAAACAGAAACAATTACTATTTACATTCATTCTGAGCCAGGAGGACCCAAACAATAACTGAGCAGGGCTTGGCCTGGGACTTCTTGTTGGCCAATCAATAAGAGGAAAACCATTTTGGGGTTAAGACTAGTCTTTAAGAAAGAATAAAAAGGGAAAAAGGAAAGGGGGAGAGAAGGTTTCAGATATTAAAATGTACATTCCATTTGGGCAGACCACTTGTAGGTGAGGATGTGATACTCTATGTGGACAGAGGAAGGGAGGGAAGAAGGGAAGAAGGAAGGAAGGAAGGAAGGAAGGAAGGAAGGAAGGAAGGAAGGAAGGAAGGAAGGAAGGAAGGAAGGAAGGAAGGAAGGAAGGAAGGAAGGAAGGAAGGAAGGAAAAGAGGTTCAGTTTGCTCAGTGGGCAACTCCTTTTCTACTCACAGAGTTTGTGTGCCCTTCATTCTCAGAGGACCATGACATCAGGGAAGTGATGCAATGAAAGGCAAGTGAATTGGATAAGAAGAGGCCATCCCTTGGTGTACCATCTTACCAGAAGTTGAGCATCCAGGTAAAAGTTCAATTATAGTCAGAAGCCCACAGTTAAGCACTCATAAAGGGTCCAAAAGAAACCCATGTGTAAAGCATACTTAGTAAAACAGAACTTCCCTATTCCCCTTCTTTGGTCTTGAGTGCTTTTGCCTTAAGAACTTGTATGTATTATATTTAGAAGTTGATTTACATTTATATTATTAATCTCCCTCTGTTGTAGTTTGGGGTGCTAGGAACCTGGAAATGCAAGAGTACAGGGCAGGTTTGCCTGGAAAGAATTCCACCACTTGAGCCTTCTTTCAGTCCAAGTAGCAAGTTTATTACAACTGGTTGGTAAGGGGGGCAAAATTCTAAGAATCTGCAGTTTAATGGGGGTGAGAATGATACTTTTGTACCACAAAAAAAAGGGGGGAGGGTCAATAAAAAATCTTGATAGGATTAAGGAATGGCAAGTAGCCTGGAGTGGTCTGGAGTTAATAAAACGAAAGGCTGGGTTGGGTTGGAGAGCCTCAATGAAAGGATTGTTGAAAGGATTATACTAGGGTGGGATAGATGTCTCAGGGAAACACCAGGGTTGAAAAGTGTGAGAAAGTTTAAGAATTTTTTTTAGCCGCCCTATTGCCCCATCAGCCCCACCACCTCAACTTGTAAAACTTGAATAGACTAAGGAGTATTATCTTAATGTATCACCATTAGGCTTGTGACTTCTGGACAGAGTTACTATCTTCTATGACTTAGAATGAATTGGAATGTTTTTTTCCCTCTCTACCCAGATCTAAACCATGATAGTGTTAATAACACAACAAGGATTAGTAGCCAACAGACTTCCTTTCACTAAAAGAGGAATAAAATGAAAGCAGTGAAAGGAGACAGAAACAATTCATTGGCAGCCAACAGTTCATGATGCCAACTATAGAACAGAAATCAGCTTCTCCTGATTTCAATTTCTTCTCCCTTATGTGAAGAAGAAGCAAATCTCCAAGGAGTAGGGCACTTAATGGGAGGTGCTTCCTTCCCCCAGGGCAGGAGAGAGAAAAGGAAGGGGGGGAAGTGGGTTAGTAATTACCTTATCTCACTAATTATAGTTTTCAGAAGTCTCTAGAGTCCTGCTTCCATCTGCCCAGTACAGCAGTAGCAGCAGCATGTTCTGCAACCTCTCAAAGTCTCAGAAAAAAATGAACAGAAGAGTGAGCATACAGAGACCAAGAAAGGGGTTGCTCAATCCTTGCCTACCCACACTGTCCTAAGACAGAGACTGAGCTCTCAAACTCTGGAACTGACAAATTCACAAAATGCTCCTACAACAAACTCTAACTCTCAAACTTATTCTCCTAGCTCTTCCCTCCCTGAAATTATTTAATATATTGTAATGGTCATTTAAAATGGGGAGATCTTTCCCATCCATTAATAAGCCCATGTGACTGTCTGAGTCACATGGAGCCTGTGGTGGAGGAGCTTGCTGAATGGGTGGAACAGAAAGAGGCGGAGCTAGAGCAGAGCTGAGGGGAAGTGAGGGAGAGAGCAGTCAGAGCTAGCAAGGATGCAGGCTGCTGGCTAGTGTGAGTGAGGGAGCTTGTGTGTGATTTTGTTTAATGGAGCTGGTTTGTAGGAAACCTAGCAGGGGGATGGCTTAGGAGTGGTGTCGTTCTCTGCATTGTTATTGTGTACACATGTTTTTGTTACTATAATAGATTTGGTTTTCTGATGTCTGAATAACTGTTTTGGTTCTGTATTCCATGTGGAGAGTCTGTTGTATTTCATGATTCAGAATTGGGCCAGGATATTTATGGCCACCATAGGCACTGTGAATATCATGTTGGCACTATACACACACACACACATATATATGTATGTTTAGGTATATATGTGTGTGTATATATACCTATGTATATATATATATATATATATATGTGTGTGTGTGTGTGTGTGTATGTATATGCATATGTGTTTGTATATTTATATATGTATAGTATATACCAGTCCCAGAAATCCAAGTTCAAAAAATACTACTAAATGGTAGACTTTACAAATCATGGTTCAACTCCCAAGCCAAATAAAATAAACAAAACAAAACAAAAATCCCCTCTAATTAATAAGCACTTTATTAAGCACTTACTATGAGCCAACTTTGGAACTGATCATCTGACATGGGAAGACACTGGCACAGGACCACTCAGCATGGCATGCCCTCATCAGAGAAGATGCTATGCTCTATGAGCAAAAGAGAATTGAAGTAACTCAAAAGAAATACAAGATGTGCAAATGTAGAGTATCTACTCTAAATGTTCACATGGCTTATTTGTGCCTAACCTATGGTTGAACATTCCAAGTTCACGTTGGTCTGATCAGCCAGCTGGCACACTGTAAATTGACTCTAGCATAGTGATGTCATTTTGATCCTCTTCAAGAAGGAAGGACAACAACCAACCATGTGCCAGATAAAAATATAAAACAAAACAACCCGCTCCCCCTCAAGAAAAGGCAAAAGACAACCCCTTCCCCCAAGGAGCTAGTCTAATGGGAGAAACAATATGCAATGAAATATCAAACACTATATACAGGATAAATAGGAAATAACAGAAGGAAGGCATTATAATTAAATAGGGCTGGGACAGGTTTCCTTTAAAAGATGGAATTTTACAACTCTAAAGGTACCACCTCACCTATCAGATTAACTAATATGGCAAAAAAGGAAAATTATACATGTTGGAGGAGATATAGGAAAACTGGGACACTAAAGCACTGTTGGTGGAATTGTGAACTGATCCAACCGTTCTGGAGAACAGTTTGTAACTATGCCCAAAGAGCTCTAAAACCATGCCTACCCTTTGATCCAGCAATGCCACTGCTAGGTCTATATCTTAAAGACATCAAAAAGTATGGGGCAGGGGTGGGGGTGCGGGGTAGGACCTATTTGTACCAAAATATGGGTAGCAGCTCTTTTTGTGGTGGTTTAGAATTAGAAATCAAAGGGATGCCCATCAACTGGGGAATGACTAAACAAGCTGTGGTATATGATTGTGATGGAATATTATTGTGCTGTAAGGAGTAGCAAGCAGGTTGATTTAAAAAAAACCTGGAAAGACTTACATGAACTAATGCAGAATGAAGTGGCGGAACCAGAATGTCATACAGTGACAGCAATATTTTATGATTAGCTGTGAATGACTTAGCCATTCTCAGCAATACAATGATCCAAGACATTCCCAAAGGGCTAATAATGAAGCAAACCATCCACCTCCAGTTAAAGAACTGATGTCATCTGAATACAGGCTGAAGCATGCTTTTTTCACTGTAATTCTTTATTTATTTGAGTTTTCTTGTAAAAAAATTACTAATATGCAAATGTTTTATATAATTGTGTATATATATGTGTGTGTGTGTGTATGTGTGTGCGCACACACACACACACACACATATATATATTATATAACCTATATCTGATTGCTTACCATTCCAGAGAGGAGGAAGAGAGGGAAGGAGGGACAGAATTTGAAACTCAAAACTTTTTGTAATATTAAAAAATTGTTTTAACAGGTAATTGGGGGAAAATAAAATACTACATATATTTTTTAAAGATGGGAATTTAATTGAGACTTAAAGGAAGCCAGGGAATTCAGTAGGTGGACTTGAGGAGGTACAGCATTGCAGGTAAAGGGGACAGCCAGAGAAAATGTCCAGAACTGAGAGATCGAGTGTTTTGTTTGAACCTGAAGTACAAGGAGCTTAAAGAATCTGGTTGCCATTCATAGTAATGTTTCTGTCATAGGATTTACAACCAGAAATGACCTAAGAAATCATCAAATTAATTCCCTTTGCATTATAGGTGAGGAAAGGAAAAAAAAAAAACTGAGCCCCAGAAGTTATGACTTGCCTATAGTCATTCAGGTAGTTGATAGGACTATAATAGCACTCCCAGGATCTGACCTCCATGTCTTCCAAGTTGTTGATTCTCTCCCCTATATTTCCTCCCAGTCCGTCATGCTCAAAACATAGGTGCCATCCCCAACTTCTCACTTTATCTCACCCCCAACACCTAGTCAGTTTCCAAGTCCTGTCAGTTTCATCTTGAAACATCTCTCCCATATGCCCTGCTTCTTTCTTCTGACACTGAAATCATCTGTTATAGGCCTGGATCATTGTAATAACTGGCTGGTTGCCCTCCCAGCCTGCTCTAATTCATTCTCCACTTAGCTGCCAAATCGATCTTCCTAAAATGCAGGTCTGATCCTATGACTACCTTATTTCACTAACTCCAGTGGTTCCTTATTATCTCCAGGATCAAATGTAAAATCCTCTGTTTGGCATTAAACGCCCTCCATAATCTAGATCCTTCCTACTTTCCCAGTCTTGTTACACTTTACTCCCCTCCATGTTCTCTGCTCAGATATTCCATCTCCAGACTCTTAATTCTTTCACTACTTGTCCATAGCACCAATGCAGTACCCACAGCAGCTGCCATGGAAATGCATGGCATGTTTTGAGGGCAAATTTGTACAATATAAACTCTTCCTCAAAGACAAAAACCAAAGTATTTCTTCAGATAGCAGGAAGCCAATTCCGCTGTCATAAAAAGGAAGTTTGTACACGTTACCAGTAGAGGGAGGATCACCTTCTCTCTGCCAGGCCTCCCCACAAACAAGCTCCCTTGTTTGCAAGCACAATGCCCCTCTCCCACTCAAGCTACCTGCTCTGCATTGCTCTGCCTCCTCTCTCTCCCAGCTCTACCTCCCTGTCTCTTTCTGCTCCTCCTGTTCAGCAAGCTCCTCCTACCATTGTTTCCATGTGGCTCAGGCTGTGAGCTAGGCCACAGCTCAAAGCAGGTCGCATGGGCCTACTAAGGGGCAGGGAAGATCTTCAAATTCCCTTACCATTACATTGTCCCTCATGACTACAGTATTGTCCTTCCTCACCTCTGCCTTCTAACTTCTCTGGTTTCCTTTTCCAAGTACCAGCTAAAGTCCTATCTTGTGCAGGAAGTTTTTCCCAGGCCTCCTTCTTAGTGAATTCCCTCTGAGATGTCTCCTAATTGATCTGTATTTATTTTGTTTGTACCTACTTGCTTGTACATTTTCTCTTCACGTTGGACTCTGAACTCCTTGAAATCAGGGTTTGTTTTTGTCTTTGTATCCCCAGAGATCAGCACAGTGCCTGACATATTGTTGGTTGTTGTCCTTTTTCAAGGAGGATCAAAAGGACATCACCATGATAAAGTGACATTTCAATGTGTCCAGCTATGACTGATCAGACCAATATGAGCTCAGAATGCTTTACCACAGGTTGGGCACAGATAGTCCATATGAATTTTTGGAGTGGATACTCCAAATTTGCACATCCTACGTTTACTTTGTGCTGTCTCAATTCTGCTTTGCTAAAAGAGCACAGCAGCCAGTTGGAGCTGGATACATATTTTTCTGGAGTGGGCACAGTGAAGGAGAGTGCTGTGAAGCTGGCATGGGATTTGCATTCATAACTAATCTAGTCAGCAAGCTGGTATGCCTACCAAAAAGAGTGAATGACAGGCTCATGACAATGTGATTGCCACTTGCAGGAAAATGCCATGCCAATATCATCAGTGCTTATGCTCCCACCATGACAAACCCTGATGAGGTCAAATAAAAATGTTATGAAGACCTAGAGACCCTTATCATCAATGTGCCAAAAGAGGACAAGCTTATAATTCTGGGTGACTTTAATACTAGAGTAGGCTCAGACTACCAGACTTGGCAGGGAGTCCTAGGGAGAAGTGGAGCTGGAAACAGCAACAGCAGTGGTCATTTACTGCTGAAGATTTGTGCATCACATGACCTTCTTATCACCAACACTTCTTTCTGTACCTAAATGCAATAAAACTTCATGGATGTACCCTTGCAGCAAACGTGGGCATCTAATAGGCTATGTGTTTGTAAGGAGAAGAGACAGACAAAATGTATATGTAGTGCAGAGTGCTGGACTGATCATAGACTTATCCTTTTCAAGCTAAATATTCGCATTCATCAAAAGTGCCATCCTGAAGGCAAAATGACTCCAAGAAGAATCAATGTCAACAAATTAGAGCACTTACATAGTAAGCACTTAACAAATACTAGTTGACGGATTAGTTGACTGACTGACTGATTATATATCTGATGGCCAAATGGGAGGTGGAAGAGGGTACAAAATTAAGTCAGGCCTCTCAACTCCAAATGAGATTGAAATATGTCAGGGTTGTGGAGGGGAATTTAAAGAATAGGGTTCTAGGTAGAATGAAAATCAAGAATTCTGACTTAGGATCAAAGGGCTACCACTAGAAGGAATTTTAAAGGTCATCCAATCCAATCCCCTTTTATACAGAAGAGAAAAATGAGGACCAGGAAGATTAACTGGCCAAGATCAAGTACATAGTCATCATGAGGGACAGAATTTGGACCCTTGACTTCTGAGAGACAGCACTCTTTCCACTGGACTATGCTGCCTCATTAGTAAGAAGCTGTAAAGGTTTGTAAAGCTGTAATAGTTGAGGCTATCTTGCTATCTATAGTCATTTGAAAAATGCTCCAAATCATTAATAACTGGAAAGTTCATTTCCTTTGATAGGGGAAAATTAAAGTAATTCTGAGGCTCTATCTCACTCCTGTCATATTGGCAAAGATGATAAAAAAGACAAATGACAGATGTTGAAGGGCTTTGGAGAAACAGGTACACTGATGCACTGTTGATGGAGCTATGAATGGACACAATATTCTGGAGGTATACATAGTATATACGTCCTTTAATCCAGCTATACCACTGCTGGACTTATATCCAAAAGAGATCAAAGAAATAAGAAAAGGTCCTATATGTACAGCTCTTTTTTTGTGGTAGCAAAAAAACCAAAAAACTGGAAACTAAGGTGATGCTCATCAGTTGGAGAATGAATGAACAAATTGTGGCAAATGAACGTAATGGAAAAAATGATTTCAAAGAGGCATGGAAATAGATTGGAAAGACAAGAAGCAGAAGATTAATTAATACCCTAAGATAATATAATTTTTTAATTTTGAAGATATATAAATTGATAAAGAATGAAATGAGCAGAACCAGAACAGTTTATACAATAAAAACAATAGATTAAAAAAAAAATTTTGAAAGTTTGTTATCCATGACCCCAGAGGATCAATGATAAAGCGTGCTATCTCTTGATAGAGAGGGAGACTCAAGTGGCAAAATAAGGCATATTTTTGGTCATGACCAGTGAATGAATTTATCCTTACCTGACTTGGTATATTTTTTACAAGGATTCTTTTCTTTTTCATGGGTTGGAGGGAAGAGTGGGGAAAAGGAAATAGGCTTCTATTCATTTAAAAAATAAAATTTAAAAGTTAAAAAGAAATGAAAGTATTGAGGGCTTTTGGAATTATGAGGGTTTGAGGGCTGGTGGAAAAGAGAGCAATTATCCTTCTTTAACGATCTCTTGTTTACCCTATAATGAATTTGTATCTATTATCTTCATATTCCTTGAAAACAAATGATTTTATTTTTGTGTTCTTGGCACATAGTAGGTATTTGACAAATATTGGTGATTAGTTGATTGAGGACCATTAAATGGGCATTTCCTCTCTCCCCTCTCCTCTTTGCTCCTCTCTCGCACACCTTTGTGGCCATTGAGCTAAAAGCTGAAGGAAGTGAAAGAGGGAAGGACAAAGTATGTTTAAAGTGCACATTCCTCTCCTTAGTTTTGGTAGACAGCCCACTCTGAGGAAAGGAGAAGGAAAGGAGAAGATACAGAGGGGAAAAGTGGATAAATGAAATAGGGAGGACCTGCCTACATAGTCTTATAGTACTATTCAACTAATCCTTGAGTGTACATTTTATTTCTCCATGCAGATTATAAACTCTGTGTTTTCTACATGTTAGCTGCTTTTCACAGCAACTGTCACTGTACTGAATGCTTCTTACATAGGTAGGGAATTACTAACTGCTCAGTAAACAGAGCAAGGCACAGCAATACTCCAGGATTGTCAAAGAAGGAAAACAAGCAATTTATACAAATTTTATAAATAATTAAAGCTACCTCTTTAAATGACATAGCAGAGATTTTATTTTAATGTTTAACTAACTAGATGGCACAGTGTATAGAGTGCTGGACCTGGGGTTAGAAAGACTCCTCTTCCTGAGTTCAAATCCAGCCTCAGACAGTTCCTAGCTGTATGACCCTAGGCAAGTCACTTAACCCAGTTTATCCCAATTTCCTCATCTGTAAAATGAGCTGGAGAAGGAAATGCACACCACTGCAGTATCTGTGCCAAGAAAACCCCAAATAGGGTCACAAACAGTCAGACACAACTGAACAGCCATAATCATTTAACAGAAATCTTTCTAAATTATATTACATTTACTCCAATGACATAAAATGTAATATAACTTTTTATCAATTACTTAGTTTTTATGAGCATCAACCTTTGTACCATGCTATAAAGTGCAAGACAGTAATACTCTACTGCAATGCTGTAAGCAAAGAATAGTTTCTTCCTTGGGTTATTAAGATGTGGAGAGGGGTTTGTCCTTACATTAAAAGTCCTTAGAACTCTGTACTTTTAGAGTTTTTCTGATTGCTTTTAATGGTTCTTCTGTTTTCTTTGTCAGGTGTCATTTCTCATTTCTATCAGGGTATCCTGTCTCTGATAACATCCTCTTTCAAATCGGTAATCATGGCTGTTGAATCAGTAACCTCATGAGACTTGTGATTGTTAGGAATTGACTCTGAATGAGGTACTACATCTGTCCTGCTGTTAGCTGTTGTGTTTTGTTCCTGAGGAGGATCAAAATGATGTCACTATGTTAGAATCAAGTTACAGTGTGTCCAACTGTGACAGATCAGACTAATACAAGCTCAGAATGTTCTACCACAGGTCAGGCACAAATAGTTCATGTGAACATTTAGGGTGGATTTTCTAAATTGGCACATCTCACATTTCTATTGAGCTATTTCAATTCTGCTTTGCTCGGAGAGCGTAGCACCATCTCTGATGAAGGCACACCATGCTGGGCAGTCCTGTGCCAGTGTCTCCCATATCAATTCCAATCAAGTCCAAATTTATCAATCAACCCAATCAATTCCAAATTTATTAAGAGAGACTTTGAGAGTGTCCTTGTATTGCTTCTTCTGACTACCATGTGAATGCTTACCCTTCCATAAAAGGGTATATTTGGCATTCAAACAATGTAGCCAGCCCATCAGAGTTGTGCTCTCCGAAGCAGAATTTGAATAATTGGCAGTTTAGTTCTAGAAAGGACTTCAGCATCTAATGCCTTATCCTGCCAGGTGATCTTCAAAATCTTCCTAAGATACTTCAGATGGAAATGATTCAGTTTCCTGGCATGTCCAGGTTTCACAGGCATACAACAATGAAGTCAGCACAATGGCTCTGTAGACCTTCAGTCTGGGAGTCAGTCTAATACCTCTTCTCTTCTATACTTCCCTTCAGAGCCTCCCAAACACTGAGCTAGCTCTTGCAGTGGGTGAGTCAAACTCATGATCAAAGTGTACAACCTCAGAAAGTAAACTGCCCAGGTAAGTGAACTTATCCACAATATTCAAAATTTCTCCATTTGCTGTAACTAATGTTTCCATATATGGATGGTGTAGTGCTGACAAGTAGAGTACCTATGTTTTCTTGGTGTTAATTGTTAGGCCAAAGTGCTGACAACCTGTGATATAGATCTCTTTTCTCCTCAGTAAAAGTGTAATACCACCAGTCTCTACATTACATTAGAAAGTTGGCATGGAATTGGCGATTACCATCCCCCCTCTTCATCTTCTCTTCTCTCTCTCCCTTCCTTGGAGCTCACAATCTGCCAAAGCTAAGGGAAGGAATATACACTTTGTCAGTGCTCTTTGTTCCTTCTCATTTTTCCTTCCTTCAACTTTCAGCTCAATGGCTACAAAGGAGAGAGGGAGGAGGGAAGAGGAGAGAGGGAGGGAAAGCCCATTTACAAATCTTTTTCATCTCTCAAGGACTTTTCTGAAATTTCTGATTTTTTTGAGGGGGGTACCTAAAACTTTAGGGATACCACTGATTGAACCCAAGCTGTGAAGGCCTGTTGAAGCCTTCACAGACAAATGTGCAATCTATCACTCTATGTGACGTATCTCAGATTGAAGACAAGACAAACAACCCAGTCCAGTATATACCAGCTATAGTCCCAGAATTTCTTTGCCTCATTTGTAAACAATTCTCTTAATTTTCAAGCTTGTTGGTAAACATCTAAAAATATCCCTTTTTGCTTCCACTCACAGAAGTCCTCCTTTCTAGAAGAAGAGATTCACCAAGCTCTGACGATTTCCACATTTACAGTAATTATTGTTCATATTTATATCAGCCAGTGAAGCTTTCATTGGTTGTTGTTTTTATTTCCTTTCTCTTAAAAATGTTTGGAAAACTTGGAGGGGAAATGACTCAGCAACAGTGACAGCTTCACTTAATAAAACATATGATATGGTTTATCATTTATGCATGAGACTGAAAGAGCTTAAGTACTTAACTCCTGATTTCTCATAGATAATATATCTAAATTCTGATGGTAACGATGCTTCATTGTGTCGACCTAGCTCAGCTTCCTATTTTTTCCAGTTCAAGATCCTTTATCGATTCTCCAGCAAATAATCACTAACCCCAAAGTTAAATCCTCCACCAGGTCCACTTAAATATTCATTTAAGTGAGAATACCTCAGTTGTGTTTTTATGCTACCAAACTGTCTCCTCGGTATATTAGGGAAATAATATTTATCTTCCTAATAGAAAAAAAAATTAATTGTGAAGTATCTAATTCTGACAAAATTGTTAGGGTTGAGAATTGTAGAGGAGGATGGGAGTATGAGATAGAAAAGGGGGCTTTTTATGACTTTCTGAATTCAGGGGATTCTTTGGAAATTATCCTTGAGAATCATAGATTTGGGGGGCTAGAAAGAACCCTAGGGAACACCTAGTCTGCCTCTCATTTTACATCCAATGAGTATAATCAGGGGAACTCTGCCCACCAACAACTCTAGTTTTGTATGTACTGACCTGGAGTAGGAACCAATTCTAGGCATATTCCATGGAATGAATTCATACCAGAACCAATGAGGTGGGGGGAGGGGTCTCTCTGATTAAACCCATACTACACAGATGGAAAAGCTGAGGACTAGAGAGGTAAAGCAGCTTGCCTAGGGTCACCTTGACAAAAGTAAAAAGCCAATAATTGAACTGAGATCTTTTTATTCCAGAGCTAATATTCTTTCTGATTCCCCATGTAAAGTACCACTTTCCTCTTGTTGGCCCCCTCTCATTACATCCAAGCTAAACACTTCTTCCTAACTTTCATGTTCCTCCAATTTCTGACCCCACTCTATTCATCCACCCTTTTTTCCCACATATATCTTTGTTTCCACCAGGCAAGCCTACTCTCTGCATTCCCCACATAATCCATGTATATTATCATCTCTATGACTTTGTTCATTCCTCTCCTTCTTCATACATCTTCCCTCCTCTTTATATTTATTTTAATCCTTTTCATCTCTTAAGGCATAGATCAAGTCCTGACTCCTCCATGAAGTCTCCCAGTTATTCCTATACATATATATCCTTGTTCAAACTCTTATATCAAATAGTTGTATGACAGTTTGTCAGTAAACATTTTCATGAATGTCACTTCTGTATCCTCACCTAGACTATAAGCACATCAAAGTTAGGGACAATGACTTATATGTTCCTCTCCTATCTACCTTAAGTCCCAGCACAATGTGACTTGTCTAAAAGTGTTTAGTTCATACTTATTAGTTTTGAAATGTGCCCAAAAGGCTATAACATTTTCTAACTCCATGTTAGTGCCTCAGTTTGACCTTGGAATCTAATTTGCTTCTCCTGATATCCATTTTCCAGTGGATGGTTGAAGACAGTAACTCCTCTATTTGTCTAACCATTCTCTAATGAGCCTAGTTGCCATAGGTATAGAAGAAGAAAGAACTTTCTCAACAAACCAACACTGGTAACATCCTGCAAAATTCATTCTAGAATATAGAAAGACAGAGATTACTACAAAGGTGTTTTGTTAGAAACCTGAAAAAGGGTAAATGAAAAATTCTGCCTGAATGTTACAGGAAGAAGTGCGTAGGTGTAATCTTCAAGCATGTCAGCATATCATAGAGGAATATAACATTTAGTGCCATAAAGCACCTTAGTGATCATCTGGTCCAGCCTTTGCATCTGACAGATATAAACTGTGTGATCTTGGCAAGCACTCATACTCTCTGAAACTTAGCTCCATCAAGTGTGAAATGAGGGGGTAGGTTGGCCTGGATGATTTTCTAATTCAAAAATCCTATGATCCTCTGAACCAAGAAATTAAATTCACCAGAATAGCTCATTCATAGACATTCTGATTATCAAGGTTTTACTGAACAGATATTAACTGGTTGTGGGAGAGTTACTTCTCCTTCTTGAAATCTAGAGAGAGGAGCTAAGGTTCAAATTCAGATCACCTGACTTTTTACACTGTACACCAGAATTTAGTCCATCAATCAATAAACATTTATTAAGAATATGCCATATGAAAGGGACAGAGCCAAGATGGCAGAGTGAAAGAAAGGACTTTCTATAGCTCTCCCCACAAACCCAGCCAGATACCTGTAAAAAATTACTCCAAACAAATTCCGGAGCTGCAAAACCCACAGAATGACAGAGCAAAGCAAATCTCCAGCTCAAGACAACCTGGAAAGTCAATAGGAAGCATCTATGTCGCTGGGCTGGGAGCAGAGTGCAATGCAGCTTGGACCACACTGGTGCAAACAGGACCTGAGCAGGCCTCAGGGCACTGAATCTCTGGCACCTGTGGTGGTTTCCAGACTTCACAGCCTCAAAACAACGAGGACAAATTGGAAGGTCAGTGGAAAAAAAACTATCAGATCTGTGTGAAAGAGTAGAGTGGTCCAGTCCCAGCCCCAGGGCAACAGAGGGGGTGGAATAGCCCAGGGTAGCTGCAGTAGCATCAGGGGCAGCTGCAACAGCTCATTCTGGAACTCTAGGCCCACAGATTGTTGGCAGATCAAGTGACTGATAGTACACCCTCTAACACCCACTGGAATAAGAGGTCTCAGAACCTTGACAGAGGTCTCAAAAGTCAAATAAATGGCTGGGGAAATGAGCAAAATCAGGAAAAAGAATCAGACCATAGAATCTTACTTTAGTGACAAGGAAGACCAAAATATACAAACAGAAGAAGAAAACAAAGTCAAAGCTCTTACATCCAAAGCCTCCAAGAAACATATGAATTGGTCTCAGGCTAGGGAAGAGCTCAAAAAGGATTTTGAAAATCAAGCTAATGACTTTATGAAAAGTCAAGAAATTATAAAACAAAACCAAAGGAATGAAAAACTAGCAGACAATGTGAAATATCTCATTGGAAAAATAGCTGACCTGAAAAATAGATCCAGGAGAAATAATGTTAAAATTATTTGGTCTACCTGAAAGCCATCATCAAAAAAAGAGCCTAGACATCATTTTTCAAGAAATTGTCACAGAAAACTTCCCTGATATTCTAGAACCAGAAAGTAAAATAAATATTGAAAGAATCCACTGTTCACCCCCTGAAAGAGATCCCAAAAAGAAAACTTCCTAGGAATATTGTAGTCAAATTCCAAAGTTCCCAGGTCAAGGAGAAAATATTGCAAGAAGCCAGAAAGAAGCAATTCCAGTATTATGGAAACACAATCAAGATAACACAAGATCTAGCATCATATATATTAAGGGATCAGAGGGCTTAGAAGATGATATTCCAGAGGTCAAAAGAGTTAAGATTAAAACCAAGAATCACCTACCCAGCAAAACTGAGTATAATACTTCAAGAGGGAAAAATACACATTCAATGAAAGAAAGGACTTCCAAGTATTCTTGATGAAAAGACCAGAGCTGAATAGAAAATTTGATTTTCAAACACAAAAATCAAGAGAAGCATGAAAAGGTTAACAGGAAAGAGAAATCATAAGGGATTTACTAAAGTTGAGCTGTTCACATTCCTATATGGAAAGATAACATTTGTAACCCTTGAGACTTTTCTCAGTATTCTGGTAATTGGAGGGATTATATACATATAGACAAATGGTACAGGGTGAGTTGAATATGAAAGGATGATAGCTTAAAAAATAAAATTAAAGGAGGAGGAGAAAGGGAGAAATAGAATGGGGCATAAAAGAGGTAAGAAAAAGCTTTTTTCAATGGAGGGAAAAAGAAGAGAGGTGAGAGAAAAAAGAGTGGACCTTACTCTCATCACATTTGGTTTAAGCAGGGAATAACATTCACATTTAATTTGGTATGAAAATCTATCTTACACTATAGGAAAATAGGGGGAAAGGATACATAGGTGGGAGATAGAAGAGAGGACAAATGGGAGGAAGGGGTAATTAGAAGTAAATTGAGGAGGCACAGGGTCAAAAGAGAGAATAGAATAAGTGGGGAGCAGGAGAGGATGGAGGGAAATATAGTTAGTCTTTCACAACATGACTGCTATGGAAGTGTTTTGCATGAATATACATGTATAACCTATATTGAATTGCTTGTGTTCTCAGTGGCGATGGGTGGGGAGGGAGAAAGGGAAAGAAAGAACTCAGAATTTTAGAAACTAATGCTAAAAATTGTTTTTACATGCAACTGGGAAATGACATACAGGCAATGGGGTATAGAAATCTGTCTTGCACTATAAGAAAATAAAAGGGATGGGAATAAGAGAAAGGAGGGGTGTGATAGAAAGAAGGTCACATTGGGGAGGGGTGATTAGAATGTACACTATCTTGGTGTGGACAGAGGGGAGAGATGGGGAGAATATTTGGAACTCAAAATCTTGTGGAAATGAATGTTAAAAACTAAAAATAAATAATTTTTTAAAAAAAGAATATGCCATGTGCAAGGAATTATGCTAAACTGCTAATACTAGAGATAAAAAGACAAAGATGTAACAGTCACTTCCCATAAATGTTTATATTGTAGTGGAAGCCTTTCTGCTATTAACTCTTACTTTTTGCAAATTGTTTTAAAGTATCAGCCCACTTTCTTGCTTTCACTAGGGCAGCCACGTAGTGTATTGCTTAGAGTGCCAGACCTGGAGTCAGGAAGACCTAAACTCAAATCCACTTTCAGATAGTTTAGTGACCCTGGATGAGTTACTTAACCTCTGCTAACCTCAGTTTCCTCAACTAGAAAAAGAGAATAATAATAGCAGTTCCCTCCCAGGCAGGGTGAGGCTCAAATGAGAAGATAATTGTAAAGAGTTTAGCACGGTGCCTGGTCTACAGTAGGTGCTATATAAATGCTAGCTATTATTATTATAGAATAGAATTCAATTATTCCTCTTGTTCAAGATCTTATACTACCTTGGTGTTATCGTGCTGAATGATAACTTTAGCCTTACAAGCACAAAGGACTCTTCTATTCTTTAAGAGCTCTGAATTTCATTTAAAAAGTAAATTTTCAAGTCCATATTGAATCAGATAGTGTTAGAGATCAAAAGGACAACTGACCCTTTATTCTCCCACCTGACAGAAGATACATTTGGGTTATGAGAAACTCAATAGCTTGTCTAGAACCTCATAACTAAATGAGGGCAAAGACAGGACTCCTGGATTCCATTATACTGTATCCCAAAGGTCAGTTGATCAACATGGAGAGGGCAGCAGTACCAGCAAGTCAATCAAACAGCCTGTTATTAACTTTGGTAAAATAGCCCCTGCTAACATTATGCCATGACTCACTTTGATAAACATCTCTTCACAGCAATGCAAGGATCTAAGACAACTCCAAAAGACTCATGATGGAAAATATCATCCACATTCAGAAAAAGAACTACGAATTCTGAATGCAGATTGACACATACTACTTACTCTTTTTTCTGTTTATTTGTTTCTTCTTTCTCATGGTTCCTCCCATTGGTTCCAATTCTTCTTTACAACAGGACTAATGTGAAAGTATGTTTAATAGGAATGTATATGCAGAGCCAATGTCAGATTGGGAGGGAGGAGAGGTAGAGGAGAAAATTTACAACTCAAAACCTTAAGGAAGTAAATGTTGGAAACTTAAAATTAATTAATTAATTGACTTTTTTTTAAAAGAAGAAGCCCCTGCTAAAGGTCAATGATCAAATGTTTTCACATTGTGATGGTAAAACTGTGTTCTGAAAGACTATTCCAGCAGAACAGGTCCCAGAATCCCAGAATTCTATGATCAGAAGGACACTCAGCAATCCTCTAGTCTAAGCTATCTAGTCTAGGATATCTACCAATATTCTAAGATAAATCCTCCCTTACAAGACATCCAACAAGGGGTCATCCAGTTTCTGCTTAAGGACCTTCAAGAAAGGGGAACCCACTCTCTACCTCTCTACTCTCTACCTCTCAAGGCAGCTTATTCCACTATTAGACAGCTTTCATTTCTAGGAAATTGTTTTCTGACTCCAAGCCTGGATTTTCTTCTTTTACAACTTCTATCCATTGCTCCTGATTCTCAGACCAAACAGAAAAAAATCTAATCTTTCTTCTAAAAGACAATCCTACAGATACTTAAGCACAGTGACCCATCCTCTTACCCTCCCAGTCTTATCTTCTGAAGGATAAACATCCCCATTTCCTTTAAAGAATCCTATTTTTAATAGTTTGATAATTGCTGTCCAAAAGCATCTGACAGCTGATATGAGGTAATAAGTTCTCTTTCACAGGAAATCTTCTAGCAAAAACTGGAAAACTACTGGATGAGAAAGCTAAGAGGAGATTCCTTCTTTGAGTAAGCTATATATATCAGAACTATATAACCATTGTTGTCCTTTCAAATGATGTGATTCTCCAACAAGTGCAGTCCAGGACTGCCCTAATTGACCCTAACCCAGGACTCAGCACCAAGATGTCTGGGTTTCAGGAAGTCCTGTGTACCCACAATGAAGAGTGGGTAGCTCAGCTTTACTTCTCTCTGGAGAGAATATAGTGCTTACTAGAGGCAGAAGCCTGGAGTAAGATCTGCCCTTATGCCAATAAAGTTAATTTGCTCTATAATGTGGTACAAGGAAGGATAGATTAAGGGGGTCCTGCCAACCTACCATTGTGCTCCTACCAACCCTATACCACTTCCCCTTTCCCCCAATCCTGTACCATGCAAATAATTAAGGGATTTATTCTTGGGGCAACTAAGTGGTGAAATGGATAAAGTGCTGGGCCTGGAGTCAGGAAAACTAATCAACTGACCTTCTTCCAATCTCTCTCCTCTCCATTCTCCACACGATTGCCAAAATTAACCTCTTAAAACAGATTTAAAATTGTCTCCTGCTGCAAAACAAAACAAAAACAGGCATCTTATAAAGATAAAGATAAGTAAGATAAAATACAAACTCTTCCACCAGACATTAAAGGTCCTCTGCAGTCTAGCACCAGTCTCTGTTTTTGCCTCATTTCACATTACTGCCCTTCACACATTTTAGAGTCCATCTAACATAGACTCCTGGACAGTTCGTTCACCCTATCTCTCCTTGGCACAAACCATTTCCTATACTTGCAATATACTCCACCTCATCTCTACCTTTTAAAGATTCTTATTCTCCCTCAAGATTCAATTTAGATAGTACTTTGGTGAAGCCTTCCTTTCCCTTCCTCTCTCCTCTATAGTTCTCTCTTTCCTCAAATGACCTATTATTTACCCATCTCAGTCCCTCCTGCATAGAGCACTCTCCTTCCTCAACTCCACCTCCTGACTTCCCTGGCTTCCTTCAAGTAACAACAAAAGTCACATCTCCTGGAAAAAAACAAAAAAACAAAAAAAACTTCTTAATCCTAGTGTCTTCTCTGAGACCACCCTTAATTTATTCTATTTATATGTTTGTACATAGTAGTTTGCATGTTGCCTTCCCCATTACACTGTGAACGCGAGACCATCGATCTTTTGCATTCTTTTGTATTCCCAGCTCTTAGTCCAATGCTGATCCCATCCTACCCAGTAAAATGTAAGCTCTTTGAGAGTGGATGATGTCATTTCATTCTTTGTATGTTTGTGTTTTTTTCTTTATATCCCTTGTGACCTAGCATAGGATATTACCTTGAGCGTAGTATGCCCTTAATGAAAGTTTGTTTAATTGAATTTAATTAAACATAGTTTTGAGGGTTGCACTGTACCTTATTTTCCTCAGAGAGGCTCTCAGTGGAATAAGAATATTATCAAAGTCTTCAGAATTCAGCTTCTTTTATAATGGGAGAATGGGTCAGTGATGACAGCTAGATTTCTAATTAAGGAATACTATGAAATAACTCAGAACAATTGTAATCCTTCAGATTCAGAAACGTAATAAGGTCAGGAAACAGGATGAGTTGTCATAAATTGATATAGACTGTGCATAATGTCTCCAATCCTATTATAATCCACATCATTTTAATGCTACATCTGTGGAATGCTAATTAAATACATTTACATTTCTCAAATCCGAAATTGCCTTTCTCTGGACAATCTAACTTTAGGGAGCAATAGTTTAGTATCTCATCAAGCAACATTGATTTGATGCTCATTTGCTGTGGGACTTAGAGAGTTTACAAAAGATCTAGTCTCTGCTCTCCTTACCTAGAAATATTCTTCAAATGTGGGGTTAAGAAAAGTACTTCAGATAACTGAGTTACACAGCATAACCCTTACTTCACTTATAGTCACTTTGAAATGAACATTTTTTTTAAAAAGTAGGAAAAATTATCTGTTTAAAAAAAGTTTCCCTCTTCTAGATTAAATGAGATAACATTTGTAAAGCACTTGGTACAGTGTCTGGCACATAGTAGGCACTATACAAATGGTTATTTCCTTCCCTAACATCCTACTCCAATGTCTCAGCATGGTGTGCAAGTGACAGTTTTCTTGAAAGCTTATCAGCAGAATTCATGATATGGCAGGTTCTAGAAACAAGACTGGAAAGACTCTAAGTTTAGGTCCAGTGATGGAACCGCATGTCTATTATCTAAGAATTGGTCTCACTAATTTTAGAGGCTCCCCTGGGCGGGGAGGAGAGTATTTTCTACCACAGCAACTATCTAAAATCATCCACCAAGTTACAGAAAGATTGTGACCTTTGTCATTGGAGCGAGTACCACAGTGACAAAATTATAGATCCCTGAGAAGGAGAAGGCAAATGGGTCACTTCACCTAGGAAGTTCTGAGCTGCAATAGGCCTAAGCAGATCAGGAGCCCGGACATAAATATGGTGAGCCCCCAAGAGCAGGGAGTTCCAAGGAGGCCGCAAAAGCCTAGGTCAGAAACAGAGCAGGTCAAAGCTCCTGTGCCTATCAGAGTAGGACTGGTCCATAACAGCTATTGCACTTCCAGCTGAAGGGAGATGGAGAGGATTTTAGCTACAGAGTAGAGAAAGGATTGCCTATACATTTTCTGAAATGGTCTTCTACACTGTCAAAAAGGAGATGAAGAATTTGAGTCAATTACCTAGTTACTTTGAGCAAACAAATAAAAACTTAATTCTGACCTTGATTTTGTAGATATCTAATTTAAGCAAAATTATTTGAGGACCTGAGTTATTTGGATAATTGCCTCAGTACTTCACCTCCCTGTGCAATCATGGAAACAATCAATAAGGAGATATTTATCAAGCATCTAAAGAGATACTTGTTGCATATTGCCAATGTCCTTCCTACACAATTTGATTTCTGTTTTCCAATTTCACAAAAACTCACTTCTTGTACTTCAATTTCTTAGGTCCTTTGCCTCCCATCAATCAAAAACATTGTATTATTGTTTACCTCCTATGGACTCAGCCCTGTGAAAACACAGAAGCATCTGTTCCTTGTTTTTGATATTATCACTAATCTTTATCACTTCATGAATGCATTAACATATCTAAAGTGCGTCAATACCTTACTAGATCCATAATTCCTCCAATGCCAGTGCTGCCTCCAAGGTACAGATAGGTAAGTCCACATCTTCTCATCCTGTGAGACTTTTCCCCATTTGCACTTGTAAATCCTACTCAAAGGATGAACACCTAATGTGCTGGGACTTTTTAATATTAGGGGGTACCAATTCAGCATATGAGTTATGCATCTCTTTACCCTCCCTCTTGTTTTATTGGCCCACCTCATTTTCAGGTCATATATTCTTTTGATATTATATTTTATATCACTTTTCATGCATAATTCGTTAGACTATAATCAATTTATGCACATTATTTCTCTCTTCATTGTCCCATGACTGACCCAACAGGTGTATTCTTCAGTGATTACTGCATTAAAAGATTCAGTATCCAGTAATACCACCAGAAGACTACTGGGCTTAAAAATATTGATGCTTTCTTTTTTAATAGGTTTTGGATTATTGAAAGCACTGTACAATTTCATGAATGAATTCAATTTGTTCTCTATGTCCTATTCAAATTTGGGCAAAGTTGACTAAACAACCACTGGTTCTGTCTAGTATGGACATCCTAATGGAACTGCTCTATGGATTGTCTATTCAACCACATATCAGAGTCTGAAAAATAGGAGTTCTTCATTAGCTTTCTTTTTCCTGTAAGAGTGTTAGACCAAAGGCTTTGTGAATAGTTACGGATCTCCTTTAGGAGGTTCTGCAATATTTCAGGGCTTGATGTGATGAGTACAATGTCATCTATAAAAGTTGCATCTGGGGGACCTCACCATCTGTAAAGAATCACTCATTCAGACTCCATTGGACATCTTTCCTGACTGACAATGGCAAGCACCTTCTGGGTGAGCGTATTGTCTCCCTATTTAATGCATCACTTGATCTCAGCAATCAAGGATCATGGAAAAAGTAATCTCTCTTATGATCTTAGTATACAAATGACAGGCAGCCTGTTCGAGAAGAGATTTAAAACCTTATTGAATCAATCGCCTTTGTATAGTCAACAAACGATAAGCTCTCTCATGTTTTCATCAAACTTGTATAAATGATTCTCATCATGGTTTTGTAGAGATGAGAAAGTAGGTCTGCAGGTTAGGAGTTATTTATGTCCTCTCTTTCCCTCTCCCCTCCTCTCCTCTCTCTTTCACCATTTAGTAGACATTAATAATATCCACGATTCTTATTGGTAGTCCGGTATCTTCCCCCCTTTCAGATGTCTTGAGAATGGATCAGTGTCTTCCAAACTGCAATGGCTCTGGGCAGACACATTGTCTGTACGTGCCTGCTTTGCTACTGGTTCTCTTTATTTACATACTATTCTTTAGTAATAGCTCTACTTTCCAATTCAACACATGGGGTACTGTGATATTAGAATTTGAATATGGTGGCAATATTTCAAGAAAATAATATTTAAAGAAATAACTCCCCTTTTTTATCTGTTAACCTCTTTTCAATTTTCTCTTTAAATGCACATAGGAAAGGTAAGGTCCTGATGAGGTTTTTATTGCTCTTTTCAGAGATAACTTTCAGGTTTTCTGTAAGTTGCAACTTCCATATTTGTTCCCAGTAGTCTATTATTAATGAGAAGTTGCTATTTACTTAGTTAATTCTCATCTAATTATTCATCTATTTGTCTCTGAGCTAACATTTCTCCAGTAGGATGATATATATTTTAATTTTGTATGATTCATAAATTTACATATTTTCCAAGACAAAATCTTGTCATTTCTCTCTCAAAAAATCCCTGTTTGGTGTTCCTTTCTCTTCTCTCATGAAAACAACACCCAAGTTCAGACCTTTATCACCTCTCACTTGAACTACTGCAATAGATTCCCTCCCTAAAGACTTGCCCCACTCCAATCCATCCTTTACTCAACTTCCAAAGTATTTCTCCTGAACCATTAATCTGACCATGTCAACCCCCAGATCTATAAATTAGGTAGTTTCAATCATTTCAGTCGTGTCCAACTCTCCATGACCCCATTTGGGATTTTCTTGGCAAAGATGTGGGAGTGGTTTGCCATTTTCTTCTCCAGCTTGTTTGCCAATGAGGAAAGGGAGGTAAACAGGGTGAAGTACTTTCCCAGGATCACATAATTAGTAAGTGTCTGAAGTCAGATTTGAACTTAGGAAGATGAATTTTCATGAATCCAGTCCCACCATTCTATGTACTATGGCAGCACCTAGCTGCCCGTCTATAGTGGGCTCCTAATACCTCCAGGAACACATATAGACTCCTCTAGTTGGTGTTGAAAGCTCTCCACAACCTGGCCCCTTTCTATCTCTCCTCTCTTACACTTGACTCCCCTCTACACTCTCCTCTAGCCATACTGGTGTACTTGTTGTTCCTCACACATAACCCTCCATCTTCCACTTGTACATTTGCACTAGCTGTCCCTCATACTTAAAATGCTTTCCTTTATCCTCTTAGTTTCCATGTCTTCCTTCAAAACTCATTTCCAACCTCACCTTCTCAGGATGCCTTCATGGTATACACACACACACACACACACACAGATATAATTTGCCTTCCTCTCTGACATTACCTTTTATCTACTAGTATATTCTTATACCTGTCTAGTTAATAACCTCTTATCTCTCCTATTAGAATGCGAGTTTCTTGAAGGCCATACTGAGTTTGCTTTTCCTTATATATCCCCAGAGCTTAGCAAAATGCCTGACACAAAGCAAGTGCTTAATAAATGCTCTTTGACTAATTGTTTGCTTAATAGATACCTGTTGATTGCTTGTTTGATTACGTGGACAAGTTTCTGTACAACAGCATAGACATCTTAAGATTTTTTTAAAATAGTGTCAGGGGTAAGAAAGAGGTTGATCAGGGCAGATCATAGAAACATAAGTCACAGGATGGGAGGTACTCTGTGGCTCAAAATGATTGGCCAACAATAGATCCCAGGGCAGGTCCTTGTTGATCATCTTTGAGTCCTGATTTGGCTCAGGATGAATGTAAATAGCAACTGTTTCTGTTTTGGCCAGAAATTCTGAGGTCCTTCACTCTCCTAGATGATTTTTTTTTTGACTAGGGAAGAGGTCATTCTCGCCCTCATTTCTTACCTAGCCTTAGTTATCGAATGGGTGTTGCCGCAATCAAACAGAGACATGGGAAAGACTTTAACTTGAAAAGGCCAAAGGCTCCCACTGCATCCTGGATCATCTCCACTTGTCCTGATATATGTCTTGCCAGTGCACTCAGATGACTCCGGAGGAGAAAGTGAGGCTAGTGACTTTGCACAGTCCTGCCTCACTTAAATCCAAGTCCCTTGCATGTCATGGTATCACCTCCCTAATGAGAATGAAGGGCAACCAACAGCAAGAGCTCTCTGGGTAGCAAATGTTTGAGGAGTCCTGCTTGATACCAGAGGAGAGTTCCTTATAGCATGACCAAATTATCTGATTCAATAGAAGATATTCACTTTGCTAGTGATGCTCGAATAGCAATAATCCCTTTAAGAAAAAAAAAAAGATGGTCTGCTGCCTTCATTTCCAGAGCCAGTCTCAGCCCCAATTTCATAACCTGGGCATCTGGCAGCACAGTGTAGTACAACAGCATTTGTCAAGGCTGTTCACAATAAAATCAAAATAAAGGAACCTAGAATTGCTTAAGCATTACATGAATAAGCCTTCTGAATGTATTGGTGGCAGACACAATGCGGCAACTCTGACAGTTTAAAATTAAATATTGATATCTTTCTCCTTTTCTTTTGTAAAGCAACAATCTGCCATCTACATGGTGGCTAAGCATAGGCCAAAGGCCGGGTAATTTATCATAAAGAATAGATGAAATGATTGCTGAAGGTAACAAAGGGGCAAGGATATTAGCACCACTATTGTATTGTACATGTTTAATTAGTACAAAGTTCATAAGCCTTATTCCTGGATCCTAACAATAAAAGGTCAAGTCTGGGTCTTCCTCTGAAACCTACTTTAGAAAAAGCAAGCTCAGGAGAACTTGTACAGGAAGTAATATGTATTATATTAGTCATTTTATCAGAACAAAAAGTCATATTCTTTCAGAATTGCTGTACTATAATCTGATTGGTTCAAATAATGTATCTGATTTGTACTCACTAAGTTAATATCTTTACAAAGCCATGCAAATAAGCATGTTACCCCCTCCAAACCACCCCAGAATAAAATAAATCAGGTCTAACTTTGACTAATTAGTCTTTTTTAAAATTATTTTGTTTTCAGTTTTCTACAATCATTTCCATATATCTTAGATTTTCTCCCTCCCTCCCCTTCCTTTCCCCCTCCCTTTCCCCTCCCTCTCCAAGAGGACACGCAATCTTGTATAGGTTCTACATATACATTTTTATTAAATACCTTTTCACTTTAGTCATGTTGCATAGAAGAATTAAAATGAATGGGAGAAATCACAAAACAAAACAAAACATAACACAAGACAAAATGGTCTGCTTTCATTCTGTGATCCAGTTCCATAGTTCTTTCTCTGAATGTGGAAGGCATTTTGCCTCAAGTCCATTGGGAATTTTTTAGGTCCTTGTATTGCTGTGAAGTACTAGGTCTACCAGAAAAATTCCTCTCACACTGTTGTTGTTGCTGTGTACAAAGTTCTCCTGGTTCTGCTCCTTTCACTCAGCATCAGTTCATATAAGTTCTTCCAGACCTCTTTCTGAAGTCTTCCTGTCCATCATTTCTTACAGCACAATAGCATTCCATTACATTCATATGCCACAACTTATTCAGCCATTCCCCAATTGATGGGCATCCCCTTGATTTCCAGTTCTTGGCCACCGCAAAGAGAGCTTCTATAAGTATTTTTGTATATGTGGGAGGACCCTTTCCCATTTTTATGATCTCTTTGGGATACACTGACTAAATAGTCTTAAGAAAATTTACCAAATTGTTTTGCTATTATATATATTTTATGGGAATTTTTATTTGTGAGGGAACTCTGAGAACATTTCCATAAGAATTCATTTTCTCTCCTAGACCAAGAATATGACCTTGTCAGAAGGGATTACTGAGAGAGTTGGATGCAAACTTTGTGAGTAGCTAAAACTTTCTATGGGCAATATTCACATAAGCTCCAGTTGTGGTGACAGTTAAAATGAAATGGAAAATAAGAGAATATAAGCCAAAAAAAAGTTTTCAGGGTTTATTTTCCCTTAAATTACCCAAATTACTGTTTTTGATCTCTCCATATAGAAATTCAATTCCATCACCACAAAGTGAAATATAGATCCAACAATAAAATAATGAATTTAATCAATGTTGGTAGCTATTTCCTGACAAATCAATGGAACAATTGAAAATTTCACTTTGATGTTTTAAATCTAATGTAGCTATCTTCACTGATCAAAATGAATGAATAAATATATGAAAGAGGGAGGGAAGTAAAGTCATTTATTAAATTCTTACTGTGTGCCAACCACTGTGCTAAGGGCTAGAGATACAAATAAGAAAATAAGACAGTCCCAACTCTCAAGGAGCTCACATTCTGAAAAGGGAGAGAACATATTTAGGAGATTTCATGGTTATTCTTTGTCCTTCTTTCTTGAAGAGGATCATTGAGATTGGGAAAGTCCTATTTTGACTTGCAAGTGAATTGGATTTAAGTGAGGCAGGGTTGTGCAAAGTCACCAGCCTCACTCTCTCCTCCAGAGTCTTTGGAATCCAGTGGCAAGAAATAGGTCAGGATGACTGGAGATGGTCCCAGTTGCCTTGGGAGACCTTGGCTTTTTTAAGCTAAAATCTTTTCCAGGTCTAAATTTGTCTGAGGTAACACTCATTCAGTGATTTAAAACTAGGTAAGAAATGAGGCAAAAGATGGTTTAGTTTGTCTACTCAGATCCTCAGGGTTTCTAGCCAGAACTGGGAGAAAAAAATGTTATTTGAGTCATCAAAACCCAAACAATGAGTAAGTGAGGCTTGGACTGGGACCTATTATTGGTCAATCAGTAAGAGCCATGGTGACTTGGGTTTAAAGCATGGTCAAGGAGCTCCATTTGAATCCCAGTGGACTTTATAAAAACCTGGTTTTCCAGAGCTCTATTTCAATAAATCATAAACGAAACTGTATGGGACAAAAGAGTTAATTGTCCCCGTTTTTTAAAAATTAATAAAACAAATAAGTAAGGAAGAGAAGAGGTTTCAAAAGTAGGGCAAATGGAAAGATTAGAGAGCCTTAGCGGATAATGGTAAAATACATGGCAATGCATCTTCTTCAGTATCCCTTCCACTGATGAAACTACTTCCATATCTAATATTGAACTATTTGACAGTGCCAAGGATTTTGATGAGAACTTTCTTCTCTGGGTCTTCTGTAGCTGTGACTTCTGAGGTGGCAGGGACTTCAGTTCTGTAAGAGATAGTTATGAAGTCAAAACTCTACAAGAATTGTTGGAAGCAGGGCTAGTGGTTTGGAGGGCTCTCAAGCTGCCCATTTCATCAGTAGTAAGCTAGTGTTAGTGATGGAGGTCATGGCAGGATCTGTCTCTTATAGAGGTTGCTCTCTTGAATGGTGCCTGATGGGCCTAAGCTGGAAGCAGGACCAGCAGTCTGGGAGATTTTGGATATAGTGCATAATGGTTATCTTCACCAGGGTCAAAGGAGAAGTGGTCATCAATATGGTGGCAATGGTTTGACCAGGGTGGTGCATGCTGTCTTCTCTCTCTCCTGCTCAGAGTTCCTTGTTGCCTCAGCCAAGCTAGCTTGACCACCCAACAGGTAATAAATGGTCCAGAGTAGATGTTGCTAGTGATAAGGATGACTGGCCTCCTCTCCATAGGTGTTGTTAACCTTGAATGAATGCCAGGATAGAAGTCAACTTGCAGAATAACTTCTAAAAAGTTAAAATTAAAAAATAAGGAGATTGGGCAGTAACTGTCATCTTATTTTAAAATGATTTATTCCCTAACATCACACCATGGATTATCATCATTAAAATATGACTTCCTTCTCAATCTTTTTCTAGAAATTTTTTTTTCCTAGCTCAGTGAATCCCTTCATCACTAGTGCTCACTATTGGAGAAAATAGTCCAAGAGAAGATCTCTTCAACTCTTCCTTTGACTAGAAAACTAAACTCTCAACTTTTAAAAATGTTGCAATTACCTAGCTATAAATTCAGCCCAGATCATATAGCATGCTTTCATCTGGTGCATTTGAAACTTGTATGATCATGTAATATCTGCCTACCTACCTAAACAATACAGATAAAATACTTCCGGGGACTGCCAAGGTAAATAAGCCACAGGTAAGCCTTTCAAAAGTAAGAGCCAGGTTCAAACTGTTGCAATCAACAGATCTGTTTTGAACATGAAATTTCCTGTTCCATTAGACAAATGGTAACACCTCTATGTCAAACACCATGAATTCAAGTCCATAGGGGAGAAGTGTAAAGGGCAATTTAATATAATATATACACGTGTGTTTATACATATCATATACATATGTGATATATTTATATACATGTGCATATATACACATGTATATACATATCTCTGAAATGTCCAGATAATACATGCTACAACAGGGATTAATTTGTCATTTTTAACCTAGTTTACCTGGTTAATGGCTTCAGTTCTCAACTCTAGGTGTCTACCCATGACCTTATGATATCTTTCTTTGAGGCTGGTAAAATTTTCTAACGATTAGTACTAAGCTTTTAACAACTTTCTCTTGGACAATTATAAGAAAATCCTAATTAGACTTCCTAACTCAAGCCTTGAATTGAACAAACGAAAGAAAAAGCAGTTATGGAGTGCCGGTAATATAATGCAGAGCATAAAAATTCAAAATTGAAGACAGTCCCTGAACTAAAGGATATCATGTTCTAATGGGGGAGGGAGGTACAAATAGAGGAGGGAGGGAGAGAAAGAAAGAGAAGAGGAAGAGAGAGCTAAAGAGAGAGAATGAGAGAATACATAAAGGAAGTGGTGGTCAGGAAAGGGTATTTCAGTTTGGGAAGTTATAGAGATGATACATAGATGGAGATCAAGGCTGGATGGGTACACCCTTTCCAAAAGCAAAGAGTTGTGTTCGTTTTATTTTTGTTCAAGAACTGGAAAGCAGGGGTTGGAAGAGCCTTTAGGGACCTCAACTTTCAAGAAGATGACTGAGGAGTAAAGTGAAACAAGGCTGGAGAAAACCCAAATATAGGGGACCAGAAGAGGCACTCACCAATTAGGACAGTGGGTTCCTAAGATGGAATTTCAGAGATGAAGGAGTTAAGTCCTCCAGGGCAAGGTCTCTTATACCAGTGGAATCCTCCACACAGCTGCCAAATGGGGGCAAAGATCGAAGAGTCATTCCTCTGCTCTGTAAGGTCCAGTGGCTCCCTATTCCCTCTAGGTTTAAATACAAACTCCAACCCCTTCAATTTTTAAAATTTGCTTGTTGATTGAGTGATTGAACTAAGGACTTGAACAACACTGTGACAACCTTCACAGAGCTCCATTTGATTGAAGGAGGATCTGATCAATTGTAGGGTAAAGTTAGGTTTAGGAACAGAGTGGGTTTTCAAGGTTTCCTAGCTGGTGGCAACTATATGGAAGTCAAGTACAAACACTGTATGCTTGGGAATATTTGGTTTTTAGTAGGATTTCAGAGCTGCAAGTGACTTAAGTCATTTAATCTGAGACTCAGAGATGCTAAGTATTTTGCCAAAGGTCATACAGCAAGTTAATAGCAAAACTGGAACCCAGAATCCTGAGTCCTTGACTGGATAAACACAGATAATACCACTAAGTACTTGCGTTTTAAATATCTAAAATATTTGAATCACTGCATTTAATAGCAGTAGAAATAAACTACTTTCTGCAGATACTGGATGAGTTGTGTAGACCAGTGTTGTTCAAACCAAGAGCACCTTTTTGGCTTTGAGTACGTTGAAGAAAGCATGACATTGAGGAAAATATCCAAATCTAGAGTCAGAAGAGCTGGGTTCAAAATCTCACCTTAAGAACTTAGCTGTGTAGCCATGAGCTCAGAGCCTTAATAATAATTATTATACTACAATATTATTGTTAAGACAATACTTTGCAAATGTTGGAGCATGCTTAAACATCAAATGTGAGTCCAATGAGTCTAGGCATATTCCTTAAGCACAGATCTCACCCCTTAATCAGTGAACTCCACTGTCTTCCTATGGTTTCTAGGATCAAATAAAAACTCTATTTTGTTTTTCAAAGTTCAACACAACCAGTCTTCAATCTCTCTTTCCAATGTCACTCCTCCTTCCACACTCTTTGATTCAGCTACCCTAGCCATTTCTCTGTTCTCCATAAATGACATTCCATCTCCAGTCTCCATGCCTATGCATTGGCCATGCCTCCAACATCTTCTCTTTTCACAGAGTCCTTCTCTTTCCTAAAGATACAACTCAAACACCATCTTCTGCATGAAACCATTCCCAACTCTCCCCAAGTATCAATGTCCTTTTTCCCAAACTACCTGTTTTAAACTGCTCTATAGTTTAATAGTACTGCCTGGCACAGTGCCTGGCACATAGTTGGTGCTTGATAAATGTTATTGAACAGTGAACAAATATTTATCCCTATTCATTTTGCATTTATGTTGTATGTATTTTAACATAAACTTGTTTCTCTCATTAGAACGAAAGCTCCCTATGAAAAGACTATTTCTTTTTCTGTACTACTATCCACAGTGCTGGCACATAGTAGGTGCTTAGTGAATATTCATCAATTGATTAATTGATAGAACACTCTTAGGACAAATAAAAGTTTAAAAAAAAACCCTATGGAGAAAAACTTATGCATATTGTTTAAGAACACTTATTGTTAAGGACACCTGCTGTTAAGATTAATGAATATTTTTGATGTAGACATGATTCTATATGTCATGCTTCAGAGGAGAATATGTTACAAGCACCAGCAAGTTCTTGTGATACCTACAAATGCAGGTGCAGACACTGAATAAAATAATCTCACTGTGTCCTCATTTGGATACTTAGAATATTTTTTGCATTGGTAGAGAGTAAGATTGGGTGCACATTATTTGTTTCTGTCATTTTTAAGAGGGCCAGTCACCTAAAGAAGGGTAACACCTGCCAATAAAGTACATTACAAAAAAAAAAATCTGGGGGAATGTAAATAACTTTTAACTAATCATCAGAGAGCCTTTGGTTACTGAGTGGTTTGTAATTCATCAGATTTCTGTACAGATTTGTTTTCATTGTTTTTAGGACTTCCAGATGGGACCCCAAAATAATTCCAACTCTCCACTAATTGCTGGCTCTGTGACATGGGATGACTCACTTGACCTCTCTGGGCCTGGGTTTGCTCATTTACAAAATGAAGAAGTCAAACTAGCTGACCTCTACAGTGTCTTCCAGATGTAGATCTATGATCCTGTCATTTTCCAACTCTACATCTTATGTACTTCTATGACTTGATGTCATAAACCTATGACCCATATGACCAGTGATAGCCACCAAATGTCAAGCGTTAATTTTATTACAGCGTTATTTGGAATCATCACATGAAAGAGAGATATTCATGACTCATGGTTGGGCTGTGCTAACATAATAAAAATGACAAAACTACCTAGCTAATTTTCAGATTTAGTGCCAAAGCAGTCAAAGTACCAATTGGTTACTTTATAGTACTAGACAAAATAATAACAAAATTCATCTGGAAGAACAAAAGGTCAGGAATCGCAAAGAAAATGATGAAAAAAGGGGAGGGGTGGCTAACAGTGCCAGATTTCAAACGTCACTACAATGGAATAATTATCAACACTATTTGGTATTCATTAAAAAACAGAATAGTTGATCGATGGAAGAGATGAATCAAGTAAAACAAGATCTAGAAGTAATTGAACATAGTAGCAGTGTTTGATAAAGCTAAAGTCAAAATAACTGCAGTAAGAAGTTCACCATTTAGAAGTGAAAGAGACCTTAGAAACCTCTGAGGACAACTTCTCATGCCACAAATGAGGAAACTAAGACTGAGGTAGGCTAAGTGACTTGTCCAGGTCACACATTTCACAAGTGCCTGAAACACAATTCAGATTCAGGTCTTCCTGACTCCATTTTCAGACTTTATCCCCATACCACCTTGCTGCCTTAAGGACTCCCTTTTCAACAGTAATTGCTAGGAAAACTGGAAGACTGTCTCAATCAATCAACATTCATTAAGAGCTTACTATGTGCCAGGCACTGTGCTAAATGCTAGGCATACAAAAAGAGGCAAAAGACAATCCTTGTCCTCAAGGAGATTACAGTCTAAAGAGACATACCATACATAGACAAATGTACCAGAAGCAAGCTATCTATAGGATAAATAGGAAATAATTAGCAGAGGGAAGACAATAGAATTCAGAGGATTTGAGGAAGACTTCCGGCAAAAGATGGGACTGGAACCGAAAGCCAGAAATTTTATATAGTTATTCTTTCTGCATCACAGGGTTTAGGGTAACTGTTGCAATCTGAGAAATTCCCATGAAATTTTCTGACCCTCCCCTCATACCAGAGGAGAAATATGAATTTTTTCTTTTTCTTTTATGGAGTGTTTACAGTATTAAAAGGTAAAATATGTTAATATTATGTGATACCATACATATATTTTATTCATTTCTGAGTTTCTAAGCTTTTTCTGTGTTGTCTGCTGGCCTTTGCATATCATCTATGACTTTCACAAAACTTTCCAAAAGTTTCTTATGCCATCAAGCAAAATATCGAAACTGTGATGGCTAAACTCACAATGTGGAAGGAATAACTGTATAGACCAACATCTTATATCACAAGAAACTCCAAATAGATACAGAAAGAGACAGGACAGAGTGATGTAACTCAAAGGGCTCTATGTTTGGAAGCAATGGGAGGAAAGTGTTCTCCAGAGAAAGGCAGTGACCAGGGAACTTCAGAATTTTTAGTCTGAAAATTCAATGGCCTGAACCTCAAAGATTCCAGAAGGCATAGTTTTTGGTACAAAAACTCAGGTCATCCTAATTGATACCAGGCATGTCCAACCACTCCATCCAAAAGTAAACAGAAGGTGGGGAGGACAGAGGTAGAAGCCTGGTCCTGGGGGAAAAAAGTCTCAATTTAAAATCTAAGGCTAGAGAGATGAGGAAATCTAAGAAAATACCAACAACTAATATGATTATTGGAGATCTATAGACACCCCAAAATCTAACATAGGAGAGAGTATCTCCATAGCAAAGGAAAGCAGAGACTTAAAGGGGGAAAAAATGGATTTGTTTTTCCTCAAGTATTATGTGACTATCTCAAAGAAATGACGATGTAAAAATGAAATAAAAGTTCTGTTGGAAAGATTTGGAAAATGAATAGCTTAGAAGAGATACTAGTAAATTCTATCTGTTTAATGGACTCCTTGAAAATTCAAGTAAATTAAACAAATCAATGATTCCTTGAGGTAACAAGGAAGAGAAAGTTTTTGACCAAACTAAGAAAAGGACCTACGTGTACAAAAATATTTGTAGCAATGCTTTTTGGTGTAGCAAAGAACAAGAAACAAGGGAGTACCCAACAATCAAGGAATAGCTGAAAAAATTATGGGATATGAATATAGTTAATAGTATTACATTATTTGAAAGTCATGACTAGCATGGATTTAAAAAGACCTTGGGAAAATTTGCATGAACTAATGACTAATACAGAATTAAGTGAGAAGAGCCAGAACAACAATTTATGTAATAATTTACATACTATAGAACAAAAACAACAGATTAAATAGTGAGAATAAAATATAAAATATCTGCTATAAAAATAGCCTATTTGCAAAATAAGTCAAGAAGCGATGATTTAAGAAAACCAGTGAGGGGTATAGTAGATAGATTGCTGGACCTGGGGTCAGGAAGAACTGAGTTCAAATCCACTTACTATCAGTATGATCTTGGTTGGATAAATCATTTTTTTGAAATTAATTGATTTATTTGTTCTCAGTTTTTTACAATCAGTTCCATGTATCTTAGAGTTTTCCCTCTCACTCCCCCAACTTCCCCCCTCCTGCCTCCCCGAGATGGTGTGCAATTTTATATGGGTTCTACACATACGCTCTTATTAAATACATTTTCACCTTAGTCATGTTGCATAGAAGAATTAAAATGAATGGGAGAAACCATGAAAACAAAACAAAACATAACACAAGAGAAAATGGTCTGTTTCATTCTGCAATCTAATTCCATAGTTTTTACTCTGGATGTGGAAGGCATTTTGCCTCAAGATAGAGAAATCATTTAACCTCCGTTTGTTCCAGTTCCCTCAACTGTAAAATGAATATAATACTAGCACCTACCTCCCCAACTTGTTTTGAGGATCAAATGAGATAAGATTTGTAAAGTGCTTACCACAATGCTTGATACATTGTAGGATCAATATAAATGCTAGTTATTACTATAATTGGGCTTCCTGAAAACTGTTTTTTTAAAAATATGAACAACATATTCCAAGGAATCATAAATGAAACTGCTTGGATCGATAAGAATCAGAAGAAAAAAATAGTATCAAAGGAATCTACCCATCACCTCCCAAAAGAAACCCCAAAAGGAAAAGTCCCCAGAATATCACAGCCAAAATCTAGAGCTTCCTTATCAAAGAAAATATGTGTTTAGCAGCCAGAAATTAAACAGTTCAATTAGCAAGGAACCACAGTCAGGACCACATGGGACCTAGAACTTTCTGTTCCGAATGAGAGGAGATCATGGCAAAGGTTACAATCAAGAATAACCTGCCCTGAAAAACTAAGTATAATCCCATAGGGAAAAATTGAATCTTTAATGGAAGAGAGGACATTTGATCTTTTCTGATGAAAAGACCAGAAGCAATGCTCAAGAAAAATTGGAAAAGATAAATTTATTTGGAAAATTAGAGCTGTATGAAGATGACAGGTTGCGTGCAAACAGGGAAGAAGAAGTAAGTGTCCCTTCACATCCTTAATTGTCTCCAAATGACGATTAGGGAGTTAAACAAGAAAAACAGAAGAGATAATGATATGAATTGATTTGGTTCTGAGGGTTTTGAGGAAGGAAACTGGAATGATGATAAAAGGAATATCCTAGTGTAAAAAGGAAGAAATGAGGAGGAATTTGCTATTTCTCATGAATGGAATATAAGAAAAACATAGAGGAATAGGTGGAGGAAGTGGACATCAAATGAACCTCCTTTTTACCTGAAATAAATAAAGGATAGAAGGAGAGAGGAAGAGCAGGGGAAGGAGAAAGAAAGAAGGAGAAAGGGAGAGGCAGCTGGTAGTACAACAGATGGAGTGCTAGGCCTTGGAGTCAAGATGACTTGAGTTCAAATCCGGCCTCACACATTTACAAGTTATATGAATCTGGGCAAGTTATTTCTGTTTATCTTCTATTTATCTCAGTTTCCTCAATTGTAAAATAAGGATAATAATAGCACCTACCTCAAATGATAATTGTGAAGACCAAATGACATATGTGCAAAAGAAAAAAAGGCCCTTAACATAAAGCCTAGCACACAGTAGGTGCTATATAAATGTCTGTTTCTTTCCCCTTCCCCTCTCTAATTTTGTTAACCATATTGCAATATAATTGACTCCCTTTTCTGTCAAAGGGGTCCATGACACCAAAAAAGATTAAGAATCCTTACTCCAAAATGCAAATTAAAACAACTCTGAGGTACTACTCATACCTATCAGACTGACTAATATGACAGAAAGGAAAAATAATAACTGTTGGAGGGGACCTGGGAACATTGAGACTTAATGCACTTTGGTGGAGTTGTGAACTGATCCAGTCACTGTGGAGAACAACTTGGAACTATGCCTAAAAGGCTATAAAATGATGCATACTTTTTGATCCAGCAATACCACTACTAGGTCTGTATCCCAAAGATTTTTTAAAAAAAGAGAAAGGACTTATTTGTACAAAAATATTTATAACAGCTCTTTTTGTAGTGACAAAGCAAAAAATTGGATATCCATCCAATTGGGGAATGGCTGAACGAGTTGTGATATATGATTGCAATAGAATATTACTGTGCTATAAGAAATGATGAGCAGGTTGATTTTAGAAAATCTTGGAATGACTTAAATGAACTGAGGCAAAATGAATGGAGCAGAACCAGGAGAACACTGTACACAGTAAAAGCAACATTGTTTGCTGACCAACTTTGATAGGCTAAGCTCTTCTCAGCAGTACAATGATCCAAAACAATTTCAAAAGTCTCATATTGGAAAATGTTATCCCACCTCCAGAGAAAGAACTGATAGAGTCTGAACACTAATTGAAGCACTTTTTGTGTGGGTTTTTTTTTCCTTCAGATGTGTCTTCTTTCACAATATGACTAATATAGTAATATGTTTTTCATGATTAAACATGCATAACCTATATCAAATTGCTTACTCTTTCACGGAGGAAGGAGATGAGGGAGAGAGTAAATTTGTCTTTATAGGGAATAATGAAATACTATTTTTAAAAAGGAATCCTTACTCTAAAAGAGCCATAGTTGTATCAAAGGGGAATAAATGAGTTGGATTCAGGGAAAAGCAAAACTGATACAGAGCAGGAACAAGGCCTTCCACTCCTTGAGGGGGAAATGGTTCAATATAATGCTGTAACCAAAAAGGTCAACAAACTATTGAGTGTTATTAAAAATGGTGCTGGAAGCAAAAAATAAATCAATAAAAACAAAACCACTTTACCGCCTTTGTCCAAAGCTCACATAGTGCTGTAGAGTTCATGTTGCCACAGTTTAAGAGGTAAAAGAGCTGGAGAAGACCCACTGAGATAATTCAATATATTTGGAAAACCATGATGACAGATCATCTGTGATGAAACCCTACCCAGCCCCTGACAGAGAAGCAAAGGACTCAGGGCTCGTCAGAATAAGACATGCATATTTGGACATGGCCAGTGTGGGAATCTGTTTTGCTTAACTATGCATAATCAAGTCATATTTACAATGGCTTTGTTTTCATTTTTGTTTCAATAAGGATGTCAGGAAAGGTAGAAGTGAGAGAATATAAATGTTTGTAGTTTTAAAAAATATATGAAGAGTAATAATGATAACATATTTCCGTAGCATTTCATATTCACAAAGTACAATATAGACGTACCATTATATATTCGCAACAATTCTGTGAGATAGGTAATACAAAAAAACTATCCACTTCATTTGACAGTTGAAGATATTGACTCTCCAAAAAGGAAAGTAACTAAGTTAACATCCCAAGACTGGCACAGACATGCACAGAGTATATATAGGTCAGGTATGTCAGCACATCCCAGTGTTGAACACTGCCACTGGTCCTTCTCCAGAAAGTGATATGTTCCACTGAAGGACAGAAGGACGAATAATAATATTTACCCACCCATTTTCTACCCATACTTAGAACATCTAAAAAGTGGAAAAGTCAGGAGAGCAATCCAAATTTTCTGACTCCTTCCTATGTAATATTCTGCCTGCACGCTGATCTCACACAAGAAATGCTATATGAAGTCAGTCTAATGAGATTTGTATAAGATTGTAAGCCCTACAAGAAGAGATACCATGTCTGATCTAAACTTCGTATCATCCTCAGTACCTAGCACAATGCTTCTGACACAAGGAAAATATGAATAAAGTACTTAAAGAGGTTGTGTATGTCAGCTGTTAATATTAAATATTGTTGAACTGAATCAAATTGAACTGATTACTCATTCAGGACAAGCTGTAGCCAATAGAAGACCTGACCTGCTTCTATATAATCCTGATGGAATGAAGCCGCTCCTGTGCCCCAAATTCTACTAGAACTAGAGACTTGATACAGCAAAACAATAAGAGAAGATTCCTTTTAAACAGTATGTTATCAAAGCCTGAAAATACAAATAGGTTTAACAGAAGTTAATATAAATTAACGAATGATAAATCCTTAAAGAAGGTTTTAAGAGAAATTAGGATGTCTGAAGAATATCCTAGAACAGAGCTGTTAAACAAATACACAGCTCACAGGCTATCTGCAGCATTCAGCACCTCTGAGGGCAAACTGAACCAGATTAAAATGGAATTGGGAAATATTTAACAAAATAAAAATACAATAAAATATAGGTAAGGTTACATTTTAAAACCAAACCAATATATGGCCCGCAGGAATGATTTCTTATGTATGGTTTTGTTTAGTTGTTTTCAGTTGTGTTTGACTCTCTGTGATCCCATTTGGGGTTTTCTTGGCAAAAATACTGGAGTGGTTTGTCATTTCCTTCTCCAACTCATTTTATAGGTGAGGAAACTGAAGCAAACAGGATTAAGTGACTTGCCCAGGGTCACATGGCTAGTATCTGAGGCAGATTTGAACTCAGAAAGATGGGTCTTCCTGACTCCAGAGTACTGCTCTACCCACTGTGCAACCTAGCTGTCCCTTACATAAAGTTCAGTGGCTCCTATTTCTATCTGAGTTTGATGCCTCTGTCCTAGAGGGCCTGACATCAGGAAGACCTGAGTTCAAATCTAGCCTCAGATACTTAATAGCTGTGTGACTCTAGGCAAAATCATTTACATCTTCCTCTGCCTTAGTTTCCTCAAATGTAAAACAGGAGTAATAATGGCACGTACTTGCCAGGGTTGTTATGAGAACCAAATGAGATAATATTTTTAAAATGTTCAACCCATTGCCTAGCCCTAGCACATAGCAGACAAAAGCAAATTCAACTTTCTGGCCCTGACAGGAAGATTAAAAGGGAGAATGAAAGAAAAGGAAAGAACTAGAATCTGAGGCGATATTAATTCACTCACTGCCCAGCCCTTGGGGAATGGTGGACCTAATTTTGGTATATGTAGTGGTATAATAATTACAACGAAAAAAGTGAATTTTGTGCAATTACAAGGAATAACTTGTGCAGACAAAAAAAATGAAAAAAATCCATCTCTTTCTCCTTTCTTTGCAGATGTGCAGTATTATAGTTGTAGAACATTGTGACCCACCATGTCCCACAATGTCTGATTCAATTGGATAGCTTTGCTGAATGGCTTTTTGGTTTTCATTTTTTTATTACAAGAAATGTTGCACTGAGAGGAGGGGGAAGGTCAGAAAAGAAAGATGAAAATTATCAGGAAACTTTTTTTTCCATTTGGAATCCCTAAAATATTTACGAACGTTTAAACCTAGGAAAAAAAGGAAAATTAATGTGCAAAACTTGAGGCACACCTACATCAGGAATGGGTTGGTAACTAAAACTCATCTTTCATTTATATTTTATTTTCAGGCCTTATGCAAAAAATTCCCCCCACACAGGATTGGTTCCTACAAAAACTAAATTTCTCCCCCCACTTCCTCTTTATTTCTGTCATCCAGCTTCCCTGGTTTCCTTAAGTCCCAGCTAAAGACTTACCTGTTGTAAGAACTTTCACAGTTCTCCTTAATCTCAATACCTTCCTTTTGTTGATTATTCTCAATTTAACTTGTATATGGTTTGTTTATATATAGTTGTTGATATGTTGTCTCCCCCCATTAGACTGTGAGCTCCTTGGGAGCAGGAATCAGGATATTTGGACCTTTATTTCCTGAGCACTTAGCACAGTGCCTGGCACATAGTAAGTAGCCCCTTAATAAATGCTTGTTGACTAAGGAACATAAAAGTTGCTGTCCATGTCCAGTTCAACAGAAATGCTGGTTTCTTTATAATGTGTAAAGTTCTCTCCATGGCAAACATACGATAGGAAGGCATTTATTATGCTGTTGAAATACATTCCAGAAGCATCTGAATTGTCTTGCCACAGGTCAGTATACATTACTTGATGCTATATTCCTAGAGTTTTTTTTAAGTCACATGCCCCATGATCTTGATTTTTTTTCCTTCTGTGCTCCTTCTCAGATTCTGAAAAATAGTTTTTTTATTGGCTTTTCCATAAACTTTATTAATTCATATAAACTAAAGGGTTGAAAGGGAATCAAGAAATCAGGTACAATGCATGCAAAGCTTATCCTCCAAGAAAGAGTTAGTGAGTTAGATTATCTACATAAGGACTACTGATTACAAAACTTCCATGTACCTAAGAAAACTCCCATTCTTAGGTCTGCAAAATTACTACTGACTTGGGATTAAGTCTTGAAATTAAGACTAAGAACCCACCATTTAAATACAATTCATCTAAGGATACAATATGTTCTGGATGCCAGACGCTCGTCCCCCAAATAGAATGAAACCCAATATATATGTATTTGTGGATTCATGTGTGTTTATACATATTCATGCATGCTATATATTTATAAGCATATAGACATAGGCATATATACTTGGGAATATACATGCATATTATTGACTCTTTATAAAATTGATCCTTTATAAACTCTGCTAGTGCCATCATTAATTAATTCTAATTAATTCACATTCAAGAAAATTTATGACTGGGGAAAGTCATTAGAAAATGACTGATATTTTAAAAAGATGAGCATCAATAAAATATTAGCCAAAAATGCAATGTACATATTTTAAAATTACTAAGTAGAGGGAATAGTAAATGGGATATTAATGCAAATTGCTAAAAAATCCTGACTTTGTCCCCTTACTACCTACGTGACCTTGGGTCTCTCTGAGCAGAAGATTTCCTGTCTAAAAATGAGGAGGTTAGATGAAATGACCTCTACAATCCCTTGCAACTCATAATCCTCTGATAATTCTATAATATGTAAGTTGCTGTTCCATCTACTAAGATCTGTAGGAATTGTTTCCTATGTGACTTTACAGTTAATGGTGGGTTTTTTTTTTCCTATATGAAAACAGTGCTCAGGAGAAAAGATCAGTTTGAGATTTCTCACCTTCTTACATCAGTCTTAATTGACTTTGATTTCCCAATGTTTAAACAACTCAGAAAAATCTCTGCAAATCTGTTTAAGGAAAATTTCATAGCTCTTTTTATGTAACCAAACAATTACTTATAGGAAAATTTAAACTCAGATGGACTAAGTCTCCCAAAAAAAGCATTATAATAAAGCTATTTATTGATTTAAGATGAAACAAATCCTGGTACTTTTGGAGATCAACTCCTTCAGGAATTTTTTAAAATGATGGAAGAATTCCTTTCCCATAAACCAAAACTGTTCGTTTGATGGTTTATTTTGAAGGAATTAACCTCCAAAAGACTTTTAGATCTTCAACTCTCCTTAAACTGCAGTGCAATCTAACCACATAAATTTAAAGGTTTAGTTTGTGATCAATATCCATTAAGTAGGAGGAAAAAGATGATATATTCTACTATAGGGACCAGACCTGAGGCTAAATCCTTGCTTTTATTTCAAAAATGAGTGACTATGGTGGTTTCAGCTAAGAAAAACAAACCTTCTTCCCTTTCACACTCTGTTACGTTCTTTGAAATCTCATTCCATGGATGACCACATTCGTCACCCTGCTGGTTCCCCTAGGTCAGAGATCTCTTACTAAACTCTTGTCATTTTTCTCTACTTTAATCGGGTTCACACAGGTTTACCTAATACCATATGGCCCATTTCTCTTCAGCACATTAACGATAGTCATCAATGCCATGAAAGATTCTTTATTGAGAATGGAGAGAAGCACCATTACAAGGACGTAACTCCATATTCTACACATACTTATATATGGACTTATATAGGGTAGAATTCTAAGAGTAGGGATTGTTTCATTCTGTGAATTTGTATCCCTAGAACCTAGCCAATTGCTTGACACATAGTAGGTAGTTAATGAATGCTTACTAAAGGTGAGGGGTAGAGAGGTTGGAACGGCCATGAGGAAGAGGGAAGCTTCGTTTTGGTGGTAGAAGGGAATGCTATTGCTTAATGTTTATAGGAATGAAGAAAGATGTTGTGTGAAGAGAGGTGGGGACATTGTTCTGGCTTTTATCTGCAGGGACTTGAGGCTTGCATTGACCCCTTTTCCTGTCTTGGGAAGAGGGAAGGGGAAAGGGAATCAAACCTCCCAGAGCAACTTGCTGATTCTTGCCCTGATTCCCCTAGGTTCTTGCGCTGACCTCCACTTCCTGAGGGTTCTCAGGTCCTCTGGATTTTTGAGGTTCAGAGTTCTGCCTGGTATCTCAGGACCTCAAAACCTTTGAGCCTGGGGTGTTCCCATCTGAACAATTCCACAGTCTCCAGTCCGGGGCTTTCCATCAACCTTGGGGCTTTCTCAGGGGAATCCTCCACTCATTCCCTCAGCACAGAGTTTTGACAGGATGCCCATGTCCCTGGCAGTCTCTGGTTGATCTGGGATGCCACACACTGTCGCTGGCCTTGCTCACCCCCAGGCAGACCTTTTGCAGTTCTGGGGTGAAAGCAGGAATTTGCTATAGTTGTTTATTCTTATGTTATCATTGGTATTCTTCCTCATTATTCCGTCTGGTGAGAATCTCAGGGTTTTATTAAAGCGACTATGTAGGAGTTGGACCAAACTCCAGTTTAGATGACCATCTGGGCAGTAATTCAACTGCTTTCTAACCGGTCTGAGATTAAAGGCTCCTGAATAGCTTATACTCTACTTTCCACCAATCAGAGGTTGCAGGGGTTTGGTTTTTTTTTTTGTTCTTTTTTTTTATCTCTAGGGATCAGTCACTGGCAGGGATAGATTATAATATGTTGAGGATGCTATTAGCAAATTATTGGTTGGGGCAGCCTAGGGAGGTGGGAAGGAGGAGGCTATAGTTACTACAGCAGAATTATACTCACTGTCTCTCCCTTACCTCAGTCTACAAAGAATAAGACAACCTTCCAAACCCATTCTAACCTGGTAAATATATATTAAGTTTGCTTACTATGTAAAAAAGGCAACAGTTCTAGGTTGTAGAAATGTAAAGAGAAAAAATAAAAGTCCCTGCACTCAGGCAGACTATATTCTACTGCAAAAATACCACCAGTACATATATAAGTAAATTTAAGATAAGAACTTTTTTCATTTTCATTCTTAAACCTCTCCCCCTATTTACAATTGAAACTGGATTAACTGCCCATATAAACCCTGAGCAATTGGCACACTATTGCTCAGTAATAAAAGCTAGCATGGCTATAAAGCACTTTACCAAATGATTTCATTTTATCCTCACAACAACCCTTAACTAAGGTTAAGTAACTTGGTAGAATTACACAGCTAGCAAGTATCTAAGGCTGGATTTGAATTCAGGTCTTCTTCCTAACTCCAGGTCCAGCACTCTATCTGCTGGACCACCTACCTACCTAACAACTTTTGCCTCCAATATGCTATTTTATCCTGATACTTTAGTTACTGACTACCGGCCCTTGATATAAGTGGAAGTTAGGCCATCTCTATGGCTTGTTTGCCATCCTTTTTCTTCTCCCACAAAATATGAGATGCCCTTACACAGCTCAGGGAAAGGAAACTACCCAAAAGCTATGTGTTTTCCCTCCCATTCTGTCAATATCAATATGCAAAATGACGTCATTAGGGAAGGATAAACTGATGACGGGGAATTGTCAGAACAGTATGAACTAAGACTGACAATAAATATATTTCAAAGAATATATTTAGGCCTGAGACACTATTCCCGTGGCCGGTTTTTTGTTCTTTTTTGTTTGTTTGTTTCATTTGCTGATGATTTATGTGGACATCCCTACAAATTTCTGTGATTTTTCCAATGTGATACTGATACATTCAAATGCACAGAACTGAAAGTTGGAACTGTTGAAATTTGGCACAATAAACAAATTTTTACCTTTTCTCAGGAAACTTGAAATACTTTCTTGTAATTATACAGTTTACCTGTAGAGCTCCAAAGAAAATCTCCCTGTGGTCATATGACTTGATACTTTATTTGCCATTCTAACAAAATTCATAGAATCATGATGTTTCACACCAAGCCATAATTTCCATATTAACAGTTTAAAATCTACTAATTTGTTTTGAAAGCATTTGGCATTATTTCTTCTGATTCCCTTTTGAAATTTCTCTTTATGCCATTAGGGGGGAAAAAAAACTTTGACATTTTATGTAGTTGTGTCAGAAAATCCCTTATCTTTTAAAAATATAAATAATACAGAAATATCCATAAGCATCAAATAGCAGAGAGAAATAGGGAAACCACTAAACCACATACAAAAGAATCCCCATGCTGACATTTTAAACTTTACAGTGAAAGTACTTTGATCTTTGAGCTGGTAATTTTTGTAACATCCAAATAGGTAATCAGACCTTGGTGTATTCACTGTTTCTTTACATCCTGGGAAAGATGCATAGGAAGTCATATGGAACCCAATTGCTTTATATTCCTTAGGTCTCTGCTCCCACCACTTATTGTCTCAAGAACTTCAACCAAAGCATACAGCTCCCAATAATGCAAGATCATAAATTTAGAGCTAAAAAGGACCTTGGAGGCCTTCATCTATAGATGGGGAAAGTGAGATTCAGAGAGGAAAAGGGACTTACTTAAGGTCAAGCCTACTGTGTAACAACATAGGTAAAATTAAATTCTTATATGGTAAATTTAATTAATATAAGAAGCCAGTTGGGGATAGCGAAAAATCTCAGGACTCTCCTTCCCCCTGTTTTGCTTGTCTTATTCGAATAATTATCTCAGCCCTCACATAAGCAGTCAGTTTTTTTGTTTTTCTTTTCCAGATCTTCTAGGTTTGGCCTATACAAAACAAATACCACTAAAGTCATTCGTGTGGTTCTCATCATATTCAATTTAGGGGGTTACTGTGATTTGATAGGAAAAGACCTTAATGAGTCAGGGTTCCGTTATTAATTAGCTGCTTAGGCTAGGCAAGAAGAAAGCACATTGGATTTGGAATCAAAAGAATTAGGTTTAAATTTCAATTTAATGTCATATGGAAACTTGAAATGAGTTCCTTAAAATCTCTAAGCCTCAGTTTCCTCACCTGTAAAATGAAAGAATTAGATTAGATCAGCGATTCTTAACTTGGAGGTCTATGCACTTGGTTTTAAAAATATTTTAATGACTATTTCAGTGTAATGGGGGCAGTGATCCTATGTATTTAATTTTATGCACTTGAAACCATTATTGTGAGAAGAGGTCCTTTGGCTTCAACAGTCCCTGATTCCCCCCACAGAAAGCTTCAGTCCTCAGATTTCACTGACTTTAAGTTCTCTTTCAATTCCAAAATCCCATGATCTTATTAACCCTATTCCTCAGAAATGTTTTTCATAGTCTATCCACCTAGTATATGTACGTCAAATGTGATAATGGAAGAGAAATTACTCTGAACAAAACACTAAACAAATACAAGTTCATTACTATTGAAAAGGGAAACATTTGTGTGTCTTCAGAAGTAGTTGTGAGAACATGACTAATATGGAAATATGTTTTACATGGTTGCACATATATAACCTATATCAAATTGCCTAGCATCTTAGAAAGGGTGGGAAAGGAAGGGAGAAAATTTGGGACTCAAAATCTTATAAAGAATGAATGTTAAAAATTGTTTTTACATGTAATTGAAAAAAATAAAATATTAGTAAAAAAAAAGAAGAAGAAGAAGTAGCAGCTGTGAGGAGAGCTGGTCTAGAACAAATGGGGAACCTAAACAGAAACATTGGTGGAAAGTCCTCACTCCCACAGAGCAGATGCCCAGACCAAGGGATTCCCAGCCTGTAGGACAGCTCCTTCTGAAGGTGTTTCTTCCCAAAGACACCAAACCAAACAAGTGACTCTTATGCACTGCCCATTTCCTTAATAAAAATCACAGGATAGGTAGGTGGTGCAGTAGATAGAGTACCAGTGCAGGAGTCAGGAGGACCTAGTTCAAATCTCACCTCAAGACACTTGACACTCACTAGCTGTGTGACCTTGGGCAAGTCACTTAACCCCTATTGCCTCATCCTGGGTCATCTCCAGTCAGCCTGATGAATATCTGGTCACTGGATTCAGATGACTCTGGAGGGGAAGTGAGGCTGGTGATCTGCACAGCCCTCCTTCACTCAAAGTCAAGTGCAAGTCATGTCATTATTTCTCTGAGACATGGTCTTCTTCAGCAACAAAGGATGAACACGCACGAATAAAAATCACTCAGCTCTTGGGTGAACACCACTTTCTGAGATAAGACTACATAAGACTCCATGGTAACTATTATTCACATGTAATTCAATAAACATTAAGAGTCTACTGTGGGCAAGGAGTTGTCCTAGGGGTTAGAAATACAAAACTCAAAAGGAAACTGTCTGACCTCAAGGAACTCTCTTTAATAGGGTTATAACACATCCACAAATAAATATATATAAAGAACACACAGAGTTAGAACAAAGTAATTTCTGATTAGTTACCAGGACATAGAAATAGAAAGAGGAGGGGCAAAGTGATGCCTCGTAGCAATAAGTACCCTGGCATACACAGGAGGGCCTGCTGCACAGGTTTTTAGATCTGCTTTTTTAAAAGGAAAGCAACTTTTTAGGCGTTCACAATCTACTTTAATCAAACACATATATCAACAGAGAAAATGCAAGAAGGACCAACACACAGGGCTTCCAACTGTCTGACCATAGGCAATATACACATTGTTACTAGGGGAAGTCTTCTTAAAATGACTGCCCAAAGTTTCATCTGACACATGAAACTTCTTCCAAAAACTAAGCCCCAAAGTAAAACCTCACCTCAGTGTATATATATATATATATATATATATATATATATATATATATATATATATATATATATATATATATACTCTTTTCAGAGTCAGAGGCCCCACCCCCACCCCATGAACTGTGCTTCATTAGCAATCAGCAAAAGGTGTGGGCCTTCATAGGAAACAAACCTCCCCCCAATCAAGCCTCCCTCAATAGACCACTGGGTGGGAAAGATTTTTAACTCCCATTACAGACCTGAGCTGTTTTCTGAAGAAACTAGGGTTTCTACTTGGTGAAGTATAGTGGGACAGAGAAAGAGAGACAGAGAGAGAGAGATCAGAGCCATAACTGCAAATATTCTCTTGCTCCTGTTGTCACCAGTTTTCCTTACTACCATGCTATATTAAACTCACTGATCAAACTGGTCAAGTGTAAGAGAGGCATGTATCCAAGGGCACGATGTTATCTACCCCAGAAGTCTTTTCCCTACTGTTATGCTTGTAGATATGGCCAAAAATAAAAAAGTGAGAACAGACACAATGCTGGTAAACTTTAATGCAAAAAATAATTAGCACTTTGATCTTAGCAGGAATATTCTGGAAGCTACCAGTCTTAAGTTAACTGGGGGATTCAGATCTAATTCATTTCACTACGCCTTTTCCCAGGACTCTTTCATCTCATTCCTTAGCATACTTCTTTTCTCCTCCTCACCTCTCTTCTCTTCCTTGCCTTGGGTCTTTTCAGATTACTCTCTTTTTGAGAAAAAAAATCCCTTTCCTCTCTGTTTTTTCTCCTTTGGCCCCTGGAGAAGATGGAACCAGAACATTGGAACTGAGCACATCTGTAGAGGGGCAGCCTTTGTTTGCTGGCAAAAAGAGAGAGTGATTCTTCCCTTTCTGTGTTTACCCTAGAGTAATAAAAAGTTCAACTAACTGAAACATCAAATAGACTGGTCCTTTGGCATAATACTTCAGCTTCCCTGACTGGCACTGCCAAGGAGGTATGATCCTGCTACTAATTAAGAGCACTCCTACTTATGTCCTCCTACAGTCATTTTCCTCCAGATAATGGGATATTGACTTCAGGCAGGGCTCCATACTTTGCTAGAACACTAAAAATCTGCAGCTGCATCAACACTTGACAAAGAGAAAGAAAAATGTGAAGCAGTAATGTAGACTTCAAGGAAGAAAAAAATCATATGCACATATTAAAATTAGCTAAATATTTCAAATGATTGAGATTCAAAACTATTATCCAATCATTCCCCAATTCAATCGCTAATACATATTTTGCGCGCGCACGCACACACACACACAATGGTCTTTGCTAGTATATATATTTTCCTATGGAATATACGCAAGTCACTCTGATAGATAAAGAAAACTCCACTGTCCTTGCTTTCTGAATGCTGAAAACAAAAACAAAACCACCTCCTTCAACAATTTTCTTGAATTTTAATAGCTAATATTTATATGTTTTACAATATTATCTCATTCATCTTCAAAACAACCGAGGGATAAGTAGGAGCAATTATGATCCCCACTTTACAGATGAGGAAACTGAGGCTCAGAGAGGTCATGCTTTGCCTAGGGTCGCACAACTGTAGCAAGTAGCAAGTGTCTGAGGCTGAATTTGTACTTATATCTTCCAGACTCCAGGTCCAAGTCTCTATCCACTGCACCACCTAGCTGCCACCTGTCTGTTGCACCATCTAGCTAAACCGAACTGTCAGATTGTGACTGCAGATTAAATTAGCAAAATGGTTGTTTTTTATCAATCTAAACTTCTACTTTATAACTGTGGGCAGCGACTAATTTCATTGCGTACCTGCTCAATAGATCTTTAATTCAGTTCACTTTCTTTCAAAATCATTGTCTCTTTAAAAGACATAGCATCTAAAGTGTTTTCTCCAACTACATCTGTTATCTTCTAAGCAGTCTGAAATCCACCATTTTAATTGCTTTTAACTCATTTTCTTCATTCTAATCTATCACCCAGCATCTAAAATGAACACTGAGTTTCAGTATAGTTATTTTCTCTAGCTATCTTCTGGGATGAAAATTATCAGATCAAGAAACTTTATTTATATAGGGTCCACATAATAGTGACCATAGTATTTCATATTTCCACTGTAAGGTTTTTCTGACCACTGCCATGAGCAGAAAGAAAATATGATTAGTAATAGTGATGTAATTCGATTAACAGGAAGTAGAGTTTCTTATTTATTGTTGATTCTTCTGTAATGTTGACTTTTAAAAGTTTGGTCAAATTCACAGATTAAGTACAGATGAATATATCTTGGGACCATGAGAAATTGAGCCAATGACATCAATTTAAATAAATACATAGTTGAACAAACAGACACTTTCTAACCTAGAGTGCTAACATTTATGCGACATGAAATAATCATTATACCACATTTATGTCTTTAAAATGTTTATTGGTGTCTGCCTTTTGTGAAAAAGCAGACTATACAGATAAATTCAATTCAAAAGGCTACAGCAGCTCACTCCCTCTGAGTCAAATGACCGAAGTTCAAATTCCACCCGCTAATTACTCCCTGTGTGATCTTGGTGCAGTCACTTAAACTTTCTTAATCAGTTTTGTAATCTAGAAAATGAGGTGATTATATGAGGCCACCTCTGACAGACTCTTCAAACTTTAGACCTACGATCTTACCATCACCTCTTTTGATTTCTTCCTTGACCATTCCCTGCCTTTAGGAGTATCTCTGGAGTTTCTCTTGTAGCTAGTTGTGAACACACTAGAGAACCAGAAGTGATTGCAAAGTATTGGAACTAAGAAAGGGCTTTATGGAAAGCGTGATTCATCGGAGTTTAAGTGGGAAAGTTCCCCTCCCTCACTTCAGTTTATATTTGGTGACTAGGACCCAAAAATTACAGTTCTGATTTTTAGACATGGGGTTAGGGAAAGAGTCATAAGTACCCAATAAGAGTCGTTTTTCCGTGCCTTCTTTGAGAAGTCAAATGAACTAAATAGAAACTAAAACTCGAAAGGTAGGGTAGGGGGAGCTGAGAGTTTTAAAAATTTAGCCCCAGAAACTAGCAGAGGTGGGCTCTATTTAAATCAAGTTAACCCCTCCTCACACTCGCAACAATCCTTCTGAGAAAGGCGGTACTAAGATCAATACTCTTGAGTTTAGTGACCCAAATCCAGCCACTTATTGTCATTCGGTGTCAGTTCTGGGTGGGGAAATCCCAGGGTCTGAGCAGAAGTCAACCCCGTGGTTAGGTACAACTACCCTTCTGGGAAAACGAGCCAGTGGAGAAAGATCTTCGTACCCACGAGGTCAGGTTGGTCTTGGATCCTGGTCTACTGAGTCTGTTCATTCTGCTGCGTTCAAGGACGCCGCTCCTTCTTTAGGGCACCTTCAGCTCCTTTTATGGCGTAAAGATAACAATGCACCCTCCCATCACCAGCCTGGCACCCAGGTCTCCCGGGCACACCTTCCTGTGCTCTCCTAATTTGCACTCCCTGAGGCTACGGGAGGACAAGCATATTCCTAAAGGTCGCCTTCCTTTCCCACTCTGTAGGAAGGAAGAGTTGAGATAGCCTACTGAATGTATAGGGGTGTCAGAGGGATCTAACAGAGATGCTTCTCTATCCCGCCCCGCCTCCTCCCCGCGCCCCGATCTGGGAAAGGGGGGTAGGAAATGGACAAAAGAACGCGCTCAGAGTGGGGGAGAGAAAGCCTCCCCGCCTTCTCTCCCGCGGTGCATCCTCTGGCCACGACTGCGGCCACGAGTGGATGATGATTCAGCTGCTGGCTGTGCAAGCTACCTTCCTTCCCACGGGCGGCCAAGGTACAGGAAGCTGCCACCCTGTGGGTACGAGGTCTGTCTGCTGATAACAGCGGAGAAGAGGCAGGCTCCAGCCCAGCGCGGAACCCCGCCCACAGAAGCCCCAGCCACCCGCCCCCAGTTTCTTTGTACCCTCTGCAGCTGGGGAGCCTCGCGTCTGGCAGCCCAGATGGGGAAACTGACCCCTCCTAAACCCTCCCCCCACCTCCGCTCCCCGTCAGGCCAATAGCTAGATAGGAGGTGCGTTGTGGGTCTCCGCCCCCGTAAGGGAAACTTGGAGGAGGAGAAAACTTTGTGCAGAGTCTGTGAGAGCTGGACTGCGGCACATGCCCTGATTGAGCAGAGGAAGATGAACTGCTCCAGGTCCGAGCCCCAGCCAAAGAGGATCCCAAGCGATCCCCAGGACGCAGGAAGTTCTTGCAGCCCCAGCTGTCGGCCTCGATAGCCATCCTCGGCAGGACCACCTGTGTGTCCACCTGTGGGACAGGATCTTTGAGTGCCACTGCCTACCTGCGTGCGCCCCAGAGCTCAGAGACCTTCACTGGCCCACGGAGTTAAGAAGGCGGCGCAGCCCCGAATTTGGGGCTCAGAAATCCAAACCCCAAAGAAAATTCACCTACATCCTCCTTTATACATCCTGCTCTCTTCAGGTCTTTTTTTGATTCTCCTAAAACAAAGGCAGGCTGAGCTGACCTTTAGTCTCGAAAGCAGGCGGGCAGAAGAGACTCGAACCCTATCTAGGAAAGAAAAGCTTGGCAGAGCTCCACGCTGAGTGGGGCGAAAGGCTGTGGAGGCAGGTGAAGGTGTTTCGAAAAAACTAAGGGTTCGGAGGAATCTCTGGTGACACCGTCGCGGCCGCAGGTGAGAGCTGGGGAGTTCGGGGGAGTGAGGTGGGAAGGAGGAGGACTGGAGGGTAGCTTTGACAGGAGCTAAGGTGCTGCCCTAGTTTGGAAGCAGGAAAGAGCACAGAGCAAGTTTGGCGGGTTCAACTTTTTTTTTTCCCCAAACAGCGCCCTCAGTTAACTTGGTTTTGTTTATGGCTGTTGTTTATGAGTATTGTTAAATGGAACTAAGTCCTGTGCCATAAGACATCTTTCCTTCTTGCTCGGAGTCCTAATTTTCTTACTAGCTTGAGGGTAGAGGGGAGGAAAGGGGTGGGAGAAGATGCTTTAGAAAAGAACCAAGAGACTCTATCTTTCTTGCTGTAATATTAAGTCCGTAGATTTATATCTAGATGAAACTTATCATCCTCATGAATTATAATATTCTTACGCTTATTATATACAATGTGTGAAAGCTGAGCCCCAGAGAAAATAAAATTCAATGCTGCTAAACGCTCGTTTCTTCTCTCCATCGATCACACTTTCGTTCTCTGTTGGTCGCAGATTCTTAGGGCACCGTGTCCTCTGGCCATCACCATGTCCTCTGATGCCAATGCGTCCGCCCCTGGGGTGGCCCAGCCCCGTCCTCTCCCTCCCGTGACAATTCCAGCGGTGATGTTCATCTTCGGCGTAGTGGGCAACCTGATCGCTATCGTGGTGCTGTGCAAGTCGCGAAAGGAACAAAAGGAGACGACCTTCTACACGCTGGTGTGCGGGTTGGCAGTCACCGACCTGCTGGGCACATCGCTGGTCAGCCCGGTCACCATTGCCACCTACGTGAAGGGAGAGTGGCCCGGGGGCGATGAGCTGTGCGAGTACAGCACTTTCATCCTCCTCTTCTTTGGCCTTTCCGGCCTCAGCATCATCTGCGCCATGAGTATCGAACGCTACCTGGCCATCAACCACGCCTACTTTTATAGCCACTACGTGGACAAGAAGCTGGCCGGACTCACGCTCTTTGCGGTCTATGTCTCCAACGTGCTCTTCTGCGCCCTGCCCAGCATGGGACTTGGGAGCTCCACGCTGCAGTACCCCAGAACCTGGTGCTTCATAGACTGGCGCACCAACGTGACCACCCACGCCGCCTTCTCCTACATGTATGCTGGCTTCAGCTCCTTCCTCATCCTCGTTACGGTTCTCTGTAACATTCTGGTCTGCGTGGCGCTCATCCGCATGCACCGCCAGTTTGTACGCCGCACCTCGCTGGGCACCGACAGCCACCACCATGCCGCGGCCGCCGTGGTCTCCGCTGCCTCCTCCGGTCTTGCCTCCTGCTCCGCTGTTCCTCGTCTCAGCGATTTTCGTAGGCGGAGGAGCTTCCGCCGAATTGCTGGTGCGGAGATCCAGATGGTCATCTTACTCATTGCTACGTCCTTGGTAGTGCTCATCTGCTCCATCCCTCTCGTGGTGAGTTAGGCAGAATTCTACTGACTTAGCATCCCTAGCAATATCCGCAGTGGCAGGGATCGACTAGGCAAATCCGCTCATTTTACAGATCAGGAAGCCGGTTCAGACACATAAACTGACTAACCTAAAGTGAGCTTGTTAGTAAAGAGTAGAACAGACTAGGACCCAGGCCTGCAGACTCTCAGTCTAGGGCTCTTTCCCTGTCAAACCCAGCTGGCACTCGGATAATTTGCGATCTTTACCTGCTGGTGGCTCCTCCCCTTATTTGCTCCTTTCCTTTAACAGGTATCTTATTTCCTTTGTTTTATCCTCTCAACATCTCCCAAGGTTTTCCATACATTCTAATCCTCCTTGAATCAGTTTCACCCTCATTTCACACCTCTTCATGGTGAACTTTGCCCACAAGGATTTGAGGGGGCTTTTCTACGTCATTTCTTTCTTTCAGAGTATTTTTTTCCTTCCCTCTCCAAGCCACTTACCTTTCTCTCGCTGTCTTCTTGCCATTTGAGAAATACTCTACTCCGTCCTGTTGCCAGATGTGGGGAGAATAAAGTAGAATGCTCTTTTCCTTAGATAACACTCTTATCCCTTTCTTTTCCCACATTGTTAGGATAGAACCTGAACTTGGTAGTCTACAAAGATGGGGTTTTAAAAGAATTTTTTAATTAAAATCATAAAGAACAATAGTTTTGAGCTTGAAAGGGACCTGATAGATTCCTTGATCATCTGTAGTTCAACAGAGAAAGAAACAGACTCAGACACCTGTATCCAACACAGAGTCAGAACTCAAACCTGGGTCTCTTAACTGCCAAACTGATGCTGTTCCAACTGTACCTCATTTTTCTCACAGAGAAAATTCCCTTAAATTTTCAGGAAGCACATTTCAGCACTAATGCAAAACTGATCATTCACATACATCTTCCTTCACAGAACAAGTATGATTCCGACATCTGTATACGAATATCATTGGATTTTGGTATGTTTTATTTTTAAGAGAACAGGTTTGGTTTTTTTATCCCCCCCCCTTTTTTTTTTTTTTGCCATGCTCACCTAAATAGGTGTAGATTAAATATAAACTTGTGATTTGTGATTTCACGTATAGGGAACTCCCTTCCAGGTGAAGGAGCTCCCTCTACAGATTCTCTGCATCTTGCAGTCTGAGAGCATTATCTTGGAAAGACTTGGGAGGTTTTGTGACCTGTGTCAAAAGCAGGATTTGAACTTAGACTTTCTCGACTTTGAGGCTATCTCTCTAATTACCATACCACATAGCCTCTTGTAGATGTGGATTGTCAGGAAAGCTAATGCTAAATCTTAAAAATGATGATACTTTTAAATAAGTGATTCTGTGAAAATTCACCATCAGTTCCATCACAGGACAAGTCAGTTCTTTCTTGCACTGGTTGGAATGTATGATAATAAATATAATAAAGTTATTATTATTTTCCACCAACCACTTAGGGATCTTGATTGTGAAAACAGAGAGTTTCTGATAAAGGTGAATGTAAATGGAAGTGACTCAAGAGTGAATGGGAACCAGTTTACAGTAGCATCTTACCAGAGTGTATAAATAGAAGTACAAAATGTGGCCGAAAGGATCTATGACTAATATAATCTGCAGAGTTAATTCACTTTTGCGATATAAATATGTTTCATAGTTCTTATCAGTAGCATGAAATGAATTGAGATTGGGGGGGAGGGAACAAGCCTCCTGCTGCGAGAGCTGGAATTCTTTGATATTTTCCCTTGACTTCACCGTATGGTAAATGACAATGTAAATGGTTATTATTTTTGAAACATCTACTTTCTAAAAGTAAGAACTAAAAAACTGAACACGTAATTCAAAAATGTTTTGTGGTTGTTATATATATATAAAGAGTAGTGGTTTCCATTGGGATAATGCCTTCTTCTAAGATCTGGAAAGATCTAAAAATACTTAATCCTTTTAATGGAGAGATTCCTGGTTGCTATAAATTTGAGAGTCAAGCTAATTACTGATACAGTTCTCATTCTCATTTGAAATAACAAGGAAAAAACTCATAGATAGCAAACTACAAATGCACTTGGAGCACTCTCTGTCCCATTTAAGATTTTTAAAGAGAAAACAAGGAATTTCAGTCTGTCAGTGAAAGATATTTGCTTAGGATAAGCAACTTTGTAAGGAATCTGTGGCTTACTTTTCTTCACTTAAAAAGGCAATAATGAAAACTAATAGGTTTTATTTACATTCAGGATTTTTAAAATGAGAGACAAGTGATAATGAAAAAAAGTAACCAAAATGAACTATTTTGAGAGCTCTAAAAATTATTACAGTATAAGACTATATACTGCTTGACAAGCTTATGAATTATGTCATGAGCCAAGGAGTAATCCCAAAATGAATACTCATCAAGCCTAACTTTCAATTTCAAGAAACCAGTAAATGACCTGTTGAGGTCAATGATGTCTGTCTGAGGAACAAAGCCTTCAGTTCATTTCAAGCAGATAATGGTGATAGTCAGTAAAAAATTTACTTGGATTTCCAAAAAGCTGTGCCAGGATGAATTAGAATAACCAAATGCTATGAAATAAAATTATGCCTTGTATGGAAAAGTTGTTGATTACCAGAAAAAGATTAATAATGATAGTTTACTAGCTGTGATCTCTTTAGCCAGAGTACCAATGAAGAGCTGTTCCTGTTCAGGAGAATGGCTAGAAGTTATTCCAGGGTTTAGTCAGGTCTTTGAAGGAATTTTTACCTGATAACAAACTGAACCTTCTTTATTAAACTGTAATTTAAAAAAGCTACCTTTTCAGATACTCTAAGAAAACAGAAAAAATATTAGCTGTTCACACACTCTTGAAGACATTCCAGTAAAATAATATGATGAACTGAATCTATAGAATCCTCTGATAAAAAGTTACAAAGAGAAAACAGATAGTGGGGATGCTACACTCATGATCATTTCCTCTATTCCTCCATTTATAACCAGTTTCAAAACCCAGGAAGGTTTGAAGAAATGCTATCTCTACTCAAGGGATAAACAAAAAGAAATGCACCCTCTAGAAGGCTTTACAGAAGACTGCCACTGAAGGCTGCTTGAATGCAATAGCTAGATCAATTTCTGGCTGCTCATGTTTGCAGCTCTCCAAGCAAAGATAATCACTGTAATCAAATATCATGCTTCAGGGTATGAGCCAATTTGCTGGATCTGGAAAATATTTTTTTCATCTCTATGCACAATTAGTTGAATGTGAGGTGGTCTTTTATTTTCATTACTCTAAAATGGAAGAAAAATCCATCTCACTATTAAAAGGAGAGAGGTTGGCAAATGAGACAAAAAGAGCAACTCTGCCTTAATATGCCCTTAGTCTAGAAAATGCCTGGCCTTGTCTTGTTTTGTTTCTGGTTTACTGTGAAACCAATTGTCTCTGTAAAGCCTTCGCTGGCATGTGATTAGGAGAGGTTTATAAAGACCGATGAAAACCAGGTAAAAGAATACTTCTTTGTTTATAGTAGGCTCACTATAAAGAGAGCAATAAAATGCCCTGGGAGGCATTTCAGACTAGGTTAGACGGGGCAGGTTTAGGTAAACGAATAGCACAGGAACAAGCTGTGATGTCGTTCGAGCAGAACCTGAAATGTTTTGTTCTTTTTCAAGTTTATTATTGCCTTAACTTGAAACGGAGCACATTGGAAGACTGACAGTAAGCCTCTTGGTGTGTATATTTATATATTACTACGTTTCCATGACTAAGATGAATTTACACAAACTGCCTCAGAGCACCATGGTTGCAGTCCTCTCCTAGGTTTACCCATCACTAGATAACCTGAAGCATTAGACAGGCTTTGCTTTAAAGTGGGTAAGTTGATTAATTCATCAGTTAGAAATCAAATTTGACATCATTAACCTTCTCTGTCACATCTTTACTTTCTTCCTTATTGGTAAAGTTTGTTGGTAAGAGTAATTACCTTATCATAATAGCATACTTGGTAATGACTTGATAACTTTGCAGAACTTTTCAACTCTTAGAGGCCGATATTTTTTTCAGATGATACCATACACTTGTATTACGTATTAGAGATTTCCAAAAGGTTTTCCCATTCACTCTCTTTATCTTTAGCAGACATATTATTTCCATTATTTTGTCACTTGAGCATCAAAGATTTAGATTTCTATATCTATGCCTCACATACTCAGATCTTGGATATATTCCAACCCCCTTTAAATCCCTTGCACCCTCATTTTACATCTCTTTATACAAAACTTACCACAGGTATTATTAACTTCGTCTTGCAGACCAAGAAGTTCGAGCTTAGGAAGGCTACCAATGAGTGACACAGTCAGACTAGAATATTTGAACTCAGACCTTCTGGCTCCTAATCCAGTGGTCTTTTTGTACCACCACATGTATCTAACTGTGACATTTCTGTCAACTCTTTGGTGATCAAATGCTTCCTAAGACACACTGACCACAATATAATGGCCTGCGTTCTCTCAGTGCTGAGGTAAGGGTTTTACCTAAAAGTATTTTTACAAAAAAGCATCTTTTTCAGGAACTTCGGTAACAGTTGTGTCAATTAGCCTTTTCACAAGGTGGCTGGCTAGCTGAGCACACACATACCATTTCATGCTCTTTAAGTAAAACAAGTGCCACAGGACCTCAGTAACAGGCCACTCTCAGTCATTTGAAATCATAATTTCTTTGCTAGGTTATTAAATCATTTTAATTAGGCTGTCAGCATCCTTTCTCCATGCAACATTCCTTGCTTCCTGTTGAAATGATGCTAATTTTGGACTGTTATTGTTACTCAGATGTTTTTTCAGTTGTGTCTGATTCTCCATGACCCCATATGAGGTTTTCTTGGCAGAGATCCTGAAGTAGTTTGCCATTTCTTTCTCCAGTTCATTTTACCGATGAGGAAACTGAGGGAAACAGGGTTAAGTGACTTGCCCAGGGTCACACAGCTACTAAGTTTCTCTGAGGTCAGATTTGAACTCAGGAAGATGAATCTTCTTGACTAAAGGCCCGGCACTCCATCCACTGCGCCACTTAGCTCCCCAATAATTATGGACTAAGTCTATATTTTTGCCTGGTGACTTTCAAATTGTGTTTCACCGAACCTCAGCTTTTTATAAAAGCACCTCTAAAAATTCCTGGAGAAGAAGCATAGTAGCAGTGCTTTGTGACCATCCACTCCTCATCCCTACACTACCCCAGATATTAAAGTTCAGGGACAGGGAAGGCAATACCAAAGCTTCAACATATTCAAGAAGTTGTAAAGCTACTACCCAGCCATTGCCAAGAATAAACCACATATATAAATCTGCAGTTACTTTAAGCCAGATTAATTTCTTAAAGTTGGATGGTAATAGCTTGTTTGCGTTCTATTTTTTTAACCTAAATTATTTCAAGATTTTTCTTTCCTGACTCAGACTCTGTTTTATCATACATGCACCTTCCCTACAATGAAAACTGCCTGAACATATTTATTCTATTTAACATTTAAGGCCTTTTAAACAGGAATTTCAGAAAAAAAAATGTTCTCAGTTTTCTCACATAAATTGGATTGCTCCTCTGGATTATATTCATTCTGATATAGGCTTTCTACCCTCTGGAAAAAAGCAGATCAAACAGCCATGAAAATGTATTTATATAAGACACTATGAAATGCTATATCTTGAAGTAAAATCTCCACGGAAAGTAAGTTAGCATGGAAATTTCAACATCAGCTTTGAAAGAGTTCCATTAGCTACCACTTAGACCATTTAGCAATAGCACATCCCCCTCAACTTTGACTGGTTTAACCATTTTTACCACAAAAGATTAAAATAGAAATGTGTTCTTAATATGACTGTCATCTATCCATGGCCTTCTAGCACCATGCGGGCAGGCATTTATTCTAGACATTACCACTGTAGTTTGACTAGAGGTAAACAAAAGCACAGAGATGTAACTCTCCTTGCCTGTAGTCCAAGTCAGTGATGAAAGGAAGCTTGTGTTCTGTGAGTTAGTACTAACCACCATCTTGCTAAACATTCAGTGACATTTCTAGTTTGCAAAAATAATGCAATGAATTTCAAAGAACTGTATTCTTTGACACCTTTATCTCTACTGTAAATTTTCCAAGAGTTTGCCTTCTTTCACAAGTGGAAAGGTGGAAAGCATGCAGCACCTGCAAAGGCAACACTCTTTGCTAGTTTACATTTGACCAAGGCAAATACTTTGGAGCTGATTATACTTAGTAGCTGACTTAGAAATTGAAAAACTAAGTTAGCTTTCTTTAAGGAGATAATTGGAGTAACCCTGCCACCTAGTGGCCATAAGTCTCCAATCTTGTTTAGAATCCTAGCCTACAAATTTACCACACACTAGTATGTGTCACATTGACAAAGCTTTTTTAAAAATTCAGTTACAGTATTTACAGCATTTACTTATTCTTGGGCACCTAAGTGGTACCGTGGATAGAGTGCAAAGTCTCTGGATTCAGGAACACTCATCTTCCTTCAAATCCGACCTCAGACACTAGCTGTGTGACCCTGAGTGAATCACTTAACCTTGTTTGCCTCAGTTTCCTCATCTGTAAAATGAGCTGGAGAAGGAAATTACAACCCACTCCAGCATCTCTGCCAAGAAAACCCGAAATGGGGTCACAAAGAGTTGGACATGACTTTTCAGTCAGTTTCCAAAGTCAGTTTTTCAAATAACTGAACAGCAAAAATTTACATTACTTCTAGGTAATGGGTAGATAGGTAAACAAAAAGATACCTATAAATATACAAGTTGGAAGTGATCTGCTTTTCTGTCAAGAACTTCAGTGTAGGGAAGCCATGGCAATATCTATCCTTATATAAATAAATAGACAGATAGATAGATAAATGCCTGTATTTTCATTTTCATCAGTGGTGGGGAAGGGAGGAGAGCTGGGGAACTCCCTCATAATGCAAATTGGAAGCTCATTTGTATTTGTGGTCTTAGTAATTGCTTGGGGATACCAAGGGGGTAAGTGACTTGCTCATGGTTACCCAGCTAGTATTTGTGAAGTAAGACATGAACCCAGGTCCTCTTCTCTCCAAGACTGGCTTTCTATCTTCTTATGCTTCTGAGAGTGACCAGGCTACAGACATCATTCTGAGCATTTTCTAAAGTGTTACTACATCACCTAGAGAATCCATTAAGGTTACTATGCCAAAGTTGCTGAAGTTACATGTGAAATACATGTTCATCTCTCTTCCAAAGATTAATTCTATATTAATCAGTCTATCCATTTGGATTTTAGCAACAAAGACAATAACTGACACTTACAAAGCACGTAAACAGTTAACGCTTGCCTCCCCTTGCCTCCAGCCCTGTGAAGGCGGGCATTTAAGTTTCATTATCCTCATTTTACCAATAAGGAAACAAGTCTAGGAAAAGTTACATGATTTACCCATGGACACAAAGCTAGTGTGCTGTAGTTTGGGGTTAATTTATGCTGAATTACTGTTTAAAAACAAGAAATTTTTCAAATATATTGAATCTCATTCACTGACCTCACTGGGCAATCAGTGATTTTTTAAATTTAATTTTGTCAAAATGTTTTTATCTTAATAAGTTTGTACAAATCTTTTAAAAACATATTTGCCCACTTCCCTGTCTTCCGAAGCAGAAGATATCAAACATCATTTAATGCTTGCCTTATGATTCAGGGTCATTATTACATAAAGTCATGTTATTGTGCAATCCTGGACATGGAGCAGGCAATAACAGCTTCCTTGGCTACTGAAAAATAATAGTGTGTTTGCCCTGATGTTAAAAAGTAAAATGTACTGTCGTGGGGTATTGAGTCCTTATGGGGTTTTTCGTAGTTTTTCTGTTTTCTCCATCATCCACTTCCTTCTGTTTTCAGTGTACTTTCCTCTAACAGCTCTTCATCCAACTTCTGTTTTGCTGCTTATAATCTGTTTTAACCTGGAAAAATTGGTTAAAATCATTCCTTACATATGAATAAATAGGCTCTGAGAATTTGATACACTGTGGCTTTTGAAATTTTGGTTATTAAACAAACTACGTTTAAAGGATTTGGACAATCAAGACTTAATTCTTTGTTTTTACCTTTTCTTTTTCTTTCTTTTTTCTTTTGCCAAAAGGGTCTCAAGTACAAATTACACGCCTAATAAAAATTATCACCATTTTAGGGTGTCTTTAAAATATTTATAATCAGATTGTATGTTCCCAAAAAATCCAGTCACCTTTAGAGAAAAGAAATACAAAATTCCCTTAAGTCATATTGGGTCCCAGATCACCGGGTCACTATGTGAGACAATTTTTTAAAAGCTCCGTATTAGCTGTCCTCGTCATTCAGTAAGCAGCTGCCTAGCTGATTAGTTCCAGTAAAGCTGCATTTGGAAGGATTAAATAGTTTCCTTGACATTTCAGGACTGAAAATTATAGCAGCCATTGTAAACTATATATATAAAAAAGGCAACTCCAGGCTTGTCTGAGAAGACGTGGAACAAGAGTTTCATTTAAAATATACAATAATGAGAAGGGAGATCAGTGGTAAGAAAGAATTCACATTTCAGTGGTGGTAATAATGTGGCGTGTGGGTAGGGCCTCGCCCACATGTATTAATATAATAGAAGTGAAAGATAAAATGTATCTCAAATACTGATCTAGAAATGATAGGATTTTAAATTCTTAGCTAAAAGGCAACACTGGCATAATTTGGTGAACGTTCTTATTTCTCATTTTACAAACCAAGTTCCTGAAGTTTTTGCCGGAACCCTTTGCTTCCCCTCCCGCTACAATGCCATGACTTAGCAAAGCTTTTTTTTTTTCTACTCTAGATCGAATTTAAGTTTGAGGTATATCTCCTTGTTTTAGGTGCGTGTCTTTGTGAACCAGTTGTACCAACCAAAACCTGAGATCGACGTCAGCAAGAACCCTGACCTGCAGGCTATCCGAATTGCTTCAGTGAACCCTATTCTGGACCCTTGGATCTATATCCTTCTCCGAAAGACAGTGCTCAGTAAAGCAATAGAGAAAATCAAATGCCTCTTTTGCCGCATTGGAGGAGGTCGCAGGGAACAGCCAGGAGGCAACTTCAACTGTACAGGCCCCCGGTCATCTGCTGTGTCCAGCCACTCGAGGTCATTCATTTCCCGGGAACTGAAAGAGGTCAGCAGCACCTCCCAGACTCTCCTTTATATGCCAGAGCTCAGTGAAGCTGGTAGTGGGGGCCGTAATTTGTTGCCAGGAGCTGGGCCCAGGCTTCCCCCATCAGAAACCACCTCACTGAGAACTATGCGGAGCTCAGAGACTTCAGACTCCTCCCAGGGGCAGGATTCAGAGAGTGTAATATTAGTAGATGAAACTGACAGGAACTGTAGGGCAACTGGCTCTGCAGATAAGGGTGGCTCTCTGCAAGTCACTTTCCCTAATGAAACATTAAGCTTTTCAGAAAAGTGTATATAGAGGCTATAGGACAAATAACCATACTGTTTTCAAGACCTTGTAAATAAGGTCCACTACACTAGGCACACAAGGAGGGATTTGGTCAGGCTGTGAAGGGCTATTCTTGTCTTTCCACCCACTCCAGAGCAGTGTGTCCTGATTGTAGATCAGGTATGGCCCCCTGAACTCCAGACATATTCAGTGCCATGGCTGTGACATGTGTCTGTGACATGGGACTGCTTCCAGGACTTGATGTCTAGAAGAGTTCACTCTTCACCTCTCTCAAGATGGTAGACATTTTGTTACTCCTTTGGCACCAGGAACTTAATATCTGGCATCAAGCAATGGGTCAGATCCTAAGAGGCCTCCGTTCAGATAAACTACAAAGACTGTTTGGTAGACAATTTCAGTGTCTCACTAAAGCATGAAAATGTGAATTTTTATTGCTGTATATATCATGATTGAAAGTATTTAATGTATTTTCTTCTCCATGAGAAGGTTTTATTATTAATACAAAGTATGATGGAATAACGGCATACCCTTTCCTCCCAATATTACCTGCTGATGTTACAGATGCTACAGCTGTATGATTTACTTTTCATGAGGCATGTTCAGGTTGAGCTGTAATTGGTTGATTGCTGATGATGGAACCAGAAGATCTGAAATTTTAATGAGAGCTTTTAGCAATATCAGAAGGGTAAAGGAAAAAAGTAGTGATTTGGATTATAATTTTCAAATTTTAAGTGCTAAAAGTTCTTTCCAAAGTATATACTATACATATTAAAAGAGAGAGAAATGTTCATCCTTCAAAGGAAATCATTCTTTTAGGAAAGCAAAATATCCTGGTGAATATTTTTCCTTTAAATCCCCACTAGCACATTGATTTTGGCAGTGTGCTGTGAATCTGTATGTCTTAAAATGAATGAAGTCCAAACTGAAGTGTGTAATGTAAAAAAAAAAAAAATCAAAATTTCAGGTCTCTTTTTTCCCATCAAAATAAAATGTATATAATTTTCACCTAGTTGCAGGAGGAAAAAAATCTCTAATATTCATTAAGTTTTGAGTAGAAAATGTGTCATCATTTAAGAAAATTTCTATTTGCCAGATGTGGAAGGATTGAACCATTTGGTCTTCCACAGATAAGTCATGAAAGTGTACTTGTATAAGGAATGTAGAATGATATTTTTTCGGGGTCTCCTTATAACAGCTTATTGTATCACACATTAATCCTGTACAGAAATTTGGAGGAATCTTTTTCAAAGAAATATTAAGCATGTTCTGTTGCCTAACGTGTTTTGTGAATTGCTTTATTGTAATTAAATTCTGAACCTGTTGTTGGTACTGTTTCAGAAATTATTGTACCTAGTGAAATTATTTTGGTGATCGCAATAAAAAAGAGCATTCAGTCAGATATGAACACTCCACAATTTTGAAGGGCTTGTATAACTTTAGAATTGAATCATGTGGTTAACAGCTTGCTCCAAGTCACAGCTTTCGAAGCCATTTGGATCCTTCATTGATGAAAGTTCTTTTGTCCTGTAAAGCAGATTTCAGGATACACAGACATCTATGATGTTTCTTACAAGTTTCAACATATTCTCAAGAGTGTCTACAAACCAACTTATGTGGAAGTAGCATCAATGTAGTGGGGAAAGCCCTGGGAAAGAGTCAGGAGGCTTGGATTCCATTCTTGGCTTCGCCACTAACAGTTAGGTGGAGTTGGTCACACCCCTTCAACAGCCTGAGCCTCAGTTTTCTCCTCAATAAAATGAGTGGTCGAATTAGATGACCTCTGAGTTCTCTTCCAGCTCTGAAATCCTATACTTCTCTTATATCAGTGGAAAACAACATGACTATGCCCATGTTTGACATAAGTTGCTATGCATAAAATATAAATGGCTTTCTGTACATAAGGCAAATTCTGTGAACATGTTTCTTGATCATTATTCCTTGCATAAACATCAGTCATTTCTAATCAAGAACAGGAACCCAAAATCTCTCAGACATACCCTACAAGTGAAATACTAAAAAGATGTTTGAGTGCTTTAATTGAATAAACTGCTATCTGTTGATAATGAGAGACCAAAAGGTTTGGAAAATGTAGCCTGAAACCTCATAAATCATGTAACATGAAGTAATTAATGAACACTAGAATCAAAAACTGTATCATGAGAGCTTAAACTCCTAAAACTTTCCATTTTGTCAATCTAATAAAATCCTGAAGGGATATGTTTTCAGGCACTGTCTTAAGTAACCAAGAAATATGAATAGAAATATTCTAACTCATCTGTACTCAAGTGACCCAATGCCCATTCACATGCAGGTACTACTAATATGCACATCAAATGACAATGAAGAACCATTATTACCATTTCTTCATCCATTTCTGTCCAAAAATGTTTCATCTAAAAATCTAAAACAAGCAGTAGTTTCATACCACTTAGAAAAAGATTTCTAAGGCAAAAAATCCCATGACATTTTAAATAATAACTCATTAATAAAGTATTGCAAAGTTTACAGAATGCTTTCCTCACTTCACGACAATTCTGCAAAGCAGGAAGTGAAACTACTCCCATTTTGTAGACAAAGACACCAGTGGCCACATAACTTGTAGTGTTGAGAATTTGGGTTTTAATTATAATCTTCTAACCCCAAATTCTGTACTCTTTCCATTACATAACATCAGGCTGTTTTAGCTGTTTTTTTGTTTAGTTATTTTAGTAACATTTATTTATATATACACCACTACTAAATCAGGCATATTAACATTTGGGAACTGATAAATCTGTATAATACAGAGACATATATATATTATATATATATATTTATATATATACACACACACACACACACACACACACACACACACACAGGGGTATTTTACCAAGATATCTGAAACTGTTTTCAGATACTGTTTTCTTTCAGAAAACAGAAAGCAATAGCTATCACTTCCAGAAAAGTTCTGATTGGCTGTTCCTGGAGTGACTCATGTATAAATGGTATGTACAATAATAACCTAAAATCCAAGGCTCTGATCCATGTAGAGAGTACTAGATAGAAAAGAGTGTGAACTTTGAGCCATCCTCTGTCCTTGAGAAAGTTGTTTCAAACTAACAAATCATCTTTTAATTCCGTCGTTATCTTTAATGCTCAAATCAACGTTGGCATTGTTTGATGAATACAAAAATAGTCCTTTAAGAGTGTTAAAGCTTAGAATGAACTGAAGTTGGCAAGGAAAGTTAAACAAAATGAAGAGGAGAATGGAGACAGCTCAACTGGGAAAACGATGATCAAAGATGAAATAGGACCACTTGGAATGGATGGAAAGATAATATCTGATAAGAGAGAAGCCAGAAGCGCTCAACTTTTATTTTGCTTCAGTTTTTTCAGCCAAGGAAAATGATGTAAGCATTGGAAAGGTCAGATCAAAAACAGCTAATAGAGTAAGATGTATCAGAAAAGAAAGTAAAAAGAAAGCAACCAGGTGCACTTGATGAAAGTGACAGGGCCCAGATGAACTGCATCCTCAGGTCCTAAAAGAATTGTCTGTACAATTAGTGATATTTAAAAGTTAGATCATTGAAAAGAAGAGAGATGGAAAAGTACTGAAGAAGAGCATTATCCTGATTTTCAAAACAGGGAGAGAGAAAACTGCAAAGTGTAGGCCAGCTTGTCTTTGATTCCAGGCAAAGTTCTACAATATATCATTAAGGTGTAGCACCTTCTTGTGCTGTACTTTAAAGCACATGTGGATGGTCCTTGTTAGCTGTGATACTTTTAGTTGGTTGCTGAGCCAGAAGTCAGGGCTGCAAAGTCACATAGGGGATAGAGCACTGGGCCTGGAATCAGGAGGATCTGAGTTCAAATCCATCCTCAGACACTTATTAGCTCTGTGACCCTGGGCAAGTCACTTAACTTTGTTTGCCTCAGTTCCTCGTATGTGAAATCAGCTGCAGAAAGGTAAAACCACTCTTGTATCTTTGCCAAGGAAACCCCAAATGGGGTCACCCAGAATCAGACATGACTCAATGAGAACCTAGAATTTAATGGATCTATAGTAAGGAAGCAATTTCTAACCCTTAGGTTTCTCCTTCTTGACAGCTTTAAAATACAGGACGAGTCTCTGAGCTCCAGAGAATTAGTAAGGATTGGGGAAGGGAAGGATCCTCCTTTGACCCCATGTACCCCAACTGTAGGAGTACGTGACATCCTAGTCTGTGTCTGAGGTGGAGCCATCTCCTGTTTGTGTCTTATGTTATATGTCTCATGTTATGTGAAATTTCAAGAGGGATGGCCACACACACACACACCCACACACACATACACACACACACACACACACACACACACACACACACACAATGAAGTATTGGCTACTGAAGCAATCACCATAACAATGGCAGTAGCGTCAGAGGCAGATAGGATGAGAAGAAAAGAGACACCCACAGGGGAAAAAACTACAGAAAAGAAAAGACACTACTTGGCTCTGATCTGACTGCACTCAGTAGAGGTGAAATGGAAAGTGCCTTGTCTGCATATGTCCCAAAGAAGTCTGAACACTAACCTTACAACTGATCCTAAATCATTCTACAATTTTTATTGCTCAGCCTTCCCTTTTCTGTGTCTTGGGAATAAAACTGCCTGTTCCCTAACTGATTCATAACTGCATTCTCAGTACCTTCTTATCCCCTCTCCATATATTCTATCGTGGAGGGCCTCTTGGACTAAAGCCTAAAATAGAATTGTTCATCAGGAGTTTGAAGTGAGGGTAGAATTGAAGTATTAGGGAGCCTAGGTCCTGTGGGGGGGGGGGGGGGGAAATCAAGACAACCCAAGCACAACGAAACTAAGGCAAACTCCAGGGCAGGTAAAAGACAAGAATCAGCAAAGGTCACCTGTGACCTAGGTCCTGGTAGCCTTAGGTTAGCAGTCCCAGGCTAGCAACTCTGCTAAAAAAAAGAATCAAAGATCACAAATGGTCAACCTAGTCTCATCAAAATGTCAGACTGCAAACTGTAGGCCAGCTTGTCTTTGATTCCAGGCAAAATTCTACAATGTAGCATTAAGATGTAGCACCCTCTAATATGTAAGTGACAAGAAACATACGAAAATCACAAATTACAAATAACCACATGAAAATATACTATACTAGTAAGAGAAATTCAGCTCAAAACAGCTTTGAGATTTTGCCTCACAACAAGAAAACTGGTAAAGATAAAAAATATGAGGAGAAATGATGTTCAAGAGGCTATAGGAAGACAGGTACACTGATGCTCTGGTGATGGAGCTGTGAAATACTTTAACCATTCAGGATTTCAATTTGGAACTATGCAAAATAAATTATTATATTGTCCATACCCTTTGACACAGTAATGCCACTCCTGGGCATAAACTTCAAGACCGAAACAAAGATCCAATAAATATCAAATTCATTATTTGTGATAGCAAAGAACTGAAGCCAAAGCGAGTATCCATTGCCTGTGAAATGACTGAAAAAAAAAAGCTAGGTTATATGAATGTGATGGAATATTATTATGCAGTAAGGAATGGGATGTAAGGAATTCAGAGAAATGTAAGAAGAATTGTATAACTGATACAGAACCACAAGAACTATATATACACAACAATGTAAATGAAAAGATCCATCAAAGGAGGTTTATTCTGACGAATGGAAAGCAACATGAAGGTCTTGGGTAAGAAATGATGAAAAATACCTCCTCCCTCACTGCAGAGAGAAGGAAGACTATCAGGATGGTTGGTAGTAATAGTAATTTGAGGGGAATGGATTAAATGGGCTCAGGTTCCTTTCAATTCTAGATATATTATCATATTACAGTATTTGTGTGCATCATTACATGGTCTCTGAATTCGATATTTTTGCTTGTTTTTCATAATTTATCACAAGGAAAGACAATATGGAGGGTGGAGTGGGAAATGATTAGTGTAAATTGATCATTAATGTAATGTAAATTAAATGATTAATGTAAATTAATGTAATCTAATAAAGAAAAAAACAGGCATCAGGAATTTCCTCTTGGCAGTGACTAGAGGTAGATTAGGGAAATGTAGTAGATAGAGTTTACTTTGACTTTAGCATCTGACAAAACATTTCATAATATTCTCATAGAAAATATGTGAACTAAATGATAATACAGTCAGATAGACCAGTAAAGGTCAGGCTCAAAGTATAGTCATTAATGATTTATGTTACTTGGAAGATCTCCAGTGCAGTGTCCCAAAAGTCTCTGCTTTTTTCAAACACTATTATCAGTAACTTACATAAAAGCAAAGATGATCTCCTTATCTGATGGGAAGATGACATAAAGCTGGGGGAGATAGCTAATACTGGATGCCTGTCAAAATTCAAAAAGAGAACTTTGAGCCAAAATTGTTAAGATGAACTTCAAGTCTTACACTTGAATTCAAAAAGTCCACTTAGCTAAATCAATACTGAGTTCTAAAATAGTTTGTCTGAAAAAGATCTAGGGTGATTCATGGACTCCAGGTGCAGTTCAATGAATCAACAGTATGACAATAGCCAAAAAAATAGCTAGTATGATCTTGGTTCTTGTTCATTTGTGTTAGTCGTGTTTGACTCTTCATGACCCCATTTGGAATTTCTTGGCAAAGATACTGGAGTGATTTGCCACTTCCTTCTCTAGCTCATTTTAAAGATGAGGAAACTTAGGCAAATAGGGTTAAATGACTTACCCAGGATCACGAAGATAGTGTCTGAGGCTGTATTTGAATTCAGAAATGAGTCTTCCTGCTCCAGTCCCAGTACACTATCCAATGTCCCACCTATCTGCCCCAGTATGATCTTGGGTTTCATTAAGAAAGGTATGGCTTCCAGGAGTTGGCCCTAATCAGACCACATCTGGAGTATCATTCTTGACACCACTTTTTAGGAAGGATGTTGATAAGCTAGAAAATTCCAGAAAAGAGGAACCAGAGTGGTGAAGGGTCTCAAGTTCAAGTCATACAAGAATCAATTGAATGTACTGAGAATGTTTAGTTAGGTGAGGAGAAGACTCAGAAGACACTATCTTCAAGTACTGGAAAGGCTGTTAGGAGAAAGAGGAGTTGGACTTTTTCTGGTTAGCCCTGAAAGACAACCAGGAATAATAGGTAGAAGGTGAAAAGAGGCAACTTTGAATACCATCAGGAAAACTTCTTAACAATTAGAGCTATTTAAAAGTGAAATAGATTCCCTAGTAAGGTGTGGGTTCCCCCTTACAGGTCTTCAATCAGAGGTTCGATGACTATTTGTCAGGTGTATTATGCTGAGTATGGGCTAGATAAAGATGGCCACAGAAGTCCCTTTTAATTCTGGGATTAAATCTATGTATGGTAAAGATAAATAATAATAGCTAACATTTATACAGCATTGTATGCCAGGCACTGTGCTAAGGAAGCACTTAACAGTTTTTATCTCATTTGATCCTTACAACAACCTTCCGAGATAAGTGCTATTATTATCTCCATGTTACAGATGACAAAACTGACAGATTGTGACCTGTCCAGTCACACACACACAGTAGGACTCAGGGGCCGGATTTGAGGTGAGTTCTTCCTGAGTCCAGGTCCAGTATCCACTGCACCACCTAGCTGTCTCTATCCAGCAGTGATTTGCAAAATGGATGAGGAGGAAAGAGGGAAAACAGGAAACTACGGGAATAGCCTAGCTGAGAGGGAGTGAGGGCCTGAATTCTAGGATGGTGGTATTAACAGAAACAAGATGAAGAAGAGGATTACGGGGGAGGGAGGAAATATAAATTCCATTTTTGACATGTATTTGAGGTGCTAGTGGGACATCCGGGTGATGCAGTTTAAAATGTAGTTCTAAGGCACCCTAATGCACAGTTGGTGGAGTAAGAAATTTGGAATTATTCTTTTTTTTAAGACATTTTTAAAATGTCCCCTTTCTTTAACACAAAGACTTCATTACTAGATGTATACCCTCTGGAGGTCAAAAATAGAAACAAATGATATATATTCATTAAAATATCCATAGGAGAACTTGGGATATTTTTTTGTTGTAGCAAAGAATCAGAAACAAAGCAGACACCTACCGATTAGGAAATGGCTCGGTCCCTTCCAGCTCTAATGATCCAACGGGCTGGAAAAAGAGCTTATGAAAATTTCAAAGAAGCATGGGGAGATATATGAACCAATGCAGAAAGAAGTAAAAAGAACTTATAAAAATAACATACCATGGACTACAATAATGTAAATGAAATTAATAACATCGGATTGGGTTGTGGAGAAGAAAATACATGGAAATGAATGTAACGTAAAAAGACAACCATAAAAATAAGGATTATTTTTTAAAGAAATGCAATTCAAGCATTCAGGGGAGAAATCTGAGTTCAAGCTAAAGCTCTGGGTCATTGACATAGAGGTAAAATTGAAGAAATTGACAAGGTGGATTCCAAACTGGTTATGACTAGATGCCAGGAGTTGTCATTAGTGGATCATAATCCAGTTGATTTTGTACTCTAGTAGAGTGCCCCAGGGACATGTCCTTGACCCTATGCTATTTAATATAATTTACCAGTAAACGGGACAAAGGCATAAATGGAGTACTTACCAAATCTGCAGATAATACAAAACTGAGAGGGATGCTGGATGATAGCAAAAAGGGCCTTGACAGGCTAGAATTATGAGCCACATCTAATGGGATGAAATTTAAAGAGAAAAATGTAAAATCCTATAGTTGGGCTCAAAAAATACATATCATGCATGGGAGAGGCATGACAAAATAACAGTTCCTATGAAAAAGATATGGGGAATTTCATAGACAGCTAGGTCAATGTAAGTCTCAAAGAAGCAAATGTGATTTAAAACATTATTCAAGACACAATTACTTGAACAAAGGAGATTGTCCTACTACATTTTCCCTAGTCAAGTCACATCTTATATGTTCTATTCAATTTTTATTAGGAAGAGCACTGACAAAATGGCTCATGTCCAGAGATTAGGACCAAGGTGTGGGGACGGGATCCACTGAAGGAAAGAGATTTTTTTTTTAATCTGGACACTCGGTGAGGATATAGTGACTGTATTCAAGTATTTGAAAAGCTGTCACAAAGGTCATAGATTTATTCAGCTTTACCCCAGAGAGCAGAACTAGGAATTGCTGGCAGAAGTTACTAAAAAGGCAAATTCGGGGATGAACATATAGAAAATTTTTCTGATAATTAAGTGTGCCAAAGTGGAATAAGTTTCTCTAGAAAATAATGAATATTTCAGTGGAAGTCAGTATTTCAAGGATTGGTTATTCTTTCTACCAAAGCAGATTGTAAACCTTCCATTTTTCAGTTAAAGAGAATTCAAGAATTCCTATGACTGAAGCAAGAGGGCAATTTATGTGACAATGATTTAAGGTAACATAATGTTTAATAGAATGCTTCTTGAGGGTAATGATTATTTCATATTTGTACTTAAATCCCTAACACGGTCCCTGGAACATAGCAGGCACTTAGTAAGTGTTTTTTGATTCATTAAAAGGAAAACATTGAAAAATTTTAGAACTCTGATCCATGCAGAAGATCTCTATGACTTCAGAAACCTCATGAGGTGGCAGAAAGGTGGTGAACTACAGGTGTGAAATAAATGATACATACACTTTCAGATATAGCCAATGTGTTGTTTCTTTTGCTTGACTGTATGTGTGTGTGTTTTACAAGAAAGGGTTTTATTGGTAAAGGTGAGTCAATGAAAGATGACAGTAATGTTAAAAAAAAGTCATTTTAAAAATTAATGTACAATGTTTTAATCATCAGAATCCAACTATTAAATCATTTAGTTAAAAAAAGAACCTGGTAGTCAAACAGGTTATTAGCCTCTCTAAATTTAGCTAGACAACTGTCACTCACTGAACCCAAGACTTGGTGACTGCACCTTAGTGGGACCTGCCAGAGTTTGTGCTCCAGCTTTTGGGAAGTCAAGGGTCACCTCTATATCATAAGGAGCCATGAGAATAAGTTGTTAGCAAGGGCCAGAGGACCCAGCTGAGATAAAATAGGATACATTTAGGATCACAGAATTTAGAGCTTGGAAAGCACCTTAGAAAACATCTTGTCCAACTCTTTCACCTTATAAATAAGGAAACTATAGCCCAAAGCTGGGTGCCTTCCACAAGGCCACACAGGCAGTAAAGAACAAGGAGTTATTTTCTCCTACGAGGCCATGAGCATCTGACCCCAAATTTCATGGAGTCTGCTGCCCCCTGGTGGGTTCCAATAATCATGGTATGATATGTGGCATAATTAGGAATAGCCTAGTATTTTTGGAAAAGACTAGAGCTGAAATACTCGTTCCACATTGTGATCTTATGAAAGTTACTTCAGTACTTAATAAACTCATAGCTCATCTTGTCTTCTAATAGGTCTATACCACAATATCCGTGGAAACAATTACATAGCAAACTTTTCTGGCATATTTGTGGAATATAATCATTTGGCTAACCAAATACTTTACTTAGTGATTAATATACACTCATGTACCTCTTTTCAAAGAATTAGAACATTCTGTATACTTCATACTAAAATTATACTTAACATAATTTACTGTTATTTTTCTGTTAATGTGATTTACTGGCAGTTTGGAAAGGTTTGTGTCAATAAATACTTTCAGTTGAAAGACCATTCAATAAATAAACTTTCACTGTATCTAACTCTAACTTTATTTGAAAGAATGGGAGCATTCAGAAAATGGTGCTAGATACTTTGTAGACAAGGAAGTAAGATTTTCTTTTCACTTTGATCCTCTCATTTTCATATCTAGATTATATGGAATTACACATGCAGAAAGAAAACCGAAGTAATAGTATGAGACTTTATTTGGCTAAAGGGGAGAATAGGCTGCTTTGCATGCATAGGAAAATGAAAAATTAAGTCTGGGGTTAATTTTTTTTTAATATTCTAGTGGCTATACAGCAGTTCCATGGGTTGATAATTTATACTAAGAACCATATATCCTGGCAGAGGGTAGCAGATGTTTCACCTTCATGTGAAGGAAAGATTATAAAGCAACTTAACTATTTACCCTCTGTCTTTATATCGTTCTTCCCAAAACCAGAAAAAAAACATAAATAGGGCTAAATATCTACCAAAGAATTTGTTATCTCGTAGGAGATACATAAAGGAGTAGAGGAGACACATAAAGGCAACAACAATAAAAGTTTATTATACTATTTTTAAAAATCTACCACACTTTAAGTAAAATTAAAAACTTGAGACTGCAGAAAACCCCACAAGTTTATTACATGAATTTCACAATAAACAAGAAAGCATATACATCCATCACACAAACAATATGTAAATTCCAAGACTGTTCACATCTATACCTACCCAATTAATTTATAATTATTAATTATTTAAAACAAGTATTTTGTTTCTAGGCTATCTTAAAACTTACCATTCTACTTGGAACCACTTCCCTGATAGATCAAATACATAGTACAATACTTTTCTACAGCAAAATTAATCTGCTGATTTCTCCATCTCTGAGTAATGCACCCAAAGATTCCATCAAAAAACCATCAAATTATCTGCCTCCAGTGTAGATGAGGAAAAAAAAATACGCATAATGAAGCAGATTATTCTAATTTCTGTCAAAGATAATTGATCTTAACACTAAAAAATAACTTTCTGAGATTCAGGGATAGGATAAAACTTCTACTTAATGGTGTATTATACTGGTGAATTATAAAATCAACTTGCACTAGCAAAGATGTTTATTTTTGTATGCATTTGATAATTTTCATTCAAAGATATCTTCAGTAATTCCTGATGGTTAGCAATATAAAGAACGAACTTTTAGATTCCAAGTTATGGACATGACAATGAGTTAGTGACCTACGAACTAATAACTTCATCCTCATTTTTTAGGGAAGGAGTTTACCTATTTTTTAATAGTAAGCCACATTCTTATCCAATCGAGATAGTTCCTATCAAGTTGCAGAGGCTGAAAACAAAAGTCTACCATCTGATGTGACATTTATACCACATATTATAATAACCATAAAGATAACTTAAGCTTTAAAATTAAGGAAAATAGAGTTTAAACTGGAAAGGGGTATGCATATTGATGTGCTCTAACTGTAAAAAAATTTATAATTAATTTAAAAGTTCTCATTTTTAAAATGATTTATTTGTGGCAGGGATTACTTATTCTTTTTTTCTTACAACAAAAACATTTTAATGTCAGAATAATGCTTTTTATTATCAATTCGACACGTCTGATAGACGTTGAAGGTAGAGGAAGCAACATCATAGATCAGTAATTTTTTTCTTTCCTAAAATGGTTTTACAATTTACAAAAATCTAGTTTGGTTTTACAAAACCAGAAGTACAGATCCGAGTGAAGAGAAGTATCAGAAACTGCTTAGAATGTATAGACGTGCATACGTTTTTTGCTGACGTTTCCAAGATTCTACATGACATTCCTATATTTCGAACTGCTGATGATACTTTGACTTTTAACTCTCCTTTTTCATTACAATGCATAAATATTTTTAGGTTCTTCTTGAGTTCAATATTCTTTTCACCTAAATAACAATATATTTTGAAGAGGGAGGGAAAGCCTGCCACTTTTTCCAATTTCAAAAATAAATATCCATTTGAATAGGCAATTCACAACAATGGCCTTCACATCAATCCACAAATGACAAAAGGGACCTGCAGTATTTTTAACAAGCTTTTGCTTTTCAAGTTACACATTAATAAAATGAGTGCTTTAATACACAAAAACCAAACAAAATGTGTTAATCACTCAACATTTAACTCGTATTTCTCGAGGTTGCCTCTCTAAGTCACAAGTCACCAAAATGCTGATGAGACATTATGCAATGATTCTACCAAATTTCTCATCTCAAAATTACTGGTTTCACCCTGTTTCTTAAGGATGGATTTCTCTGGTTCTAAAACCTTTTAGCTCAATTCAAATGACATTCACTGTTTTATCGAGCTTTTATAAAAACAGAACCATCTGGAATTGCGGCCCCTTCTTCCTTCTCGGTTACCGTCTCTACGGTCCCAGATGCTGACACGATCACCATCGTTTTAGGTGCTGAAACCGTCTTCTGTTTTTCCGCAATAGCGGCACAAACAGCAAGAATCTCCTCACTTTCAAAGTCATAGTCTGGAATCGATTTTGGTGATAAATGCGTTTCTTCGGCCGGAGTTTCAGTTCTTTTAACCCTCTGCGCCTCCTCCTGCTGCTTTTGCAATGTTCTTGCCCAGGAAAGGTCTTCTTTCCATATTTCAGGATTCATTGGATAGATGTGCAAGGCCACTTGGAAACTTCTAATTGCCTACAAAAGAGAGGCTAGAGGTGTTCAAGTCAATCAGTTTAATACTAGCCATAACTTTTCCATATTTTCCATTTGTGTTTTACATTATGAGTTCACTGGGAACAGTTTATTGCCTAATATAAAGAATACTATTTGTTGACGATGACACTTCCCAGGGTGCAAGCCAGCGACCGGGCAAGGCTTTGGCAACGGTCACTGATGCTTCGCACCAAAGTCTTGCGCACCGAAATATATCCAAAAGGCATTGATGAATGAGAGGAAAGGGGCAGAATAGCAGGCAGTGAGGCCAGTAGCTGTTCTAACTCCAGTCATGCACACTCTCCTCACACTCACTCACTTTCTCACTCCCCACCACAAAGCGAGCCTGCCCTCTAACACAAGTAGAGGGATCTGAGCAGAAAGGGCCTGCACCTCTTCCTCCATGTAGTCTCGGAGGGACCGGAAGTTCAGCAGGAAGGTCTTTAAGGGTGTATTAATAATTACGCTGCTCATATTTGTAAAATAGTTATTTTTAGCAGAAAATCTACAATTTATTTTCCAAATGGTTTCCTACAGAGCCTAAACACTGATGGCTTTAACACTGAAAATTCTTGCTATATCCACTTTTTATCAGTATAGAATAAGAGGTTGTAATGAATTGAGAGAAATGTAAAGAAACGAAGATGGCAGAAGGACTTTTCAGTAAATGCTTCTGAAACATGAAGGGGGCCAACAAAAAAGTTTGCTTTGAAGACTTTGCAGAATCCATTCTAGTTGATCCAAGAGTATTACAAAAGGAATGTGTTGGTAGGCAATTTTTAAAAAATTAAAAACAATACAAAACAAAAACACACTCTTAAGTTGTGATTTCCTTCCCTTCTTCCTTCCTTTTTTTCTTTCAGCTACTGTATTCAAGCATTTTCATAAAAATTTAGTGTAGCCAAGAATTTCTTTTAAAAAATACTGTCAGCATGGAGGGGAAAACCAACGAGTTTATCAGTTTTGTGAGGGGCAAATAAATGCAAGTACCTGCTGCAAGAAAACTGAATAGGAGTTTGAATAAATGTTACACAGATCACTATTACCACAGATTAAGGGTATTTACCTCATGGAAAATGTGGTTTAACTAAAAACAAAATTTGTGCCACCAGAACTTCTGACAGATGACCATGTTGTAATGTACTAGGATATGCAGCACACATCAGAAAGACTAGCAATTTCCAACTCTACTATAACTCATCTGAGTAGGAAAAAAAACATTATTTCTTACCAAACAGTAGCATTTTGGACTTCTCTCAACTCTCTATGAAATAATAAAGTTTGTAATCAAACTATTAAAAAGAAAATAAATTATGAATTGGACTGAATTAGCATTTTTTAGATTGTAATTAGTACATGGAATTTGATAGAAAAAACTGACATCTTTTCAGGAAAGATTATTGTGGTTTAAGAAAAAGATGTCAAAAGAAAACAAAAATGGCCCCCTTTTCACTTGAGCAAATTTGTCTAGCAGACAGGAATTTTTCTCCCTATAAAACTAATAGCATCTTCCTATATTTATATCTGAACTTTTGTTCCTCAACAACTATTCAGAAAATGCAACTGTAATTTTTTTAATAGGCCTTCTTCTAGGCTTACTTGGGACCTAGATAGTATTTTCAGAGGAGGCCACTTCTTTACTCAATTTTTGGTTTATTTTTATAATACCAAAAAAACTTTTTTTGGAAAGTTATGTGATAAAATTTCAGTTATGTGAACCCACTAAAATAAGGTTTAACTATATAGAGCTGTGTGATCTCAGGCTAATTCACTTAACCTGTTTGTATCAGTTTCCTCAACTGTAAAATCAGGATAATAACACCTACCCCCAGAGTTGTTCTGGGGATCATATATTTGTAAAGAGCTTAGCACACAGGAGTTGCTATATAAATGCTAGCTATTATTCTTACCACAATTGTTTTTTCCTTAGTATCTGAAGCTGCTTATTTCTAATGCTTCTGATGACACATCACTGGCTAGACATGTTTTACCACACTTAGAATTTCATTAGTCAACTAATTTCAAAAATTTTAGACACATTGATGCTATGGTATAACACAGAAAATCCTGGAGGAGTTCTACAACCCAACATAAATGCCATTTTTGTTGGACTTCATGAATTTTGGTCCCTACTCAGAAGCGACAGGGTGCTCTAGATCCCGTTATGCTACAAGTCAAGGTGTGATTGCTAGTTTGAGGGAATATGTTACTTCAGCTTGCTCACAGCTACCATATGCCTGTCCATTGCCCTTTGAGTTATCCTCAATTTCAATCTTTATAGAGATTATAGTGCTCCATGAAAACACTAAGAAAAATATTGGTATTAAACAGATAGTATTTGTTTGGGGTCATTTTTTAAAATTATGCAGTTTCCCAAGGGCAATCCCATCTGCTCTCCTCACCTGTTCAATTCTCAGCCCACTTGTCTATTTATAATCAACAGGTCTGAACTTTTAAAAAAATATATTGTGATAACCCTTTCATTATAATAAGTCTCCTTTGTAATCTTATAATTTTTATTTTATGCATCTAAAAATATTATTCCAAGAAGAGGTCTATAGATCTGACCTGATTGTCAAAGAGGTCCATGATGCAAAAAAAGGTAAGACCTATATGAAATAAAATGCAAATACATAGTGATGGCTGAGTGTTCTATATTGCCCATTTAGCTGCATATCATAGTCTAGGCTGGAGTGAGGAACCTGTGGTGTCAAGGTCACATGCAGCCCTCTAGGTCCTCAAGTTCAGCCCTTTGACTGAATCCAAACTTCACAAAATAAATCCCCTTAATAAAAGGATTTGTTCTGTAAAACTTGGACTCAGTCAAAAGGCCGTACCCAAAGACCTAGAAAGCTACATGTGACCTCGAGGCCACAGGTTCCTCACCCCTGTTTAGACCAAAGGTTAGCAAGTATGGTCCACAAGCCAAATCCAGATCACAGTCTGTTTCGTTAGTTTGTCTTGGTATGGCCTGGGCACTAAGAAGTATTTTTTATATTTGTAAATAAAGTTTTATTGTATTTTGGAATGTAAAAACCACTTCTAATTCACAGGAATATAAAACAGGCAGTGGGTAAGTACTGGCCGGTAGGCCATCGGGGCGTAGTTTGGCAACTCTTAGTCTACTCTATCAATAGCTTTGAGTTTCTTCATTCATTGAGTTTCTTCGGGTTGGATCTGGAAGTCTTTTCTACATGGATAGTTAGGTGAATACTTTGGAATGACTAATGCTTTCATTTAGGAGGTTCTGCAATCTCCTAAATGTTCCAGGGCTTGATGCTATCACTAAATGTTATCCATAAACAGGAGCATCTGAAGGATTCCACCACTTCACGTACTTCCTCCATAACTTGCTCTCTGTCCTGGATCTGTTCCATGTCAGTAGTGAGTACATTTGGAAAGGCTGTGCCTCCTTGTGCCAGCCTCACTCGATACTGGGGGCAGCTAGCTGGTAAAGCAGATACAGTGCCAGGGCTGGAGTCAAGAAGACCTGAGTTCAAATCCTGCTTAGACATTTACTAGCTGTGTGACCCTGAGCAAGTCACTTAACTTCAGTTTGCCTCAGTTTTCTCACCTATAAAATGGAGATTATAATAGCACTTACCTCCCAGAGTCGTTGTGATGATAAAATGAGACGACAATTGGAAAACACTTGGCGTAGTGCCTGGCCCATGGTAAACTGCTCAGTAAATGTTTATGGTTGTCACTGCTTTTTTTGGATTATTAAGGATCACAGGACTGGACACCTGGAGCCTTTTCAGCATGGGACAATCTAGCAGGGCTACCACTTTGATGGCAGCTTTGGAGAACCTAACCAGATCTAACTCTATGATCCTATGAACAATTCATACGAGTTACATGAACTGAAGGGCCCTTATATTCAGGCTTATCCAATCAAATCTAACTTTAATCAATGCAAGTCTCCAGGACTTTGACAAATGTTTCCTTACCAAGACAATCTCCCCTAAACCAAGCTGAGCACGTCCCAGAGTTTGCCACGCTTCCCACGAATGTGGATTTCTCTGAACGGCCATTTCTGCTGCATGAACTGCAGGGAACATTTCATGAAGAGACATCAGAACCTACATCAAAAAAATAAAAAGAACAAAAGGCACAAACCCAGCAGTTAGTGTCAAAAACTAACAGTGTGCCCCTAAAAAACTAAGATGAAGCATCTTTTTGACTTTTTTCTTTCTGAATAAAATTACTTTTTACACATAAATGCTATCATTTTAATTTTTGTTCCCCTTCCTCTCTCATTTATGTTTTGAGTTAGGAAAATTTCCCCATCCCCACCCCAAAACACAAGAAATCTCTTATTTAAACATTAACATATATCATCTTTCTTCTTCTAATTATAAATTCTTATTGCCATAAAGACAAAAAAATGAGGTTTCCATGGCCATACTTCCAAGGCAGTGATGCTGGTGCTAAGAGTTACCTAAGCTAAAACACTTCCTTCAAGTCACAGCCCAATGTTGGGAGGACCAGCAGCTTTTCTACTCTAACCCTATGAAGTCTCTGCACTTGTAGGGAGGAGAGGGCAAAGAGAAAGGGAAGGTTAAACTTCTCTAAGTGTTTTCTCCAGGAATTAATGAGTCCCTATTTCAGTCTCACCAATCCAACCAGACCAAGAAGTTCTACATGCCCACATGAGGTCTAGAAATCTGGCAGGACCCATTTTTAGGGTCCATAGGCCCAAGTTCTCCTTAGGTGTCAGGGAACCCAAATAATTCAGGATCACTGGTAGATTTGAGAGTTTATTTCACACAGGGGGCCACAAATCATAGTTGAATATACATAGATGTTTTAAAGCAAAACCTGAATTATAAAATAAGGTTCCCTATAGTTCATGGACAATTTTTACTTATGTTTTCCCTGGTTACCAAAAAAGTTTATAAAAGACTTGGCCTATTTCATTCAGATCTGAATAATATACATGTGCATACTTGTGTGTTAAGGGTTCACTTCAGTGATGTTTTACAGCTATTCCCTAAAAAAAGTTTCCCATTTTTGCTCTTTTATTTGAGACTTTCAAATCTTGTAGTAAAACAAACCTGGTGCCTAGTACCCATGACTCCTTCTGTCTGATTTTCCCTTTTAAGTATCTTAAATATTTAAGTATGAGTATCATTTTAAAACTATTCATAAATATTTCTTTTGAGTGTATTTTAGTCTGCTGCTCAGGCCTTTTTTTTTTTTTTTTTTAGAGTTAAGCTGATTATCAAGAAGCAATGATATAATCTTGAAGGCAATAAAGCTATATGCCAAATACAGTTCCCAAAGAAGATTCCTAGTTTAAAATTACTAAAAAAGCACTGATGACTCTAACAAAGAGAAATCTAATTGTTTCAAAACCATAATTAGTTTTTATAATAGCTGATTTAAATGAAAATTTAAAGAAATTTTGACTTTTATCCAGAAGTAGAAGCAGCATAGCAGATTAAACAGAATCAAGTCTCACTTCTAATACAAACTAGCTGCCAAGCGCTTGGCAAATCCCATCACCTCTCTGTGGCTTAGGTCTCTAACTTGCAAAGACCAGAGGCTGAAAAGCAGGTATCACTATGTTCTGGTATCAGAGGTCCAGAACAACACCAAAAATAATCCATGAGTAACTGAAATGTGCTTTCATTCTTTTACAAATAAAACTAGCTTTAAACGATAAAATCAGAGTAAAAGTGCTATCATAATTCACCTTGGCCCACCAAACACATGCTCTGTCGGCTCACCATCATCATCTGCGTAGCACTGCAAGGTTTACAAAGTACCGTAATATATTCTGAGTCTCACAACAACCCTGTGAGGTAGGTGTTATTACTATCCCACTTTGCAGATGAGGAAACTGAGGCTTAAAAAGGTTCCACGAGAGCTAATAAGTTTCTGAGGTAGGATATGAATTCAGGTCTTCCCGACTCCATGTCCTGCACTCTCATCCCCTGTACTACCTCCCTGACTCATAAGTTTAACAGCAGAATACTCCAATTATCCAATGGATCTATGATCTCACTGCGGGGGGCATTCTTTCTAATAATACGTATCATAATGTAGTTAGGTCTGCCCATGCTGTGAAATTCTTGTTTATGCTTATTAAAAAACAATTCTGTCAAGTGAAGTTGTTTTTAAACAAAAAAGGAAGCTAGAAAATACCATTAGTTTACCTTAGCCTACCAAATAAAGACTTTAGTTACATAATGCATTCCAGCAGGTGGCATCACATAAATTTTGACAATATTATATTTATTGTAAAACAAAGGATACATGCATTTTCAGTATGATCCCATGATTTTAAAATGCATTTAACGAGATATCCAAAAAGAGTGGGAAAGATGTTATACACATAATACAAAACAGACCACAGATGGCTATTTAAAAGTCTCATATAAATAATTTTCTCTGCCATCTATGAAGTTTCAACCAATACTTCAGAGCACCTTTGAGAATTCAGAAAGAAACAAATCTTAATAATCCAGAATTTTTGATTAACAAGTTTTCTATGCAAGTAACTTTTAGGAATTGGAAGGCAAAAACTCAATAAATATTTGCCAAATGAATAAATAAAATACTGCAGCTGTTTCTCCTTCCTTGGCTTAGTCACCAGCAGAGTCTGGATCTTTCATCCACAACTCTTTATCGTCCCACAACTCACCTCCCATGACCTCTAAGGTCAGTGAGTGACCTTAGAGAAGAAAAGTACTTCAGAGACTGATGGTATAAGTCAGTCCAAGAGATAATGTCATCCTAGCCCAGCATGCGGTGAGGCATACTATCATGCAATCATGCTATGATGTAGCAGGCTTTTAACTGTTTCCCAATAAGGAGGCACTCAGCAGGGCAGGGAATTCAGGCAGTCTCCTCGGCACTAAGTCAGGTCTCCTAAGCTTTCCCTTAATTTAGTCCTCTTAGCGGCTGTCATTGCTGTTTGTTCTTTGTTCTCAGAAGAGCAATGACCGCACGAGGGTGATGATGTCTTTCGCATGAACTGGATCTGAGTGTGGCAAAGCTGCCAAGTCATCGGCCTCGAATGACATCTAATGAGGCTGATCTGAGGTAAGTGCAACACTGAGTGCATGACTTCAAGGAACCTAATTCCCTGAAGTAAATTCTTTATTTCTAGAGGCAGAAAGGACAAAGTTTTCACAATAATGATTCCTCCCGGAGGAGATGGGAGCAGAGATGATGGGGACAAGAAAAGGATCTAGCAAGTCTGCCCAGATGCACTCACACTTCACCGGAGAATGGTAACCTGTCCTAATCCGCTGGAAGGAACCTAACTGGGAGTCAAGTTCTATTTAGCATTATCTAGGAAACCAAGTAGGTGTGTAACTGCAGATAAAACATTCATTCTCCTTGTACCTCAAGCCTCATCTGTCAAAGGAGATCATATCCAACTACTATTTCTCAAGGGTGTGACTATAACCATGAAACAGTTAAAGCACAATATATCATTAAATTACAGTAACTAGACCTTCATCAGAGGCATATATTAGTATCTTCTTTGCCAGATGATAAAGGAAATTGTCGAAGAGACAGAAATGGCTAGAAACAGGTTCAAAGCAGGTTTAGGTTTTCCATCCATTTTAAATAATAATATAACACACAAATATAATTTATTTCAAATTCAAATCCAAATTTTAGGTCCACCCATTTTCTTCACTTGTTACCACTTTAAAATTCTAAGAGTGCAAATATTACCTGTGATTTCATCTCATACAGGGTAGCATCATCTGGAGTTAACTGAAGTGCTTCATCCCACTTGTGAATTGCCTCCCAGTACCTGTAGTTATTAAAATAACATTATAATTTCACTAAGCCCCTCAGAGTTCACTGATGCTATTAAATAAGTATTAAGAAATACGAATGGATAAACTTATTCTGGGAATGAGAGAAATGAAGAGCACAGGAAGATGAGAGAGGTGACAGAGGTGAGAATAGTCACAGGACCTTGAAACTCTCTCTACAGTTAGACTACCTCTCATATTAAATGACAAGCTCTAAGAACCTCAAGATCCCTATGAAAAAGGACAATGCAGGGCTATTTTCAAGGGGAGAAGCTATGAGGCACCTTAGTTAGCTTTTCTGGTGATTTCAATCAACACTTTTTAAGCGATCCGCTATGTTCTTGGCACTGTACCAAGCAGACTTAGATTGGCTTGGTCAAGGCCAAATAACAAGAAGTCTGATCCTTTGATGCTCCCTGGGAGGACTCTTCTCCCTGTCCCAACACTCCTAAAAGAGTCTCAGAATCCTTGAATTAGAATGGCCCTCTCCCCAGGAATCAGCTAGCTCCAACAGGTCATTTAAGGTTCCGCCTCTCACTTCAAGGAGCAGTTCTTCCTTACAGAGGTGGTATAGGAGGGCTGAAATGCACCCAGAGACAGGACACTAACGAACTCGCTAGACTGATCACTCCATTTTTGGTCTGATAAAATTGTTTGAAAGTTCTTCCTCCTGGTGCACTGAAATTCAATTCAACTCAATTCAACTTAACAAACATCTATTTAGCGCATACTAGGTGCCAAGATCTGGGGACACAAGGACAAAATGAAAACAGTTACTGCCCATAAGTATTTACAGTTTCCTGAGGGAAAACAAGTATGCAGAGAAATACAAGAAATATTCGAAGTAAGTTCAATGTGAAGAGGGAGCAGCAGGAAAGGCCTCTGAGGGCTAGTGAAGTGAGCTAGACCTTGGAAGCTAAGCCTTGAAGGGAGTTAGGGATTCTCAGAAACTGAGGCAAGGAAAGAAAACCTTTCAGGACTGAGAGACAGCTGGCAAAAGGCATGGAGGTGGGAACTAGAGGGAAACCACTTTGTCAGGAAGGTTGGGTGAATGAGAGGTAGTAACAGGAAAACACTCTGTAAAGAATGGCTGTAAAAGAGTGTAAATACCAAACAGAGAACTTTGTATTTTGTCCTAGAGACAACTGGAAGCCACTGCAGAGGATCTAGGAGTAACATGAGTAGAATCAACCACACCATCATGGCTAGCATTTATATGGTACTTTAAGAATGCAAAGCACTTTACACATTTCACTTGATCATGACAAACCATCCTCATTTTAGAGACTGAGTAAAGTCACTTTTCTAAGGTTACACATTAGTGTCTGGGGCAAGACTGGTCTTAGTTCTGTCATCAGGAGATATACTGGGAAAGAAGAATCTTTCTTCTACATGACAATTCTTCAAACATACATTTTTAAAATAATAGCATCTTCTTTCTAATCTACTTCCGCCCCCAGATTATACCCCTCCATTTCATATGGCATGATTTCCTTGACCCTTCACCATCTTGGTCACAAAGTTTTTAACATTACACATAAAATATAGATCTCAACAAGGAGGACCTAACTTCCTTGATCTGGATACTAAACTTCTAACAATGCAAGCCAAGACTTCATTTGCTCTTCTGGCAGCAATATCACTTTTCTGGTTAATGATAAACTTACAAATAACTGAAACCTTTTCCAAATGAACTGCCAACTGTCAAGTGAACAAGTATTTATTAATACTATGTACCAGGCACTATGCTAAGAACTGAGGAAATAAAGAAAGGCACAAACAGTCTCTACCCTGAAGGAGCTCACATTCTAACAGGGGGGTCAAAATGCAACAAATTTTATACAAACTACGATGTATAAACAAGATAAATACAAAGCAAATGGGAAGCAAGCGGTGAGGAAAAGCCTTAAATTAAGGAGGAATAGGAAAGACTACTTGTCAAAAATAAGGATTTTAGCTAAGACTAGAAAGAAACCAGGGAATCCAGGAAATGTAGGTTTGGAGAGAGAGAATTCCCAGCACTAACTGTTGCATGTACCTTGCTCAAGTCAAATACTGAGAAAAAAAATACCTTCAAAAATTACCTATTTCATCTTCTTATTAGTTGTGGACCATCCCATAACTAGATCTTTATGAACTTTGATTCTGTCATCCAGTATGTTAGTAATTCCTTCCTGCTTTTATCATTTTTAAATGTCACCTAAGGAAATACAATAGCCAAAAGAGGGTATTCAGGACTCTAAAACAAATCAACATTATCTCTGGTAAGAAAACCATCCTATCACGAACATATCATCACTTTCAAAAATAACATAAATGATACCATCCTGAAGGAACGAAATATTCTCACTGATTTTCCCATAATTGAAAAAAGACCAGTGAGTGAATTAATAAAACAAAAATAAATTGCTCATTTGGAACTATGCTCAAAGGGCTACAAAAATGTGCATACCCTTTGACCCAGTAATATAGCTTCTGGGACTCTATTGCAAAGGGATCACAGAAATGGGAAAGGTCCCACATGTACAAAAATATTTATAGCAGCTCTCTTGGTGGTGGCCAAAAACTGGAAATCAAGGGGATGCCCATCAATTGGGGAATGGTTGAATAAATTGTCGTATATGAATGTAATAGAATACTATTGTGCTATAATAAGTGATAAACAGGGAGACTTCAGAGAGAGGTCTGGAAGAACTTATATGAACTGATGCTGAGTGAAAGGAGCAGAACCAGGAGAATTCTGTACACTGCAACAACCACAGTGTGTGAGGAATTTTTCTGGTAGACTTAGTACTTCATTGAAATGCATAGACTTAAAAAATTTCCAATGGATTCTTGAGGCAAAACACTTTCCACATCCAGACAAAGAACTATGGAACTGGATCACAGATAGAAACAGATAATTTTCTTTTGTATTATGCTTTGTTTTGTTTTATGGTTTTTCTCATACATTTTAATTCTTCTATGCAACATGTATTTAATAGGAATGTATGTGTAGAACCTATATAAGATTGTATGCTGTCTCAGGGAGGAAGTGGGGAGAGAAGAGGCAGTGAAGGGGAAGGGGGAAACCTAAGATATATGGAAGTGATTGACAAACACTAAAAACAAATAAAATAATTTAATTTTAAAAAAGTAAAAAAATAATCTGACAAAAAAAGAAAATAAATTGATCATGCTATTATGTTCATTTAAGTAATTTCTACCTTTTTCAAGGAGAAAAATACTAAAACACACTGAGAACTACTACAAGAAGCATAACTTACTCTCAAACATGAAGCAGGACAACTAGCACAAGCAATCTACTGGTTGAACACAATTTCAAAATACAATACTCATTTAAGTACAATAAAATTATACACAAAAACCTGGGTGACATAGAAGGCTATCTAATTCTCTATTATATTTCTATCAAAAGTCACTTTAAGATTTTAGTTTTATTCCCGTAGAGGAAAAAAGAATCTAACTTCTCGCTTTCAGCTCTTCTCATTCTAAAGAATCTCTACTTGTCCCTTTGCTTCATCCAATATTATCTCCAAAAAAAAAAAAAAAAAAGCGTTTAAATATATAGGAAAAAAAACCTTTTAAACTACTGGCTCTAAACTCTATGAAGCAGGACATCATTGGTTCACATCATGAAGATCCACTGTCAACTGGTTTTTAAACATGACCAAAACTAACACACACACACAAACCACACAAGACAAAGTTTAAGTCTGCCAACTTAAAAAAAAAAAAAGCTAGAAATAACAAAGAGCGAATCTCCATAGTCGCACAGCTAAAAAGTATCACAAGTAGGAATTGTAAAAAAGGTTTTCACTACTCCAAACAGCTCTCTGTCTACTATGCCATTCTGCCTTTGCAATAAATCACTAGAGTGAAAAATTATACATCTTACATACATAATAAAGTTGACAAGTGAAATCTTATGTGATCACTAGCCTTGGAGGATGGGAGAGGTTAAAGAAGACTTCCTACAAGAGATGACATTTTAGTAGGGTACTTAAAAGATAGAAAGGAATGAATTAATGAACGAATATTTATTAGGCACTTATTATATGCCAGACATTGTTCTAGGGGGAGGGAATAAAAATACCAAGTGTGAAAAAAATCCCTACTTTGAGAGAGCTTACAAGTACACATAAAAGTATATACATAATAAATAAATATAAAGTAGCTGGGGGAGGGCTGCATGGCACGGTAGCTAGAGGTAGCCTCAAATGAAGCCAGGAAAACCTTCTGCTGTTAATTCAGTTGTATCTGGCTTTGTGACTCCATAGACAACACACCAGACCTTCGATACTCCATTATCTCCCAACATCTGTACAAGCACATGCTTCCATGACGCTACCTATGATGTCCCCTTCTCATTTTGCCTTCAATCTTTCCCAATATCAGGGTCTTTTCCAAATAGTCCCATCTCCTCATTATATGGCCAAAGCATGCAAGCTTCAGCTTCAGTATTTGTCCTTCTAATAAGTAATCTGAATTCATTTCTTTAAGTATTGATTTGATCTCTTTGCTGTCCAAGAGACTTTCAAAAGTCTTCTCCAGCACCACATTTCGAAAGTGTTGATTCTGTGGCACTCAGTTTTCCTTACGGTCCAACTCTCACAGCCATACATTGCTACTGGAAAGACCATAGCTTTGATTATACGAACTTTCGTTGGCAAGGAGCTGAGGTCAAATGCCACCTCTAGCTGCATGATCGTGAACAAATCTTCTCAGTGTCTTGGACAACTCTCTAAGGCTTTACATTGCAGAGCAGGTGCCAGTTTGCATGAGTAGAGGGAGCTTCTTCACCTGGAAATTTCCTAAACTAATGAAATCACTGGTCCAGTTCAGTGAATACCATCTAGCAGGAAAGGCACTAGGAGCTGAAAGGATCAGGAAAGGATTTCATGAAAATGATGGGGTTTGAGCTATGTCTCAAAGGAAGAAAAGGATCCTATATTTTGTAAGGTAGAAATGATGAAGGAGTGAATGCCAGGGATGGGGGGTACTAATTTAAATGTATGAGGAGGAAATGACTGGCAAGTGTGAACAAGAGAAAAAGCCAGTATGGCTAGATCATAGCATCTACAGAAAGGAATAATGTGGCATGAAGTTTGGAAAAAGAGGTCGGAGCCTGGTTGTGAAGGGATTTATAAGCCAAATTGCAGAGTTTATATTTGATCTCAAAGGTTATGAAGTCACTGAAGGTTATTAAGAAGGAAAATGACAGGGTCAGATCTGAATTTAAATGTCATTTTGACAGCTGTGGAGAGAATGAATGGGTGGGGGGGTAGATTTGAGGCAAGGAAATCAATTAATCTTAATGAGAGTCCCAACTAAGATGGTGGACATAAGAAGAGACCAGATGCAAGATATGTTGTGGTCGCAAATATGACAAGATTTGGTAACTGACTGGATATGTGGGGTGTGAAAAGTCCAGGATATTGCCACAGTTTACAAACGTAGGAGACTAGAAGAACAATTGTGTCTTTAGCAGAAATAGGAAAATTGAGAAGTGGGGTGGGTTCTGTAATGAGGGGGGAAGATAATGAGTTCTACTTTGGGACTGTTGAACTTGAATCAAATAGGTGGGAGGGGGCAGGGAGTGAATGTCAAGGGAATTTCAGGAAATGGGAAGAATATAAACAAAGATATATATGGGTAATCAACTTGGTTGGAGTTTAGAGTATCTGGAAGAAATAAGAGATAAGCCTAGAAAAGTGGAACCCTGAATGACAAGCTAAAAAGTTTTAATTTTACTCAGTAAGCACTGACTGGTTTCAAATGGAGGAGCAACGCAACATATCCCAAGGAAAGATGATCTAGCAGCACTGTGAAGGACAGGAAACAGGAAGGAGAAGAGCTGTTAGGATGCTACTACAAACAGTCCAGGAAGGTGGCAATGAGGACCTGTAGCAGGATGATGGCAAGAGATAGGCATTTCTAAATGCAGAAATATTCAAAAATAATGAAGAATAAAAGGCATGTTTTGGGGGAAAGAAAATAAACTCTATTTTGCAAAAAAGATCCCCTGGGAAACAAGGCCAAGTTAAGATTCCAAGCAAGGTCTTCTGGCTACAAACCCGTGCCTTTTCCATGTTACCACACTGTCTCTCATATTGAGTTGGAGGAGCCATTAAGGCATGACATGTGGATATAGAGATGGGCAAAGAGATCAGGGATGGATACCAATACAGAGATGAGTTTAAAACATAGGAGTACATGAATTGTTCTTAAAGGAAAGACTGAGAAGGGAAAAAAGCAGGCTTAGAACAGAGCCTTAGGAAATACAGAACTTAAGAAATTCTTTGCTCATTAAAACTTTAACACTTCTACCCCTCTGTACTTCGAGTGTCTATCCCTGATGTGACTTCGGTTTCTTCTGTCTCTCCAAACTCTGCCCAATAGTTTGCCATTTGACCTCTACAAAGTCATCTGCTGTTGAATCCTCTGCCCTCCACCCCCGTCTTACTACCATTCTTCTCTTGCCAAATCTCAGTTCTGGATTACTCCCTTCCATTCCCTTCACCCCTACTCACAAACAACTAAATACAACTAGAGGAAGTCTCACAACTGTGCTGGCAGAAAACATTATGAGTTCACGTTATCCAGCCTTCACTGCAGTAAGACAGTCCTTTTATCCTCCCTAATTAATTCTCTATCACTCCCTACAGAAGATATTCACACTCTACAATCCAGCAGTTCCTCAACCAGAACACTCAAACTCCTATTTCCACACCTTTATAATGACTGTTCATAAGGCCTGAAAATTTCTTTCCTTTCACCCTTCCTAGTTCTCCTTATTTCCTTCAAAACTCAACTGAAATCCCAGCTACTCCAAAAGGCCCTTCGAGTCTTCCCCACTCCAACACCCACTCCAGTTGATAATGCCTTCCCATTCAGATTGTCTTTCATTCACTTAACATATATATCCATATCTTATTTTTTAATAAGATATATATTACATATATATGTTTTATATATATGTGTATATATATATGTATATGTATATATATATATATATATATATATATATATAATTTTTTTTTTTTTAAGTCCCTAGTTGTTTACATGTTTTCTCCCCAATTAGAATGTAAGTTCCTTGAGGGCTGGAATGATGCTTATGTTTTCTTTATAACCTCAATGCTTACCACAGTGCCTGCTGTACAGTAAATATTTAACGTTTGTTGACTTGACTTCTGAGGGAAGGAAGACGTACTGCCAATGGTTTCAGGGCCTATATTGGTAAGGAATTTGATCTTCTAAGTGTGCATCTGTGTGTTTTGGGTTTAAAATTAATACTCAAAAAATTATTAGGCATTGACCACACACAAAACAGGCACTGAGGAAACAAGGACTAAAAACCAAGTAGTTCCTTCTTTGAAATATAAGCAGCTGTAAGCAAATACTAAGTAATCTGAAGAAGGGGTAAGCATTAATAACTGAGTAACTCAAGGAATTAAAAGAGGAGGTGGCCCCTAAAATAAACTTTTAAGGAAGAGAAAAATTTTGATATGGAAATGACAGATTCCAACCATAAGGGATCACTTATGAAAACACAGAGCAGGAAGATAAAATAATGACTTCTGTTAATAGTAGACTGGTTTGAATGGAATGCAGTGTGTATAAAGGGGAGTAATGTGACATAAGACTGGAAACGTAGGCTTGAGCTAGTGGAAGACCATGAACATCAGGATATTGAGTGTGTATTTTATTGTATTGGCAATAGATACATATTTAGATTTGCCTGAAGATTACGGATCTCTCTGCCACTTGTGCTAATTTTGGCCTGACAATCAACACCAAGAAAACAGAGGTTCTCCACTAGCCTCCACCTCACCATCCATATGTGGAACTATTGGTTACAGTAAATGGAGAAATTACGAACAGTGTGGATAAGTTCACTTATCTTGGCAACACGCTTTCCTGGGATGTCCACATAGATGATGAAGTTGACACACAACACTGCCAGAACCAGCTCAGTGTTTGGGGAAACTCCAAAAAAGAAGTGAAGGAGAGAAGAGGTAATAGGATGCATACCAAACTGAAGGTCTACAGAGCTGTTGTTCTGGCTTCATTGATGTATGCCTGTGAAACCTGAGCAGTCTACCAGCACCATGCCAGAAAACTGAACCACTTCCATTTCTAATTGTATTAGCAAGACTCTGAAGATTACTGGGCAAGATAAGGTAGCAGACATTAAGATCCTCTTCTTGAGCTGAACTGTCAGGCATTGAAAATGTATTGCAGAGTGCAACTTAGATGGGCTGGCCACAAAGCTCAAAGGCCAAACGCACATTTACCTGAAAGATTATTTTATGGAGAACCTGCACAAGGCAAGTGCTCAAAGAGGTCAGAAGAGGCAATACAAGAACACTCTCAAGGACTCTTTGAAAAGCTTTAGTATTGACTGTGAGACATGAAAGACAATGGCACCCAGCATGGCATGCCTCCATCAAAGAAGAAGCTGTGCTTCTTGATGAGGGTGAAAGAAGAGAACGTAAACGCTGGCTTGAAGCTTAACATAAAAAAATAAGATCTTGCTAACTGGCCCTATTGTTTCCTGGCAAATAAAGGGAGAAGAAATGGAAGCAGTTTCAGAGTTTACATTCTTGGGCTAAAAGATCACTATAAGAGGTGACTTCAGCCAAGGAACTAAAAGATGCTCCTTGGAAGTTTCTATGGCAAAGTCTGGAAAGCATGCTAAAAAACAGAGACATTGCTTTGCCAACAAAAGCTCATATAGTCAAAGCTATGGTTTTTCCAGTAGCAATGTACAGTTGTGAGAGCTGGACTATAAGGAAAATTGAGTGGTACAGAATCAACACTGTCAAACCGTGGTGCTGGAAGAGACTTTTGAGAGTCCCTTGGACATCAAAGAGATCAAGTCAGTCAATACTTCAGGAAATTAATTCAGATTACTCACTGGAAGGACAAATGCTGAAGCTGAAGCTTAAATACTTTGACCACATAATGAGAAGATAGGTCTCATTGGAAAAGATCCTGATATTGGGAAATACTGAAAGCAAAAGGAAAAGGGGACATCAAAGGATGAGAAGGATGGTGTCATGAGAGGGTTAAACATGAGCATGACCAGTCTCTGGGATACAGTGAATGGAAGGGTCTGGCATGCTATGGTCTACGGAGTCACAAAGTTGGACATGACTAGCCAACAACAAAAACGGAGTATGGACCAAGGAAACAAGAAGACCAATTAAGAGGTTTTTATAATAATTCAAGGAAACATAGTTAGAGTGAGGGAAGTGACATGACTAGAGAGGAAAGAATGGATGTTAGATACTGTGGATTTTTATATTACTTGTGTAGATCAAAGAAAAGGGATGCCTCTGAGGTTTGTGAACCTACTAGAACCCATTACAGAAATAAGGAAGTTTGGTGAAAAAGTCATTTTAGAGAAAAAGATTAAGTTCTGTACATATGAGTTGGATAAAATAAAGGGAAATCCAACTTAGAACAGAACCTAGAGAACCAAATAGTATGGAAAGAATGGATGATTCAGCAAAGGGGAGCAAAAAATTTCAGTCAGACAGGCATATGAAGGACCAGGCTTATGTGACCCAAGCCAAGCAATTTGTAACACTATTAGGAAATTGAAATTCTAGAACCTGAAGGAAAGGGATAATTTAAGTGTACATAAGCAGGTAAAACCTTCTTTAGGTTAACTAATACCATCAGTATCTAAGAAACAATTGCAAAGATTTAAAAGAATGATTAAATTACTTAGTTCAGATAATATTTGAGGGTAAATGTGTTTTTAGCAATCAACTTCCAGTATTACATGCATAATTATACCCATTTAATTGATAATGACACTGAAACTCAAGAATATATAACTGTCTTAAGACCACAGAGTTTTTAAGTGTCAGGGCCAGTATCAGGCCTGGGTCTCTTAGTTGAAACTTGAAAGTCCAGTATTCTTTTCAAGGAATAACACAGCAGCAGAGAATAAAAGAGAGCTCCTATGTGTAGCTCCTCTACCTACTAGAAGAAAGTACAGATCTGATTCGTAACAGGTTAAAACCTATCTGCTGAAGGGATCAATGACATAACATCAGCAAAGCACCTAGCACAGAGCCTGGTAAATACTTATTCCCTTCTTACCCTGTCCACCCCTGAGGGAAGTATAGTCAAGATGTCAGAGCAGCAGAAAGAAGTACAGTTAAGCTCTACCCAACATTTCTCCTTAGTACCACACTAAGACCTGATCAGGAAATTAAAAAAAAACAAAACACAATGAGTTCTTTTTGCAGTTCACGTTGGCTTTGGGAGATAGATGAAGAGGTCAGGGCACAAGGTATAGCCAGGAATGGCTGCACAGAGTATTGCAGGGCAAGGAGAACCTATGGACCAGGCAAGAAGAGATCCCAATCCAGCACAGAAGAGCAAAACCCATTTAGGATGTAGGAATAGGTAAAAGCTGGCTACTCTGATGCTCACTACCCAGTTCTAGGTCACACATCCAAGGCAGGCTAAAGAAGGGAGGGTGAGGAATGGCTCTTCACCTGCGTATGCAAGCAAGGAGCAAGTTCTGAAGCATGCAAGCTTCTCACTTCCAAAGCAAAGTATGTGGTTCTGACCCCAGGAATGGAGCAGGGTCTCAGTTCCAGCCTCAAGCCTACCCTGCAGTAGAAATAATAATCCTGACAAGAAATCCAAACCAAAGGGGAGCTTGTATTTCTGCTACTCTGAACTGGTAGAGTTTTCTAGCTGGCTGATAGCAGCTGAGTCTAGCAGCAATCTATTGGAACAGTAACCAGGAGTAAGTCCTCAGGCCTGTGGCACAGATCCACAGAAACTGCTGGTGAGACATTTGCAGAGCTCAGATCAGGAGACCAGCCCTAGATCAGACCACTTTGGGAGCCCTGAGAGAGTCTGCAGGTCCTCAGCCTGGACTGTGCCTGAAATCCTAGAATAACATATTTAATAACCCAAGAAAGAAACAGCAGGACCAGCCTCGATATCCCCTCTAGAAATGTGCAAAGTTTAATCCCATATAAAGCCTGAAGTCAGGAAGTAGGTTGAAAAAATAATCAAGCCAACAAAAAATAACAAGACGCATAATAAAATGCTAGGCATCAGGAACACGACACACAAACTGAAAGAAAAGAAAAGTACTCCAAGCATCTATAAGCAAAGCCTCAAACACACACAGCTGGGTTCCAAGTTTAAAAACAATTCCTAGAAGAGATGAAAGAAGAATTTCAAAAAGAGTTTTAAAATATTTTCATAAATGAAATGAGAACACTGGAGGGAAAAAATGTTTAAAAAAATGAGTTAAAAAATGGAAATTTAGTTTGGCCTGAGATAAAAAAACGGACTAAATAACAAACTCCCTGCAAATTAAAATGGACCCAGTAGAAGCTAATGACTCCATTAGACAACAGGAAATATTAAAGTCAAAAAACTGGTGGGGAGGAGGGAATGGAAGAAAGGACCAGGTATCACAGTGCAAAAACAAGCAACTTGGAAAACAGATCAAGGAGAGATAATTTAAGAATCAATGGAATACTTAAAACCCAAGCTCAAAAAAAGAGTCTAAATATCACATTTGAAGAAATCATAAAAGAAAACTACACAGACTATCTCAGAATCAGAGAAAAGAGTGGGAACAGAAATAATCCCATTGGTTGCCCATGTATGTATGCATATGTGTGTGTGTGTGTGTGTGTGTGTGTTCATCCTTCATTGCTGAAGAACACCAAGCCATCAGAGAAATAATGGCATGACTTGCACCTGACTTTGTTTTGAATGAGGGAGGGCTGTGCAGGTCACCAGCTTCACTTCTCCTCCAGAGCCATCTGAATGCAGTGACCAGATATTCATCAGGATGACTGGAGATGACCCAGGATGAGGCAATTGGAGTTAACTGACTTGCCCAAGGTCACACAGCTAGTGAGTGTCTAGTGTCTGAGGTGACATTTGAACTCAGGTCCTCCTGACTCCTGCACTGGTGCTCTATCCACTGTACCACCTAGCTGCCCCCAATCCCATTGGCTGCATCCTGAAAGAAACCCCAAGATGAAAATTTCCAAGAACAACCAAAATCAAGAGGTTCTAGGTTAAATTTTTAAAAATACTACCAGCAGCTAGAAAGAAAGAAATTCAAGTTCTAAGGAGTCACAAGAAAAACTGAGTATAATCCTACAGGCAAAAACAATTTATTTTTAATGAATATAGGATTTTCAAGCATCCTGATGAAAAGACCAGAGCTGCATAGAAACTTTGAAGTACAAACACAGTAGTCAAGAGAAACATCATAAGGAACTAAAAAAAGGATAAACTTTATATTCTTATAAGGAAGATGAAAGATGTATCCCCCTGTCATCATTAAGAGTAACTGAGGCAGTCTAAATTAGATAAAGAGCCTGGAATTAGTTCTTTTATGTTTTGATGATCTTATAAGAAGAACAAAAAGGGAGAGGAAGAAGAATGAACAGGGGCAAAGGGTAAGGAGGTTAGGAGAGAAGGAAAAGAAGGATGAGGAAATTACCTACATAATCAGAATGCACAAGTACAAGTCTAAGCAAAGAAGGGGGAAAGAGGACGGAGACACGGGAGTAACTGATATTGGATCCTCATTCTCATATGAACTGATCCAGGGAGGAAAAATTACACAACACATATTTCTGTTAAGTTCAAAACTACATTTCCACTCAAGAGGGAAAGAACGGGGAGGAAAAGACAGGAGAAGAGGAAATAAGAAGCAAGATAAATTAAGGGAGACACTAACCCTAAGAAAAAAAATTCTAACATAAGATATGCAAAAATATTTACAGCAGCTGTTACTGTAATGGCAAAGAACTGTAAACTGAGGGGATGCCCACCAATCAGGGAAAAGCTATGGTATATCCATGTGATGCAACATTAATGTGCTGTAAGAAATGATGAAGGAGACAGTTTCAGAAAAATCTTGCAAAATTTGTATGAACTGATATAGAGTGAGGTAAGCAGAACAGAAGCAGGAGAATAGTTTATGCAATGACAACAATACTGTAAAACAACTTTGAAACACTTAGAAATTCTGGTCAATGAAATAATCAACTATAATTCCAGGGGACTCATAGTGAAAGTCATCTCCTAAGGGAGAGGTGACAAAATTCAGAGTACAGACCGAGGCAATTTTGTTTTTGTTTTTGGACATAGCCAATGTGGGAATTTTTTTTGCTTGACTACACGTTTGTAAAAGGTTGTGCTTTTCTTTCTTTCTCAAGTGGGGAGGGGAAGTGGGAAGAAGAAAAGGTAGACTTATGCTGATTGAAAAAAATAATTTTAAAAAAGGTTGCTAGAGAATAGTGAGCCTGAGCATTCCTCTGCTACAGAGTATGTTTATCCAACTAGCCACTAGAAAAAAGAAAAGAGATCAAGGGCATAGCAGAAGTCACACATCCCTCAGTGTTTCTCACTTGTTCCTAAGTAGGTGTGAGTTTGCCTGAGGTTTGAATATATAATCACTTTCAGTTCAAGCTCTCTTGCCACACCAAAGGATGCTATCCCTTCTTAGGGCAGGTTAGCTTGAACTGAGAAGGTCCAACTTTGTTTTCAAATAAAGAGCTGCTGTTTCATCTCAACTGTTCTCATGGAAGTCAAGTGGGGGAAAGGAACATTATTATCCCTACTTCCCATTCAGAATAGCTAGAAGGTAAAAAGGTGTCAATTGATGATTCTAATATTGCCAAGGAAAGCTAAGCAAGAAGACTCCCTTAACAGTTCTCCATCTGTCTATCTGTCTATCTATCTATCTATATCTACCTATCTATCTATACGTATATATATATATATATATTCCTTTTTCAATTAGTTACAAATTGCAAATTATGAAAACAAAATTGAAAACTATCATCCAGTTAGATTTATAGGAAAAGAGTAAAGATTATGAAGGTCCTGCATTCCATTTCCTTCTACTAAATATTTTCAGATTTCAAATAGTCTTACTTAGCTGTTTCCAAGTTTGTTGTCAAAATCTTTCTTAGGAGTTCATATTTTATTTTTTATTCCATTGTTTGCTGAACTTATTAATGAAAATTTTACGGTAAATGGCCTTTTACTGACTATTTTTAAATTCTGACTCCTACACATGGATTTCTTTTATACAACATTACAGCAATATTTAAAAGTTGTTTTGGTTAATTTTTTTTTAATTAGGCAAGGGCTATTCTGGGGACATGAAAGTACTTTTTGATGGATTTGAAAAGAATCAGCCAAATGCGTTTTTCTATGGAAAAAATCTTGTTTTAGCAAAAAATCATCTCCTTTCCAAAGTAAATCAAATTTAAATTAAATTAAATTAAAATTCCAAATTAAATAATTAATTAGATATCAAAATTTTTCTTCAAACTTAAACCAAGTATCTAGATTATGTACTGTTTTGTCCCTCAAACAGAAAATAGCTGTCTGAAAAAGACCAAACCAACTTAGTTTCCTCTTCATCTATAAAATAAGGAAATTAGCCCCGATGATCTTAGGTCTCCACCAGTTTTAACACATTGTGAAATAAACAGTATAAATTTCACACATTTTGTAACTTAAATGAATTCAAAATAAACTAAAATAACAAAGACTTTGGAGTGAAAATTACGAAAAAAAATTGAATGACAACACTGGTCAAAATATAGGCTATCCCAGAACATAGGTCACACCTCTAAAATGAGATCTCACTGAAAGGAAATGCGAGAGATCTCTTCCCTTACTTTGCAGCACCAATAGCAGAGGTGTCAGGTACAGGATCCTGCAGCAAGAGAGAGGGAGGGAGAGAATCAGTTGTACTAGTTCTGTTACTTCTAGAAAGAACAAGAAGTACTTAACTTTTTCCACTAAGAACATGATACGTCATAAGGTTTTATACATTTTTAATTCTGTTCCTTCTTTAAGGCTCAGCTCAAATGCCATGATTGATTTATTTCTCTGATTCCCTCCCACTGAGGGGCCCTTTCCTTCTATCCTGTGCCTGAATCAGCCTTGTTCTCTGGCTAATTCCCTATCCCCAGTCTTTAATATTTATCTGTAACCACCAAAATATCAAACAAGATTGTAATCCCCAGAAAAACAAGAACTCTGTCACTTTTCATCTTGGTATCCCCAGAACCTAGCAGAGTAATAATACGTGTTTAACAAATGCTTGCAAAACATGAATTTATGGAATTCAGGCTGGGGAGCAAAGTATGTACTATATTCAGACAGATATGACAACTGTGGTTTTAAAAACTGGGCCAAAGATTTCTTGATCCCTTTTTTGCAAAGGAAAAACAATACAAAGTATCATCTTTAAAAGTAAATCTTGAAACTATTCAGAGGTAGTTTTAAAAACTGTCACTTAAATAAAATTAAATGACCTACAAGATTAAATAAATTTGAAATTTTACTTTTTCTAAAAAGTTGTTTTTTCTCCTATAAGTAAACCATATTGTTTTCCTGGTGAGGGGATAATAGTGAATGCATGTAGGGAAAAAAGTTGCATTAATTGAACTAGTTATTAAATAAAATATTAAACTAAAATGTGTAACTTAGGTAATTAGGCTTACATGAAAATTTTTGATCAAATTAGTTTTAGAGAACGTGAAAGAGAATTTTTTTTAAAATCACCTTTAAGTACAAGAAAAGTTTAAATTAAAAAAATTTTTAAAACAATTAGCAAATCCTATTGCTTCTAGCAATTTTCTTTCAAAAATCAGTCATAGCTTCAAAATTCTTCATTTTGATTTTAGGTACTCATGACGTCTCTACTTCTCTCGTCATTTTTTTTAGAGTATCAAGAGATCCTACTCACTACGTTTTTATGAAGGCCTATAATAATCTGGACAATAAAGAAATAGTTATGTGGATATTATACTAGAAAGTTACTATAGAATGTCAAATTTTATTTTGATGCAGAATACACAAATACACAAAGGTAACAAAATATTGAAACTGGAATTGAGCCTTGTGTGTAGGCAACTATCTGTGGTATGATTTAAGAGATGCTTTGTAGGTCTCCCCACCATGTCATGTCTGAAATTCCACCACAATAAATTAACTGCATTGGTTCCTTAGACTTTTCAGTGTTCAGGATACCCTCTTTAACATCAAGGGACCTGGATGATGGAGAAGTAGGAAGCAATGCAGTCAGGCACCCTTCCACAAAAACTTTTCTAATATGCCTAAAAAATGCACCTAATAGGGAAATCCAGAAAATGTTCAAATGAATTCTTTATCAGGCCAACTTGGCATAGAGAAACAGAAAGGTCTGCTGACACTGCAGATAGGGGTGGGACAGGAACACACTGGCACCCTTGGAGTACTCTACTGTCCAGTTTAAGAGTAAGTGCCAGACCCATATGAGAGTGCTGTGTAAACTCTAAAAGCACTGACTTCCTACTATTGTAGGCCTACACAATTTGCAATCTACACTTCCTTTCCATACAAAGGATGTTTTCCTCTACATTTTTCCCAGACCTCCTGAAATCCTTTGGCATGCTGTGAGTAGTCTGAGGGCTGCAAGTTGTGTAGGCCTGTTCTACTGTAATAGAATAATCTAGATGAAAACAACTCAAATTTTTTATGGCACTTTATAGTTTACAAAGTGCTTTTTGCACAATCTGACAAGGTAGGTTGTAAATATAAAGTAGAGAGATTTATATGTGTTCTTCTTACCATTTGTTGTAACAAATTAACTGATATTTGAATCATAGACTTGTCACAGTAAGGTTATTCCCCAGTAATTAAACTATATTCTTTTTCTTGGTGTGAGGGGAATAGTACGTGCATGTAGGGAAAAAAGTTGCATTTATTAAACTAGTTATTTTCAAATTACTTTAATTTGCTTTTAATATAACATTGATTTTTGTGATAATTCTGCACTAAATATTCAAAAGGAAGTAAAGGCAACACCCTGCCCAGTCTATTGAATTTCAGACATGCAGGTTTTCAGTAAACGGGTTTCTCATGTTTTATGCTAACAAATGTTCCATTTCAACATAAGCTAATAATTCATTTCAGCATAATCTAATACAAAAGTAATGATAATTTCTAACATTGTTACTCCTTCCCCACAAGGAGCACTATGCTAATGTGGATTATCTCCTTGATGTTATCTTCTTCTCCACAATTACAAATATACTAATGAAAGTAGAAACTCTTGCTGATACATAATTTTATGCGAATTTATTATTACTAATTAATATGAAAATAATAATAGTTGGCCTATAACACGAAAACAAATTTTACAAGCAATTCTTAGAATAAATGACATCATTTGAAACTTGTAAATAACTTTCCCATGAAAGCAATATTATAAATGGTGGTCAGGTTCACAAAATAGCCCACAAAAGTCTCTATTTAACCCACAACAAAACTCAAATACTGTACTCTTTCAATGAAAAATTATAGAAAGCAACATGGCTATCATACCAGTAACTAAATTTTTTTTTAAATTATAAAATTTAGAAAAGTTTTGTTTTTATTTGGAATGCTGGAATTCAAGGATATATAAGATGATTTCCTTTTCCTCTAAGACGTCTTTTTTCCATGAGCCCAAGGCAGAAACTGGTCCATGTTGACTACCTACTTATACCTCCACATCCGCACAACAATTAACGAACTTCTTGTCCAGATCACAAACTCTCTACTCTACAGCAATCTTAGAGTTTGGCTAAAGTTCAATTCTTATTACTCCACAGGTATAGTGGGAACTGCCACATAAGAAAATTCCATCTACCAATGAAGGTGAGTCCCTTCTTTGTCATTTATCACCTTAGCTTAGAACACTTAAAGGTTGACATATTTACCCAAGGTTACATAGTGAGTGTACGCAAGAGGCATAACTTTATAGAAAGAGAAAAATGGAGTCACATTTTTTATTTTTTTTAATGTTTATATGTTTTCAGATACATTTTTTTGTTTAATGACCTACCTCTGGAACTAAAACTAATATATCTATAAACATACAAATGTTAAGACAAGTACTAATGCTTTTTCATTCTTTTCTATTTCTATAAGATTCACTAATTTGTGATGTCAGGAAAAATCTTGTTTCTCATTTCATCTAATGCTTATCCAGTTTGACAAATATCTTAAAGAATGTAACTTCTCTTGCTTTTCCTTCAGAATCTAATTCATAATGTGGTTTAAGTAACATAGAGTATTCCCCTCTTAACCTAAAAATTTATTTTCTTAATTGACTATCATTCTTCCAATGTACATAACTTTGTACCAAGGTAAGTATTTCTTTCCTGTTTGGATGATTACGTTCATCATCTATTTGCAGGCAATTATTTAAACTTTTGTTTGTCTAACAGCAGCCAAACTAGTCTATTCTAGTAGCCTCTAATTAACGTTTAGTTATTCTATGAAACCATGTATACATTATGTCAAAACAAATAGCTGAAAAAATCAGCTAAACATCTGGTTATTTTCTCCATTTGACGTCAAACAAGAGATCTGACTCATTTTTCAATAAATTAATAATATTTGGGGACTATGTGGGCAGGTAGTACACATTTTGTTTATCTATATGGCTGCATTTTCTGACAACTACATACAGGAAATCTGGGGGGATATCATAGTAATGATGAATTTACCTTTCCCTCTTGTGCAGTTTAGAGAAAGAACACTCATAGTAAGTTATTAAGTGGCACTTACAATTCCTGAAGTTCTGTTTTGTGGACACTTAGAAAGTGATTTCATAAATGTGGAAACTTACAGTTAACCTTTTTTGTGCTCAAGACGTAACGGCCAATTTTGTAAAGTCCTAGAGGAGGATTGTTTTTGTATTAAGACTGTTAATTCACAATCTATAACATATTAACACAGGAGTTTCTGTTTATTCTTCTTTTAATAACATTTAAACTAAAAGAACTAAAACTAAACTAAAAAACATTTAAACTAAAAGAATTTGTTTTCTGTTTATATTAGAATTTTACAAAAGATTATCTCCTAAATCAAAAATTAAAACAGACAAAAAAACCCCAAAATTCTTTAATATCTATGACGTTTCTAACACTATATTCTACAAGTGATTAATGCAGGAATGTTACAATTTTCTCAGTCTATCAAAGGCTGTTTTTTCAAAAGAAATTCTGTTTTCAGGAAAGGCAACTAGGTGTTATGGCTAGAAACATGAACCAGGAAGACATCAAAAACCTCAAGTCTTGCCTCTGACAAACACAGACTGTGATTCTGGGTTCTCCGTGCTAAAGCTGTCTGTGCTCTGAGAAACTCTCTAGGATAATAAGTTAAAAAGAAGGCACCAACCCACACTGGAAGAGGGCATTTCTTCATCCAGGGAATTCTCTATACCAGTGAAACTAGTGGTAATGATCCCATCTCTCTCTTTTCAATAGATGCCAAGGATGTGAATTAGACTAGTTTCTAATAGCCACAATAGCAGTTGAAACATGTGAGCCAGCCATAAGGGTAAACCAATCCTCTTTCATCAAATACTTACTAGTAGGTCTCCTAAACATAACATCATGTTGATGGTAAGGAGTTAAAAGGTGGCTGTAACACTAAAGGAAGTAGTAAAAAATGCAATGAAAGGCAGAATTATGCCCCCAAAAAACAGCATAATCTTCACAGCCCATTAAAGAGAACAAAGATAAGCTTGATTTTAATTTTCTTCTCTCTTTACTCCCTGTTATTCAGGATCTTCTTTGGCTCATCAACTCATGCTCTAACCCTACTCCCTCCATTATTACCCCCTCTGCATTCTCATTATCTTATGCATTTCTTCAACAGAATAAATAGAGTGGATCATGGGCGGACATCATAAAACACAGCACAGAACACATCTACCAGCCAGAAGCTGCTCTCAGGGTAGCCAGCATTCACATATCCCTTCCAAATTCTAACCATAAAACTTCTCTTCTATATATAACATGGCTGTCTCTCACTATAGCTGCAAAGCCTAGAGCCACCACTTACCTCTTCAATTGGAATGTCCCCAGAGTGGTTGGTTTTCACCATTTACACTTCATTATATACTACCATGTTTTATAATTGTATCCTATGCATATATTTGCTACATTGTAAACTCATTTACGGTAGGGACTATGACTTATATACCTCTTTTGTATTCCTTACAGACATACTAGATGCAATAACTTAGAAACTGATTGATTCAACACCACCTAAACTTACACACAAATATTCTTGTTTCGCACTTCCACACATCCCACAGCTATACTCACCAGCACCACTGCAGCTAGAATTGCAGAACTGGAATGGAAACTGGGAGGCTAGGCTACTAGATTTAGTTCCATTACAAACTAATTATATTATCCTGGGCAAGTCAGTTCACCCCTCTGTGCCTTTTTTTATAAAATGGGGCGAAAGAGGAAGGATATTCTACCATCTAATCTTTAAGGTCCCTCCCAATTCTGACATTCTGATTCTGTCATCGACCATATTAAAGAGATTTGAGATATATGACAATCCTATCCAGATAACTCTGACAACAGATTGAAGACAACAGGAATTACCAGACTAAGCACAGAGGCTGCAATTACAGCTGCAACAGGGAACAAATAAATACTCTTCAGTTCTACCCCTGGTAGTAGAAATTACAAAAACAGAAGGTACTAAGGAAAGAGTTATTGGAAATAATAAGGAAGACTGAAGATGGCAAGAATTTCATATACTCCACCCTTTAGTTTATTTGAAACAAATGAAACAGCAGAGGTCTAAGAGATTTAGGGCTAGGAATGAAGGGGGGCATGCACCCCGTGCCCTCCCCCAAAGAGACATTAGAATGGTAATGTGGAAGGAAGTGCCAATTACAGCTTACAATGGGGGGAGGGAAGTCGCAATTCTTAAAAACTTGCCTCAAATATAAAACTTCTAGTTAATATTTGACCTTCTTTCCACTATCATAATTCCTTTTCTACCTCCTTCTAGTCTTTAATTTAAAAAAAATGCATTGTAAAAAGAGAAAAAGTTCTAAAATAGTAAAACAAAAATTATCAAGTGTTATATATTTTGTACCTGATAAACATTAACAAAGCACAAAAATAGCACTCTTAGAAAACATAATAAAAATACCTATTTATCTTTCTTTTCTTAAGCCTAGGTCTCCCAGGTTGAAGCACAGTGGTTACTTATGAGCTCAATACTACTACTGACTGGCACAGGAGTTCTGATCTGCTCAACTTTCAATGTGGGCCAGTTCATCACTCCTTTGACACCCTAGTGCCCTCTTACTCCCACCTGATACCAGACTTGATTGGCTGAGCTGTTAAAACTTCCAAGCACAATAGATCCACCAGGCTAAGTCTGTAGTAGCAGTGATTATAAGTATGTAATGTTACATTCTTGTAATCTAACTCTCCCCATTAGCTGTACCATGGATAGAAACTCCCTCCTTGCTTTTTTATTTTCCACAAAATAAAGCAATAGTGTAGAGATCACTAACAAATGTGAGTAGTACAAACTCTTAGAATAGGGATCATTTACTAAAGTCTACTTAAAACTCAGAATTTTGGCTAGGATAATTAAAATTAAAACTGAAGTCCTGCTGGCTACTCTGGTAGCAAGATTGTGTGTGTTCAGTTGCTTTAGTGGTATCTGACCCTTCATGACTCCATTTGGGATTTTCTTGGCAAAGATACTAGAGTGGTTTTACATTTCTTTCTGCATCTCATTTTAAAGATGAGGAAGCTGAAGAAAACAAAGTTAGGTGATTTGCCCAGGGTCACACAGTTAGCATCTGAGGCCAGATTTGAACTCAGGGAGAAGAGTCTTCCTATCCAGATCCAGCACTCTATCTACTGTGCCACTTAGCTTCCCCTTAAGTATGTAGAGACCTGTGAGTAGGTGTTTATGCATATGCATACACACACACACACACACACTTCTGTTACTGCTCTTTACCCTGCATTCTCTAGTTACAGAAAGTAAAAATATTTCAATCATTCGATGATAATCTAGCTACGCCCTAACAGTCATCTGGAAATGTTGCTATTAGGCTACTGGATTTCCCAGTTCAAATTTAGAAGTTCCTCAAAGAACCTGTGAATGAAGATGTAATTAGTATCTCATGCTTATTAGCCATCATCTACACACTAACGGGTCTATTCTTGGATGAAATCTTAGATGAAATACAAAGGATTTCTTATAGCTAGGGACAGCATCTTCTTTAGGACAAACTTCATTGAGCAAGGAAGCCTAGATATACTTAGTACAATCTAATCTTTTTACATATTAAGGCATTTAGACCCATAGTCATTCGTGAGGCCAAATAATGGCCAGAGTGGGACTATTACTGGCCAGAATCAGCAGGATAAAATAAAAAAAAATCAGAAAGGAGAATAAAGAAGATTGAGGGAAGAAGAGAGGAAGGAGAAAAAGAAAAAAGGCACTCATAGTGGAGCAATAGCGGGCCACTAAAAACTATCTCAGATGCTACTCCACCGTATCACTGTCTAAAAGTTGCCTATCCTTGACCTAAAGAAAATAGAGAATTTAATTGCCTACTCTACTAAAGTCTTTATTTTTTAACTGCCAAATCAAAAATATCATGGCATAGATTAGAACTCTCAGAGGAATACTATAACTGAATCTCCCACTTGGGGATACCTTGGACATGGAGAAAGGTTATAATGAGATTATATACTCCCAAAACTACTACAGAGAATGCCTAATTTGCCTAGTACTGATTCAAAGTTGTTAATGCCATAAGTCATCAAGCATTCCAGGAGAAGTAAGTCTGATGTGCTTCATCTAATATAAGTTGCCTTTTTAGATGAAACCATTAATGATAGCAGAGCAAAACGGAGAAACAGTTCTGAAACTGTGAAATAATATAATCAAAAGTAAAATTTTTAATCTACACTAGTCACAGGAAGCTTCACTTTGGCAACCTACTATTTATCTTATAAATTTCAAATGTGTGAATACATAGATCTTCATCTAATGACTATATGGTCAGAAAATTAAATACAAACTCCATTCCCTGACACAGAAGAATATGTACCATACCTCCTGTTTTCTGCCAAAACTGCACCTTCATCCTTTAGCCGTTTACTCTTCTCTGCACAATCTTCTAGGAGAATGGCTTTCTTTCGTTTAATTGCATGAAGCCAGTTAGCATCATCATTTTCCACTAAGCCCTTCTCATCAGCAGCTTCGGCTTCAAATTGCTGGGATGTGACTTTTGAGACCTTTTCACCAATTTTCCTCTTCCATCCAAAGGAAGCCATTCTGGAAAATTATAGATGACCAACTTTAATCATTTCCCTAAAACTTTAAAATTGCCTGGAATGACTTACTGAGAGTGATATGTTCAATAATGAAAATCAGTGGGAGGATTACTGTGTAAGAATATTAAATCTGACAATGAAGCCCCTAAGCAGACAGCAGAAAAAAATCTGCCTGTGACATTTCCCTCCTTAATGAGAATCTCTAAAAAAAGAGGAAAGACTGTGCTAGGCAAAGGCAACTAGTTTGGAAACCTATGAAGTAAGATAGTACTTCCCAGTTTGTTGGACGGGCAACTCTTAGGGGCCACTGAGCCCACAAGAAGTCTGAGAATCAATAAATCTAACAAACACAATCATTTTTCTTCTTTATCCAACTCCCACAAAACATGCCACATAAACTGTGATCTGAAGATCAAGTGAGTTACTATTAGATTTGATGCTAAAAACCTGAAAAGATTGTGAACCCCTAAGGTAAAACATTGAGATCTATTAAGAAATTTCTAGAGAACTCTTAGTCCGCTACAATGAGGTATTGGGTCAAAGACTGGCCCTTAACAACAGCTCATTTCACAGACTGAGTTCCATTCATTCCCTGATGGCTGATTCACAAATGGGTATTATTGGTCAAACCTACCAGAAAAGTATAAATGAATCCATGTAACTATAACAATACTCTTAGAAATATAATTTATGGATGCATGCCCTACTTATTGTAGATCAATAGTTATCTTCATGTATGAACAGCACACATATTATTTCAGTGTTTTTTTATTATCTCTTGTTTTTATTGAATATGCCCTTTTTCCCCTCCCCACTTAGCAAACTATTCCTTACTTATAACAAAGATGTAAAAAGAGAAAAGACCAGTTTAATAAATCAAGCATGCCTGCCATAGTCCTCCACCTCTGCAAGACAGGGAGGTAGTAATACCAAAATTAAGTAAAACCCAAATGAATGTTATTTATTATATTCCTAATAACATTTTTATTTTAATTAAACTAGATAGATCTGGTAACATTAAAAGTAGGCCCAAATTCAAAGAAAATGTAAGCTGAGAGATCAGCGTCTTCTACATTTAGAAAAGATGCATGTAGCTCTTTTTGTGGTGACAAAGACTTGGGAATTGAGGGGATGCCTATCATTTCCCATCAACTGGGAAATGGCTGTGGAAGAAGTTGTGGTATGAGAATGGAATGGAATACTGTTGTGCTGTAAGAAATGATGAGCCGGCAGATTTCAAAAAAATCTGGAAATACTTCTATGAACTGATGCTGAGAGAAGTAAGCAGAACCAGGAGACTGCGCACAGTATACACAGTTAACAGTCACATAGTGCGATGGCTGACTTTGATGGACAGCTCTTCTCAGAAACGCAAGGTTAAGATTCATGATAGAAAATCTGTCCACATTCAGAGAAAGAATTACGAGTTCTGAATGCAGACCAAAGTACACCATTTGCCCTCTCCTTCTGTTGTCTGTTTTGTTTCCTCTCTCTTAGGGTTCATTCCATCAAGTCCCTCCTCTTCTGACTCCTACTGGCCCTGTGACCATGGGCTCAGTCATTTAACTTCTCAGAGAAATAAGCACTGGCTATACTATGACAAAAATGAAACAGCCCCTGCCCTCAAGGAACTTACATTCTAATGGAATTTCAAAAAGTTATAAACCCCGTAAATTTAGAGAAATTAAAACACCCATTTCTAATTATCTCAGAATTTTACAATTTTCAAAGCAGTTTTCTTAAAAGAATTCCGAGACATACTATAACTTTTTTTTCTCCACTGTCTACTTTTGGCTAATGAAGATTTTTTTCAGTGATACAATAACCGTTCCTTAATTTTCAATAAAATCATGAACATCCAGGCCACGTGACCGCCACTGAAATACTACGAAGGTAAGCTCCGGGAGCGGGTCTGTCTTTGTTATCTACTCCACGCCGGGCACGAAGCAGGGACTTCCCACTGTCTACTGGCACGGCGGGCACACATCGTCTCTGCGGATGAGCTGCTTTTTGGGCGATCTGAGGCTCATCTCCGCACTACTGAACCCCCAACACAGGCACGAAGGCGGACGCCGCTCCGGACCCCCCGCTTCAGGCCCAAACCCGGCGGGGCCGAGGACCGCGGGAGCCGTGCCCACGGCCGTCGGACAAGCGGGGCTGCCCAGCTATGTCACTCCCCCTCCTCCACCTCCGGAGAAAATGGGGCTGGGAGCCCGAAGGCGCCCCGACCTCTGAGGGCCACGCAGGCCTCCGGGGCCAAGCCGCCGGGCTGAGGGCCCCCGCAGCGCACACGGGCCCCTCCCCGGCTCCTCCAGGGCCAGGGTGCCCCCCAGATCCCCGGGTCACCCCGAGAGCCCCGGGTTGTTTACCTTCCACTGTCGCTGCGGTGCACTCTAAGCGGAAGCGGCCCCGCTCGCACTTCCGTCTCTCTGGGAAAAGCGAGGGGAGGGCGTTTCCCTGGAAGCGTCATGAGGTCTCCTAGGAAACGGAGGGGGCGGGGCGAGCGTCCGGGGCGGGGGAGCGGGCTCGGGGCGGCCCCCTGCTGGGCTCGGGGCGGCCCCCTGCTGGGCCCCGGGCGCGCTCTCCGGGGCTCGGAGCCCGGCGTCCCCCCAAGCGCGGCAGAACGCGGGCTCCGGGGGTCGGGACGCGGGGGGCAGAGTCCGAGCGGGGCCCCTTCGGTAAAACTGCCGCTGGAATCATCCGTGTGCTGTTCGGCCGTGAAGAGAGCGCTGCCGAGCTGCCATCAGTAGGGCACGCGTTCTACGGCCGAGCGCTGCCCGCCCTCCCTTCGTGGCAGCTCTAGAAGGTGCCGCCTTCTGCCTCTGGCATGGCCACCGCCCTCATCTCCTCACGCCTGCATTGCTGCAGCGCCCTGCTGGCGGCCTCAAGCCTCTCCTCACTCCGATGCAGGCGCCACTCTGCCACCAAAATGAACTCAGGTCCCACAAGGTCTGTACCTTTCTCTACAAAAACAGTAGCTCCCTATTGCCTCAGGAGCAATTGCAGAAAGCTGTGTGGGGCATTCAAAGCCCTTCGTTACATAGCCCCCTCCTGGCTTTCTAGTCCTCCCACGCCTTTCTCCTCAACAAGTATTCCTCAATCCAGTGACAACGGCATCCTGGCAGTTCTGTGAACGTGACACTTCATTACCTTGGCTCAGTATTTTCTCTTGCTGTCCCCAAGCCTGGAACGCTCCTCTCCTCATCTCTGCCTAGGGGCTTCCCTGGCTTCTTTTGTTCCATCTAAAATCCTGTCTTCTATAGGTCTTCCCCATCCATTCCTAATTCTAGTGGCTTTCCTCTGTTAATTATTTCTTATTTATCCTGTATATGGCTTGCTTTGTGTGTATGTATATATTTTGTATATATTGTATATATTTGTATATTTTGTATGTACATTATATATGTATATATATATATTTTGTGTATGTTTGTGTGTGTGTGTGTATATATATAGCCTATTGTCTCCCCCATTTGATTGTAAACTGCTTGAAGACAGACTGTTCTTTGCCGCCAGTGCTTAGCACAGTGCTTAATAAATTCTCCTTGTTGGGCGTGATTGTGTAAGCTTTTTCTAGACTGCAGCACAGATCTCTCTCCTTCCCCAACCCACCATAGCCCTATGGCCAGAGAAGGATGCCACCCAATCAGCCAACTCTGCCGAATGGGAGGATTCAGAAGGGTGTCATAAAAGGGACTCTAAATTTGGGTTAAAAGGGTATGGGTTCAGATGTTAGTTCGCCCTTCACTCAACTTATGGTCAGAGGCAGTTATTTATCCTGCAAAATATGTTTCCTTCTCTGTAAAAAAGAGGAGGTTAGGTCATTTTTTCTTTGTAAAAGCATGTCTCTTCATTGGTGGAGACCTGGGTTAGGGCAGGAGACAGTCTTGTCAGTGTCCGTAGACTTTCTTCTTCCCATCTCTGAAGACTTTAGGCTCTATGATTGCTTCAGGCTCTTCGGGCTTCTAGCTTTGAGAGGCAAAATGGGCAATGTCAATCCCATTTCAGATTGCTGACATCAGAAAAGACTCTGGGAAGAAGACAAATGAGAGTGTTATAAAGAATGACCCCAGACTTAATTCTGAAGACTGGTGTCTCAAAGTTTCTTTATTAAAAAAGTTGAAGTGCATTCCGCATCGATTCTGTAGAATGGGACACACTCCCATAGTAAAGGGAGAGTGTGTCAATACAAAAGCAAGAACAAGCTTTATAGGGTTAATAATCCTAACTCCTCCCTTCTGGATCAGGATTAGTCCTAATCCTTCTGGATTATAGTCTTCCTCATATATTCCCTTACATGTTTCCCATTCACATGTATTCCCTCCTTCATCATGTGTCACAAGATGCTCTAAGGAGGTTTTAATCTTATTCAGGGAGTTTCCCATTACATGCATGTGGTTAATTAAGCATGAGATGTAGTAAAAGAAAACTGATCATTCATGACCCCAAACTGGCTTGGTTCAGTTTGCCTAGAACCCTCAAGTGTATGGCTTCTGAGCCTCCTTGGTTTGCTGCTGATTGGCTGATAACTTTTTTCTTATCTAAACAACTTCTGTTTTCCCCAAGATTGATGATTTTAGCTATTTCAAATCTCTCACAAGAGGAGCTTGTAGGCTGTATCATGTCCTATCCCCTGCTTGCTACTCTAGAGAGCTTAGGTAATTTCCTTGGGTGAAATATGGAATTCTCTCCCTTGGTTGAGCTTAGTTATCTTGCTCTCAATGAAAGAGCTCTTTTACTCTGTCAGCTATATAGTCACTAAGGTACACTTTCTCTTACTTACTATGTTTTACTATCAACTTGAATAAATGGGTTTCTTTGCTACTTACTACTTTGCTACTTGGTATTTGTTGGCAATGCAAGCATTGAATGGGGCAGGTAGGTGGCACAGTGTATAGAGTATTGGGCTTGGAAATCAGGAAGATCTAAGTTCAAATCTGGCCTCGGGTATTTACAAGTGACTATGGGCGAGTCACTTAACTCTGCCTCCATTTCTTCATCTGTAAAGTGAGCTGGAGAAGGATATGGCAAACCATTCCAGTATCTCTGCCAAAAAAAACCAAAACAAAACAAAAAGGAGTCACAAAGTTTATAACACAACTGAAAAATGACTAAACAACAAGTCTTGAATAAAAAGCTTGGGATTTTGTTTTCCTCATTATATTATTCCTAACCTCCTAATCTGTAAATCGAGTATCTATTTCAAGTCCTTATCATCAGTGGATAGGGTGCCAGGCCTAGAGATGGGAATACTTGATTTCAAATCAAACCACAGACACTTCCTAGCTGTGTGACCCTGGGCAAGTCACTTAACCCTATTTGCCTTAGTTTGCTCATCTGTAAAATGAGCTGAAGAAGGAAATGGCAAACCATTCCAGGATCTCTACCAAGTAAACCTCCAAAAAGAGGTCACAAAAAGTCAGACATGATTGAAAAAAGCCTTAACAACGAAGAATTTAACACTGTTGACTACTCCCACTTTTCTTTGAAAGCCTGTTTAACTGCTTCCTCCTATCTCTCTTCTTACCTCTTTGATCTAACTTTCAAAATTTCTTCAAAAGACTACACTTCTTCCTCCTCACACCCCACACATTTAAGTCATCTCCAAGGTTTCTCAGTCTTCTTGCCTTTGGCAATTTCCTTTAGCTGTTACTTCTATGTTATTAATTTTTAATCTTTACCTTTGTTTACAACATTTGAACTCTAATCACACATTTCCTACTAAGCATTTTCATCCAGCTATCTTGCCCAATACCACAAATTAAATGTCACCAATCAGATTCACTATCTTATACCTTTCTGCTCATCTCCCCTACTCTCAAACCAATTCTTGTGACTTAACTATTTTTACAAAAAACAAAGAATGTAAAAAAATATATATAATGATCACATACTGGGCAACAGCTAAGAGGTAAATAAATGTACAAAAGCATAGTTTTTATAAATCATATTTTTAGAGCTTGGTTCAGTAAAGTCAGTAGTAAATAAAGGCTCTAAATTGAGCACGAGTCAGAAAGACCTGAACTGTCTGAAGTGTTTGCTTCAGACACTTACTGGCTTGTGTGGCCCTAGGCAAATCACTCAATCTTTGGCTCAGTTTCCTGTTAAACAGGGATGACCATAATAGAACTAATTGAATAACATAATAGAACGGAACATAATAGAACTCTCAGAATTGTTGATATGCTAAAATGAGATATTTACAATGCACTTTGAAAACTTTAAAGTGCTCTATTATTATACTCAATTATTGCAAACTTTAAAGTGCTAGCTATTAAGAAATAGGGCCATATAAAAAACATAAAATAAGTAACAGTTGGGTGAAAGAAAGAAGAAAAAAGCAACCAGATTATATCAAAGACAATTATAATTCAGAGAGAACATATCAAAATCTATGGGATGTAGTCAAAACAGTCATAAGTAAGTTTGTAATGAGCCCTCCAAGTCATCATGCTGCATCTGATAAAATGGATTAACTAATTTTTAATTAAACTGAGTGTTCAAATATATTTTCCCTTTAATAAAAACAGATATAAATATTCCTAGATAAAAAGTGTCTCCAGCGCGGTTAAAAAACAGGAAAGTAAAAGCAGAAAGCAAGAACATTGTCAAAATGGGTAACTATCACCCACTTCTGTTGATTCACCAGTATACCTGATACTCCCAAAAGATTTCAAGAAAACATTGTCAAAGATTATATGAACTCTTGGACAAAAAACTGAAGGTCATAATCACCTATCATAATTGTCCTTTCAGAACCAAAGATAATAATAATAGGTAACAGAAGGTTACAATGTATTTGCACAGACAGGTAAGAGAAATGCTGATTTGGAAGGTGAACAGTTGACTAAGAAGATAAGTATAGTATTTGCCTTTCAGGACCACAGTTTAAAATATAGAAATGCCAGATTCCTGGCCAGGGGTAGATTATCTCTTAACCAACAGTAAGAATGTTCTCTTCTTGGTGTCTTGCAAATCAAAAGGGTTCTGAAAGACATCCTAGAAAGTTATATACTCAAAAAGGAAATTAGTATATATTAGTTGTAGTTTCACATTTTTTCTGTGTTATTATTTACTTAGCTATAGCATGGGAAATATAACCAGCAAAGACAAAAGACTGGGTTTGGGTAGATAAAACACTCCTTGTCTCCAAAGAGAAACTCATCTAGTCAACAGGATGTGATAACTTCAACAGCAGTAGGAGGACATCTGCCAAGTCTGTGGGGCAGAATGACTCCTTAAGGCTCTGCCTCCTTTATGCCATTAGGCAATGAGGATGTCATGTCAATGGCTTGAGAATTAGTCCCAAGGACCCATTATGTCTTGGTTTTCCTTGCTTTTTTCAGAGGGAAAATTGGCCTAACCATATGGTCGACACCGTGGCAGATATTTCTGCCACTCACAGATTCCTCAAGGTCCTGGTGGGACATTTAGCCCTGAGGACTTTTGGCTTTGGCTTCTCATCTTCTACACCTTGGCTCAAACTTATAAAATAATACAAAGACATATTCTAGACTGTCTTGCTGCTCCCTTATCAGTCTTGTCTTTTTGCTTGTTTGTAGAAATGAAGCTAGGGGACATGTAATTTGTTTCACAAGACAGTAGTAAAACTACAGATGAATCACTAATATTAATATAAAACTGCCCAGGCCATAAGGGAAACTAAGGAAGTTAAAGCTTCTTACAAATATATCCACATCAGGTTAAACAAGCCTAATGTGTTTTGAACACATTAATCCTGAATGTCAAATGAGACTAAACAGGAATCAGTGGTCCTCACACTGATGGATATTCATCAGTCAATCCAGCTGTCTCTATTTGTATGACCCATTTCCTTCCATAGGTGAAGACGCATTGTCTGAGTGCCCTACCTCAATAGTACAAGAATTAACCATTCATTAAAATTTGGCAAAATTCACCCAGGAATCCCTTGGGTCCTACTTTCTTTTATTTTATTTGGATTCTTTTATTCCTCATACAGACTTATTGACAAAGTCCACTTAGGACACATTGATGTCTATTTAACTAGATAGCATATGAACAAATGAACCATATGACTGCACACCAGTTGAATTCAGTATTGCATTAAGGGCCATTAGGCTCCTTTCATGTGGCAAAGCACTTGGTGCTGATTCTATTCCAGCTGAGATTTACAAGGCAGGCGGACCATTGCTCACACAAAGCTGACTGAAATATTCCAGGTTATATGGCAAAAGGAGGTTTTCCCCCAGGAGTTCAAGGATGCCTCCATTGTCCATCTCTTTAAAGGTAAAGGGAATAGATTGTCCTGTGACAATCACAGGGGGATCTCTCTCTTAGTCACTGCTGGCAAGATTCTTGCTAGAGTCCTCCTTAATAGGCTAATCCTTCACCTGGAAGATGGTCATATACCTGAGAGTCAGTGTGGCTTCAGAAAGGGTCAAGGAATAGTCGATATGGTGCTTGCTGCCTGATATCTCCAGGAGAAATGCCAGAAAAAGAACAGGTCTGTACACAACATTGGTAGATCTCACTAAGGGCTTTGACACTATTAGTCAAGAGGGCTGATGGAAAATTATGTCAAAATTTGGTTGTCCAGTGAAGTATTGTATGTCCATTTCATGATGGCATGTTAGCCCAGGTTCTAGATAGTGGACAATGCTCCATGCCTTCCCAGTCACAACGGAGTGAAACAAGGCTGTGTGCTGCTCCCATGCTTTTTAGCATGATATTTTCAGCCAAGTTGTCAAATGATTTCAATGAGGATGAACACGGCATCAAGATCAGCTATCATACTGATGGTAAGTTCTTCAATTTGAAAAGGCTACAAGCCAACACCAATGTGGAGGGAAAGTTGGTACATGATCTGTTTGCAGATGATTGTGCACTCGATGCAGCCTCTGAAGCTGAGATGCAAGAAAGTATGGATCAATTGCTGCCTGTGCTAATTTTGGCCTAATAATTAAGACCAAGAAAATACAAGTGCTCCATCAACCACCACTACACCATTCATACATAGAACCATCAGTTACAACAAATGGAGAAATTTTGAATGCTGTGGATATGTTCACTTAGCTTGGTAGTGTACTTTCCAATGAGAGACTGACTACTAAACTTAAGGTCTACAGAGCCATTTTGCTGATCTCATTGTTGTATGCCTGTGAAACATGGATAGTCTACCAGCACCATGCCAGGAAACTGAATGGTTTCCATCTGAACTGTCTTAGAAGGATTCTGAAGATCACCTGGCAGAATTAGGTAACAGATACTGAGGTCCTTACTTGAAATAAACTGCCAAGCATTCAAACTATGCTTCAGAAAACGCAAATCCAATGGGCTGGCCACATTGTTCAAATGCAAAATGTACACTTCAAAAAAAGACTATTTTATGGAGAACTCGAATGGGGCAGGTGATCACATGGTAGTCAGAAGAAGTGATACAAGGACACTCAAGAACTGTGGATTTTGTTGATTTGGGAGACACTGGCACAGGACCACTCAGCATGGCATGCCCACATCAGAAAGGGTGATGTGCAAAACATGATTTAAACAGCACAAAGGAAACGTAAGATGTGCACATTTGGAGTATCCACCCCAAATGTTCACGTGGACTATCTGTACCCACTCTGCGGTAGAGCATTCTGAGCTCATATTGGTCTGATCAACCACAGTCATTCACACTGAAACTTCACTTTATCATGGCGTTGTCATTTTGGTCCTTTTCGAGAACGAAGAACAACCACCACCACCACTATTGATATCAAAGCAAAAAAATCTCTGATTCAAGAATTCATATCTTCTATCTTGCATGGCTACTTCAGCTGACTTCAATAGAATTTCCCCAGGACCTGAATCCCAGATTCTGCCCAACACAAGATGCTGGACCATCTCTGAAAAGAGAGGTAGGAATTTCCATTGTTAGTTGGACAGGAGCTCTATATTTTTAAGGAGAAGATCTGTTTCTGGGGACATATACTTCCATTTCCATTATGAGACTTTCCTTGCTGGGGACCTGTGATCTTGGAAGAAAATTCTTTGTTAGGGGAGTGTATGAAGAAATCTTTGTCTGTTACTCGACCACTTCTTCTCCCAAAACAAATAAAAAAGAAAATCAAAATAACCGATCAAAACTTCAAAAAAAAAGTCTGAAAAATATGTGTTATGTATAATAATTATGGGCCTCCCACCTCTGCAAAAGATTGGGGACAGAGAATTTTCTCATCTCTACTTTTAAGATACACTTGCTCTTTAAATTCTTCGGAATATTCCCTTTTGGCTTTTTCTTTGGGGGGGGGGCGTTCTGTACATTTACATTGTTCATATTGTTTTCTTTGGTTCTACTTACTTCACTCTCAATCAGTACATATATATTTTTCCATGCTTCTCTGTTTTCATCTCATTTGTCATTTTTTCATGTACAGTCATATTCCATTATATTCATCTGACAACCATTTCCCAATCAATGAACAACTATTTTGATTCCAATTTTTTATCACAAAATGAGTTGTTACAAAGTTTCATGTGTGTGCATATATATACATATATATGTGTGTGTGTGTATATACATACATACATATATATATATATATATATATATATATATATATATACATATATAAAGAGAGAGAAGAGAGAGACAGAAACAGAAACAGAGAGAGAGAGGAACTTTCTTCTTATCAATAGCTATCTTGGGGTATAAGGCTGGTAATGAATATCACTATTTGATTTTTTAAAAGCTGCTGGAAAAAGTAGAAAGCTGTTTGGCATATATCAATACCTTAAACATATTCCACAATACATTCTAAATAGTATGTCTCCTTAATATTAAAGATCATAGTATAAAAAAAGAATATGGACATTTTAGGAACTATATTTTCATAATTCCAGATAGCTTTCCATAATGGTCGTACTGATTCACCGTTCTACTCAGAGTGTAGCACTCTTGCGCTTGGAGTGTTCTTTCATAGGTTGTTAATACTTTATAATTCTTAAGAACTTTTGTTCACATCCTTTGATCACTTATGGGTAATGGCTTTTGGTTTTCTACATATTAATTCTTTGCAGATTTGTATGTCCATTAGACTGTGTTTCTCTTCTTAGGTGTATTAATTTTGTCTGTGAAGAAGCTTTTCAGTTTCATGTAATCAAAATTATCAATTTTATTTTTTACAGTTGCCTTTGTTATCTTATTTAGGAGCATATCTCTTCTAACTAAAGCTATGAGAGGTATACAATTTGCTTTTATTCTAATTTTTCTTGTACTGTGATCTTTAATATTAAGGAGACATACTATTTAGAATGTATTGTGGAATATGGTTTAAGGTATTGATATATTCCAAACAGCTTTAAACTTTTTCCAGCAGCTTTTAAAAAATCAAGTAGTGAGTTCTTTCTGAAATAATTTGTTTTCCAACTTTCTTGAACAGTTGAGGTCCCTTGTTTCTGCTTCACCTTTGTCCAGTCTGTTCCACTGATGTACCTCAATTTTTTAACCAGATGGTTTTGATGACTGTCACTTTGAAATATAGTAGGAAGACTAGAAGTGTTTTCTTTGTCTCTTCATTTCCCCTGGTATTTCAGATTTTTCATTTTTCCAAATGAAATTTGCCAAATTCTGTTAATAATTTGATAATTTGAGGGGAGTAGCATTAAAAGCACTTTAACTTTAGTTGCATTATCATTTTTATTACATTGGCACAGCCTTATCATGAGCATTCAATAGTCTTCCAGTTAGTTATTCCTTATTTCTTTAAGAAGTACTTTGCAATTAAATCAATAAAAGCCTTTTGGGTGCTCTGGTAGGTTGGTCACCAGATAGTTCATTTACTTTCTAATTATTTGGAATGGTATTTTTCATCATTGCCTCTTGGATTTTATTATGTAGAGATGTATTGATTTTGAGGGGTTATTTTATCAGTTTATTATAATTTTGCTGAAGCTGTTGTCTCAGAAATCTTTGATAAATCCCTAGGACTTTGCATCTTTGCAACCATCTTGTCATCAACAAATAGACAGTTTTATCTCCTCTTTCCCTATTTTTATGCCCTTAGTTTTTTCTCACCTTACTGCTATTGCTAGCATTCCCCATATCCTCTTTTGTTCTACTAATAATTTAGCATCCAGATCTGATCCCTACCCCCGGATTCTATTCGTTTATCTAGTTTAACCTTACACCTCCCAAACTTGTTGCTAAACTAAGTCCCTTGGTAACTCCTGTTATATTGTGAGGAAATTTCCTAGATCCTTAACCTTGTCTAGGAGCTTTCCTTATACCGTACTTTAACTAAAGGGGTTTTTTTTCCCTTAAAGAGAGGAACTTTAAACTGCTGCTTCTCGATACAGCACCACAACCCTTTAACAAGGTCTTCTCTTTAAAGTTCATACCATCCGCCTAATACAATTTTGTGACCACATTTCATTAATGCTGTGTCCGTGTGTGCGTAACTCCCTATTCACTCTCCCCAACACAGATATCCCATCTTCACAGAAAATAAGAACAAGGAAGCAAAACAAATCACAAATCTGCATTGTTTCATTCTATACCTCTGGTCTACCATCTCTCTGGTAAAAGGTGGTACTGACTTCATCAGTCTTCTCAACTCATAATTGGTCTTTGTCTTGATCTAAGTCTTTCAAAATTCTTTACAATGTTGTAGTAATCATATATAATGTTTTTCAGCTTTTCCTTACTTTTCATCAGTTCATAAAAGCCATCCCATGTTTCTCTCCATCACTTTCATAATTCTCAATGTGCAATATTTCCTTATATTCACATAACATAATTTATTCAGTCTTATTCTCCAATTGTTGGGTACCCACACTGTTTCTAGTTTTGTAAGGCAAAAAAGTAATGCTATAAAAATTATTGTATAGTATATATTTTCCTCTCTTTGACTTAGTATATACCTAAGTAGTATTATGCATAATTTAGTGCTTTCCAAGAATGACTGAACCAATTCAGATATCAGTTACCAAGAGTGCTCATCCTCCCACAGCCCGACAGTATTAATTGCCATTTGCTGTCTGATACCAATCTGGTGTGAAGATGAACCTCAGAGTAGCTTTAATTTGCATTTCTCTGGTACTTTGCTTTTTAGAACAATTTTTTCATATACTTGTTGATCTCTTATGCATTTAAAAACACTATTCAGAGTGGTCCATAGTTTTCACTTTACTGCCCAACCTGATCATGCCACAAAAAAAAAGTTTAACAGGCCTTTGCCTTATAATAAAGCTAGGGTTTGTTTTTTCTTAAGTTCATCAAAGTTGATCAACACACTAAATGCTATTCCTTATCAGTTTTACATGCTAAATCCTATTTGGTCATAAAATATTTTATGAAACATGATTGATAAAATGTTTTATAGATTGAATTTTGCAGAACAAAATTATTTAAATTTAATTCTGTTCTAAAACTTTATGCATTTTTACCATCATTTCTCTGTCTTATTGATATATTTAGTAGTATTTCTGTCTTAAGACAAAGAATTTCACGAACTTTTCAGAGTTTCTGAAAAATATGTTCCTCCAAATTTTCTACTTTCTTCTTAATCTTACTTGTAACACTAGGCTCTGAATAGTGTTTTTAAATGCATAAAGTGAAATACATAGAATTAAAAAGGAAACAAATTACAGTGAAAGGGTAATCAAACTATTTTTAAAAACCAAGTTCACAGACTCTAGGTTAAGAACTCTTATTATAAAGGATCTCTCTAGGAGAAAGAGAAAGAAATACATTTGATGTAAAAACAAATGCTATCAATGACATTTTGTTTAAAAACAGAATAAAGGAGAAGAGGGATAGCTGAACTACATAGTTAAGCTAAAAAATAATGAGTTTTGACAAAAATTTCTTCTGTAAGATATATAGGGAACTGATTCAAATGGTCAAAGGATATTCTCTGAGGAAGAAATGCAAGTTATTAATAACCATATGAAAAAGTGCTCCAAATTATGAATAGGAAAATGGAAATTAAAGCTGAGCTTCTATCTCATACTCCTAAGATAAGCAAAATTTACCAAAAGAAAAAAAAAGCAATGACAAATACTAGAGGGGGTGTGAGAAAATAGATGCATTAATGTACTGTTGATAGAGCTTTTAACAGATATAGCCTTTCTAGGAATCAATTTGTAACCATGTTTAAAGAGTTATTAAACTCTTCATAACTTTTGACTTGGGTAAAACACTACTAGATCTATAATTCCAATCAGTAAACAAGGAAAAAGACTCACATGTCCAAAAGTATTGATAGCAGCCTTTTTTCTGATGGCAAAAAATTGGAAACTGAGTGGGTATCCATTAATTGAGGAGTACTGAACAAAGGGCAATATGAACCATGCTATATGGGTGGAATACTATTGCACTGTAAGAATTGAAGTGGGCTATTTTAGAGAAACCTGGGAAGACCTGTGTGAATTGATGCAAAACCAAATTTTTTTTCCAACAGTATCGTACAAAACAACTTTGGAAGATGCAAAAACTATGGTTAAGAGCTACGATCAACCGTGATTCCAGAGCAGAGGTGTCAAACTGGACTGCAAAAATCCTGAGTACAGCCAAAACCTGACTAAAATCTAACTGGAAAATGTTTTGTTTTTTTTTTTAAATAAAAATACAGTACAACAGATAAATTTGTGGTTTTCTAAGTCAGTATGCCAGCAGGGATCCATTTCTATTTAAGTCTGACACCACTAGTACAGATAATTCAAGATGAAATGTTACTCACCTCATGACAGAAAGGTGATAGACTCCAAAGAGAGTAACCCTTGGGAGGGGTGGGGCAGTGTTACCAATACAGCAATTTGTTTGGAGGGAGGGAAGGTACAGGTGGGAGAGAGAAATGATTTTTGTGATTGAAAACATAAAAGCATAATCTAAATAAAATTTGAATGTAGTCTGATGGATAAAGCCAAGATTTAGTTGTCAGCCTTACCCCAAACAGTGGTTTTAAGAACTCAAACCTTAAGCATCAACCTGTTAAGGGATGTGATTTGTTCGAATTTAGAGGTAGATTTAAAGCAAAATATATTGTTATATTTTGACAACAAAGACTCTACAGTGCATCAAGCTGTCGTTTTTTCCTCTAAAAATTCAAAAACAGCTCATTTACTTGGAGGTTGAAATTCTCCATTTATCTTTACTTCTTTGAGAAAAGATAACCTTATGTTATGGGGGAAAGAGGAGAAGTCTTTAACATAAATTATAAGCTAATGGTAAGCTGACTTTGGCACATATGTAATTCTTATTTGTGGCTGTTGTTGGATTTACTATTCCCAGGCAACATCATAGCATGGAGGTGACCTTGGGTTATTTCGAGGCTAGGCCAGTAAGTAGAGTGCAAGCTTTGTATAGTACCAAGCTGGAATGGCTTCAAATACTGCACGGATGACCACCTGTAGGCTCCTCATGAGATGACTTGCCATGAGGTAATTAAATTTTTTGTATCACTGAAGAACACTGCCTTAAAGTAAATAAGCATATTCTGGAATGGCATGTTAGTAAAGGTCAATCTTATACAGTTACATTAACCTCTATACTTTTTTCCCGTAACATAGTTTGACTGTAAAAACTCATTGACCAAAGATGAATAGCAACTGATCTCCTGGGTCTTTGAAGTGGCAATCTCTCATAACCAACCTGGATTGTTACCAAAGACACTCCAACAATTTTCTTGACTCTTCTCTTTCCTCCACTTCAATGCTTCTGACTGTTACCAGTTATGATTCTTGTGCACATGTGTGACTCCTTTCCTTAGACTACCTACTGAATAAAATTCAACTCCTTAGACTGGTATTCAAGACCAAATCTGGAAGATTTTCTAGCCTTATCATATACTTCCTTCCAAATTTTGAAACTTGTACATATGGAATGTTTTTTCTTTCACTCGACTTGTACTTTTGTGACTTAAAATAGAAACCCTATATTGACAAGTACAAACTATATAAGCTTTCTTAATTTTTACACATTCAAGTTTCACCTTGTACTTACCATATAAACCAAACCTAATGACATTGTTTGCAGCAATAGTGACTGATGGTCTGCAAAAGATTCCTCTACTACCAGTGGAGAGCAAGCCCAAAATTATCATTAGCAGGAGCAGCCAAATGGTAGGAGTTAGCTGCCAGGATATCAACCTCAATTTGGAAGAATTTTTTTTTAACCTGAGTAAAATTTACCATATGCTGTAGAGGAATATGAAGTCATATGCTAAGAATAATGGATCTTATCTAAGTATATATCCACTCTGTCACATTTTGGATGAAAGGTCAGTGGCATATTAACAAGTAACTATTTAAATCCCTGTAGAATGACATTTAACTCAAATCTACTGTGATATAAAATTAATGACATCTTTATAACACTCTACACAAAGCTCACAGCAAAATGCATAATAGTATTGCTATGAATAATAAACTTCAAAATGGCAAACACTGAAGTCTATCTAGCACAAAATTTTAAGTGCTTATTTTAGGTGAAAAGAAATATATGCATGTGTGTATAGTGATGCAGATTATGTCTCTTTCTATCTGGCCTAGTCACCCAACATATGCTAGATATCTGCAACATTCAAAGGTGGTTAAATCTAAAATCTGAGACAATATACAAATTGTCCTAAAAGTCTTATTGCAGTTTTAAGAAATTAGAGTTTAATTGAACTGCACTAAAGGTTATTTAAATCAATTTTTAAAATACAATTCCTAGTCTTCTTGTTCACAGACGAAATTAAATTTAATATACACATTTATTTCAGTGACAAATAACAGTCATTTCCACCATTAATCTCAAGAGATGTTATGTTATCATTTAATTACTGATTAATGTACCTATAGTATTATTAGGAATATACCAAGAAGCCATTCAAATGAATAGAATGATATTCTTTGTCCCTAAGCTTGCTTTATGGGTAACAATATTATGAACAAGGATACAATGTTTGAAACAAGAGAAGCACATAATTTTAAAAGGTAAAGATAAACATAGCAACTCAAAAGTTGCTACAAGGTTAAAAGGTTGGTACTGCATGTTAGATATAGCAGTATATTTAATACAAATCTTAATAAAAATCAGAAGGCTATCATTTCTAAGATTGTGGCTGACAACTAATTAGCACAGACTCCATTGGGCAACACTATTAAAAACACAATTAATAATAATTAAAAATAGAGCAACCTAAGTACTAGTGGTTAGCAATTAATGGTAGTTGCTGTAATTTCATTCTACATATTTCTAATGTTTTAAGGTTTCTTGATTTAGAATGAATTAAAAATTCACTGTTATTTAGTTACAAAGGACAAAAGCATTTGCACACAACTTTAAAACCTCAAAAATAATAAGTATTTTATATTTAGATATCATATTTTTAAAAATATTATAGCTGCACAACTACAAAACAGTAATTTTTCCCCCATTTGGTATTGCCAGATATTTTGAAAGGAATTAGGCACAATGTTCTTAGCAAAAGAAAAATGATCACTGTGCTATAATGTACAGTAGCTCTAAAGCAGAGTAAATAGTTTATTTGAAAATTTATACTGAAATACACTCCAGTCAAAACATACATGTAAATTCTCAGAATATTGCACCACAAAGATCGATTTCTACCTTACTACCAGTTTATAAAATGCTGCATGTAGAATTTCAGTTTATCATTGAATACGATGAGAAATTATAATAAAAGGGAAAGATCTGTCAAGGTCTTTTCATACTAGTGAAAATCTGGGAGAGGGAAAGTAAGAAAAAGATACATATAAACAGGATATACTTGACCAAATCTTTTCTGTTCTCATTCCCAAAAATGTCAATCAGTTCTCTGAAGTTTAGTGAAGCCTGCAGCTTACCCACATTATCACAGCATCAATTCAACATGCATGACATTGCTATAATCTCAAAGACAACAGTATATAAAAAGGGGAAATTATTGTAAAAAAATCATCCAAAATCTTGAATTATAACACTTCAAGAAAAAAGTGGAACAAATAAAAGATGGAGTTATATTGTAAAGAAATCACATTTAAATTAGGTAAGTAGTATAAGCTTCTGTTTTCCCCAACCCCAGTATAAAAATTCCTCTCAATGAGAAATCATCTATTTTAATGGCAAAATCTTCACATGCCAGAAAAATCTGCATTATATTTAAAACTACGTATACAATACATTTGTGGCAAAAACCTATACATCTTCCAGCTGTCAAGACAAAGTAAAAAACATGGTTGCGTTAAAGCACAAAAAAATATAAATTGCTGAAAAGATATAAAAAAAGATTAAAAACCATTTGCATCTTGACTCTTTGTAGGTCTTCAACATTAGTTAGAATTTGCAGACTACAACAGATTGTGAAAGTTTTGATACAACCTTGACATATACAACCAAAAATTCATTTCAAAAAGATCCCAGCTTAAAAAGTAATATACTACAATAAAGTCTGTGCATTTATAATACTATTTGTACAAGTGCAATATTAAAACATCTTCAAAATTAAACTCAATTACTAGAAGGGATCACAATAACTTAGAATATATTGGAATTGAATTTTATAAGATTAATAAAGTATTTTAGAAAGTTCTATTTAATTGGTTCCTCTTCCTCTAGCATATACAGACATTATAGTAATGTCCCCTGTGTTATATACATACCCCAAAATCTTCAACTTTAAAAAATACAATATTTTGCTAACCTCCAGGGACATTATGTTTCATTTGAAGAGCATGTGTCAAAATACCATTCTATATGAAGGGCCATAAAGAAAATTTTTAAAAGAAAGTTTAAATTTATATTAAGTGGATATATTAATACTTTGTACAGAGTCAACATTTGAAGTTAAGTACAGCAACCCCGGATGTAGAACAGTGTCATGTTTCTTTTCAACTCAGTGCATGTTACTAAACTGTTGGAGTTGGACTCACAACTACAGTAATCATTTGTGTAAGTTATCATGATATTCAAATGGACACACTATCATCTGAGTAAGCAAATACGCATTGTACTTGCCTAAAACAAATCTCTAAGACGTAAAGGTATTTAAATAAAGGAAAGAAATACTTGGGGATATGAAACAGTGCTATATCATTCATAAAATAAATCAAACTGAAAGTAACATATATAAGGCAAGAATATTAGATTCAGCATTTGTTTATATTTATTAGCATACACATGATATCAAATTCCTCTAAAATGGCTTTAAATTCGTATTTACCATAGCTATATGACACCATTACTGAAAAGAAAAAAATGAATACTTCCAGCTATAGAAACAGGTCTCTAAAAACCAGATCTTGAAGTGGCTTAGCATTTTCTTCAGTTAATAAAACACTATTTAAAAAAACTAATAAAAAAAACCTGGAACTAGTTTGGGAAATGTGATCCTTCAGAAGACTGTATTTTTTCATGCTAAATTTTATCAGAGAAATAAACCCCCCAAATATCTGGGCATACTCTGTGTAGATGTTATCTGCATTGTCAATTTAAAACAGATACATAATCAACTGGCTAAAGAATCATGCTTAATTTAATAATGAATTGTCAAGATACGTTATAAAAGGTAAACAGAATATTTTTAAAATTGAAGATCACTGCCCAATGTCTTATTTACAGTGTGTATGCCAACTCATCCCTTATGACAGAAAGAACAATTTATATATAGAATTAGCACTTACTATTAGAATAAATTTAAGTGCCAAGGGTTTCTGAATGAGGAAGCACTCTGTGCTCAGACTTCTCCACCTTAATTAAAATGTGTTTACATTTTATGTCTTTGAAGTAACAATTTTCAGTTATATTATAACGGAAGAGACAGATACAGTCATTCAGACTGTTAAAATTGTTGGATGATTATTTAAAGGACAAGCACTTAAAGGAGTTGAAAAACAGTCACTTCTTTAGTTTTCTAGAGAGGCTAGTAGGCAAGTATTTATTGACTTAAATTTTGAAGCAAAAATTTAACAAAACATAAGAGAAATATAAAGGCCTTTGAGGTAAAACAGTAATATTCTACAAAGCCCAGTGTGCAGTAAAATATCTAAAACTCAAGTGAGCTTGAGAGACTTAGAATTCATTGTGCCTTCTGTATTATATACCATATACCTGTTGAAAAATGGACAATAGAATAATCACAATTCACTTCTTCATGTTAGCCTATTAATCACGTTCCAATCTCTGTGCAAATTGCATTCAGAAAGGGCTATTCTTCTCAGTGCCATAATTATAACTTGATTACTAATGGAAGCATTTGGCTATGATTTCTGCATGCTTATTGCTATGAAAGAATAAGCAAACTTTTATGTTTATTGTGCAAGAATTTTAATAAGATTTGCACACATCTCAAAAAACTCTATTGTGTGACTTCCTGGCCTTGGGGTTAAGTCAACTGTAGAAGAGTCAAGTGAAGTCACTGATGAGGTAAGGGAAACATCTGAGGATCTTCCTTGGGCTTCAGCATCTGAATCATTCTTTTGGCAAGATCGATAATTGCTCACAGAACCCGATCTTTGTGGAGTAGTAGTTCCAGATTTGGCTTCAGTAATTTCATCTAGAAAAGGAAACACTTGAACTAAGTTTCAATTCATCACATTTTGAAGATGAAAAGGTTTTTGTAAATCAAGAGTACACTTAACAAGCTTGTCATAAAAATATATGTTTTTGAATTTGAAAAAATTATATTTTTTCTGAGTCATCCTCAGCTCATCAATGATTTCCCCTTCATGACCCATGGAATGCATTTTTGTAATCACTAGCCAGAGTCAGGTGTAGCCTGTAGCTACAGAATATTTGTGTTCTACACAAATAATTGGGATTGAACACACACTATGGTCTCATGAGAACCAAATGAATTCCTGAACATTCCTAGCAGTAAGATCATTTACACTGTAAGGTTTTTTTGTAAGAACAATTCCAATTTCAACTTAAATTAACTAAGGAAAACCTAGAAACAAGAAATATAATTCTTATATTTACAAACAAAACAATTACTAGCAATTCAATTTCACATTTATTTACTCAGCTGTTCCTAATAACATTAAAATTGAGAGTGAGAATGAAATGGGGAGGGGGGGAAGTCTTCTATCTGGGTTGCCTAACATAATGTTAGACAAGCAGATAAGCAGATGACTGAATAGCAGCCCATCATCCCTACTGTAAACTTAATTTTAAAAGTCATAGCCTACTGGTGGCAGACTACCAATGTAATATGTGCATGGAAAAGACATTTCTACAATATACAATCCATTATATATTATGCTACATATAATCTGTACATAATGTGTCTTATATAGCAGTCTAGCACAAGCTAAGAAAAAGACATCATCAAGTCTTTTCAAAATTAAATTGACTAAAGAAAAGTTTACATTTTCAGCTGATGGGCTAATGTAAGAGCACTTTAAAATTAAAAACATCTTGATAATGTTTAAGATAGAAGACAAAAATCTATCATCTACAGGCCAATTATACAACCTATTTTGGAGGACTAGAGTGCTGCAAATTCAGTGAGGACCTAAATTCAAATCCCACCTCTGATACCAACTTTCCTTCCCAACTGTGCCCCAAGTTCAACTTTACCCTATTTTCTACTTTCAAAACCCCATCTCCCCTTTCCTACTGCCATTTATATCTTGCCAAATCCCAACTCTAGATCATTCCCACCACATGCCACTTCCACACAGAAGCCTCACTCCAGCAAAGCAACTTTTATTCCTTCTTAATTGATTCTCTAGCCTACTCATAATACTTGTTCCAAACCTGTTCTCTTCAAGCCTCATAGAGTATATACCATTTCCCACCCTCTCATATGAGTGCATCGCCTAATATTTTACCATGAAAACACAAACTATTACTATGCACTCCCCCCACTCCCTTCAAATCACATCTGGACATCATCCTTACTATTTACTCCTTTGCTCTAGCTTCCAATGAAGAGATGACCCTTCTCTCTAAGGACAAACTCTTACCAACTATCCTTAATCCCATCTACTCCAGTCTTCTCTTGCACAGAGCTTCTTAAAATTTTTTCCACTGCCTTAAGCAGCATCCTTTGTAGTTGCATGGCCTGAGGGGATGTGCAATGCAGAATGTGTATGCTTTGTGTTCAGAACCAAGGCTGCAGTGATGCTGCATGATCCAACACAACTCAAGAGCTGCCAAAAACACCCTGGATTCATTTGATTTTGAATTTTTGGTCATCGTCTGTTTAGAAATCCTTTACTGTTGCCAAATGTTTTGTGACCACAGTTTAAGACGCTCTGCTCTAGCAGAGAACCCACATCATTCCTTCTGTCTCTAATCTTCAACATTTCCTTATCTACTGGTTCTTTCCTTGATGCCCACAAACATGTCAAGGTTTCCCCAATCTAAAAAGTCCTCACTAGGTCCTAACATCTGCTAACTGCTAACAACTGTCTTTATCTCACCTTTATCTCACCTCTCCTCCTCATCTAAATTCCTTGAAAAGGTCATCTACACTCAGTGTTTCGATTTCCTCTCCTATGATTCCCTTCTAAATCTCCTCCAATCTGGCTTCTGACATCACTCAACTGAAAATCGTTGTCCACTCCTCAGTCTCTTTTTCTGGATCATTAACCATATCACTCTCCTTCTGCTCTCCAAATCAGTATATTTCAAGTCTCTGTTCTGGCTTTCTATTTTCTCCCTTAGCAATCTCATCAACTCCCATGGTTTCAATTTTCAGATGATATTCAGATCTATGCACACACCCCCCTACCTAGTCTCCTTCTTGAACTCCAGTCATATATCACTATCTATTGCTCATCTAAAGCTGAATATTCCCACAAGCATATCAAAAGCAGCACAGCCATGACAGAATTCATTCTACTTCTCTTCCAACCTACCATTCCTCCAAACTCCCTATTAATGTGGGCACCATCAGCTTTACAACTTTGCTACAATCCTCACTCCTAACACTCAACCATCTTAGTTTGCACTCTCATCATCTCTTACTGGATTTTACTGCAACAGCTTATTTGGTCCCTAAGTCTCTCCTCATTCCAATTTGTCCACTGTAAAGTCCCAAGGTAATTTTCCAAAAGTTCCATTATTTAATAAATTCCAGTGGTTCCTTGTTCCCTCTAGAATATAATTTAAACTCTCCTAGCATCTGAAGTTCCTTACCACCTGGCCCCTTTCTACCTTTCCAGTCTTCTTACACATTACTTCTCTCCACATACTCTATGGTCTAGTGATATTGCCTGCCAAGTTGGTATGGGATACTCCATTATCTCTTTGTCCCAAATGCCTAGAATCCATAATTTCCTTCAAACTTCTGCTCAGATGCCATCTTCATACGAAGCCTTTCCCGATTCCTCCAACTGTATATGTTTTCTCTCTGTAAACTACTACATCCCCTATAAGAAATTCTTTGAGGGTAGGGATTGCTTTGCTTCACACTTAATGACCTATTTAGTTTTGTACTATTATTACATTTTTACTCTTTTGGATGAAAAAAATTTTGAAAATCTAGGCTCTAAACCCATGTTTCCATTGGCTGCTACCGAACTTTTGCTCAGCAAAAAGAATACTGTTGCAAACACTGTTTTGCAACAGTTAAAACTTCTTTAACAACTAATAACTAAAGTCTGTAATTTTACTTTTGTTGATTTGCCATTTTTCAAGATCAACAGCAGTTATACTCTTATGCTACTTTCTCATCTTTATCCTTTCTGATCTAGTTTTTACTTTGACCTTTGTCCTAAGTAACTGATAGACTGCACAATTATTTCCAGATCAAATGATATGTGGAAAGCACTTTCCAGACTGTGAGGCCCTTTATAAATTTTAGTTATTACTACTTTGCCTCAATTTCCATTTTTTTTAATGGTACCATTAGTCAGTCATTGCATCCATCACCTTCTGGCATTCTTCTTTAAAAAACTGTTCACAATATTAAGGCATGAAGACTCTGAGCAATTCTGAGCATTCAATAAAGCTATGGTCTCTCCCAGTTCTGTGAATCAGTCATTAAATGCATTTAATTAAGTACTACAACGTGCCAAGCACTGTGCTGAGCACTATGAATCCAAAGAAAGGTCAAATCAGTTCCTGCCCTCTAAGACTCCACAGTCTTAACAGATTACTTGACACACAATCTAAATTATCTAGATGAAAGATAATCAAAGAGGGAAAGGCACTAGTGGGTGAAGAGAAAGGCCTCTGATAGTAGCTGGGACTTGGGCTGAGTCTTGAAGAAAGTCAAAGAAATCAAGAGGTAGAGATGAAGGGTCCTGGAATTTTAGATAGCAAGTACAGAAGCATGGAGACAGGAATATGGAGTATTGCGTTCAATGAACTGCAAGTAGGTCAGTGAAGCTGGATCATAGAGTTTGTGGAGGGAAAGGCAGGAAGGGGACAGGTTGTGAAGAGCTTTAAATGTCAAAGTGAGGGATTTATAGTTTATTTAGAATTAAAAAGGAGCTACTGGAGCTCACTGAGCATACATAGCTAGGTATATTCTTTAAAAAATCACCCTGGAAGCTGAGGGGAGGACAGATTAAGGTGGGGAAAGACATGCGAGTGGGAGACCTTTTAGAAGATTATTGCAATAGCCCATGTGAAAGATGTTATCATCCTGGACTGTGGTTGTGTGAACCGAGAAAACAAGAAATGTTGTGAAGGTAGAAATGACAAGATCTAATAAAAGACTGGTTATGTGAGATGACCAATCAGAGAGATGAGGGAAACAAGATTAAACGTATGAGAGACTAGGATAGTGGTACCCTAGACAATAGAGAAAAAGCAGGAAAAGATAATGAATTCTGTTCTGGACATGTGGAGCTTACGATGCATATGGGGTAGTCACTGATATGTGAGAGTAACCCAAGAGACAGATTATGCTAGATATAAAGACCTCAATATCATCTACATAGAAATGATCACTGAACACCACAGGGGTTGACGAAATCACCAAGGGAGAGACTAGCAAAAAAATGAAGGGGGCCCAGATCAAAGCACCGAGGGACACCAATGGTTAGTGGGCATAACACAGATGAAGATCCAGCAAAAATGACTGTAAAACAGTGAGCAAGACAACAACAAAAACAAAAAAAATAGAATATCTGTGAGAATGATGATGACCAGTGTTAAATACGACAGAGAAAGGAAAAAAGGCTATTAGGTATGGCAATTACAACATCATTGGTAACCTTGGAGAGGGTGGCTTCAACTGAATGATGAAGTCGGAAGTCAGACTGCAGATTCTAAATTAATTTGAGTGGAAGTGGAAATATGGAATACAGGAAACTTTCTCAAAGAGTTTAGTCACACACGAGATGACAGATAGGATAAAAGCTGAGAGGTAAGGTAGAATTGAGTCAGTCTATTACACTGAAGGAACACAGACATGTTTGTAAGCAGTAGGGGAGAAGCCAGAAGACAGAAAGAGACTGAAAATGATAGTGTGACAAATCCGCTGGAGGATTCGGGAGAAGATAGAATCTTCTCCTGTACCTATAGAGAGGTTGGCAATCTAAATCAATTATATTGAAATACAACTAAAAAATATTGTTTTTAAAAGGCTAAGGAACCTAAATTAAGAAATCCTGGATTAGAAACATGCAATTCCCAAGTAATTAATGAACCACTTATTTCTTTATTTGTCTCCTGAGCTTAAAGGTACCAAGGAAAAAAATGACCACAGGAGATTCCCAGACTAAAAATCCTCCTTCATATTAGTTCCTTCTCAAAAATCCTAGATGGAAAACAACTCTTGAATATAGGAGTTAATAAATTATAGCTACAATGCACTTTTATCCAGTTTCAGAAGTTAGAAAGGTTCTGGAAGAAGGAAAAATAGAGAAAAAAAAACAATGAGAAAGGGTCTCACATGTACAAAAATATTTATAGCAGTTCTCTCTGTGGTGGCCAAGAACTGGAAACTGAGGGATGCCCATTAATTGAGGAATGGTTGAACAAGTGTGATATATGAATGTAATGGAATACTATTGTGCTATAAGAAATGATGAACAGAAAGACTTCAGAGAGGTTTGGAAAGACCTATATGAACTGATGCTAAGTGAAAGGAGCAGAACCAGGAGAACTTTGTACAAAGCAACAACCACAGTGTGCAAGGAATTTTTCTGGTAGACTTAGCCCTTCACAGAAATGAAAGGACCTAAAAAATTCCCAAAATGCCTTTCACATCCAGAGAAAGAACTATGGAACTGGATCACAGAATGAAGCAGACCATTTTCTCATGTGTTTTTTTTTGTTTTCATTATTTCTCCCATTCATTTTAATTCTTCTATGCAACATGACTAAGGTGAAAATGTATTTAATAAGAATGTATATGTAGAGTATAAGATTGCATGCCATCTCAGGGAGGGAGAGGGGAAAGAGGGGGGAAAATCTAAGATATATGGAAGTGATTGTGGAAAACTGAAAACCAATTAATTAAAAAAAAAAAAAGAAAAAACTAATATAGCAAAGTAATTAAATTAAAATGTATTCAAAGTTATAAACAGAACACTGGCGAAGATAACATTTTATTTCCAGGTACAGATAATTCCCAAATTTCAAAGGGTTTTGAAATTTATAATTTCTTGTTTGGAACTTGGAATTCATTTTTTCATAAGAATAAATGTCATACATACCATCAATGCTTCGGAAGTCCAGTAAGTAAGTTCTACTGTCCACCTGGTATAACTGTAGACTCATTTTTGAGTATGTGCTTGTCACTGGATTCTTCCTTCGAACACGTAAATAATATGGGTTTACAACCTAGCATACCAAATGAAGAGGAAAAATGATCATCTACAATTTTTCATTTAGACAATTTGTATAATTTATTAGAAACCAAAAGTATACAAAGCAAACAATGTGGGTACTTGCGGATCTATCGAGTCTTAAAGCTTTGGTTCTTCTACAGTAACAGAAAGAGCATGCTTGGGGATTTTCTGTACTGATCATCTAAACATGTGACTCATTTGATAATATAAAAATCTCATATTTTTGCCATATGAAAAGTATCTTTTTCTGTAGAATCTTCCATCCAGTTGTAATTTAGTCTTGGAGTGCAAATTTTCTGTTGGATTTCTTCTGCTTTTAGACAGAAACTTTATTGGCCTTGTTAAATAAATACCCTGAAGCAATTGTCGTTTGCACTTACAGATTACTGTTACTACTGGCTCTTTCCCTCCTGTATGCTGGCTTGTGAATATGTCTATCCTTCAGTGCAGCCTGCTGCTTTGGGACTACTACCAACTAAGTCCCTTTTCAGATTCATTGAAGAAGGTGGTAAGGAAAGGAAGAGAGTGAAGGGTATGTTTTGGGGACTTCATGGGAGAGCGGCTTCCCTCTAAAGCATACATGCATCTCAACCTTCAGCATTTCTTTGTGACTTTGTTTTAGGTATCAAAAGCAGAAATAGATGTTTGCTAGATTTAGATCCAGCTAATGATAGAAAATTTTGGAAGGGCTGCACTACAGTCTTTCATGGCCTAGGAAATGAGGGAAACCCTACTTTAAAACATTAGATTGTAACAGTGGAAAGGAAAGAATGAACTGGCCTGTTAAAGGAAGAACCTGTTGTGACCAAAAACTTTGCCTTGGAATTTTTTGTTTTTTGGCAATCTTAATCAATAGTTAATAGCCGGTATTATACAAGGTTTTATTGTTTGCAATATGATTTATAAAATGTCCTCCTGTAACTCAGATCTTCTACTTTAGAAACCACTACAAATAGCTTAGATCTAGAAATCTTAGCCATAGCAGAAAAAGAAGTTTTCTACCACACTGCAAGGTTCAGCATATACTTTTTTAATTCCATGCTGGAAATCTGTTTTGCTGATGTACAGATGCTTAAGATAGATTTAATGAATTAATTTATTACAGAAGCATTACACATGGTAATTAGTTTCCTTACTATGTACAGTCAATATAGAATAATTCAGTCACAGTGTGAAAATGTAGGCTAAAAATAAAAAATTCCTCTCACCTTCCATTCATAATCCAGTTGTTTAATTGAGCGACAGACTTCTGCCATGATGTCATTTGGTCGACTTTGACTTCGAATTCCCAAATGCCATTTTGCCCTTCTCACACCCTGGTGTTTGGATTTTTGAGGATTTAATTCATCCAGTGTATGGCGTGACCTTGGTGTTTCAGCAACCAAAAATGGCACTCTTTCAGGATGTGGGCGAGAAAAATGGTGATCATCTAAGAAAGAATCTGGTGGGCTTGTAGCCAAGTAGAAATCTTTGGCCTCATTCATTATTCTCCTATTATCTATTATGAGGTGATAAGCAACTGCCAAAGGGTCCTGGTGGTTTCTGCTATACAGGCAGCTGAGAACCTCTTCCTCCGTACATTCAAATTTTTCACATACTTCTTTTAAGGCTTCATCATCAATCATGGTTGAACTATATGATGGATCCTCAGGAAAGAGATACTTCGGAAGGTCCTGTTTAAACCACTCATGTTCCCTATGTCAGAAAAAGAACAAAAATTAAAGGTTCAAAAATTCTGAGCAGTTTGTATGGTATACAAAAAACAATTTGGGACCATTTCAAACATAAAGGGTCATGCACTGACATAACTGGTTTTAGAAAACAAATTTTTTTAAAGTACAAATTTCATAGTACATTCAAAGAAAATGCTTCTATTTGGAATGGGAAAAATAATGATTTTGGGACAGAAGTAAAAATGCACACAACTTAAATGCAACTAAGAAAACAAAGCTAGGAACTGATCAGACACGAGTCTTTTAAAACTAAGGTGTAATTTCTGAATGTTAAAGCAAAATTATTCCTTTTCATTGAAATTTTAAAAATATACATCTAAACTACCATTTTTAATTTTTTCAAGATAACAACTGATGTTAACACAGCAGTTTTTAAACATTTGAAAAGTACTTACTTTATCTCATTTGGGCCTTAGAACAATGAAAGCCCATGGACTTGGAATAAGGAAGACCTACTTAAAAGTTGTGTGATCTTGGGCAAGTCACTTAACTGCCCTCAGTCTTAGTTTCTCCATCAGTAAACAAGGAATGGAATTTATCTCCCAGGGTTGTGATGAGAATAAAAAAAATTAACACCTGTAAAGTGCTCTGAAAACCTTAAAGCACTACATAAATACTAGCTATTAAAAGTCTAGTTGTATGTAGTACAACTATCACTACCCTTATTTTTCTGATGAAAAAAACTGAGGCACCAAGAAGTTAAAGGTAATTTGCATGCATCACACATCTAGTGAGCATCTGAGATGAAATTTAAAATAATTTATTTTTTGCCTTAAGACTTTTGATCTGAGGTTTTTGGAGAATGAAAAGAATCATTTTCAAAGTATCACAAGAATTGAATGATTTTTCCCTTTCCATTCATGTCCCTCCAGCACTTTTCTATTCACTCCTCCCAATCCTGGACAAAACTTTCCTCTACACTTTTGACTTTCCCAAAGAAACACTTATTCTCATTTAGAAAGATGAATAAGGTGGATGTTAGCAGTGGACAGAAATGAGAAGGTGACAGAGGGAAAATCAAAGACTACTCTATATTCAAAAAGATTCCCCAAACAACATAACTTATGACAAACATTATTCTGGTCTTCAGAACCAAGTATAAACATGATGGCAATACAGGAGAAGCAAGACTTGGTGGTAAATTTTTCCATTTTATATGTACTTAGTATAATCAAAAATAATATTACAAAGAAGCTATTGTTTAAATTTTATTTTGAAGACTACAAAGATGTTTTCTATTAATTTATGAATCAATATTTGCAGATACAAGCAACTAATCAATTTAATAAACACTTAAGAATATACTACATGCCAAGCACTGTGCTCAAAACCACAGATATAAATACAAAGAATAAAACAATCTCTACTCTCCAGAAGCTTACATTTTTATCATGAGAGACAACATGTACATATATAAATATATGCAGAATAAATACAAGGAAGTTAGGGCACTAGCAGGTGAGGAATAAGGAAAGATTTTGTATAGAAAGTAGCATTTGAATTTTATCTTGAAGGAAAAGAGGGATTCTATGAAGTAGAGGTAAACAGGCAGTATATTTAAGACATAGGATACATATGACCAACGTAAAGGCTTAGAGATTTGAGCTGGAGTACTCTGTATGATAACCAGAGGGCCAGTTTGGCTAGATCATCGTGTGTGCGTGTGCATGCATGCGTGCGTGTATGTATGTATACCACAAGTTGTGGTGTACGGTGTGTGATTATGATGGAATACTGTTGTTCTATAAGAAATGATGAGCAGCTAACTCACTACTGATTAGAAAGATGCAAACCAAAACAAGGCTGAGGTACCACATCACATCTATCACATTGGCTAACATGACAAAACAGGAAGATGATAGATGTTGGAGAAGATGTGGGAGAGCTGGAACACTAATTCACTGTTGGTGGAGCTGTGAGCTGATCCAACCATTCTGGAGAGCAATTTGGAACTATGCCCAAAGGGCTACAAAAATGTATGTACCTTTTGACCTAGCAATATCACTTCTAGGATTGTATCCCCAAAAGATCATAAAAATGGGAAAGGATCCCACATGTATAAAAGTATTCATAGCAGCTCTCTTTGTGGTGGCCAAGAACTAGAAATAGAGGGGAAGACCATCAACTGGAAAATGGCTGGACAAGTTGTGGTATATGAATGTAATGGAATACTATTGTGCTATGAGAAACTACGAACAGGAAGACTTCAGGGAGAGGTCTGGAAGAACTTATATGAACTGATGCTGAGTGAAAGGAGCAGAACCAGAAGAACTTTGTACACAGCAACAACCACGGTGTGTGAGGAATTTTTCTGGCAGACCTAGTACTTCATTGAAATGCATGGACTTAAAAAATTTCCAACGGATTCTTGGGGCAAAATATCCTCCACATCCAGAGAAAGAACTATGGAATTGGACTGCAGAGAGAAACAGATCATTTTCTTTTGTATTATGTTTTGTTTTATTTTATGGTTCCTACCATTCATTTTAATTCTCCTATGCAACATGTATTTAATAGGAAAGTACATGTAGAACCTATATAAGATTATATGCCACCTTGGGGAGGGAATGGGGAGGTAGGAAGGAATGAGGGGAAAGGAGGGGAAAAAAAGAATCTAAGATATATGGAAGTGACTGTCGAACACTGAAAACAAGTAAAATTATTTAATTAAAAAGAAAAAGAAATGATGAGCAGGATGCTCTCAGAAAAACCTGGAAAGATTTGCATGAGCTGATGCAAAGTGAAATGTACTGTGTACAAAGTAAGAACAATATTGTAAGCTGATGGCTATGAATGGCTGAGCTATTCTAACCAATATGATGATTCAAGGCAACTCTGAAGGACTTATGATAAAAAATGCTCCTCATCCCCAGAGAAAGAACTGATGGTCTCTGAATATTAACTGAAGCATACTTTTTAAAAAACCTTATGTTTCTTATCTTTGTTTTCTTTTACATGACTATTATGAATATGTTTTGCATGACTACACATGTGTAACCTACATGGAATTTTCTGCCTTCTCAAAGAGGGGGGATGGAAAGGGAGGAAGGGAGAGAATATGGAACTCAAAAGTTTTTAAAAAAATGTTAAAAATTGTTTTTACAGGGGGCGGAGCCAAGAGGCGGAGTAGAAGGACGCAAGTTTACGAGCTCCAACCCACAGCCCATAGAATTAATGTAAAAAGAGATCCGCATAACTTCTGGACCATTGAAAGGGGTACAGAAACGGAGTGGAAGAGATTTCTGTGCCAGAGAGCCCTGGAGACCCGTCCCCAGGGTCTGTCGCACCCCGGAAAGCGGACCCCACCCCCAACGCTGCCCTGGCCGCGGCCCCAGAGAAGCTGACCCGAGCAGGCTTCAGGGACGGAAGCTCCGGCAGCCGGGAAAGTCCTTCCACCCACAGAAGCTACAGGTCAGTGAGAGAGGCTGGGCTGGACGAGGGGAGCCGAGTGTCTCCGTAACTCAGGCCCCCTCGGGAGAAAGCGGCGGCGGCAGAGACGGGGGCAGGAAGTGGCGGGGGCAGGAAGCGGCGGAGGCAGAGGCGAGGGTGGCAGCGGAGGCTGCAGCGGCGGCTGCCCAGACTCCCCCAGAGCTGGCAGGATCTTCATTACTGAAAGTCTCTGCATAAACAACCTGAGGGAGCTGAGCCTGGGAGACAGCCCTACCCCACCCTGCTCCGCTACTGAAGGCCTCTGCATAAAGCCCCTGAGGAAGCCGAGCCTGGGAGGCGGCCATGCCCCCACCCCAGCGCCAGAACTAAAGCTCACATTGATTAGCGGGTGCCCGGAAAGCCCATTTGAATCTCAGAGCCCAAGCACTAGCTGGGCGGATCTAGGCGGGGGTGGACAGCAATCTCAGAAGTCAAGTAACTGGCTGGGAAAATGCCTAGAAAAGGGAAGAAAAACAAGACTATAGTTTTTTCCAACAAATGCAAATGATCCTGACATTCAGATCTGATGACAAGGACGTATTCTCGCCATCGGGGAAAGATGTGGAGGGCGGGGCCTCAGTACCCCAGACACCCCAGGGGGATGTCAGATGGGCTCAGGCCTTGGAAGAGCTCAAAAAGGATTTTGAAAAGCAAGTTAGACAGGTGGAGGAAAAGCTGGGAAGAGAAATGAGAGACATGCAAGAAAAGTATGAAAAACGGGTCAATACCTTGGTTAAGGAGACCCAAAAAAATGCTGAAGAAAATAACACCTTGAAGATTAGGCTCACTCAATTGGCAAAAGAGGTTCAAAAAGCCAATGAGGAGAAGAATGCTTTCAAAAGCAGAATTAGCCAAATGGAAAAAGAGGTTCAAAAGCTCACTGAAGAGAATAGTTCTCTCAAAATTAGAATGGAACAGATGGAGTCTAATGACTTTATGAGAAACCAAGAAATCACCAAACAAAACCAAAAGAATGAAAAAAATGGAAGAGAATGTGAAATATCTCATGGGAAAAACAACTGACCTGGAAAATAGATCCAGGAGAGACAATTTAAAAATTATGGGACTACCTGAAAGCCATGATCAAAAAAAGAGCCTAGACATCATCTTCCATGAAATTATCAAGGAAAACTGCCCTGACATTCTAGAACCAGAGGGCAAAATAAGTATTGAAAGAATCCATCGATCACCACCTGAAAGAGATCCAAAAAGAGAAACTCCTAGGAACATTGTGGCCAAATTCCAGAACTCCCAGCTCAAGGAGAAAATCTTGCAAGCAGCTAGAAAGAAACAATTTCAGTATTGTGGAAATACAATCAGGATAACTCAAGATCTAGCAGCTTCTACATTAAGGGATCGAAGGGCCTGGAATAGGATATTCCAGAAGTCAAAGGAACTAGGACTCAAACCAAGAATCACCTACCCAGCTAAACTGAGTATAACACTTCAGGGGAAAATATGGTCTTTCAATGAAACAGAGGACTTTCAAGCATTCTTGATGAAAAGACCAGAGCTGAAAAGAAAATTTGACTTCCAAACACAAGAATGAGAAGAAGCATGAAAAAGTAAACAGCAAAGAGAAGTTTTAAGGGTCTTACCAGAAGTGAACTGTTTACATTTCTACATGGAAAGACAATATTTGTAACTCTTAAAACTTTTCAGTATCTGGGTAGTTGGTGGGATCACACACACACATGTACACGCATGCACGCACACACAGACAGAGAGCACAGAGTGAATTGAATAGGATGGGACCATAGCTTAAAAGAAATTAAGGTAAATGGTGAGAGAGAAATGTAGTGGGAGGAAAGAGGGTGAAATGGAATGGGGTAATTATATGTCATTTAAGAGGCAAGCAGGAGACTTTTTAGTGGAGGGAAAAAGAGGAGAGTTGAGGGAAAAAAAAACAAGAAGTTTACCCTCATCACATTCGACTAAAGGAAGGAATAAAATGCACACTCATTTTGGTATGAAAACCTATCTTACAGTATAGGAAAGTGGGGGAGAAGGAGATAAGCAATGGAGGGGGACGATGGAAGGGAGGGCAAAGGGAGGAGGGAGCAATTTGAAGTCAACACTTGGGGAGGGACAGGATCAAAAGACAGAAGAGAAACAATGAGGGGCAGGATAGGATGGAGGGTAATTCAGTTAGTCTTACACAACACGACTATCAGGGAAGTCATTTGAAAAATTACACAGATATGGCCTATATTGAGTTGCCTGCCTTCCCAAAGGGAATGGGTGGGGAGGGAGGGATGGGGAGAATTTGGAACCTAAAGTTTTAGGAACAACTGTCTAGTATTGCTGTTGCTACTAGGAAAGAAGACATACAGTTAATGAGGAATAGAAAGTCATCTGGCCCTACAGGAGAAAAGAGAAGATGGAGACAAGAGAAGGGAAGGATGACAGAAGAGAGGGCAGATTGGAGATAGGGAAAATTAGATTGCTTGGGGTATTGGGGTGTGGGAAGGGGATAAAAAGGGAGAAAATTTGGAACCCAAAATTTTGTGAAAATGAATGTAAAATGTTAAATAAATAAAAAAAAAAGAGGCAAGCAGGAGACTTCTTAGTGGAGGGAAAAAGAAGAGAGCTGAGAAAAAAAAAACCAAAACAATTAGTTTACCCTCATCACATTTGACTAAAGGAAGGAATAAAATGCACACTCATTTTGGTATGAAAACCTATCTTACAGTATAGGAAAGTGGGGGAGAAGGAGATAAGCAATGGAGGGGGACGATGGAAGGGAGGGCAAAGGGAGGAGGGAGCAATTTGAAGTCAACACTTGGGGAGGGACAGGATCAAAAGACAGAAGAGAAACAATGAGGGGCAGGGTAGGATGGAGGGTAATTCAGTTAGTCTTACACAACACGACTATCAGGGAAGACATTTGCAAAATTACACAGATATGGCCTATATTGAGTTGCCTGCCTTCCCAAAGGGAATGGGTGGGGAGGGAGGGATGGGGAGAATTTGGAACTCATAGTTTTAGGAACAACTGTTTAGTATTGCTGTTGCTACTAGGAAAGAAGACATATAGTTAAGGAGGAATAGAAAGTCATCTGGCCCTACAGGAGAAAAGAGAAGATGGAGACAAGAGAAGGGAGGGATGACAGAAGAGAGGGCAGACTGGAGATAGGGAAAATTAGACTGCTTGGGGTATTGGGGTGGGGGGGAGGGGATAAAAGGGGAGAAAATTTGGAACCCAAAACTTCGTGAAAATGAATGTAAAAAGTTAAATAAATAAATAAATTTAAAAAAAATTTGTTTTTACATGTAAAAATAGGAAAAAGTAAAATACTAAATAAAATTTTAAAACTTAAAAAGTGGTTAGAAAAAAAAGATTTTACAGGCTAGGGTAGCTACATTGCCCCTTCAAGGTTTTAGGGAAGACTGCTAAGGGAGTTGAAGGCACTTTTTCTAATGCCATTCCCTTCAGCCCCTACTGGTTGTGTTCTTTCTGCTGTTAGCCTACAGCTAGCACTCCATTTCCGTTTAAACATTTAATATTAATTAGCTTTTACAAAGGGATATTTACTGCAAAGATACAGCAAGAACTAATGAATGAATATTTTCCCCAAACCTTGCAGGCATATCACCTGTCTTAACATAGTTTCTATATAATACTGGTCCCACTAAGTTCACATTCAGATGAGGCATGGAGCAGTCCTCTAACAGAGCTGACACAAGTTTAGGTCCTAAAAGTCACATTCCACTGTTTGGGGCATCAATGCTGGCTGTACAACCCAGCATGGTCCTGGATTCCCAGAATTCCAGAGACTGGCTCTCCTGATCTTTTGAAACTCATAAGGCTACAGCCTCTAGCTAAATCTTCTTAACTTGAAGTGGAAGAACCAACACTGGGGCAAAGGACACATCACCATCAAGGACCTTATAGCACTGCTTCTCACTATATGTTGTCAGGAAAGGAGCCAAAAGACCCACCAAGTGTAAGCAGTCAGAAAGAAAATGACTGAGACTCTGGCTGCTAATCCTTTTTGAATGCTTCCTCATTCAATACAAGACCCTCCAATTTACCATGTGCTTAGTCAATATTTATACATGTTCCAATCACCTTGCAAGACTCTTATGTTACATGTCATTTTGACTCTTCCAGAAACAGAGTCCCTGCCAAATTTCAAATGAGTTATATTTTAAATGCTCATCTATGAGCTGTTTCAGATTAGCAAACAATGTTATAAACAGTGGTAAGCATCAGTAAAATCACATACATTTTAAAGTATTAAAATAGTAACAATAACAACTCATATTTATATAACACTTTAGGTTCTCAGGCTAGTGCCCTCCAAAAAAACAAACCAAAACACTGATAAAGCAGCATAACTGAACTGTAATACTAATTAGTAGCTCTAGACTATCCTCTAGTACTAGAAGTAGTAAGCTTTGAGGTTTACGAGAAGGAAGGAACTTTCTTTAATTAGGTGCAGAGTCATACTGAAGCAAAAATTTTGAAAGTAGCCATATCTGTCTCTGGCACTCTTATTCCCTCCTTTTCCCCCTCTGAGCCATTCTCCCCTAGGTTTCTGATGCCAGCATGTTACTCTAAAGTCGTCCCACAGCTCAGCACTGAGACTTGCCTAAGCCCACCCTGAGAAGAGCTCTACATTCCAAAATCCTATACCTGTCTTTTCACCACACAACCAAATCATTATTCTTTCACTCAGCTAGCTTAGAAGGGGATGATATGTTTGAAATCACAATTCCTAGAATTTTAAGCAATATAAAAAGTCCCATTATTAATGCTTCACTAAAGCATGGAGGTCACTCCGAGTTCACAAAGGTTTTGCCAGGGAAATATAAGCAGGTACTATTGAGATGGAAAAGCTCTGAGAACAGACCTCATAAAGAACTGTCATTTAAGTACCTATTTCTGAGAGCTACAACTGCAGAAGGATGGTTTCTGAGGGAGGAATTCTTTTGGTCACAGCAATTCACTGACTCATCATCTAAGTCATAAAGAAACTGTGATCTGAATTGTTAGGAATGCCTGCATTGGTTTATATACCTTTTAAATGTAAATACTAACAATAACTCATTTGTATAACACTTTAAAGTTTACAAAGAAGCAACACAGTGAAGTGAAAAAAGTCAAACAAGGTTGCAATAAGAAAGGTCAGATCCATCTGGCAGTCTTCCCCAGAGTTACATCTCTTAAGATTTTTTTATGCTTCATATAAATTCTTTTCTTTCACTATTTCTACAGCCACTATTTCTCTAAAAGATTCAAGTTCTTTAACAACCCTCTGTATTTGAGAAGAAGGAGTTGGATCTGGAGGAGAAAGAATGGCAATCATTTGTATATTTAGATAATCTTTTAAGTTACAAGTTTTAAAGTTGGTATTTACGTTATAATATACAAATTTAGAATTGTGAAATGTGAAATGTGATATGACAGGAAATTTTTCAAACCTGCTGACTGCTATGCTTCTAGAGATTCTTGTGGGAATCAATGATACTATAGCAAAGAATTTGGAAAACATATCTAAGGAATATGAAGCTTTTGGCAGGCAACTAAAGGACATATGACAGTTATCGTTTTACTCACTATTTCCAATTTAAATGGAGATTTCATTTAACAAAGGAAAACACTGGAAGAGAACACTGGCTAAGAAGACAGTGTCAGAAGATGATAATTCATTTTCTAGACCATGGTTTAGATGGACATCAAGGACAGAATGGATATAAAAAGATTAAGGAACAATGTAATTTATCTAGAGTCTTCTTCATCTGATTAAGAGACTTTAGACTGGAAATGGACGATGATCAGACAGAAATGACCACAACAAAATGCTAAATGAGATAACAGAAAATAAGGAATATGGAAACTAGAAAAGAGGTGGTTCAACGACTTGAAGAAAAAATACGCGAAGGGGAAAAACTGTGCTCACAGGATTCCATGTTTATATAGCAATGAGCAGAATACAGGTAATAAAATAAACAAGATCAACTTAAAATCTTAGTGTAGTGAGTCAATATTTAGAAAAAAACTATCAGCATAACTGACCATATAAATACCAAAACAAATGAAAATCATAGCTGTAGAAAAAGTTCTTGACAAAATACAACATTCATTGCTATTAAAAACTCTAGAATGCATAAGAATCAGTGTAGCTTTCCTTAAAATGACATGTAGTATATACCTAAAACCAAGAGCAAGTATTATCTGCAATGGGGATAAACTTGAAAACTTCCTTATAAGATCAGGGGTGATGCAAGGATGTCTGTTATCACCACTATTATTCAATATTGTACTAGAAATGCAGCTATAGCCATAACAGAAGAAAAATAAATTGAAGAAATTAGAATAGACAATGAGGGGAAAAAGTATCACTCTTTGCAGATGATATGATGGCATACTTAGAGAATTCTAAAGAATTAACTAAGAAACTAGTTTTAACAACTTTAGCAAAGTTGCAGGATATAAAATAAACCCACATAAATCATCAGCATTTCTATATATGACCAACAAAGTCCAGTAGCAAGAGATGAAAGAGAAATCGTAGTTAAAATGACCATAGATAATATAAAACATTTGGGAATCCACCTGCCAAGATAAATCCAAGAACTATATGAACACAATTACAAAACACTTCTCATAAAATGTAAAATCTAAACAACTGGAAAAATAGTAATTGCTCATGGACAAACTGAATCAATATATAAAAAAAATGACAATTCTACCTAAACTGATTTACTTATTCAGATACTAATCAAAATACCAAAATTATTTTAGAGCTAGAAAAAAATAAAATTTATCTGAAAGAACAAGTCAAGAATAACAAGGGAATTCATGAAAAAAAAAAGTGAAAGAAGGTAGCCTAGCTGCTTTGGATCTCAAACTGTATTATAAAGTGGTTATTCACAATCATTACAAAGGACTGGCACTGGCTAAGAAACAAGTGGTAGATTAGTGAAATAGATTAGATACATAATATACTGTAGGAAACGACCATAGTAATGTCATGTTTGATAAAGGCAAAGATATAAACTTCTGGGATAAGAGCTCACTACTTAATGAAAACTTCTGAGGAAACTACAAAGCAATTTGTCAGAAACTAGGTAAAGGTCAACATCACAGGCCATAAGGCAAGATCAAATCAAAATGGGTACATGATTTAGATATAAAGGGTATTATCATAAGCAAATTAGGAGAGTGTGGAAGAGTTTACCTATCAGTTCTACAGAGAAGTGAAGAATTTATGACTAAACAAGATATAAGGAGTATAACAGAACATAAAATGAATAATTTTGATTACACTAAAAAGGCTTTGCACAAATAAACCAATATAGCCAAGAATAGAAGGAAAGCAGAAAACTGGGGAAATTTTTTTTTTTACAAGTATCTCTGATAAAGGCTTCATCTCTCTAATATACAGAGAACTGAGTTAAATTTATAAAAGTATGAGTCATCCCTCAATAGATTAGTGGTTAAAGCATATGAACAGGCAGCTTTCAGATGAAGAAATCAAAGCTATCTATAATCATAAGAAAAATGCTCAAAAATAACTATTGATTAGAGAAATGCAAATTAAAACAATTCTGAGGTACCACTTTATACCTACGATTGGTTAATATTACAGAAAAGGAAAATGACAAATGTTGGAGAGGATGTGGGAAAATTGGGACACTAACACACTTCGTAGAGTTGTGAACTGATCCAATCATTCTAGAAAGAACCTTGGAACTATGCCCAAAGGGCTATAAAAACTGTGCATACCCTTTGACCTGACAATATCACTATTAGGTCTGTACCACAGAGATTTTTTTAAAAAAAGAAAAAAAAGGATCTATTTATACAAAAATATTTATAGCTTTTTTTTTGTAATGACAATGAACTAGAAATTGAGGGGATGCCCACCAATCGAGGAATGTTTGAGCAAATTATGGTATGTGATTGTGATGAAATACTACTGTGCCATAAAAAACAGTGAGCAGGTTGCTATAAAATAAAAAAAAACTTGGGAAGACTTGAGCAAAACCAGGAGAACATTGTACATGGTAAGAGCAACTGTGAATGACTTATCTATTCTCAGCAATACAAAAATCCCTAAAGGACCTATGATGAAAAGTGCTGTCCACCTCCAGAGAAAGTACCGATGGAATTTGTGTAGAGATATAAGCATAGTGTCTTTTTAACTCTATTTTTCTTGAGTTTTTTTGTTGGTGTTTTCTTTCACAGCACAACTAATATGGAAATGTTTTGTATGATTGCACATGTATAATCTTTATCAAACTGTTGCTTTCTTAATGAGGGGAAAAGGGAGGGAACTTGGGAGAGAATTTAGAACTCAAAATTGTAAAAAGCTAAGGTTAAAAATTGTTTTTACATGTAACTGGAAATTTAAAAAAAAACTGAGCAAAACCAAATGACACACAAATCTCATGATACTACAAGCAACATGCCACACCTAGAGCCCCGCTCTTTTCTAATGAAACAAAGGATCTGCATTTTCTCATGTCTTCTCCAGAGTTTAGCATGGTCATTATAATCATAGAGAGTTCAGTTTTATCTTACTGCTGTTTACATTTTAGTAGACATTGTATATATTGTTGTCTTGATTTTGCTTACCTCACTCTAAATCAGCTTATCTAAAGTTTCCCCATGTTTTGCGGAATTCTTTAAAGTGATTGTTTCTTACAGGACAATATTACGCCATTATAATTCATATTACACAATTTAGCCATTCCACAAATGACAGGCACCATATTGTTTCCAGTTTTTTGGTACCACAAAAGCGCTATAATGACTATTTTGGTATAAATGACGCCTTTCTGTCTGTCTTCTTTGAGGTTGTGGCCCACCAATAGGATTTCTGAATCAAAATCTATTTTTAGTCTTCAAAAAAAAAAAAAAACAAAATGTAATTCCAGATCGTTTATAGTTCCATCAATAGTATAGTTACTATTTCCCCTTCTATCTTTTCTCATCTTTGCCAATTTGCTGGATATGAGATGAAAGTTGGGAGTTGTTTCAATTTAATTTCTCCTCAATAATGATTTGGAGCAATCTTTGATTTAAGATTTTTCAGTTTTTCTTTTGAGAACCATTCACTCCTATCTTTGACCACTTAACAATTATAGAACAGCTTTTCACATTTATTTGAGCTAGTTATCTACATATCTTTAATATCAGAACTTTATCAGAGGTATTTGATACAAAATTTTTTTAACCGATTTACAATTTTCCTTCTTATTCTCGTTGCATTGATTTTGTTTCTGGAAAAGTTATTTGATTTCATGAAATTAGAATTTCCTACATTAGCTTTGTGATCTCCACTATCCCTTACGTTGTTTCTTTTGAGATTCTAGACCTTCTGCTTCTCCAAAAGAATTCTATTACTTCATCCAGCCCTCTACAAAGTAACCCCTTGGAAGTCACTTGGCAAAGCACTTTGATGCGCATATTAATTTAGCTTGCACCATCCTTTTAATTATACTGGAGTAGTCAGGGAACTGACAAACTCAGAGGCCAGACTGAAGCACATCCTCTTTTCTTTCTTCTTCTGGATTTCTATAATGGAGTAATTTGTTTTGTATGACTATATATATTTTAAATAGCTGTTTTTTTCGCCTTCTCATTGAGTGGAAGAGGGAGAAAGAGAATGCAGAACAGAAAATAAAATGAAACTGAATGAAAAAAATTATACTGGAGTGATCCAAACATGAATAATAAATATCCTTCCAATTATTTTATTTCTGTAAAGAATATTACAGAACAATACTTATAAATCTTAAGTGTCCCTTGGAAGACTGCCTCCTCAGATAATTTATGCATCTTGTAATTGTGTTGAATGAAATTTCCATATTATTTCTTCCTGATCTTTGTTACTGTAATGTTTTTCTTACATAGAAATGCTGACTATTATTTTTGGTTTTGTATGCTTCTACTAAACTGAAGTAATGTCTCAATTTCTTCACTGATTTTCTGGGATTTTATAAGTAATACACTGTAATCTGCAAAGATGATTTTATCTCTTCTTTGCTAATATTTATACCTTTAATTTCTTCCTCTTGTATTAGTATTGCTAGTATTTTTGGTAAATTAACAGTGGCAAGAAATAACATTCTTGCCTTACTCCCATATTTATCAGGAAACTTTCTAGTATTTTTTCGTTCAAAATCACATTAGCTTCTCGTTTTACACATACTTTTATAGATCATATTAAAAATGGCTCTGTTATATCTATGTATCAGAGCATTTTAGCATAAAAGGATTATACTTTACCATAGGATTTTTCCTGACTCTACTGATATATAATTATATAGTTTGGGGAAGGGTATAGTTTTGGTTGTTGTCTTTTTTAATATGATTAGGCTATTTTTTCCCAGGCCTTATGTCTCCAATTCTAACAATCTTTCTACGTCACAGTATGCCTTATTGGGAAGTACTGGACTTAATCCACAGAATATTAATGAAGTACTCTCTCCTTCCTTTCTCCCAGTTCTTTAGGATCCCCTTAAGTCTTTCCCTTCTTAAATCCTTCCTCTTTCTTCTTTCAACCCTCAATCCTATTTCTTTCTTTCTTTAAACAATAATCTATAAACATGACAATTGTTTCATTACTTAAGTCTTTTTTTGCATAATTTTACTATTTTCTTATGTTTCTCTTATTTGAAAGGTCTGCAATATGAATGTTCTATTTCCTTTGTTTTGTTTTAGAGTAATTCCTTAAATGCTTCTTTTTTTTTCCTGAAAATCCATGATTTTTCATTGGTGATTACATGCAGCTTTTCAGGTTATACTATTTTTGCAATTTGAGCTACTTTTTTGAGGTGAAAGAGTAAAGGGAGGAATATTTTATTTCATTCTTTTTCTCCAATTTCTCATAACCATAAAGCAATCTGTATGTGAATTTGAAGTCTCTAATCAAAGATATCTTTTATATATTTGTAAAAAGTTCTTAGCATAGTGCCTGGTACATAGTAGGCACTATATAAATGCTTATTTCTTTTCTTTCGCTTTCTTTCCCCTTTTCTCCTCACTGCTTGTAAACATGTTATCTAGTACAACAATTTTGAAATTCAATTATTAATGGTACCTTTAAGCTTGAGGTTTTCTCTGACAAGGATTTATGGATCTGAATGATTACTACATTATATTCAAAAGGTCTGAAGAGTTTTCTTAACAATGTAAGATTTTAAAATCTGTCAATTAAAAGTAATTTTTGAAAAACGTATCTGTTCTTCTAGGAGATCCTTAAATTAACAGAGCACACTATTTAAGATGAGTCACTTTTGCTTGTACAGAATTCATTTGTTTTTTCAAAGTTACTGTATTTCACTTCTATTCTGTCAAATCACTTCACTTCTGTATTTTTGAGTTCCAAATCTGTCATTCTCTTTTCAAAGACTTTAGAGAGATTCTCCATCATATAATATTTTCTGAGTTGTTTACTTTGCTTTGAGAGCTCTGATTACTGACCAAATTTCTATTTTAATACTTTTTTTAATGGTTCTCTGAACCATTCTGGAATTTCTTACTAGTTATTCTTACTTGTTCCAAACTCCTCAGAAAATTTACATAATTATTTTTCATTTAGAATTTCTGGTTGACTTTATCTCATAATATAATATCTTTCAATATATCTTGGCCTTTTAAAAAATTTTCTTCATTTTTTTTCCTCTGCCTTTCTGAATAACATTGTTCACTCAAAAGCTAGGCCTACACTCAGAATTGAACTTTTTGTCTTTCACCCTTTACTCGCGTTCCCTCTGTAGCTTATCTCTGGCTGCCTTCTACTCTTCGCCATTCTTTTCTCTATGGCTATGAAAACCTCCCATAAATACTCCTGATGCTTCCCCAAACTGAGGAGAAATGATGTCCTCACTTTCTTAATCACAGAAATAATCATATCTTTACTGGTTTTTCTTTGGAAAAACTCATGATCCAGAACCCCTGATTCTAAAGGAAATATTGGTTTCAATATATTATACTATATGATATTATATTTAAAAACTTAAATTCCAATCCTGTTTAAGTCTTATTTTCAGTATGATTTATCCAAATTTGAAGAGGTTAGACTAGATCTCTCAATTTCTTTTTTTTTCTTTTTTTTTTTTTTTACTACTGTCTGAACATAAATGACAGAAGCTTGTCAGTTATTGAAGGGGTAGTACTCTAATGTCTTGAGTTCACCAACAGGATGCAGTATATAGCATTAAGTAGTTCAGAATCCAAAAGTCTTTTACCTACTCTCAAAACGTATTAATTCCTCAGAAAACAGTTATATAACACAGCATATAAAACCAAATATTTTGAAAAACTTCTCAAGAAAAAAACTAAAGAAATACCACTTCTGGTATTAAAGTTGTTAGAAAATTCTTGATGCCCACTTATACCCACTAGACAAAGAGACTGATCAGTCATAAAAATATAATGAAGGAACAGATGGGTAGCTCAAGGACAATATTAGCCAAAGAAGAAAGCTTCCAGCCCACTAGAATAGATACTATGTAGAGGTTCTCTGGTTAAACACTGACAAGAATTGCACAGGAGAAGACAGTGCATGGGACTTGAGATCTGCATCAGTAGAAATCATGAATCCACCCCCTAAAAATTAAAGATCCATCAAAATACTAAAAAAAAAAAAAAAAAAAAAACCCTATTATTAAGTTAATACTTTTTACTTCATATAAAGCTCTATCTAATCTTACATATTGGGTATTATGCATTCAAGACTATATAACTGAATATGTCCTCAGTTTCAAAATCATTCTAATTCCCATCACATTTTTATTGCAATGTTTGGTTGAAGATAAAAACCCAGAAATTCTCTTCCATACTCTCATCAATTTGCAAAGAATAAAAGAATTTTAGAGAAAAAGAGGTAGAGAATGGTCAGTGTCCTAATTTTAAAGATAACGATGGCTCCCAGGAGACGTACAGTTCTGCCCTACTAGAAGCTGATATGTGAGAACCGAGTTCCTGACATATCAAAAGGGCTCCCAGTCACTGACAGCATCCTACAGAAATGTGCCTCTACTTATATGAACCGGCAACAGCTGCAAAGCCCTGAAAATGATGACCAAATGTCCAGAACAAAAAAAGAGAAGCGGTGCTGCTCAGAGAAATCAGGAGAAGCAGACCCACAAAGGGAATAAACTTCATGAGGAATAGTAGAGCTTGGAGCAAGAAAACAGTTCACTTTGGAGAGATCTGGAAGTTGACAGAGGAGTGAAGCACTGAAGGACAATGAGAATATACATCCCTTGCAGAGCTGTTCTATCAACTTGGTACCAGCGGCAGTCCATGTCATGACCCCATCACCAACTGCCGGCCCAAAAAAGGCCCAAAGACTCTCCTTCAGTACAGGGTGAGGAAGGAAGCCTGGCTGTTTTTATACCTGGGATGAGAGGCTTTCTTAATTTACACCTTCACACCAATCTCCTAATTCTCTGAATACTTAGGTGGATCAAGTCTTTAACTCCATTTTTTGTGAATTAAGACATTATAGTAGCATTTAACTATAAACTCAAGATACTCTCCTCTATTCCAGTTAAGAATTTTGGTAACATAAATTATTTTTCTCTCTTAAAAAAAGATAATAATATCACTCAAGAGTAATAAAATGTAAACAATGAATTCAAAATTAGTTTGTCTGAAGGAATTTCTAAACCTATGAAGGAAACACAATGCTGCCTTTTTACCTGATGTCCTTGATGGTGGCTCTCTTCATGGGATCCACCTGCAGCATGTGTTTCAGAAGGCTAATCACAGAAGGGTTCAAGTACTGAGGGGTATAAAAGATCCCATCACATATCTTCTTAAAAAGGGTCGGCACATGATCATCATCAAATGGAAGGGTACCACATAATAAAGCATAGAGAATAACACCACTGCTCCAAATATCTACCTCTGGACCTGCATACAACCTGGAAAAAATATGCCATTAAATAATATGGAATCTGGCATGTTTATTATCTAAAAGAGAATTAATCATTATGTTAAGTTTGCACTGTATGAAAAAAATTGTATTAATCAGAAAATGGTCTTTGCAGTCACACCAACTAGAACATAATTACTATCAATATTCTCAATTTTTAAAACAAAGACCATCAAACTTATAGACTGCTCAAATAATCTAGTTCTATTCATGTAATCCCATTCTGACAAGCCTCTTAAACTCGTGACAAATTATTCCTGACAGCATTGCTTTCACTTTAAATTAGTGAACTGTGAGCACCCAAGTGCACCCTTCCACAACAACAACAAAGTGTCACTAGAGGTGCCTCATAAGAGTGAGCGTGCCTTAATTTTTTTAATCACGATGACACTCCTGAACTTGTTATAGCCACACTCTCACTTAAGTTCCTTTATGACCAAAGACAGAGAGTTCCAGGTCAAGCTGACCAAGACTAACGATAACAAGCACTCACATAGTGCTTCATGGTTTGTACTTTACAAGTATTATCTCATTTTATCTTCACAATCACTGTAGGAGACAGGTGCTATTGTCATCTCCATTTTACAGAGTACATGATTAATGTAATGTGCTAAAGAAATAAAGAAAATCTAACTAGCACATAGAGGGAATAACTCTAAGAATCTGACATCACCAACATGATATTCTAATCATTTGAGCTAACTAGTCACAGACTAAGATCAACATTACATATCTTGTTATGAATATTACCCTATTAGCATATAGTAGGGGTTTAATAAACATTTACTGAATTCATTATTATTGAATTATTAAAACCAGTCATTTTTACCACTTTTTGTTTCATGTCTTTTTTTCCCCCAGGACCCATGCATTAACATTGTAGAATGGTTTCTCTCTATTTAAATTGATAAATGTTAATTACTCCACTTATTAGAAAATGTTTTCTTAACTTAAAAAACTCTTAAATGTTGCCAGAAATAACTGCTACTCATCCTAGGCTTGGCAGAAAAAAATCTGTCCAAAGACTGAGAAAAGGATTCCCTATTTTTAATACGATAAATCAATTATTTAATGCTAAGTGTCCATAATGTCTAAGTCCTAACCACCACTGCCCTTCCCAAACATGGTTACGATATAACAAACTGCAACAGACAACAGACAACAGACAACACAAATGAAAGCCAGGGGAAAGGAGTCAGGGGTTTTGCACATCATGTTGCTATAAAGAGGAGGTGATGAAGCTTGGTAGGTTTAAAATTAGATCCACCTGCTTTATTCAAAGAAGGGCAGTCACACAAGCACCATTTCTCTGGAGAAGTAGATAGGCATATAAATATTGTTCATGCAACTACACTTCCTCAGTGATTTTTGAAGTAATCAAAACAAAAAACAATTTTTGAAGAGCCAAAACACAAGAGGTTTTTTAAAAAAAATAAAAATATATTTTAGAAAGGTTACTAAAAATTAATGGGAAAAAACTAGTGAAAATAGTTTTGCTTTCATAATATTTAATTTCATGTTTTCTTTGCCTCCTAATCTATTAAAAACAATTCCATCTGCTAAGTGCGAACAAAGCAAGAATCCTGAACAATATTTAATGGGGATTGTGTTTTTAATGCTGTGGACTTAACCTGGCAGGTATAGTTTCAGATGCTCGCAGGATTTGGATTTTTACATATAAGCAAACTGAGGTCCACAGAGGTGAAGTGATTTGTCCAAAGTTAAATGAAAGGACACTTTAAACTGTCACAAGTTTTAAGCAACACTTAAAGCAATTTCTCTATCTAGTACCATTTTCATAAAGCCTAAGTAATGCTTATAAAAATGTTTTGAACTTGAACTTCATTTTCATTAGATTCAGATCATGACTAAGAAAAATGTTCTAAAGCATAACATAGGTCTGCAGTATTATGTTCATGTGCCTTAATGTACTTTAAAAATGTACCATTCCTTCATGTGTTTTAACAACATTAGGTTTCTTTTGTTAGGGAAAAATAATGAAAATGAAAGTATATATTGTATTTATATTAGCAGAATTTTAGCTTGTACCCCAATTCATGTTACCATAAATGGGATTATTAAACTTATCAAACATATTCTATAAAACCTCATTGTGTCATAAAATAAGGTACATCTTACTTTACATACAATATAACTAAAAACATTTCAAGTTAACAGATTTGAAGAGAAGTGAAATTCTAACTGCCATCTTCTCCTTCCCTAGGAATGACATTTGCAGGCTAACAGAAGTCTCAAGGGTAGGGGCTGTAACAACAACAAAAAGGAAACACTACCTTCCTGAAATTACTTCTGGTGCAGCATAGTTGGGAGAGCCACAGCTTGTTCTTAAAAATTCGCCATCTGACATCATATTTGAAAGACCTGAAAGTGCACAAAAGCAGCTACTCAAGGATTTCCCAGTGGCACCAAAATGTTTTTTAACAACTGAGGGTTTGCATTTAATGACTAAAGCTTCATCCTGTACTCTGCTTCAACAAAATCAATTATCATCACTACTATCCCCAAACATTTAAACATTTTAATCATTTCAACATGCAACATGAATAGTTTTACCTTGAATGTAAAGCTAGCATTTAAATAGTAGACATGTAAGCTATTGGTTATTTTGGTTAATAGGATACACTGTGTATGTAAAAAGTTTATCAATCAAGAAAAGACCAGAAAAACAGGAATCTAGAAAAGCTGAGTATAAGAATGGAAATTCTAATATATCTATTAATCCTGTCCTAGTTCTCATAAGAAACTATTATACCTCTCAATGACGTCATCAGCTCCCATGCATTATTTTCATTGCCATCTCTATGACCCAGACCTATATATCAAGTCCATATCACCAAGGAAGACAAGTACAATTAGATGTACTATAGGTGTCCAAAACAGAATGGATTATTTCCCCCACATCTCTCTTCTGAACTTTCCTATTTCTGCTGGGGCCACCACCACCCTTCAGGTCACAGTGGTCCACAATGTGTCAGTCATCCTACATTCTTCACCTCATGTGGCCAAGTAGTTGCCAAGTCTTGCCATTCTACCTCAACAGTGTCTTAAACTTGTTGCCTTCTCTCCCCCTCCTAGGACACCATCCTAGTTTACCTCTTCATCACCTTTATCCCAGTATCCTTGCTTCAAGTCTCTATTCTAATTTGCCTGCTACACAGCTACCAAAATGACAAATACTAAGCCACAGATCTGAGTATATGACAGTCTGCTCAATAAACTCCAGTGGCTCTCTATTACCTCTAGGATGTGTTTGACATTTAAGTTCCTTCACAACTTGTCTCCAATCTACCTTTCTACTCTTCTCATGTATTATTCCCCCTTCCTGTCCTATAAGGTCTAGCCAGACTGGGCTTCTTGATGTTTCTCAGACACAATATCCAGTTTCTGACTTCCTTGACTTTTTGCAGGTTGTCCCTCACACCCAGAATGTACTGCCTCTTCATCTCAGCCTACTATAATTCTGTTTTCTTTAAAGCTTATTTCAGACTTCTACATGAGGCCTAACTACTATGCAATCTTCACAATTTATGTTTTATTCTAGTATCTATATCAATGTTTTGTTCCCTTATTGACTATAAACTCTGTGAGGACAAGGATTTTTTCTAATATAAATCTGATATCTACTTCCTGCTATGGGTATTATGCAATGCATATGTTAAATGTTTTTTGGTTTTGTTTTTTTAATTAACTGAGGCACAAGGAAATAAACTAGTTTGCAGTTACACAACAGTACAGTGGTCCAAATTATAGATTTTAATCAAGGAAATCATTGGTAGGTTGTCAGACTCAGAGTTGGAAGGGACCTCAGAGGTCATCTAATCTGAACATTACTGGAACATAAATAATATGCCCAACAAGTGATCATCCAGCTTCCACTTGTAAATCTTCCGTGAAGGGAATATGCTACTTCCCAAGGATATGTATTCCACTTCAGTTAACTGTTAGGAAATTTTAACTTATATCGAACTTCAGTTTCTCAATAATTTTCCCCTATTGCTTCCAGGAAGGATGCACTCTAGGGCTAAGCAGAACAAATCCAAGGGCTCTTCACCATGACAACTCCTCAGACCTGAAGACAGTCATAATTCCCTTAGGTCTTCTCTTATCTAGCTCAGTTCAACCACCCCTGGTTCTGTGAACCAATCATTGTAAGATAGGGCATAGAGCCCCACAACCACACTCATCTGGGTAAGTTTTAACTTGATGTCCATATGAAAATGTGGCACCAAGAAGTGAAATCTCTGGATTATCTGGCCCAAACAAACCTGAACAGTCAGCTCCACCACTGGACAACACCTGGACATGTCACACTTCTAATAAAAAAATTTTTCCCTAGCTCCCTATTGCTTGCCAAATAAAGTTTAAACTTCTCTATCTGGCATTCAAGGTTCCTCTACAAACTTATTCCTTTGTCTTTCCCACTTACCTTATATCATTCCCCTTCATTCACGCTATCCCAAATTTAATCTGTGCTTTCTTTCTTAACGGCTCTTGTTCACACTAATCCATGCTCCCCTGATTTTTAAAGTTTTTCAGTTCAAAACTAAAGAAAATGTTTAAGCATTTTCTTGGATTTGGATGTTTTCTTCCATATATTCAATTATCACTAATAAGGTATTCTTTGCAATAAATATAATTCTCTCAAAATGGTGACATATATTTTGACCTGTACCCTGCTATACCTATGACCTTCCTCTCTTCAATTTTCTGTAATTTTTCATAATTTCACATGGTCAGTTATTTCAAATAATTATCAAATAAAATCTTTTCATGTTTCAAAGTTTTACATAATTTAGTCCCATTCCACAACCTTGCCATATTAGCTTTCTTCTATGTTTTCAATGAGTAAAGACACAAAAAGAAAACAAGGTTGCTTCCTTTCTCTTTTACCAATGGTGACCATTGAAAAAATACCACTTAATACTCAAAGATCTGTTCATTACTATACACTCTCTGTTCTTCCCATTTCCATAGCATCAAGATATATCATACACATATACACACTACAGACCCCTTCACTAATACTACTTTCTATTTTATAAATACAACATTTTAAGTGCCTACTATGCACAGTCCACTGTGAGAGGAGAATGCAAAAACTGAGGGGGACACAGTCCTTGTCTTCAAGATATTTATACTCTAGGAGACAGATAAGACACCACGACATATCTATAATATACATAATAGGACACATTAAGTATATAAAAGTTACAAAGTAAAAGGCTACATAGGAACTGAATAGGAAGATCGTTACTAATAGTAGGAAATAAGGGGAACTTCAAAAAAGGGACAGTATTGAGTGGGGCTTTAAAGGATGAATAGGAATTTAACAAGCAAAGAAAGCAGACACAGAAAACATCTGAGCACAGGCATGAGAGCAGAGAGTATTCAGAAGACTGAGTTATCATCTCCATGCTTTAACCCAATTCCTCCCCTGCCCTAATGCCTAAAACACATTCTTTCTTTCTCATCTCTTCCAGAATCTTTCTTACTTCAAGGCTCAGATGCCAAATAATTCATGACTCCCTTAATTTCCAGGTTAAAGGGTTTTTTTTCCCTCAATTTAGCTGAAAAATGGAGGAAAACAAATAGAGCTAAAACTGGAAAAGGAAGGTAGTAACAGGATATGCCTTGAATAACAGGCAAAGGAATCTGAACTTCCTTGGGAGGTCATAGAGAAAATATGAGTGGGAATGCTATGACCAAATGTATCTATGAGAAAATTATTTTGCTCACAAGATGAAGGATAGACTATGGGGTAGAAGGAGGGAAGTGGAAACAGAAAGACTAATTAGGAGTCTGCTATAACAGTCCAGACAAATGGTAATGAGAGCTTATATAAGAGTAGTAACAGTGGGAATCAAGAAGAGATGAATTTCAATGATGCTACAGAGATGGAACTGAGAAGCTAGAATTACATGTTAACAATAACATACACCGGACACTGTATGTCTTTTATAAGGCTACAAATTCTTTCAAGTGGGAATGTAGTACACTGGAATATGTGTAAGTTACCTGAAGAAAACATCAGTGTACAGTTATTATTCTACATATGAGCACTGTACCACATTTCTGCAATTTATTTAAAAATTAAACTTGTTTTTCTGTAGAAATGAAAGATATTAAAAGAAAACATCCCATAGAAATATCATAGTAGAACATGACGTTACAAAGGTATACCATTCATTGTTCCATCTCTTTAGGATTCACTTTTTTAAAACTTTTAAAGAAGGCCATATTAGTACCCCCAAAAGATAACTACACAAAATATATTTTATATATTTTTAATACACCAAATGGTCTAAATTGATGCATACTGGGAGTCCCAAAAATCTTGGTGCAGTTTTAAGCTTAAATAGTTTTAATAGCTTAAAATTGCACTAAGACTTTTGGGACACCATGTATAAATATTTACTGCAAAAAAAAATAAAATAACAAATTATTGGACTAAAAATAGTTAAGAAATTTATTAAGCAGAACATTTCTAATCAAGTATCAAACAAGAAAGTCAAAACAAACTGGGTTATTTCCTCTGCTATTTGTATCAAAAATGTGAAAACTCCTACAATCAAGTAGGAAAATTACTTATTTAAAAGGTTATATGAGACAAATAATTGAACATGGCATAACAGAGTACACTGTTTAAAAGATCCCTCAAACAGCATAAAAAGAAAAAACAGGAACTGAATATTAATGAAATATAATTATCTTATAACCTCTGCATTTTTTGCAAATATAATTTCATATAAATTCCTGGAAAACTGCTGTTATACAATCTGTCATAATATTCATCCTAAATTTTTAAGGGTTATAAAACTGAACAGGAGGAGAGAAAAACTCCTTTGACTCCTCTCTACTGTCTTAATTAGTTGACAACTGAAGAGATAGATTATGGTCTTAGATGACTAGTGTAATACTCTGTATGAGTAAAAGTAATATAAAATAGCATAAATAAATAAATGACAGAATTGGCATTTTAAATTTTAAAACAATCTTACCAAAATCAGCTATCTTTGCATTCATATGTGCATCAAGCAATACATTTTCAGGTTTCAAATCTCTATGGACGACCATGTGCCTGTGACAATAATCCACACCAGAAAGGATTTGTTGAAATAAACGCCGACTCTCTTTCTCATCCAGCTAAAGAAAAAGAGAAATGAATTTTAAGGGGTCTTTTCTGAAAGGAAACTATCAAGCTATATGAATCCTTCCACATATATATTTCCCACTAGCAGACATATGGATACTTTCAATTAAATCCAAAAAACATTTATTATTTAACACCTATAAAACAGGCAATGTTAGGGATAAAAAGATTAAAAATGACATTGTATCTGCCCTTTGTGAGCTTACAGGAGAGAGCAAATAACAGCTTCTATTCACGATTCATAAATTTATTTCCTCACAACAACCCTGTAAGGTTGACAATCTAAGTATTTCACAGACATTCATTCCAGTAGCCACAGATGATAAATTTCTATGTGAATAAAATTATACATCCATTGTCACACTCCCTATGGCAGCTCTTCCAAACTTTCTCCCCACAAATCCCTAATACCACCCTCACATTCTTCTCTCCAGTAAATAACTTTGCCTCCTACTTTACAGAAGACAGTTATCACCATGCTTTTTGTATTGACAAACCCCAATTCCTCCCCTACCCAAAGCCTAGAACTCATTCTTTCCTTGTCATCTGTTAACTTTCAGAACCCTTCTCTCACTTCAAGGTTCAAATGTCAAATAATCCATGACTCTCTCCAAAATTTCCTGAAGCTTTCTGGCTACATCTCCTTTGAATCACCACAGCCTACTTTGGGCTATCTCTGTACATATGTCACATCTCCCTAGTAGAATAAAATACCTTAAGGGTAAGAGGCTGCTATTTTATCTTTGTATTTCTAGCACTTCATACATTGCCCTTTTCATGGCAGAAACTTAGTGTCAAATTCTTTTTAAAAAATATGTCTACATTTTGTTTTTATACAACTTTGATTTCCAAATACTTCTCCCCACTTTCACAATTCCTTGTAACAATTTCTTTAAAGAAACAAAAATACAATTTAGCAAAACCAACTATTTATTTCATTCAACTAAAGTCACAATTACTAAATTTCTCACCTTAAAAAAAAAAAAGAATAAATGTGCTATGACAATACTTGTGCTATAAAGAAAAATATAATTAGGCTGTTTTGTTTGACAAAATTGTACTATGGCACAACTATATGAATTATCAAAGCATCCAAGTTTTTTTTCTCACCTGCCACTGATATACCTTTAGAATATTACTAAAAGTTGGTGTCTTCACTGTTTCTTATAAAAATAGTAATAATGCTTATTTTTTAACCCCATCAACTTGAAAGACACAAGTTAATAAAACGGCTTTGAAATTGGCAAAGGAAAAGTATAAGCCCAAAATAAAAAATGTAAGTATAAAGGAAGTGGTTCTCCATGATCCTATTTGGTGGTAAGATTATTTACTATATATCACTATTATATACAAAATAACATAACTGAACAAAGCTCCTTTTGCCAAGTAATTACTACACTTGCCTAAATATCTGAGATCAGCAGTAATTTGGAGTAAGCAATAAAAAAGGATGACTGTTTATTTTACTAGTGAAAAGCAAATACAAATAGCAAGTAAAATTTTACTTCTTAGTTCTTCAAGGAATCAACAAGCTGGTAGAAAGAATTTTGTGGGTGGGGCGGTGGGAAAGAATTTTTTTTTGGCGGGGGGAAGAATTTTGTAAATCTGGAAAGATGTCTATTACTTCTCTGTAACACTGGACCTATGGCCACAATATTCGCATTAAACACTGGATCCTCCTGAGTCTCAATGAACTCTTATTTGATTAAAATGTTTTATCTTAAAATTAAGAGAGAGAGACTAAGATAATACAACAAACAGGGCAAAATCATAAGATGTGGATTATCTACAAAAGTGAAGAACCAGGGAAAAGAACTTTCAGCAAAAAACAATGAAACAACTTGTTTCTCTACCCTGCCCCCTGCAAAAGGTACCACAAATCTACAGAACCAGTCTGGAAAATAACTTTGTAGGTGTGATCCTTTCAAAGTAACCATAGTACTTGAGGAAGAACTTCTTTTTATACAAGAACTGCTAGGAAAACTGATAAGTAGTTTAGGAAAAATATCACACCAAATATCTCAATAAGTTCCAAATGGATATGAGATCCAAATATAAGGGTTTTTTGGTTTGTTTTTTAAACTCAGGGGAGTAGAAAGAGCTATTTTTCAAAACAGATTAGTTTTGAAACTGGTTAGTAGGAGAGTACATAAAAAATAAAATATACAATTTCAATTTCCTGAAATTAAAAAATAATTGCACAAACAAAATCAATGAAAAGAGAAACTGTCAGGTAGGAAAAAAACTAGCATGCTGTAGACAAATAGTTCTCAAAAGGAAAATTGAAAACCATCAGCGGACACACAAAAGATTTCTCCAAATCACTGATAAGAGAAATGAAAATTAAAACAACTCTGGGTTTTCACCTCACACCAAGCAAATTGGCAAAGATGACAAAAGATTAAAATAGCCAATGCTAGAAGGGCTGCAAGAGGACAAGCACAATGACCTACCACTGGAACCACAGATTGTTCTTCCCATTTTGGCAAATAATCTGGAATTATGTGGGTGAAAAAAACAACTAAAATACCCTCTGACTCAGAGCTCCAACTGCTAGGTATATATCCTCCATCGAGGTAAAGACAGAAAGCTCCCATTTATACCAAAATATCCACAGAAGCATTCTTTGTGATAACAAAAAACTGGAAACTCAGTGGATTCCCATCAACTGGGAAATGGCTAAACTGATTGTGGTATATGAATGCAACGGAATATTACTGTACCAAAAGAAGATAAAAATATGAAAAATTTAGAGAAACATCAGGAGACTAACACGGGGTGAATTAAACAGAAGCAGGAAAACACTATGCACAATGACAACATAAGTGGAAAAAAGAAAAATAAAAAAGACATGAGAACATGCACCTCTCTTTCCAGTGAAAAGATTGGAGAATATCAATGTGGAATATATTATACACTGTCTTAAGTAGGGTTGATCTTACTAAAGTGGTCTGTTGCTTTTTTATCTTTGTTATATAGGAAGGTTTGTAACAAAGATGAAGGAGAGATATATTCAGAAATGAATGCAAAATAAAAAAGGGCAGCAATAATACTTTTTAAAAGTAACCATATAAGAAAAAAAAAAATCTATGTTTAAATGGTCCAGTTATACTGAATAACTAAGTGTCCAGAGTTCATAAAACCATTATACCTTTGAAGGAAAAAGAAAGAATGAACACAAAGTTAAAAGGCAATTGAAATGATACTTTCATTACACTACAGAAACATTTCTGGTTGTAGTTTAATTACATTATCTATTGCTCCTATTATGCCTCTTAATGCAAAAGCAGTCCTGAGCCATCAGTAAAGAAGGATACTTTACTTATAGCACATTACAGGAGTGCTGATGAGAACTATGGACTAAAAACTGTAATTTGGGGAGGAGAAGAGGTTGCAAGCATTTTTAAAGGCTGAAATTTTTTTTGTCGTTTGACTTCATTTTATTAGCATGACTTTGCTATTTAGCGATACACTTTCAACTGACAATATATATGGAATGGGAAATGCTGTCACCTATGGTCTGTGCATCAATTTGTTTTAACTGTACTTCTTGGTTACAAGAGAAGGTTCTACTGGGAGGAGGGATTGGAAAAATACAGCATTATTGATATTTTTAAGGCATCAACAAAATTATATATTTTTAAAAGATGCTCTGTTGAAATATTTAGATTAAAAGATTTCTTATTTGTATTGGAAAGTGACATTACTAATTCAGAAAATGAGCAATTGTTTTTGGAGGACCAGAAAGAGTAATGATTATACTTTTCACTAATGCCTACATTCTTTCTAGTCTTTATTACATACATTCTTTCTAATCTAAATGCAGAAAAATGTTAAATACATATTATAAAACATAGTCACCATATTATCTGTGCTTACTAAAAAAAAAATCTTTATGGAATAGCTCATACCATCAACCATTTAATGAAAATGTTAATGTTCATTAATATCTTTCTTCTCATCTATTCACATTTCCTGGCTTACCAATATTTCCCCACAAATTTACCTGTGATAGATGACAGATATTGACTGCAGGATGATGCCTGTGGCTATGATGCCCCATTTAATGAGTAAGTTACTAACCCTCACTTCCAGGGCATTTGAGTACATTCTTAAAAAGGCCAACATGTCAGATATTCTGAACATAAACTTTCCCACCCTAAATTCTATGAAGTTTGGAGACAACAACAATGAACTAACAGGTTATTCTGAAAGAAAAAAAAATTCAGAATTATGATATTCTCTCCCTAAAAAGACTGTCAATCTTCAGGTAAAACTACATTCTAAGAGATAAAAAAACTGGCCATTCACCTTAAAACATACATGAAAAAAGCTTTCCTAATGCATAGGTGGAAAGATTAAGGAACTCCTCATAGGGAGCTAATTGGAAAAAATCTACAATAAATGGACATAGTGTCATACAGAGAAAAGCATGGTGCAGTGGAAACGTCTGTAAACGTAAGCTTAGAAAAGAAAAAGCAAAAGAAACATTCAATCCAATAACATCTGCTACAAACTATATACTGAGAAAGGCACCAGGGAAACAAAGATAACATCAGACACACTGTCTGATTAAACTCTTTGTGTCTCAAATTCCTCAAATGAAATATAGAATGAAATCTACTTCAGAGTACCATAAAAATCAAATGACAAAAGAAACAGAAAAACATTTCTTAAAATTATAAAATATTTTTAAAATCTTTTTACTTTATTTTTTAATATCTTTATTTCCAAAATAATCTTTCCCCACACTCACCTACAGAGCTATTCCTTAAAATAATTGTTTTTAAAGACATAATGCATAAAAACAGAAAGGAAAATAAAATGTGGTTTTCAAAAACAAAAGACTATGATGTATGATAACCTAAAAGCCAAAGGTTCTTCATTATGTTTTAACCTCAACCTTTATTTAAAAAAAAAATCAAAATGTGTTGGAAATAGAAACAGTATACAAATGGAATAAAAAGGCAGTAGCAGCGTATTATGTATGAAAAAGGGAAAATCTAAATGTGTATGCATACAAACACATAGAAATACACAAATATGTGTGCTTTACTAACTTGAATCTGAGGATACTTAAGGCACTCGCCAAAGTTACTGAAGTTATACTTCTGAAAATTAGTATAGCATTTGAAAGGTTCGTGAGGAATGAAGTGAGTCATTGAATTTTCTCTATTTCCATAATTATCAATGACACTGCAAACTTGAAAGCTTTAACCTCAACATCCATAAGTAAAATGTAACTAATAGATGCTGAGAAATGGAATATTTGGATGCTGGTACATACTAGGCACAATAATTCCTAATGATATCTGACCTAGTAAGTAAAAAGGAAATAGAAAGTACACTGGGTTGGGAGTCTAAGGTCCTAAAGGCATAGTCCAGAGGTGGGGAACCTGTTCAGGCCCCACGTGGCCCTCTAGGTCCTCAAGTGTGGCCCTTTGACTGAATTCAAACTTCAGAGAACAAATCCTTTTAATAAAAGGATTTATTCTGTAAAACTTGGATTCAGTCAAAAGGCCACATCCAAGGACCTAGAACACCACATGTGACTTCAAGGCTGCAGGTTCTCCACCCCTGGATAGTCTAAATTCCATCACTTACTCCCTTTGCTGACACCAGTCAAATCTCTGCTTAGCTTCCTCTTATGACAAATACAGATAATATCTTTCTTCACTCTTACAAGGTTACTACAGAGGATACAATTTAATTCAATTCATTAAGTATCTGGAAAGTGCACACTGTGAGTCAAGCACTGGGGATTCAAAAACAAACACAAAACAATCCTTGCCTACAAACTGTGGGTCAACTCTGAAAAGTAGAAAGTACTATCCATTTATCTGTAATACATACACACACACACACACACATTAGATTAAATCACTGATTAATTTTCATCAGATTGGGAAGGAGCTATGGTATATTAGACTTGCAGTTAAATATTCTGGATTCTAGTCCTAACTCCAGTCCTAACAATTTCCTAATTGTATAATTATAAAGTAATTGAACTGAGATTTAGTTAACAATAACATAATAACTCAATTTCACCATGTGTAAAATGGAGATAATATTTATGCCACTTAGTTTATAAGGTTGTTGAAAGATGAAAAGAGAATTTATATAAGTATTTTATAACCAAAAACACTGATTAAATGCTTGCTTTCATTATAAAAACATAAAGAGGACAGGCAGAATTACAATTCTACAAGTGAAATAAGCGCAGTATGGATAGAAAGTTCTCAAGAATGAAATTCTGATGTAATACTCCTGATGAGGGAAAAAGAGAATGCTGCCTAAAGAAATCAGTGTAGGTACACAGGGAATTCAGAGATCAGGATTTTTTTTAGCTGTTTTTTAATGTCACGGACCCCTTTCTTATAATATTTCACTGCCTACATTCATAATTAAAGGAAATGGTAAATTTCAACTAGAGGTTAATGAAAATAAAGATTTAATTTTTCTCCCATTCAAGTTAATACCATTCTCCCCACCCCCAAATTAAAACACAGACCTGGAGAGGTTCAAGGTTAAAAAAAAAAGTCCAGATATAGGCCAATTTAGGTTTGAAAAAAAAAAGCTAACCAAGACAAATATCTCAAATTAAGAAAGGAGGGGTTTGGAGGAGACAGAGGGAAAGACGAAAATTAAGAGGGAGGAAATGAGGAGAAAGACAGAAATAGAGAAACAAATGCTATCAACTCTGAAAAGCATAAGGGACTATGTAGATTATCAGGTATTAGATACAATTACTGACTTCGTTGTTTCAGTCATGTCCAACTCTTCATGAACCTACTTGAGGTTTTCTTGGCAAAGATACTGGAGTGGTTTGCCATTTCCTTCTACAGATCATTTTACAGATGAAGAAACTAAGGCAAAGAGGGTTAAATGACTTGCCCAGGGTCACACAGCTATTGTCTGAGGCCTGATTTGAACTCAGGAAGATGAGTCTTCCTGAGTTTTCTTTACATTAAAAGGAAGCTGTGGTATGATGGAAAGAATCCTAGTGCAGTCCATTACAAGCCAGTGAGCTTAACTGTGATTTCTAATCAAACTCCAGACTCCAGAATATATAATTGATGAGATAGTGAACAAACTAAAAAGAAAGTGCTGATCACAAAGGACGTTTTCAAGACAGGTCGTCTCACCTTGATTTCATTTTTTTCTGACAGAGTTCCTAGAATGGTAAGTTAGAGGAACGCTAAAGATATATTTTACCTGGATTTTAGCAAAGCACTTGACAAAGTCACTTATTCTATTCTTTTAAGCAAACTGGAGGAGATACAGTCTAGGCAATAATATAATTAGGTGACCCAAAGAGCTGTCGTAATTGGCTCATTATCAACTTGAAAGAAAATCTTCAGAGCAGTGTCCCAAGAATGTATTCTAGACCCTTTACTGTTTAATATTTTAATCAAAAACTTAGATAACTGCCAATATAGATAACACACTATCAAAAGTACAAATGACACAAAGTTAGGAGAGTGAGCCAAAATAATGTGTAAGAATCAGGATTCAAGATGTCAGCAGAGCAGAATCCCATCTACTAAGATGGGATAAACATAAAAATGTAATTGGGTTGAAAAATTCTACTTCAAAAATACAAGATATAGAAGGTATAATCAGACAAAAGTTTGTCTTAAATCTGGGAGGTTTAGTGGAATTAAACTTCAATGGGTCAACAATGTAATATAGCAATCAAAAAAAACCCATGTTATCTAAGGCTACATTAACAGAGAAACTACACAGGACTAAGCAATAATCCTATTGTGCTCTGCCATCAGAGTACAATCAGGCAAGATCTGGATTATGTTTAGCTCTGGGTGCAACATTTTAGAAGTACAATAAACTGGAAAGTAAGCAAAGGAGGGCAGCCAGACGGTGAAAGGCCTCAAGATTATGGCATCTGAGGACCGGCTGAAGGAACGCTAAATGTTTAGCTTGGAGAAGAGATTGAGAGGAGACAAGATAGTTGTTTTCAAGTACTCTAAGAACTATGATGAAGACGAGATTTATTTGTTTGGTCCCAGAGGGAAAACTAAATTACAAAAAGTCAAATAAAAAAGGAGCAATCAGAGTTCATTGCATAGATGAGGAAATTGAGGCAAACAGGGATAAAGTGCCTTGCTCAGGTCACACAGTTAGTGTCTGAAGCTGCCTTTGAACTCATGTCTTCTTGACTCCAAGCCCAGGGCTCTATTCACACTGGATCACAGAGCTGCCACAAATGGAAGGCAAATTTCCTAAAGTTTAAAATACAAACTGAAATATTTACCAGCTCTCCTAGTAGAATGACCAGAAACACCAAGGAAGGAAAAAAATCCATGAAAAAGCCAACAATTTCTTGCTTATTTTAACCCAGCTTCATAGACGTTTTCAGGAGTAGAAAGAAAAATATGGCATGGGAATGGCAGTATTTTTTTACCTCCAGAATGTGTTGATATTTTTACTGTCTTAAAAATCTTAAATTAGTTTTGATAGCTTTGATATCTATTTCAAATTCTTTCAAAAGCATAACATCAACTTGGAAGCAAAAATTTAATCTAAAACTGTCTATTCAAATTGCCTATTTTATATGAAAAAGTATATATTCAATATTTACCTGCCATATTATGTATATATGGAAGACTTATGCCTTACTATAAGCCATTTAATTCTTAGAGTCTATTTTACTCTCAATATTTAATTTTCTTCCTGTAACACTGCAGAAACCCTTATCGTGGAACCACACCCAAACAACTACTGCAGACTAATTTCACTCCCCTAAATTTACTGATGCAGATAAAACCTGGAAAAAAATCTGAAATGAAGCATGTAAAACAAATATTAACAAATGAATCAACCTGAATTATGTGAGAACAAAACAGACAATGGTGTGGGAAGCAGTGGAAAGAACATTGGACTAGGAATCAAGTATCTCCATTCTAGTTTTAGTTTTGTTGCTAAATGGGTGATTTTAGGCAAATTACTTAACATCTTTCTTTAGCCATAAAATGTGATTAAAAAAGATGAAGATGGAGGGGCGGAGCCAAGATGGCGGAGTAGAAAGATGCACGTTTACGAGCTCCAAACCCACAACCCATAGAATTAAGGTAAAAAGAGATCCCCATAAATTCTGAATCACTGCAGGGGGTGCATAAACATAGGGGAAGAGATTTCCATTCCAGTGAGCCCTGGAGAGCCGTCCACAGAGGACCCCACCCCAGCGCTACCTTGGCCGCAGCCCCAGAGAAGCTGATCCGAGCAGGCTTCAGGGACAGAAGCTCCGGCAGCCGGGAAAGTCCCTCCGCCCACAGAAGCTACAGGTCAGTGAGAGAGAAGGCTGGGCTGGACAAGAGAGGGAGCGGAGTGTCTCCGTGACTTGGGCCCCCTCGGGAGGAAGCGGCGGCGGCAGAAACGGGGGCAGGAAGCGGCGGAGGCAGAGGCGTGGGTGGCAGTGGAGGCAGCAGCGGCTGCAGCCGCCCGGCACTCCCCCAGCAGCAGGCAGGATCTTCATCACTGAAAATCTCTGCATAAACAACCTGAGGGAGCTGAGCCTGGGAGACTGGCCCTGCCCCATTCCGCTCTATTACTGAAGGCCTCTGCATAAAGCCCCTGAGGGAACTGAGGCTGGGAGGCGGGGCCCCCACACCCCCACCCACTCCGTTCCTGAAGGTCTCTGCATAAAACCCCTGAGGGAGCTGAGCCTGGGAGGTGGCCCTGCCCCCACCCCAGCACCTGAACTAAAGCTTGCTGCGGAAAGCCCATTTGAACCTCAGACCCCAAGCACTAGCTGGGCGGATCTAGGCAGGGGTGGACAGGAATCTCAGAAGTCAAGTAGCTGGCTGGGAAAATGCCTAGAAAAGGGAAGAAAAATAAGACTATAGAGAGTTTTTTCAAACAGATGCAAATGATCCCGACTTCCGGATCTGACGAGGAAATATTCTTGCCATCAGGGAAAGATGTGAAGGGTGGGGCCGCAGTACCCCAGACATCCCAGGGGGATGTCAGATGGGCTCAGGCCTTGGAAGAACTCAAGAAGGATTTTGAAAAGCAAGTTAAACAGGTGGAGGAAAAACTGGGAAGAGAAATGAGAGAGATGCAAGAAAAGTATGAAAAACGGGTCAACACCTTGGTAAAGGAGACCCAAAAAAATGCTGAGGAAATTAACACCTTGAAAAATAGGCTCACTCAATTGGCAAAAGAGGTTCAAAAAGCCAATGAGGAGAAGAATGCTTTCAAAAGCAGAATTAGCCAAATGGAAAAAGAGGTTCAAAAGCTCACTGAAGAGAATAGTTCTCTCAAGATTAGAATGGAACAGATGGAGTCTAATGACTTTACGAGAAACCAAGAAATCACCAAACAAAACCAAAAGAATGAAAAAATGGAAGAGAATGTGAAATATCTCATGGGAAAAACAACTGACCTGGAAAACAGATCCAGGAGAAACAATTTAAAAATTATGGGACTACCTGAAAGTCATGATCAAAAAAAGAGCCTAGACATCATCTTCCAAGAAATTATCAAGGAAAACTGCCCTGACATTCTAGAACCAGAGGGCAAAATAAGTATTGAAAGAATCCATCGATCACCACCTGAAAGAGATCCAAAAAGAGAAACTCCTAGGAACATTGTGGCCAAATTCCAGAACTCCCAGCTCAAGGAGAAAATCTTGCAAGCAGCTAGAAAGAAACAATTTCAGTACTGTGGAAATACAATCAGGATAACTCAAGATCTAGCAGCTTCTACATTAAGGGATCGAAGGGCCTGGATTAGGATATTCCAGAATTCAAAGGAACTAGGACTCAAACCAAGAATCACCTACCCAGCTAAACTGAGTATAATACTTCAGGGGAAAATATGGTCTTTCAATGAAACAGAGGACTTTCAAGCATTCTTGATGAAAAGACCAGAGCTGAAAAGAAAATGTGACTTTCAAACACAGGAATGAGAAGAAGCATGAAAAAGTAAACAGCAAAGAGAAGTCTTAAGGGACTTACCAGAAGTGAACTGTTTACATTCCCACATGGAAAGACAATATTTGTAACTCTTAAAACTTTTCAGTATCTGGGTAGTTGGTGGGATCACACACACACATGTACACGCATGCACGCACACATACACACATGCACACACATACAGAGACAGAGAGCACAGATTGAATTGAATAGGATGGGACCATAAAATTAAGAAATTAATTAAGAAATTAAGAAATTAAGGTAAATGGTGAGAGAGAAATGTAGTGGGAAGAAAGAGGGTGAAATGGAATGGGATAATTATATGTCATTTAAGAGGCAAGTAGGAGACTTTTTAGTGGAGGGAAAAAGAGGAGAGCTGAGAAAAAAAAAAAAAAAGAAGTTTACCCTCATCACATTTGACTAAAGGAAGGAATAAAATGCACACTCATTTTGGTATGAAAACCTATCTTACAGTATAAGAAAGTGGGGAAGAAGGAGATAAGCAAGGGGGGGGGGATGATGGTGGGGAGGGCAAGGGGAGGAGGGAGCAATTTGAAGTCAACACTTGGGGAGGGACAGGATCAAAAGACAGAAGAGAAACAATGAGGGGCAGGTTAGGAGGGATGGTAATTCAGTTAGTCTTACACAACACGACTATCAGGGAAGTCATTCGCAAAATTACACAGATATGGCCTATATTGAATTGCCTGCCTTCCCAAAGGGAATGGGTGGGGAGGGAGGGATGGGGAGAATTTGGAACTCAAAGTTTTAGGAACAACTGTTTAGTATTGCTGTTGCTACTAGGAAAGAAGACATACAGTTAATGAGGAATAGAAAGTCATGTGGCCGTACAGGAAAAAAGAGAAGATGGAGACAAGAGAAGGGAGGGATGACAGAAGAGAGGGCAGATTGGAGATAGGGAAAATTAGATGCTTGGGGTATTGGGGTGGGGGGAGGGGATAAAAGGGGAGAAAATTTGGAACCCAAAATTTTGTGAAAATGAATGTAAAAAGCTAAATAAATAAATAAATAAATGAATTATTTTTAAAAAATAAGATGAAGATGACTTCTGGGGTCCCTCACAATTCTAAAATTCTATGATTCTAAATCTTTTCTTTTTAATTAAATAATTTATTTGTTTTCAGTTTTTTACAATCAGTTCTATATATCTTAGATTTTTTCCCTCTTCCTTTCCCATTCCCTCCCTTAGACAGGCGTGCAATCTTATATAGGTTCTATAACATACATTCTCATTAAATATATTTTCACCTTAGTCCTGTTGCATGGAAAAATTAAAATGAATGGGAGAAACCATGAAAACAAAACAAAACAGAACACAAGAGAAAATGGTCTGCTCATTCTGCGATCCAATTGCATAGTTCTTTCTCTGGACGTGGAAGGCATTTTGCCTCAAAAATCCATTGGGGATTTTTTAGGTCCTCTCATTGCTGTGAAGGGCTAAGTCTACCAGAAAAACTCCTTGCACACTGTGGTTGTTCCTGTGTAAAACGTTCTCCTGGTTCTGCTCCTTTCATTCAGCATCAGTTCATGTAAGTTCTTCCAGGCCTCTCTGAAGTCATTCCATTACATTCATATACCACAACTTGTTCAGCCATTCCCCAATTGATGGGCATCCCCCTGATTTCCAGTTTTTGGCCACCACAAAGAGAGCTGCTGTAAATATTTTTGTACATTTTTATGATCTCTTGGGGATACAGTCCTAGAAGCAGTATTGCTGGGTCAAAGAGTATACACATTTTTGTAGCCCTTTGGGCATAGTTCCAAATTGCTCTCCAGAATGGTTGGATCAGCTCACAGCTCCACCAACAATAAATTAGTGTTTCAACTCTCCCACATTTTCTTCAACATTTATCACCTTCTTGTTTTGTCAGGTTAGCCAATCTGACAGGTGGGATGTGGTATCTCAGAGTTGTTTTGATTTGCATCGCTCTAATCAATAGTGATTTAGAGCATTTTTTTCATATGACTATAGATACCTTTAATTTCTTCCTCTGAAAACTCCCTGCTCATATCCTTTGACCATTTATCAATTGAGGAATGACTTGTATTCTTGTAAATTTGACTCAATTCTCTACATATTTTAGAAATGAGGCCTTTATCACAGACACTAGTTGTAAAAATTCTTTTCCAGTTTTCTGCTTCCCTCCTAATCTTGGTTGCATTGGGTTTGTTTGTACAAACACTTTTCAATTTAATGTAATCAAAATTATCCATTTTGCACTTCATAATGTTCTCTATCTCTTTTTCGGTCAAAAATTTCTCCGTTCTCCATAAATCTGACAAATACACTATTGCGTTTTCCCCTAATTTGTTTATAGTATCAGTCTTATGATTCTAAATCTTACATCTATCATAAAGCCTGTTCTAGCTATTGTAGCCTATCTGATTTCTGCTTTCTCAATCCTATATGTAGTAAACTGGAAAAAAGCATTGCACTGGGAGTTAGCCCCTAGCACAAGGGTAGGAAGGAGAAGACTGAGAAAAGGAGGGAAGAAATAAAGGAAAAAGGAAAGAGGAAAACAACCCGACTCCACTACTAATAAATAGTGTGTGCATGCGTATGTGGGTATGTGAGTGAGAGAGACAGACAACAGAAAGATTACTTGGGTAAATCAGTGTCTCTCAGAACTAAGTTTTGGACTGGATCTCTAAGATCCTAACCGCTCTAAAAAACTACATGATGCTCCATAATTCCAACGAAGAGTGTGACTGAGGAAACTGGACTCGACCATTTGGACAAAATGATCATAGCACCTGAGTTATATCAACCTATGCAAAAAAAAAAATTAAATTAAAAAAAAAACCCTCTTCAAATGACACTTTTATGTTAATAAGGTCTAATTACAAAACATGCCACTGTGGTATGAAGTTAGAATCACTTACCCTTCCATTTTTACAGATATAATCAAATAGCTCTCCCCCAGAGACATATTCCATCACCATGAAAATGTCAGATGGTGTACTAATGACCTGGTACCTGATGAGAGAAATAATTATCTAGTGAAATTCAAAACAAATAGTAGCAAAAAGTTCAGAATAGATTTCAAAATGTTTAACAATATAACGTAAAGCTATCTTTTAGTAATTAATGTTATCAGTTACCCCTAAAATATACTTTTTAAAATCTGTAACACAGTAACATAATAATGTTCCATGGTGAAAATATTTCATCATTTCTTAAGCATCACTCTGTAGCAGGCACAGTGTTATCTAATGGAGACATAACAAAAGTGAAACAGTCCCTACACTCAAAGAGCTTACAATCTAGCTAGGGAATTCGTTCCAATGAGACTGATATACTGGAGAACATTTTGAGTATAACATGGATTCCAAATTAGCTTCTGAGTAATTTCTTCTGCAAGAAATAATGACATAGAAAAATACACCATTTCACAATAACTCACAAGCTGCAACTCTTCCAATACCTACTTGCACAACTAATCTTCAGGTCTTTGTAAAGTGCCACTGTATATATTTGGGTACAGTAGGACTTGTCCACCTACCTATATACTCCCTTCCTTCAGGTTCTCTAAGCCTGAGGCCCAGAGTTGATTCCAGCCCAACTTGTTCCAAGGGCAGGCAGAACAGTAGCCAGAAGCCAGGGACAGGATCACTATTGTAGCATTTATGTATTTCTTAACCATTTATCATGCATAAAACTGTGCTACCTTTTTTCATAACGTTCCTATCTTTTTTTTTAAAGTGTCACTAACAAAGTTTTTGAGTGTTAGGTCCCAAATTTCATTTTCCCCATAAACTGTAGTTGCCCATGTATTCCACAGAGCAGTGCTTTTGGGGAATGCTTATGTAGCATTTCGGTAGAGCTTGCTGTATAAGTATATACAAATTTTATACAAGGTAATTTAGAGGGAAAAGGATCAGAAGCTGGGGTGGGGTGTTCAGGAAAGCTTCCATGAGGAAGGAGGCAGTGCAATTGATTCTGGAAGTTTCAAAGCCAGGGATACTGAGAGACAGAGGCAAGGGAGGTGATGCATTTCAGGCATGTGGCACAACTGGTACAAAAGCATATGACCAGAACATGATCACTGCATGAGACTACAACTCAGATGCCCTTGGTCCAAGTCCTGGCTCCTTCAGTTCTTTATTATCTACATCTCCTTGACAAAGTCACCCACTCCTTTAAGCTTCAGTCTCTCCACTGGTAAAAGGAGCCTGATTCACGCCTAATTTCCTCAAAAACCTACATTAAAGTGCTTTGTGCACAGAAAAAGTATTACAGAAATGTAACATATTATTAACGAATAATAAAACAAAAAAGAGGGAATTTTAACCATCTTTCTTACTTTTTAAACAAAGAAATTAACAAAAGATGACAGAAAAAAGAGTGGATCTCATTTAACATAATCCTAACTTACAGCTTAATGATATGAGGATGTCTGAAAAGCTTGAGGTTCTGAATTTCTCTGCGAATTTTTCCTACCACATCAAGGCTTCGAATTTTCTGCCGATTTAAGATCTTCACGGCAACTTTGTGGCCAGTCAACTCATGCTTGCCAACTGTAGGAAAAATAAAATTTGATAAAATTAGGACTCAGTTGCACTAATAATTCTATTAATCACCTTTCACAAGGACCAAGGATACTCAAAAAGATTATTTAAGGCCCTCCTTTTATTACTTTACTTCCTCCTTAAATAATTTTGAATCAGCTTAAAAATGCTTCAAGGCTTTTATTTTTGAAGAACAGAAAATAATTTTCTTTTCATTTCACAGCATGATGGGTGGAAAAAAGATGGAAGTTATTTATTTACATGTTGGTCTTGCTAATTATGGATTGAAATCCAGCAACTGTATTTGAAACGTAATTGAAATTCAGTTAACTCACTGTAAAATTCATGCATAGAATAGATTCAATAACCACAACCCACAAGCAAAGGAACGAGGAGCCTAGTATTTATTAACCCAAGAACATAAACTACTAGGAAAGGACTTCCTATTCAACAGGAACTATTAGGAAAACAGTTTGACTGAAATTATATTTAGACTAACATTCCACCGTTTAAAAAAATAAGCTCCAAATGTATCTAAGCTGCCTTAACATAAAAGGTCACATAATTAAAAAAAAAAAACAACAAATTTTAAACAAACCCAAGAGAAAAGAAAGACCTTTTAAACCTATGGTTTGAGGGAAAAATTCATAACCAAACAAGGGACAAATAACAAAAGATGAAATACTTTGCTAATAACTTTTCCTAGGACAAAATCAACAGAACTAGAATAAAGAAAGAAACTTCCATGGGGATTTGGGGATACAAAGGAGGAGAGACATCTTCCAATGAAATATCTGAAGCCTGATAATCAAAATATAATGGGGACACTAATATGTAAAACTAACAGAAAAGTAGCCAAAAGATATAAAGTTTTAAAAGAGAAGGAATACAAACTACCAGCAGTCCTATTTTTAAATGCTCCAAATCACTAACTACAAGAGAAGTACAAATTAAAGCATCTGATTTCACCTCATACCCATCAGAGAAAAAGGAAAATTACAACTGTTGACAGTGGACCTGTAAAGTAGCCCAACCACTGTGGAAAACAATTTGGAATTGTATCCCAAAAGTCACTAAAGTGTACATATCTTTTGACTTAGCAATACTACTTCAAGACTTATACCTCAACAAGATCAAAGGTCAAAGAAAGGGACCATAAAGAGCTAGTTGGTGTACTAGACAGAGCACTCTGCCTGGAATCTGGAGAGCCTGAGTTCATATCCTACCCCAGACACTAGCTATGTGAACTTGGGCAAGTCATTTAACCTATGTCTATCTCAGTTTACTCATATGTAAAATGAGGATAACAGCAAATACCTTGCAGGGTTTCTGTGAAGATAAAATGAGATAATACTTATAAAAGTGCTTTGCAAATTTATAAGGGTCATATACATTCTAGCTATTATTGTTTACATAAATATTTATAGCAGCACTTTTTGTTACACAAAATAATTAAAAATAAATTGGGTGCTGGAACGGCTGAACAAATCATGGTATACAAATGTAAAGTAATTTTATTGTGTCTTAAGAAATGAAAAAAAAAGATGAATTCAGACAAACTTATTGTAGAGTAAGGTGAGCCAGGAAAACTTTACACAATAAAAACAAACAACCTAGAAAGACTTAACAATTCTGATCATTGCAGTGATTGTTCACGATTCCAGAAGGGTGAAGATAAAGCATTCTTCCCACCTCCTGTTAGAGAGGTGATGTACCACAGGTATGGAAGAAGATACACACTCTACCAGTATTAATTTGTCTTGATTGACTATATTTGTTACAAGAGAAGGATTTTACTGAAGAAAAGGTGAGTGTTGGGTTGGTGGAGAGTACAAATGGCCTGTCTTTTGCCTTTCTTTGCACTTGTAGTACTTAACACAATGCCTGGCGCTTAGTAAATGTTTAATGAGTGATTAGTGATAGTGATGCAAAAGAAAAGAATAAAGGTGCATCAATGACACAGGTAAAAAATACATAGGAGAGAGTGCGCAGCAAAAGAGCAGGAGGACAGTGCTGGTACTACCATGTTAGCTTTTGTTGTTCGGTTGTTTCAGTCACATCTGACTCTTTTGGCAAAGATGGTGGGGCTGTTGGCGAAAAAATTCTTCTGTCTGACCATTATTTTAAACACAGAGCTAGCAAGCACTAGCTTGCTCCCAACTTCTTGAGGGTTTTTGGACAACACATCAAAAGATACTGAAGCAGCACACAAACATTCAATTTTTAATCATAAACCATGATCAAATGATTTTTCATGATCAAATTACTTGCTAAATATTGCCTGCATTTTACCAAAGTATATTTAAGTTCCAATTCACTCTTGCTGTAGACAGTACACCATTTGCTTACCTAATATTATACATTCAAAAGTTAAATTAGGTTGCTACTGACCAAACAGAGGCTATTATCAAAGCCAATGGAGGGGAATACGGTAAAGATAGTAATTTTTGAAATGTACATCTGGTGTACAGCTGGTGACAGGTAGGACAAATGGCTACAGGAACATGCCAGGTATGTTTGCATGGTATGACAGAGGCCAGCAGTGAGTGTAATCATGGCCAAAGCAATCCAATCAAGATCTATTAAGGGTCTACTATGTGCAATAAATAGGACAACCATAAATTACATCAACAATAAAGTTCAGACATCATCAGGAATTGAATATACAAGAATCATTAAGTCCTTCTGACCATTTCTTTTTAGCAAAAGTTTGTCTTTTTCAAAGTTAAAACGAACTTTTATTCACTTTTTTCCTTTAATACAACAAATGACAAATATTTCACAAAAAATTCATGTGGCATAAAGGGTATGTGTATGTGTATATGTGCATATATGTGTTATATATACTTGTTAACTAACAGGCTCACAAAATCATTCCTGATCTAATAAGTTACATATATTAGGCAGCTTTCATTTAGCCCTACTTGTTCATTCTTTGAATAATTTGCAAAACAGTATGTTTTGTGGTCCCATTTACACCAAAATAAACTAAAAATAAACAGTGCTTATCAGGTGAAGAAAAACAACAAATTGTGGTAGGTGAGCATAATCTAATATCATTACACAATCAGAGTTGATATATATGTGAAATTTAGAGAAACAGGGACGATAACTATGAAGTAAATACAATGACTACAACAGTATAAAAGAAAACAACAGGCAAAATTAACTGCAATAACCAATCTTGGCCCCAGGGTATAGGTGATAAACCACATTTTGTCCACTGGGTAGAAACGCGGGATTAGAGGCAAAGAATGCTGCTTTCGTAACAGGCTCAGTAATACTATTTGCCAATTTTATTTAACTGGGTTTTTTGTTGTTGTTGCAAGGGAGGATTCAACAAGAAAAGAGGGAGTGTATGAAGAAATGACTGTTTTTAAAAGATAAAATTTTGTTTTTCTTTTTTTTAATATAAATTTATTTAACTTTTTACATTCATTTTCACAAAATTTTGGGTTCCAAATTTTCTCCCCTTTTATCACCTCCCCCCACCCCAATACACCAAGCTGCCCTCTCTTCTATCATCCCTCCCTTCTCTTATCCCCATCTTCTCTTTTGTCCTGTAGGGCCAGAGGACTTTCTATTCCCCATTAACTGTATTTCTTATTTCCTAGTAGCAAGAACAATACTAAACAGTTGTTCCTAAAACTTTGAGTTCCAAATTCTCCCCATCCTTCCCTCCCCAACCATTCCCTTTGGGAAGGCAGGCAATTCAACATAGACCATATCTGTGTAGTTTTGCAAATGACTTCAATAAGAGTCGTGTTGTGTAAGATTAACTGTTATTTCCCTCCATCCTATCCTGCCCCGCATTGTTTCTATTCTGTCTTTTGATCCTGTCCCTCCCCGAGTGTTGACTTCAAATTGCTCCCTTCTGCCATAGCCCTCCCTTCCATCATCCCTCCCTCCCTGCTTATCTCCTTCTCCCCAACTTTCCTGTACTGTAAGATAGGTTTTCATACCAAAATGAGTGTGCATTTTACTCCTTCCTTTAGTCGAATGTGATGAGGGTAAACTTCACGTGTTTTTCTCAGCTCTCCTCTTTTTCCCTCCACTAAAAAGTCTCCTGCTTGCCTCTTGAATGAGATATAATTTACCCCATTCCATTTTACCCTCTTTCCTCCCACTACATTTCTCTCTCACCATTTACCTTGATTTCTTTGAAGATATGGTCCCATCCTATTCAATTCACTCTGTGCTCTCTGTCTCTGTATGTGCGTGCATGTGTGTGTGCATGCGCCCATGTACGTGTGTGTGTGTGTGTGTGTGTGTACGTCTGTGTGTGTGTGTGTGTGTGTACGTCTGTGTGTGGTCCCACCAACTACCCAGATACTGAAACATTTTAAGACTTACAAATATTGTCTTTCCATGTAGGAATGTAAACAGTTCACCTTTGGTAAGTCCCTTATAACTTCTCTTTGCTGTTTACTTTTTTATGCTTCTTCTCATTCTTGTGTTTGAAAGTCAAATTTTCTTTTCAGCTCTGGTCTTTTCATCAAGAATGCTTGAAAGTCCTCTGTTTCATTGAAAGACCATATTTTCCCCTGAAGTATTATACTCAGTTTTGCTGGGGAGGTGATTCTTGGTTTGAGTCCTAGTTCCTTTGAATTCTGGAATATCCTATTCCATGCCCTTCCATCCCGTAAGGTAGAAGCTTCTAGATCTTGTGTCATCCTGATTTTATTTCCACAATACTGGAATTGTTTCTTTCTAGCTGCTTGCAAGATTTTCTCCTTGACCTGGGAATTCTGGAATTTGGACACAATGTTCCTAGGAGTTTCTCTTTTTGGATCTCTTTCAGGCGGTGATCGATGCATTCCTTCAATACTTATTTTGCCCTCTGGTTCTAGAATCTCAGGGCAGTTTTCCTTGATAATTTCATGAAAGATGATGTCTAGGCTCTTTCTTTGATCATGGCTTTCCGGTACTCCCATAATTTTTAAATTGTCTCTCCTGGATCTATATTCCAGGTCAGTTGTTTTTCCCATGAGATATTTCACATTGTCTTCCATTTTTCCATTCTTTTGGTTCTGTTTTGTGGTTTCTTGGTTTCTCAGAAAGTCATTAGACTCCATCTGTTCCATTCTAATCTTGAGAGAACTATTCTCTTCAGTGAGCTTTTGAACCTCTTTTTCCATTTGGCTAATTCTGCTTTTGAAAGCATTCTTCTCCTCATTGGCTTTTTGAACCTTTTTTGCCAACTGAATGAGCCTATTTTTCAAGGTGTTATTTTCTTCAGCATTTTTTTGGATCTCCTTTACCAAGGTATTCACCCGTTTTTCATGCTTTTCTTGCACCTCTCTCATTTCTCTTCCCAGTTTTTCCTCCACCTCTCTAACTTGATTTTCAAAATTCTTTTTGAGCTCTTCCATGGCCTGAGCCCACCGGACATCCACCTGGGATGTCTGGGATACAGAGGCCCCAACCTCCACGTCTTTCCCTGATGGCAAGCATTGTACTTCCTTATCAGAAATGATGGGAGGAAGGAATGTCTCTTCCCCAAGAAAGTACCTCTCTATGGTCTCACTTTGCTTCCTTTTTCTGGGCATTTTCCCAGCCAGTTACTTGACTTCTGAGATTCCTCTGCACCCCCCCCCCCAGATCCGCCCAGCTAGTGCTTGGGGTCTGAGATTCAAATGCTGCTACCCAGCCTCAGGGCTTTCCGCAGCTGGAGCGGCTCCTATTCAATGTGAGCTTAAGTTCTGGTGCTTGGGTGGGGGCAGGGCCGCCTCCCAGGCTCAGTTCCCTCAGGGGCTTTATGCAGAGACCTTCAGTAATGGAGTGGGTGGGGGCAGGGCCGCCTCCCAGACTCAGTTCCCTCAGGGGGTTTATGCAGAGACCTTCAGTGATGGAGCTCCTCCCTGCTAGGGGAGTCCTGGCCACCGCTGCCTCTGCCACTGCCTCCTGAGGGGCCCGAGTCATGGAGACACCCCACTCCCCTCTCAGCCAGCCCAGAAGTCTCTCTCAGTGACCTGGAGCGTCTGTGGGCAGAGGGACCTTCGTGGCCACCAGAAATTCCGTCCCTGAAGCCTGCTGGGATCTGCTCCTCTGGGACCACATCCAGGTCAACGCAGGGCTGGGCTCCGTGTCCGGAGCACGATGGACACCTGGGGATGGCTTTCCAGGGCTCTCTGGAATGGAAATCTCTTCCAATGTGTTTCTGTGCAGGTTCCACTGCTCCAGAATTTGTGGGGAGTTCCTTTTACAGGAAATTTATGAGCTGTGGATTTGGAGCTAGCATATGTGAGTCTTTCTACTCCGCCATCTTGGCTCCTCACTTTTTGTTTTTCTTAAGAAATAATTATCATTTAACCTACACGTCTAATAGCTTTTTGAAGTTTTCTTTTGGTTGTGAATTGAATCAATAAATATAATCCTTCCAAGGGTACAAAGAACAGGCAAGACCATTGTATCAGAAACTTTTTGGTACTGTCTTTTTTTTCAATCAACAAACACTAACTGTTTCCTCTACGCTAAGCACTGAAGATACAGAGTCCAATAAAGGAATAAGAAAACCGTTATATCTGTTTCTCCTTCCACTCATCTTTTTTTCTTCCGTGCGTTTTTCAAAAATGCTTTGTCAAACACTGGCCATATCTCAGAATGCTTGTCTCATTCTATGCCTGCCTAGACTGGAAACTGGGAAAGGCCTCTTACACAAAGTGGTGCTTGGGCTGAGTCTTAAAGGAAATCAGAAATTCTAAGTGATGGAATGTGGGAGAGCATTCCAGGAATGGGGAACAGACAGTAAGGCATGAAGATAAGAGATGGAGTGGACTGTGCAAGGAACATTAGGAAGGAGGGGAATAAAGAGAAGCAAAAAGGAAGAAGAGTGCAGGTTGTGAAAAGTGTAAACACCAAACAAAGGACTTGATACCTGATACTTGAGGTAATAGGAAACCGCTGGAGTTTACAGGAAAGGGGTGTGACCTTGGTCACACCTACACTTTAGGAAAATCACTTTGACAGATGCATGGAAAGCAGATTACATTGGTAAGAGACTTGAGGGAGGGAGATCAACTGGGACATTAGTTGTGTGAATGATTTGGAAAGAATGGAACACATATAAGAAATGTCATGAAACTAGAAATGACAAAAGTTATTAACAATAATAATGGTGAAAGGTACCATTTAAATAGTGTGTTATGATTTACAAAGAGATTTACACATTTGCTCCTCCTAACAGCCCAGTGAAGTCGGTACTGTTATTATTCCTGTTCCACAGATGAGGGAACTGCGGCTCCAGCACACCTTTAATCACAGGTGTCCCTCAGAGTGCTGTCCTGCGCTTTCTTCTTTCTTCCTCTATACTACTTCACTTGGTGACCTCATCAGTTCCCGTAGATTTAATTACCATCTCCATGCTAGTGACTCAAATCTACCTACCCTACTAAAAATTCTCTGCTGACCTCAAATCTTGTATCTCCAACTGTTTTCAGATATCTCAAACTGGATGTCCAAAAGACAACTTAAACTCAACATGTACAAAACAGAACTCATTATGTTTCCCCCTAACCCATTCCCCACTCTTACCTTCCCTATACAGTAGAAGGCAAAACCATCCTCCCAGTCCCTTAGGCTCACCACCTAACAATCCTATCTAATATGTTGCCAAGGCCTATCAATTTCACCTTTGCAACGTCTCTTCCATACGCCCCCTTCTCTCTGACACTGCCACCACTATTGTAATAACCCACTGTCAGGTCTACCTCAAGTTTCTCCCCAGTCCAATTCATCTTCCAATAAGTCACCAGTGATTTTCCTAAGGCACAGGTCTAACCAAGTCAATCCCCCCTATTCAATAAACCCCAGTGGCTCCCTACTGCCTCCAGATTCAAATACAGAATACAGTATTTAGCATTCAAAGCTGAAGCCCTTCATAACCTAGCCCCACTTCTACCTTCCCAGTCTTCTTAGACCTGATTCCCCAACACATATTCTTTGATCCAAACACACTATCTCCTGGATGTTCCACGAACAAGACATTCTATCTCTTGGTTCTAGTCATTTCTCTGACTGTCCCTCATGCCTGGAATACTCTTCCTCCTCCACTCTAGCTCCTGATCTCCTTAGTTTCCTTCAAGTTCCAACTAAAATCCCTTCATTTACTATGTCTTTCCCAACCCCTCTTAATTCTGGTGCTTTCCTTTGTTAATTACTTCCTAATTTACCCTATATAGAGCTTGCTTTTTATATATATATATTTTTGCATGTTGTCTCCTCCACTGGATCATAAGCTCCTGGAGGGCAAGAACCCTTTTGCCTCTTTCTGTATACCAGCACTTAGTACAGTGCCTAGCACTTAGTAAGCACTTAATATAAATATTGACTTACTGAAGCACAAAGAAATTAAGTGACTTACTCAATCACAAAGCTAGTGTCTGAGGTAAGGTTTGAACTCAAGTGTTCTTGACTCTGAGAACCATGGTCTATCTATCCACTGTGCCATGTGGATGACTATTTTGACAACTGACTGAATATGCAAAGTGTCCCAAAAGTATCAGAGCAGTTTTAAGCTTTTATAACTTTAAAATTATACTAAGATTTTTCAGATATGCTGCATAAGGTGAGTGAGGATGACTAGAGAATGATGGAGAAGTTGCAAACTTGGATGAGTGAGAAGAATGCAACTCTGGACAATAACATGTATGTTCAAAAGATGGGCCAATCTGAGAAGAAAGTTAGTGAGTTCTGTTTTGGAACTCATTTCTAAAGTTCTAAATGGTAAGTTTGAGATGTCTACAGGACAGCCGGTTTGAGAGGTCCAATAGACAGCTGATAATAAGGAACAAAAGCTCAGCAGGTCTGGGTATGTAGATAGAGGAGCCATTTGCATCAAGATAGTAAACCCACAAGAGCTGAAGTGACTAAGAGAAATTGTAAAGGTTCTTAATCTGGCATCTGTGACCTTTTCAAAACAACTTTTTATAACTTTTTCAATATAATTGTTTCCTTTGTAATTCTGTGGATTTTATGTTATGCATTTCTGAAAAGTCTATAGGCTTTATCAGACAACCTAAGAGGTCCATGAAACAAAAAAGGATTAAGAAGCCTTGGTGGAGGACTACAGACAGTGTCTTATGAGTACGCTTACAGTTAGGAGGCACAGCATGGATGATAAACCAGCAAGAGGGACTGAGAAACCAAGACAGACAAGCAGGAGACATACAAGAGGAAGAGAACATAATCAGGAGTAAAGTGTGGTCAGTACCATTAAATACTGCAGAGAAGACAAGAATTAAGAAAAGACTATTAGATTTGACAGTTAGGAGATGAATGGTAACTTTTAAGAGAGAATTAGAAGAAAAAACAGTCAAGATAAAGTACAAAAAGTTTTTTTGCTGTGGAAGGGGAGGAATTATAGGATGATAGCTTGAAGCAATGATGGGATTTTTTTTTTTTTTAAGGCTGGGAAAGAGTTTTTAAGGTAGAGAAAAAGTCAATAGAAAGGAAAAGATTGAAACAAAAGAGAAGGAATGATTATGGAAGCAATATGCAGGAAAAGATGAAAGGGAATGGGATCAAGGATATATGCAGAAGAATGAGAAGAGACACCAGAGGCGTCTCTTCCTTTGCTGTTGGCATGTTAACTCTTATCCTGTGTTTCTACTTAACACTATTCTTTTCTTTCTTGGTCTGAGGGATGGGAAATCAGGTATTCGAGAACTGTCTCTAACAAGAAAATGAGGCTCAGAGTACTGGCCTGAGTACCTCTCCTATAGCAAGTGCCCTAGATCTCAAGTTAGAATTGCAAATTAAGAGTTCAAATTCTAGCTCTACTATTTATTTGCTACATTTGTGACAGGGCAAGTCAGTTAACTGGGCTTCTGCATCCTCACCTGCAAAACATGAGGCTAGTACAACCAACAGAAAATGACTGTTGCAAAACTACAAAGAATAAGAAGTTCCCAAAGGAAGAGAGATGAGAAAGCATTCCCCACCACTTTGTCGTTATGAGGTAGATATGGCAAATATTTTCAATGTATAAATTTTCAAATATTTTCAACTCACTAATCAGTTTTTCTGATTTTTCTCCCTTTTCTTCCTCTTTTTTCCTTAAAATATTCTGTGTTATATGGAATGGCTCTCTGGGACAGGGGAGGATTAGAGAGACCAGGGGAATATGTAAGCAGTGTAAAAACAAAATACATAAATAAAAAATTTTCAATGAAGGAGTTGGACAAGATGGCCTCTGAGGTCCTCTCCAACTTTAACCATAGTCACCTGGATTTAGAGTTGGAAGAGTTCTTATAAAGGCAGCCAGGTGGCTCTGCAAGGAATAGAATACTCAGGGGCCTGGAGTGAGGAAGGCCTGAATTCAAATCCCCCACCTCAGTCACTTACCAGCTGTGTGACTCTGGGCAAGTCACACAACTTTTGTCTGCCTCAGTTTTATCTCAACTGTAAAGAGGGGATAAAAAGAACACCTACGTAGCAAGGCTGCAGTGAAGGAGATAATATCTGTAAGGCACTTAGCAGTGTCTGGCACATAGTAGGTGCATAATATGTTTGTTTTCTTCATTATAGGTCATCAAGTCCTCAATTTACAGATAAGGAAACTGAGATCCAGGGAAGTTAACTGATTTTTCAAACTCACATAGCTTTTAAGTCAAGATTCAAATACAGGTTTTCTGATTACAAGTTCAGTACTATTTTCAAGTCAGAACAAGCTTCTATAAAAATTGAGCTCAAGATTCTTCTATCATCTATAACACATTAATAGCTCCCTAAGTGGCTCCATCCCCAGTCACTTGGGTACTTAAGAAAAAATTTTATCTGAAATTTGCATCACTAAGTACTCCTCTCTTTATTCAATACTTGATAATCTTACTCCAAAAGCTCCCAAGAGCTTTACTTATGACAATGCTCAGCTGGAATATTCAGCTTGGAGTCCAAACCAGAAAGACAAAAACATATGTTTACTCACAGCCACAGACAATTCTGTTGCCGTTCTCTGCAAGTCATAATGGCAAAGGTCCTGACACTCAAATTTTCCTACTTCCAAAGCTGCAGAACAGTCAGCTGAATAACCAGTAAGACCAAGTTATCTGTATCTCTTCCACAAGTAACTTTGTCTAAATGCATTAGAACACTGTAACAAATGCTTTCCCTTAGACCAGATGGATGATCTTGATTTTATAAAAGATTAAAATCTGATGCAATGTGATTCTAAATGGAATAAATGTCAGGTAAAATAGTTTCTAGTCACCAAATTAAAGCAATTTTTGTCAAGCACCTGTGCTAAAAATGTGTCTCCCCTCCATTTTCCAAAGCTTCTACTTACTTACATTGGCAATACAGTGGTGACCCAATTATGCTAAAGCAGGAGAGGGGAAGAAGTACTTTAAAAGAAGAACCAGTACATATAATTTTTTAAATAAAACATTTAAAATTTTTTCTATGTCAATCCATTTTGACCTAAAATAAACTAGTTTTATTTGGAAACATTTACTATCTCGGGTAAAACATTATTAACTTGGAATTTAAATTTTAACAATTAAAAATACAGGAAATTCACATCTCACACACACAAAATTAGAAGACTGTCTCTTACTGGTATTGATGGCTGAGCAATCAAGAACAAAAAGAGCCATTATAATTTTGAGGAACAACAGATTCAACACTGGTATGGGAGGGAAAGTGCTCTGACCTTGGTATCTGAGAAGACCTGTGATTGTGTCAGGGCTCAGTGACTCACTACTATGATACTACCCTTGACCTGGAATAAGGTCCATAACATCCCAAGCCTCAGTTTTTTTTCACCTATAAAACAGGAACAATACTTGCACTGCCTACCTCAGACAGTTGATGTAAGGATCCAACAATAAAAAAAGTACTTTGTGCAAACTGTGAAGTTTTATATAAAGGAAACAAGATTAAAATTTTTTCCAGTGGTTCTATCTGTATAAAAAATAAAATCATCCAGACAGCTAAAGGTGGAAAAAAAAGTCTGTGCAAAGTTAACAGTCCATTCACTTAACACCTGCCAACTATGTACAAGAAGATCTCTTCCACTAACAATGATGCTCTACCCTGCCAATCATAACAAACAAAAAGATCTCACTGAATTCACAACAAACTGTTGCTTGAGCAATTCATTTATTCTGCCTTCCAATCTCTGGTGTTTTCAAATCTTAAATGAATATGACTATGTCTGAAATCTTTTTTTTTGGTGGGGGGAGTCAGGAGGGTGTCCCTACAATAACAAAATGAAAAATCCTGTTTCTATGAGGTAAATGACCTTAGTGTTAATTCAAGAAGAATTTCAGGTGAAATAATCAAGGATAGTTTAATATCTTTTTAGGATGCTAACAAGTACTTCTTCCAAATAAGAGTACTAATAAACAGCTAATAAGCTCTAATTGATACCAAAGCCACAACTCAGTCAGGATCACACAAATCCTAGCCTAAAAGAGACCCACCCTAATAACTATCATTATCTGTCATTTTGCTTAAGGTCCTTACATTTATTCAACTTATTGTAGGCCTTGCTGATTTTCACAAATAGTGTTAGGCAGTTTCTCTTGTGCGCTACACAGCAATTTTCCACTTCTATGACTCAGAAAAGGGCAAGAGAAGGGAGGGTTCTCCTCTCCCCTCCCAAGATAAAATCAGAAAATGTTTATTTAACTCTAGAAGAGCAAGACTTATTTATTTATTTCATCATCCAAACTTTTAAATACCTTTCAAATCAAAACAAATATTTACTGAGCATTTATGTACCAGGTATGTTGAATCCATAAAACTATTGTAACAGAAAAATTATAGGAAAGGGAAATAAGCTTCCTATTACAATTTGTCATAAAAGCCATACTTATTTCTTCTATTATTCTACCCAGTGGCCAATGTCAAATGTTTAAACAGCACCTATTTTGCAATGTTTCAGCATTTGGTGAAAAACAGGAGATGGAAAGTTCCTTGATACTTCATTTCATAAACATGGTGTTGAAATAGGACTGGCAGAGAGAACTCCGGTACAGTTTTTCTTCCAATTCTTTGCAAAAAATACATTTTGTTTCTCAAAAAGTGAATGACACCATGTATGGTAAATGCTGTCATTAATACCTACGATAAACTAAAAACCTTATTTGGGGTAAGCATGCAAAATAGCTAGCAGATTTGGCATATACGGAATACAGGACACTTGCTGACTGTCCAAAAATAGTTGAAGGCGCAGAATACAGTCAAAACATAGATCCAGCAATACATCATAACAGAAGGAGCAGCTCCAAGACCCCTGAAGATGGGGTGCTGCGGCCAGACCAGGTGACTCGTTCTATACGGCACCCCAAAGCTTAAGAGGCTGGGGTTCATGTCACCTGGATTAATTCATTTGCTCGGCGACAGCCAAGAACACTCGCCTCGTAAAGAGGGCGGAAATAGTGCCGGGCACGGAGAAGATCCGGGGAGAAGCAGCGGGGGCCGGGGGACCCACACCCTGGGGCCGGGGGGCCCCCCATCCTGGGGCTGGCTCTGCCTGAAGCAGCGGGGCTCGTTCCGACACCACAGACCCCCTCGGACCTCCGGTCAGGCCCCCAGCATCTGGCCTCGCCGCCCAGGGCAGGCAGGACCCAGTCCGAGCCCGCCGCGCGGCCAGGACGACCCGGGGGGCACCGGGGCTTCTCCCGGGCACCCCCGCCCCGCGGCCAGGACCACCCGGGGGGCACCGGGGCTTCTCCCGGGCACCCCCGCCTCGCGGCCAGGACGACCCGGGGGGCACCGGGGCTTCTCCCGGGCGCCCCCGCCCCGCGGCCAGGACCACCCGGGGGGCACCGGGGCTTCTCCCGGGCACCCCCGCCCCGCGGCCAGGACCACCCGGGGGGCACCGCGGCTTCTCCCGGGCGCCCCCGCCCCGCCCCGCGGCCAGGACCACCCGGGGGGTACCGCGGCTTCTCCCGGGCGCCCCCCGGACGCCGCACCAGAGTTCCCGGGGCCCGGCGCGAGGGAGGGGGGAGGGGAGGCGGAGGGATGGAGAGGCGAGGAAAGGGGGGTGGGGCGGCGCGGCGGAGTCCCCCAGCTCCGCGGCAGCGGGCAGCCCGGCCCGACGGCTCTCACCCTTCACTTTGCCGAAGGTGCCGACCCCCAGCGTGTCCCCCAGGATGTAGTGGCCGATCTTCACCCGCCCGTCGTGTTTCTGCTTCTCCGCTGCCGCCATCTTCCTCCAGGAACTGAGCCTGCGCATGGCGCCCTGGAGGGGGAGGAGGGGGGAGGAGGAGAGGGAGGAAGAGGGCGGGGACAGAAAGGGAGGGGGAGGAGGGGGAGGAGAGGGAGGGGGGGAGGGAAGGGGGAGCCAGGGGGGAAGGAGGCGGCCCCCGAGCGCGCGGCAGCCAGGCGGGGCCCAGGGTGGGTCCCCTCCGGCCGGGAGCCGGGGCTCGCGCGGCCCGCGCCCCCGCCGGTGCCCTCCTCCTCCTGCGCCGCGCCCCGCCGGTGCCCTCCTCCTCCTGCGCCGCCTCGCCGCCGTCCCGCCCCACGGCTCCGGCCCTGGCAGGGGGCGGCCGGAGGGGCTGAGTCCGGAGGTGCCGGATGGACCCGTCCCCGGGCCGCGCCACCCCCTCCCTGGCCCCGGGGTGTCCCGGCGGCGCCCCTTCTCGCTCCCGGGGAGGACGCCCCGGGCTGTGCCCCTGCCCGCCGGGGCCGGAGCGCTGGCTGCCAGCCCGAGCGGGCGCTGTCCGAGCGTGGGCAGCCGGCCGCCCGGCGCGTGGCTCTGCAGATATTTGGGCATATGCTCGAAACTGCAGTGAGTGCAGCCTGAGCTGCGGAGACGGGGGAGGGGGCTGGGTAGGGGTTGGGACTCAAGCCCCCAGTCCGCCCTCCCTGCGCCGCCAGCCTCCGCTGGAGATGTAGCCGTGGCGGGGAACGTGCCTTGGCCAAGCTGGTGAGGGGCCCCTTGCCCATCTTCGTACGTTTGGGCTTTAAACACCCCAGTCACCCACCGGAATCGCCGGCTAACCGCTTAGCCGACCCCTTGAGCCTCTTTCACATCCCTGGAAAAGTCCAATCTTGTTGCACAGAACTCCAAAGTGGCCGATCCAAGTAATTTGAAGTTCTTAAGATTTTGTTGGATAGAATTTTGATTTGCCGTTTATTTAATTTAATATGTATTAAGACGTGTGGTGATGATATACGATCTGTGAAAAATGCAAAGATCCCTGCCCTAGCAATGATATAGGACATACATGAATGACCAGGAGAAAATTCTGAGTCAATATTCGAACTAATTCATTTTCAATAGAGACTGAATATAAATGCTTGAAGGAATCCAAAGCGATGAAAAGGGGATAATTGTTGCTGTTCAAAGATGGGGGAGCAAAGGGTGTGTGTGTCGCATATCGCATAGTTCGTGGGATTTAACTAAATTTAAAACAACCCGGAAGTATGGATAAGCTATCAAAGATGTAAAAAGATGTGACTGTGGGAAGTCAGGTGAATTGATGAAATGAATGAATTGATTGAAACACTCTGAAAAACAATTTGGGGCTACACAAGAAAAATTCATATCCTTCAATACCCTGAAGGATCCCGCTACTGAGACTATTATTCCAAGCAAGTTATTGACAGAAAAATCAAAAGAAACAAAAGACCCCATAACTCCATATGTACAAGAACGTTCATAGTTGGCCAAACATTTATTAAGTGGCTGCTGTGAGCCAGATACTTTGCTAAGCACTGAGCACACACACAAAAAAAAGTGGGGGGAAAAAATCCCTTCTTTCAAGGAACTCAGTCTAATGAGGGAAACAACATTCGAACAACTACATACTAACAAGTTATAGACAAGATCTATTGTACGTGATCAGCGAAGGGAAAATACTAGATTAAGGGGGACGGGGGAAAGTTTTCTGTTCAAGGTAAGGTATTAGCTGAGACTTAAAAGAAGGAAGGAGCAAGAGAGAGGAGAGAGAAAGCATTGTAAGCATGGAGGCGGGGTGGGGGGAGAGAGAGAGGTAGAGCCAGTGAAAATGCCCAGCGCGGGGAGATAGAGTATCTCATTTGGAAAAGAGCAAGGAAGCTAGGGTCTCTGAATTCCAGAGTATCAAGGGGGTGGAGGTGGGGAAGGAATGAATGTAAGAACTGGAATGGACAGGAGAGGCAGGGAACAACAGATTAAAAAGTGCTTTGGATCTGATGATTTTATATTTATGCTTGGAGGTCATAAAGAGCCACTGAAGTTCAATGAATGGGGGAGTGGAGGGGAGTGACATGGTCAGAATTATGCTTTAGGAAGATCACTTTGACAGCTGAGTGGAAGATGGGCTGGAGTGGAGAGAGATGTAACAGAACAGTAGTCCAGTCATGGGGAGCTGAGGACCAGGTTGGTGGCCATGTCAAAAGAGAGAAGTGGGTGGATTTGAGAAATATTATGAAGACTGAGGTAACAAGTCTTGGCAATAATATTGGATTGGGGCAGGGAGGGAGTTGGGGATGGAGAGAGAGTTGAGAAGTCCAGGATGACACTAATGTTGAGAACTTGGGTGACTGGGATGATGGTGGTACTCTTGACAGTAAGAGGGAAGCTGGAGGAGACGACTTGAAGGGAGCTATAATGAGTTTAGTGCTGGATATGTTAAGTTTAAGATGTCTATGAAATATCCAGTTCAGAATGTTCAGGGGACAGTTGGAGATGCAGACTGGGGGTCAGTAGAGAGGTTAGGACTCGATAAGTAGATTTGAGAATCATCGGCAGAAAGATGGAGTCCATGGGAGATGCTGACATAGCCAAGGTAAATAGTATAGGGGAAGAATAAAAGAGGGTCCCCAGATGGAGCCCTGTGGTACACCCATACTTCATGTGTGTTACCTGAATGAAACAAAAGGGACTAAGAAGAAGTAGTCTGGCAAAAGGAGAACTAGGAGAGAGTAATGTCCCAAAGAAGAGAAGAAGGTTATCAAATGTCAAGGCTGCAGAGAGGCTCAGAAGAATGAGGATTGAGAAAAGGCCATTAGATTTGGCATTGAAGAGATTGTTGGAGAGGGCACTTTTGTTTGAAAGATAAGCTTGGAAGGAAGCAACACTGTAGGAATGTAAGAGTAAACATAAAGGCAGTGGAGGCTTCTATTGTGTAGATAGCCTTCTCAAGGAGTTCGGCTGCCAAAAGAAGAATTATAAGACAATAGTGACGAGGGATGGATGGAGTTTTTTGAAGATGGGGGAGACTCAGTATGGAAGCAGTCAGTAAGCAGATTGAAGATAAGTGAGAGTGGAACAAACCTGAAGAAAGGAGAATGGAATAGCTCATTTTTGCATATAGAGGAGTTAGCCTTTGCAAGAAGAAGGGCAACCTCATGTGAGAGAATAAAAGAGGAGATAGGTAGGTACAGAAGACATCTGGGCACTGTTTAATGAGGAGGGGAGAAGAAGAAGATCTCAATGTTTTTTTTGTTTTGGTTTTTTTCGTAAAATATGAGACAAGGTTCTTAGGTAAGAGAATGGGAAGAGGGAAAAGAAGAGAAATAAAAAAAGTTTGGAAGACTTGCTAGGATGAGTGGGATAGTGTGTTCATTAGGGAGATATAAAAGGATTGCTTTGCAACAGTGAGGGCCCAGTTGAGGTTCTATAACAAATATCTAGTGAATTGCACTATAGATGTCAGTACTGATTTTCCTAAGCATATATGTAGGAACAAAAGCAGCAAATGTTGGGAAACTGAGGTTTGGGGAATGGTAACTCAAAAGGACTGTGTAGAGTAGAACTGGTTCACCAAGGGATCAATATAGGGAAGTAAGGAGAGGTCTATAAATAAAAACATGCAGAGTTTAAAAATAAAACTGAACAAGTAGAACAGACCATGTTAGTACCCTACAGTCAGAATTAAAAGATATATCCTTTTTGTCAACAATTGATAACTTTTTCAGTGAAAGTATTTCATTAAGAGATCTGTTTGGGAAAACATGTTAAAACATATCAAAATTTTAAAAATTAAATGATTAAATGGATTTGACCTGTTATTTTTTCTCCCTAGCTTTTTTTTTTAAAAAAGCCTTACCTACTTCTATGAGTTTCTACAGCTCTAGCCCTGTTCTTCCCAGAAAAGACATTGCTTCTTGCTTCTCATCTGAAAAGATAGAAAATATGGCACTTTTCTTTCAAATAACCCCTTGAATTTTCTTTCATGACTAGAGTTATCAGTTTTTTCTTTTTCTTTTACAAAACCTCACCATACCAACTTAGCTTATATTTTCTGATGGCCACTGGGAATTGTGTGAAAACAAAGATCAAAAATTAAGTTACATTACACACACACACACACACACACACACACGTTAACACATTAACTACAAGCACTAGTCTTTGCTACCTACACTCAATGAAAATAGTTTAGAATATGAAACTTTGAAAAGAAAAGTAGATGGAAATCTTGCTTTCCTCTTATTATAATCTGAGCCTGGATGACTGCAGTTACTAGTGATGTGACTTTGGACACGTCAGTTAATCTAAGAAACCTTGGTTTCTCATCTGCTAAATGGGGATAATAATAATAAATGTCATAACTATCTTAAAGGATTGTTGTAAACATGACTAATATGGAAATATGTTTTGCATGATTGCACATGTATAATTTATATCAAATTTCTTACTGTCTCAGGAAGGGAGGAGAGCAGGAAGGGAGAGAGAATTTAGAACTCATTTTTTTTAAATGAATGTTAGAAGTTGTTTTTACATGTAATTGGGAAATATTTTTTAAAAGGATTGTTGTGACACAAATAAAATATGTAAAGTGCTTCGCAAACTTTGAAGTACTATAACTGTGTTAGTTATTCTAAATCTCCTATAATCCTTGCCCTTAAGAATCATATAATCTTTTAAAGGAGATATAACCTAAAATTATAGAAATTAGAGAGGTCGTTTAGTCCAATAAAATGGGAAGACTTTCATCTGTTCTATAGGATCCATGGCAGGGGCTCATTAAACTTCTGCTGACAGCTCAAATACTTCCAGTGAAGGTCACTATCCCATTACTCAGTCCTATGTTGGACAGCTCTAATTGCAGCATTGGAAGCTCATTCTTGATTTGGAACTGAAACCTACATGCTTGCAATTGCTACTCTGTTGGATTCTGTGGCATAATCTTCTTCTGCATGGTAATCTTTTAAACATCTTATGACAACCTCCGCCCTGCCACTTGAATGAGTCAGTAGATATAACCATACAATACTTTGGTCAGTCAATAAATATATGTACCAGGCACTATATTAAATGCTAAGGATAAAAAATAGACAGGACATTCCCTACCCTCAAAGAGCTCTTAATCTAATGGAGAAAGCAACAAGCAAAGACAAAAAAACCTGTACAAAAATTTTATATAGGTTAAATAAGAAATAATTAAAAGAGGGAAGGGACTAGAATTAAGAGGAGTTAGGAAAGGTTTCCTATGGAAGATAGGATTTTAGTGTGTGTGTTCATCCTTCATTGCTGAAGAACACCATGCCATCAGAGAAATAATGACATGACTTGCACTTGACTTTGTTTTGAGTGGAGGGCTGTGCAGGTCACCAGTCTCACTTTTCCTCCAGAACCATCTGAATCCAGTGACTAGATATTCATCAGGATGACTGGAGATGACCCAGGATGAGGCAGTTGGGTTAAGTGACTTGCCCAAGGTCACACAGCTAGTGAGTGTCAAGGGTCTGAGGTGAGATTTGAATTCAAGTCCTCCTGATGCCTGCACTGGTGCTTTATCCACTGCACCACCTAGCTAGACTTAAAGGAAACCAAAGAAACTAATAGATAGAGATGAGGAGGGAGAGCTTTCCAGGCATGGGGGACATAATACTTTAATGTACTCATACTTATGTATGTATATATATATATATATATATACATGTATATTATATATATATATATATATGTATGTAAGTAAAAGTACTTATGTGCTTTTAATACTCAGCTGAGACTGTATTGGTACCAGGTAATCCCTGTTTCCTATTGTTTTTCCCACAGAAATAGCTTCAACCATGTCCTCTTTAGTCGCCAACTCCCACACTCCAACAAATGAATTCCATCTTTGAGAAAACTGGAGCCATCGAATGGGAAAGTCTTCACTTCACCTCTTCCAGTTCTCAAAATTACCAGCATTATCACCCAATCTTTTCTCTGTTTTGCTCATTGATTCTTTACTTGCATCTATGATAACATTCCCTCTCATTTCCTCTAGCATTTTGATGAACAAACAGACTAAATGAAAAAGCATTTAAATTCTTTCTATAGTCCAGACATCGTCCACATTCTCATGCATCTTCATTTTCTCCCTCTCCACTGGCCCCTTCCAGTTTGCCTAGAACATACTAAGGTCTTCCCATTCCTAAAAGAGGAATATTAAGTTCCTTTGATCCTTCTGCCTTCATCCAGTTACTATCCCATTTCTCTTCTTTTTGCTGTCAAACCTCTTTTTAAATGTCTAGATACAATGGCCTCCATTTTCTCACCAATCTACTGAAATTTTTCCCTCAGAGACCACCAACAACCCACAAATTCAGTGTCCCTTTTTCAGTCTTAGTGCTCTCTGACCTTTCTACATTTTTCTTCCTTCCAGATACCATCTCTTCTTTTTGGTTTAAAAACACCAGATTTTCTTCATACTTTTCTATTACATTTTTTGACACTACTTTATATTGATTCTCCTCTTGCCTGTATAAATATTGCTTCCAACCTCTTTTGCTGGATCACCATCCTATTCCTTTCCATTAAGTATGAATAGCCCTCAAAGCTCAATCCAGGATGAGTACTCTCCAGAGAAAGTATTCTCTCTCTTTGCCCCTTCTCTCTCATCAGCTTTAGTGAATTAAATTATCCTCTCTTTGGAGATAACTCCCAAGTCCATATGTCCAACTTTTTCCTCTCTCCTGAACTACAATCTTACACAGTCAAATGCCTATTGGTCATCTCCATTAGGTATCTCAAGCTCAGCATTTCCAAAATAAAACTCATTATATTCCCACACTCCCACAAAAAAAAAAAAACCCTCATCCTCCATACTTTCCTATTTCTCTTGGGAGTACCATCATCCTTCTAGTATCCAGGTTTACAATGTTAGAGGCATCTATTACTCTTTCTCCCTCCATAATCCTCATATCAAATCAGTTGCCAGGGATACTGGCAGTTTCACAAACATCACAGGCCTTCTCCTGACTCTTTGCCTTTGCAAACTTTCTTCCTGTCTCTTGAAAGTACTTCCATCTCAGTTCCAGTTCTTAGAATCCCTAAATTCATCAGAAGCTTAGGTCCATGTAAAGATAGATTGGAGCCTGATAGTGGAGAGCTTTAAATGTAAGGATAAGGACTTTGTATTTTTATGCTAGAGCAAAGGGTCTTAACTTTTTTTCTGTCATGAATCCCTTTACCAGTCTGTTGAAGCCTATAGATTCCTCAGAATAAGTTTTAAATGCATGAAATAAAATACATAGGATTATAAAGGAAACCATATTAAAACAGAGCTATTTATCTTTCTATCTGGTTTTTTCAAATGTTCATAGACCCCAGGTTAAGAACCCCTGTCCTAAAGGTTAACAACAGGGAGCCTACCACTCTAGTTATAGTAGGTCTCGTGCAATAGGCTCCTAACGACTATCTACTCTCTCTATCTCTTCTCCAATCCATCCTTCATACTACTGGTAGCCTAGTCTTTATGTTTAGACCTGATTATAACACTTCTCTACTAAAAACAAAAAAAAACCTCAGTGGTCCCTGTTGTTAACTGGGTAGAACTCAAATTGCTTCATCTAGCATCCAATGTTTTCCAAAATCTAGTACTATATAATTTTACAGCCTTTACCCCCTTCCACATGTTCTCCAATTTAATCAGACTGAAGTACTCACTATTGAACTATACTATCCCTACACAAGGTTTTAACATTCCCCTTGCCTGTCTTCTCCTCTCTTGTAATGACTATGGTATTCCTCATTGCCACCACATAATCATCACACCTTGTTTTTTCAGTAAAAAAATTGGTTTATAACCTTTCATCACCTAATCATCACATGGCATAATTCTGTTTTCGCACCATTAAAAGGCAAACAGAGCAGCAATGTATTCACCAGTGGTATATGGATACTCATTTACTTTTTGTGAATGGAGAGCCACAAGCCTAAAATTCTCAGTGCACATGCATTGTCAGTATATTTCTGAAAGCTGACTTGCGTAGTTTGTTTAGAGATCTGAAATACTAACAGTACTATCACTCAACTCAATGAAGAGTCATTGGCGCAGGTGCAAGGTGAGCAGGCCAGCAGGTGAAGCTGCCAGGAGTAAGTCATATGATATGGGAAGACTTGCATCTTCCCAATTGTAATGTATATTCATGAGTACTGTGTGCATCCTAATCTTTGCACCAAAGATAGTTTAATAATAAGTTATTTTTAAGTAATACCAGCACACTATTTTTAAAAAGTTTTGCATAATGGTCACATCCCACTTTTTTGCAAAGAAATTGGCATAAAATCTGCAACAATTATATAGTAAAATTCGGTACCTATATCCTCATTTTTTAAGGCCCAACTTAAATCCCATTTTTAACCTTAAAGACTTCCCTGATTCTTGTCAGCTAGTAATGGTCTTTTCCCAATCAGACCTCACTCATATAGCATTGTGTTTGCAACTATACTGCACTTACTCACTTGTTGTCTTGTATGTGTGTGTGTGTGTGTGTGTGTGTCATATTGCTCTAAAAAACCAAATTCCCTAAGTACATGGACTCTGTTGTATAGAAACTTTGGAACATACTTAGCAAAAAATTCTGTACATGTTAGATACTTACTGCTTTTTATATTGAATGTCTCACCTTAATCTTTTCTTCTCTGGGATCAGCAAACCCAGTTCTTTCAGTTCTATCTATAACATGATTTCAAAACTCAATATCCAGGTTGCCCAATGCTGAAAACACTCTAGGTATTCAAGTCCATCTTCACTAGTAATCCCCAGAATGAAACACAATACTTCATATATAGCTTGACAAGTATGGCATAGATTATCTTATTATTTTCCCATAACTGTACACTATTTTCTATGAACATAATCTTTGGGAGTCTCAGTGTACCAGGCATGCTGTACATCTGTCCTTTTTCGTTGTTATTGTATGACTAGTACACTCCTTTTTTTGGTCTTACATATCTTTGAAAATATCTTCTGTGCCACTTTTCACAAGTCATAGTAACTTGCTGCAGCCTGCTTGTGCCCACTACATATAATTATCTATCCCAGTTTTGTATTATCTACAAATTTAATAAGCATCCCTTCTATGCTCATTGAGTCATTGGTAAAAATGTTGAACATTATAGAAGTACGGACACAGCCTTCTAGAACTCCAATAAAAATTTCCTTTGTGATGAAGGAAAGTTGCTACCAATACTTGTCCCTAAAGTTATTAATCTACTTAATTTAGAACTCCAACACTAACAGATCTGTGATCTCATTTATTATGACAGTACAGATCACATTCCATTCAAACTTGCCCATCCTGTGTGACTCTAATCCATAACCTCCATAATAAGTTCACTACAAAGTTGTGCCTAACATATTGAGAGCCTTACCTATGTTCTCCCAACAACTTAAAGATACCAACAAAAAACACATGAGCTGTGCATTAGTACCTATATGATACCTCACTCTCACTACATGATTGGCTCATATTTTTCATTCATAATCTAATGGCAATCCTTTGCACTGTTTCCCCTAAATTAAATGTATGGCACAATTAGAGAACAATGCAAAAACTGTTAAGTGAAATCTAATGTTCAGACCAGTTTTATATATTTTTCTTTTCTTTTTTTTCTTTTCTTTTTTTTTTTGAGGCAATTAGGGTTGTAACCTGCCCAGGCTCACAGAGGTAGTAAGTATCTGAGGCTAGATTTGAATTCAGGTCCTCTTGACTTTACGGCCAGTGCTCTATCCACTTTACTACCTAGCTGCCCTCTTGTTTTCTTAATATCCTCACTAAAGGCATATATGTCTTATAAATAATGATAACCTTCAGTGCAATTCAATTTAGCAAACATTGAGACTATAAAACTATGTACTTACATATACATACATACATGTACATATATACATATAGACGTGTGTATATTTTGAATATGTGTGTGTATGTGTGTACCGTACACTAGGTATTAGAGGTACAACACAAATAACACTTTCTGTTCTCAAGGAATTTATATTTTACTAAGCAGGATATAATTACTATCAATGATACTCAGTCACCCAGGCTTGAAACCTGGGCATAATCCTCAACTCTCACCTGCAATAGTCAGTTGCCAGTCCTGTCGTCTACCTGCATAACACCTCTTCTGTATGTCCTCTTCTTTTTGACATTGCCACCACCTTGGTGCATATCCTCATCGCCTCTTCCCTGGGCTATTGCAGTAGCAATAGCAACTTTGGTTGGTCTCCCTGCCTCAAGTCTTTTCCACTTAAGCCCATCCTTTACTCAGTTGTCAAAGTGTTCTTCCTAAAGCACGTGTCTGACATGTCACTCCCCTAAGAACTTTAGTGAACCCCCATTACCAAGAGGATTGAATATAAAATCCTGTGTTTAGTATTCAAAGCCTTTCATAACATGACCCTCTTCCAATCTTCTTATACTTTACTCCTCGTCCCTTTACAATCTGGTGTCACTGATATCCACACCCAAGACGTTCCATTTCTCTACTCTGGCTATTTTTACCTGCTATTCCTCTTGCTTGGACTTCTCTCCTTCTTCTTCTCTGACTTCTGGCTTTCCTGAGTTCCTTCATATTTTAGCTAAATTTCCTCTTTCTACTGGAAGCCTTTCTCAGGCATCCTTACCCTTGTTTTTTTTTAAAGATTATGTCCAATTCATCCTACATATATCTTGTTTGTATGGAATTGTTTACATGTTGTCTTCCCCATTAAACTATGAGCTCTTTAAGAATGGGGACTGTTTTTTTTTTTCCTTTCTCTGTATTCTCATTGCTTAGCACAGTGTCTGGCACATAGTAGCTACCTATTAAATGCTGTTGACTTGTCTTGACATGCTTCATAAAAAGTGTCATGTCTCCCATGTCGAGGGAGAGATTTAGGGAAATATGTGAAAAGCAAGATCATTTTTGCTTCTCTGTAAAATGAGGGAGTTAAAGGATATCTAAGTTACTTCCAAACTTTAAGTCCTACAAACTGGGAAGAGAAAGAAAACTTCACACTGAAGGTGACACTGGAATTAAACATGGAAGGAAAAAGATTTTCTGATAGGTGGAAAGGAGGAAGGCATGCATCCCAGGCATGGAGGACAGCCAAGTTAAAGAACAAAAGACTCTATCAATTCCTAGTTTGACTGGAACACATAGTACATGAATGGAAGTAATGGGAGTAATGTGCATTAAGAATAGAAAGGTAACCGGGGACCAGACTGTGGAGAGATTTAATACCAGTTACAGAGTTTATGTTTCATCCTGTAGGCAACAGGCAACCCTGTAAGAATTGGGTTTTGATTTTGGTTTGTGGGGCTTTTGTTGGTGAGGAGGGAGTGTGGAAGAGAGTTAAGGTCAGTGATGCGTTAGTACCTATGCATTAAAAACATTATTTCTGCAGCCATACTAGAAAAGAACCCGAATACTCAACATTTACAAACATTTACTAAGGGCCTGCTGTGTATCAAGCACTGTCCTGGGCCTTGAGTGTGATACAAAATTTGGATGAGTCATGGTCCCTGCATTCATGTAGCTTTTAGCTGAGTAGGGAGAAGATATAATGACAATAAATAAGCAGAAATTGGAGAAGGAAATGGCAAACCATTCCAGTATCTTTGCCAAGAAAACCCCATGGACAGTGGGGTCTATGAAGAGTTGAACATAACTGAATGACAAAACAATAACAACAAGCTGAAATTATAAAAAAGCCAGAACACACAATTCTACAGCTTTATAACCCCCATGTCACCCGATCTCAAATTTAAGCTTTGTTCATTTCTCCCTGTTAAATTTTACATAGCTGATTAGTTTCAGGTTATTTTCTTTAAGAGTTTGGGGTTGGGGAGATAGATAACAATCATTTAACATTGATTAATCTCCATAATTTTGAGGTTCAATTTGTGTGAAGGATAAAAAAAATGAAAGAATCTGTTCTTTCCTCCAGCTGATAATTCTTCCAGCAGCAGCATTTCAGCTTTGCAGATTTCTATAAAAGCAAACAAAGAGAAAAAAAATAATACACAAAGGAGGGTGAGGTCTGCTTTGAAATCATAGCTGTTTAATTTTTGTCTAAGTCACTGTAGTTTTTTATGCTGCAGTTTCTTAATCTGTACAACATATCCCCAAAGTGCTTATCTGACCTCTGCCTGAAAACCTCCATTGGTGGAGGTAGAATTGGGGGATGGGGGAACCAATGACCTCCAAAGATAGCTCTTTCTACTTTCAGACAGCTCCAGTTGTTATAAACTTTTTTCCTACGTTCAGCCTAAATTCTCCTCTTTGTAACTTCTAACCACCACTCTTAATTCTGCCCCTCTGTGACCAAACAGAACAAGGCTAATTCTTCTTTTCCATAACAGCCCTTCAAATATTTGAGATAGCTCTCAGGTCTCACCTATGTCTCGGCATGAAACACAATTAAGCCATCCTGAAAGTCTTTACATATGAAAATGCATAAACCGTTGTTTGGTTGTTATTAGATAAAAGCAATCTCTCAAGAGTTTTGTGACAAGCTGTTCTCTCTGTCAAAAATGTTGGACCCCTACCCCCACCAACTACAGCCACATTTGAATTCCAAGATCACAGTGGTGGCTGTATTGTGTGGAAGTAGAAATTCCAGTAATGAAAACAAAAGTGGGAAGAGTTATTATATCAAATCAAACATGCATTAAGAAATATGTGATGGAGCTGATATAACTTTAGGGCATGGTAGGATCGTTAGGGCACTTCAAGGAATCTCAAGGAAGATGAAAACATCAAATGCCTGAAAAAAGATCAGACATCACTTCAGAAAACATACAATACAAATATCAATTAAAAATATCAACCCATGTTCGTACTTTCTCACTTCTACAAAATCTTTATGAGAATAACATACAAATACCATTGATGAAGGTAGGACAAGGAAACAGGCAGATTTTGGCAAATGATATTCTATGGCAAATCATGTCATTTGTAGCCACAATTTACTGTGAGGTGCAGAGAATACAAGATCACATCAAGTTTATTCTTTGTTGACTATACATCTTTAAAAAATTTGGTACAGCAAAATACAACAAGGTATTTTCTGTTGTTGTTCAAGAGTTTTTCATTCACATCTGACTCTTCGTGATTGCATTTGGAGTTTTCTTGGCAAAAGCACTGGAGTGGTTTGCCATTTCCTCTCCAGCTTATTTTACAGGTGAGGAAACTAAGGAAAACAAGGGTAAGTGAATTGCCCAGGGCCACACAACTAGTGTCTGAGGACAGATGTGAACTCGATAATATGAGTCTTCCTGACTTCAAGTCTGGCACTCCATTCACTGTACCATCTAGTTGTCCCATTAAATGTATAAATACATTTTCCATATATTCATACATACATATCACATCATATATTCTATAATGCTCTCCTTGAATGATGCAACAACAGAAAATACTTGGTTCTAACCTTCTGATAATCATTTCAGATGATTTGAACTCCAATAAGGGCCAGAACCTAAACCAATCAGACTGTTTTGCTTTGCTCTAAAAATGCCATTTCCTGTGTCAGCAACTTCAAAGACCAGATAAGGCTGACAAGGAGCAGTATTCCTGCAACCAAGAACTTCTCTTGTCTGGGTATCCTAGGGACATAAGCTATATGGGGGAAACTCATATCCTGGGATCATAATTTCCAACCGACACTACTTTGTCAATTGCCTTGTCAATCCGTATTTACAGCTTTTTCAACTAAGAAACTTCCTTTCTCATGGTATAGTTAAACACATATGGAGACCATAAATCTGAGGGACACAGACATCCTGGGATTGTCCTAAAACATATAAAAAGCTTGTCATTCTTGTATCAGACAATCAGAACTTATATTTTGGCTCTATGCAGCACATATCTACTAGTTTTAAGGGAAAAGAATAATATGAATTTATATATCACTTAGCCTGTTTGCCTCCTTTAACCAAACTTTCAGGTTGACGATTCTTGTTAACATCAAGCAAGGCATAAAATAGACAGATGTCCCCCCTAAAGTGTTTGACACTATCATGATGAATGTTCAAACAGAAGAGGATCTTTCTTCTGGGGAGGTCTTCTAGATATTTCTCTGTACAGATGACTTGGTACTGATTGCACTACAAAGCCTCCTAAGTGAAATGCACATAAACTTTAAAAAATCTGAAAAGTCTACACAGAAAAATTCAAATTGATAAAGAATACACTTTGTTTTAGTTCTGCTATGCAGTTGGATGAGTAGTCCATAGTGCTGTTCCATTAGTGCATCTATCTTGGACTAACTTTGCTGATGGACAATGAAGTGGACCTAGAAATGAATAAAAGGAAAAGGCAAGCAGGATTCCATTTTGGGGAACTATAACACTTTATAATGAGCCCCAAGTTTCTCTATGAAAAAAAGGTTCATTTTTTTTTGACACCAACATTTTTTTTGGCAGAATTATATGGCTGGGAATTTCAAAACATTAAAGTTAATCACTCAAAAAACAATTGAGAAACACACTTGTGGATATAACAATAACAAATTAACAGGGAAGAAATGAACACCAGAAATAGAATAAGATCAAAGAGATGTTTGACCCCCAAAAGTAAATGGGTTGGTCATGTAACAAACTAAGGGATAAACACAGAGTCCATAGGTTCCCTTAGTAACCATACAATGACAAAAAATTTAGAGAAAGACTCAGAACATTAGGTGGACTTCTTGTGAGGAATATGAGCAAGACTCTCTCAGGATGAGAATACTTTGGAGCAAGTATATTTCTCGCGGAGTCCTCAAAGCAATGCCTGTCCCTCGGGGTTCTAACATACCCTGAGAGCTTTGGTGTATCTTTCTCTATAATCAGTTTGAGTCCCATTGGCTGTGTTCTCCCATTTGTTAGAAAGTTTTAACTAGGGTTCCCCACTCTCCCCCATTCAATTTAACCACTTAACAGTCTAATGGGAGAGTCATCTTGTCAACAACTATGTACAAATAGGTTATATTCAGGATAAAATGGGTGGAAAATTGATTGGAGGACCCTAGAACTAAGGGGCAATCACTAAAAGCTTCCTGTGGAAGGTGGGATTTTAACTGACACTTGTAGAAAGCCAGGGAAACCAGGAAGATAAGTAAGAGAGAGAGAGAGAGCATTCCAGGCACAGCTCCTGCACTGTTGGCATCACCTTTGAGAACCTAGAGTCACCTCTACGCTGGGATAAAAGGTTGTCATTTTTCTGTGTTTATGGAATCCTGTATTTGAAGAACCTTTTCTAGACTATGTTACAAATTACATAATTAAAATAAGATGCTTGCTTCTGATTCTTCTCCCTAATCATATTGCTTCCCTTGGCCATCTGCATACCATTGTTATTGCTAGAACAAGGATAACAGATTTAGAGCTGGAAGGGACCTTAGATATCATCTAGATATCATTAATCTAGAGCTGATCTTAGATATCATCTAGTGTATTCCCCTAATTTTACAATGGAGGAAACTGGTTAAATGATTTGTTCACGGTCACATAGGCAGTAAATAGATGGCAGAACCAGGATTCTTTTGATTCCAAATCCAACACTTTTCCCAATGTACCACATTGTCTCATGCAGATATGGGAAAATGCTGGATGACATTTAGAATGATTGTTTCCAGATGTCATTAACAACAAACTATTATACTATCTAGCCTGTTTCAAAGAAAACAACGCTTTTACAGCATTCCTGCATGACTCCCTTCCTGGCGCACCACCAAATAATTCTGGACCATGATTACTTGCTTAGACTTATTTATTAGATTGAAGTCTTCCATCAGTTCTTCATAACCCAACTCCAATTTCAAACTAAACTCATTACTCACTCCAAATCAACTAATTCACTTGCTTTTTCGTGTGCTCTCACAGAACCTCTCTGTACATTACATTCATCTGCTTGAGCTTTCTGTGGATTTTGACCCTGTCAGACACCCTCACCTGCAGAACACTCAGGGCTTTCCTTAAATTCAAGGACATTGTTCTCTGTTAAGTCTTTTCTTACCTGCCTGACAATTCCTTTGCATTCTCTTTTGCTGAAGTATCAACTTCTTTTCATCCACCAGATGTGGGAGCTCCTAAGAGTTTGTCCTTGGTTATCTGCTCTACACTTTTTTCAGTTGGTCATCTTATGCCACGAGCTCAGATATCATATCTATGAAGACAATTCCCAAATCTAGAAATAAGCCCTAATTTCTCACCTGAATTCCAGTCCTGAAACCTTGGTTACTGTTGATCAGCTTAACTGGAATCTTCTCTAACCTACTCAAACTTATCGTGTGTAAAACTCATTATATCTCATTTCACATTTAGCTCTTCTCTAAATTGGCCTCTTTCTGACTTGAGAACTCCAACTGGTAACACAGCATGATTTCAGAGGACTAAAGATGAAGCATGCCGCCCATTTCCTGACAGAGAGGTAGAAGACTCATGATATAGACTGAGACCTACGTTTTTGGTCATGACCAGTGTGGGGATTTGCTCTGCCTGATGATGCCTGTTTGTTTAAAAGTTTTCTTTTTCTTTTGTTCATTGAGGAGTAGGGGATATGAGAGAGAGAACATAAATGTTCATTCATTGAAAAATAATACATTTAATTTTCTTTAAAAAAACAAACAAACCTCTTTTTGTCAAGGGTAACATCATCCTTCTAATCACTCATGTTCCAAACCTTGGAGTAATTTTTTACTCTCATCTTCTTCCTCTGCCTCACCCAATCAAATCAAGCCTTGTTGATTCTATCTCCATAATATCTTTTCAACATATCACTTCTCCAATCATACAGCCTCTACCCTAGTTTAAGTCTATCCTACTTCTGACACAGACTATTACAATAGTCATTTAATTGGTCACCCTGCCTCCATCTCTCTCCTCCCCATTCCCTGACAAGGCTACCAAGTTGGTAACCCTAAAACTAACATCTGACTATGTCACCTGCCTCTACTCAAAATCTTCAGTAACTCCCTATTGCCCCTAGAATGAAATATAAAATCCCAGCATTTAAATCCCTCCATAAGTTTACTCTCATCTGCTTTACCAATCTTATTTCATATTATTCCCCTTCAGTGCATTCAACAGTGATATGTCTGCCTCCATGCCTTTCCATAATGTTCCTCTCTCACCTCCTCATAATTTAAATCCTTCAACTCAACTTCTGTCAGGGCTAGGCCATCAGTCCCTTAAGCACTCACTTCCTGGAAATTATTTCATTCCACTTTTAAATATATTTTTCATTTACTTACTTGAGTACAAGTTATATTCCTCCAATAGAAGACATGCACCTTGAAGGTAGGCACTGTTTCTTTGTGGTTTTAGTATCCCTAGAAGTTGGCACAAAATAAACCCTTAATAATTTTTTTAATTGAATTGAGTTGATGAAAATATCCTGACTCCTGTAGTGTAACAAAAAGTTGCTATCCTTTGCTCTCTAAGCCTTTTCCCTGCTCCAGGCAAGAGTTCTCTCACATATCCCTCTGGCAGCAACCTACCTGGGTTAGAATCCCAGAGTGCCCCCAGGCACTAAAATTATGTCTTCCCCACCCATTAACCACCCAAATCAAGATGTTCTTTTCCTACACTCCAATTCAAATGTAGGAAATCTAATAATCAGTATGAAGGGATTCTGTCGCCTCATTTCTGCCTCCTAGTTTCCCTAGCTTCCTTCAAATCCCAGCTAAAATTCTACCTTTCACAAGAAGCCTTTTCTGATCCCCCTAATTCTAATCCTGTCCTCTACTTGTTTATCTCCAATTTATTCTGTAAAAAGCTTGTTCGTTCAATTATTTACATTATCAATCCATTAGTTTGCGAATTCCTTTTATTGTTCTTAGTCTCCAGTAGTTAACACAGTGCCTGCCATATATAATAGGTACCTAATAAAAATTTTAATTTGATTGACCCACAATAACTCTATAAATATGTGTGTGTGCGTGCATGTGTGTGCATGTGTGTGTGTGTGTGTGTGTGTGTGTGTGTGTGTGTGTAACAACTTGTTAAAATAAGTCAATCTCTGGATGGTCATATTTGTGAAGGAGTCATTAAGTTAGCTGACCAAGGAAGAGGATGTGTGACTTTTAACCTCTTTCTCCACCTTAAGTCATCCAGTGCAATCTCTATGTTGCACATCTAGGAATTGCCCATGATGATATTGATAAGTAATCAAAGAAACCTGTGAAACCTTTTCTTTAGTTTATTTCTTCTTTGTTTGATGACAGGTTTCTTGACCAATGCCTGAAGCCCATTTCCTAAATTCCTTCACTTAAATTTGTCCCCTTTGTGTATTAGTGTTCCACCCCTGGCCTGACCCTTCTTTGTGTAAGAGGATCTCAAAACTTCAATAGATCAACAATTATTAAATGCCAAGGCACTGCCTTAAGTGTTTGATATTCAAAGTCAAAATTGAAATAGCACCAGCCCTCAAGGTGTTTACATTCTATTGGGGAAGACCACACACACACACACACACACACACACACACACACACACACGCAGTTATATTCAAAATAGATACAAGCTCATTGGAAGAGAGGCAGTAGCATCAGGAAAGACTTCATGTATAAGAAGTGTAGTTAAGCTGAATCCTGAAGGAAACCAGAAATGCAAAATGTTGGAGGTAAAGAGACAGATCATTTGGCCTCATCTAAGCATTTTTGCTAGACTAGTTATACCTAACAGTATATGTTACTGAAAAGAATTTCCCATGGGAAAGTGCTGTGGTTCAAAATTTGCTATTGGTATTCCATCAAACAATACCACAATTCTGTTAAGGTGAATCTAAGAGTATATATTAATAAGCTTTTAATGGGAGGTTTCCTTAAAAAGGTTTTGTAGGTATACAACTTAGTTACAATATCTCTTGAATATGTGAAAAATATTTGCTCATTCAAGCACTGAACACAAAAGAATAGCAAAAAGCAGGTCGTGCGTGAATGGTCAAGTTGGATGGTTTTGTGGTTCAAGGACTGGATTGTTTTCATGTTAAAAGAATCATTTGGTACTGTCAGTTGATTGCTCAATACATTCAAATGTATTCAGTCCTTGCCTTAACCTATAGTCCTATTTAATAGCTCTTTATTGTGACCATTCAGTTTTTTTTTATTATTGACTTGGAAACTTTATAAAATGCTATTAATTCATATGATTCATGTAAAAGTGCTTTGCAGACCTTGAAGTATTACACAAATATTAGCTGTAAACTTCTAGTTCATTTAAAATCTCATTTATGAGTTTAATGTAATATAATAAGAATAACAAAGCTATTCATACTCTTTGACACGGTGATTCCCACTACCAGAACTTTATCCTAAGGCTCCTATGGGGGAATGGGGAGAGCTATTCATAACAGCTTTATCCTGTTACTTATAGAATTTGTTACACATAGAATTACACATCATATATCCATTACATAATACAGGCATGTTATATAATTACATACAGAATTTATTCTAATATTTAAAGAAACTACCAGACAAAGGAAGATCAAGCAGTGGGGTGACCACTAATAATCAAAAGAAACAAAATGAATATGAGAGAGTTCAGGCAATGAGGTTCTGGCATGGGACAGAGCATCAAAAGGGAAGAAATAAACCACATGAAGTACATCCACCTCTCTGCCTGCTTTATAATAGCAATCACACACACATATCCATGAAATAATCTATAGATTCATTGATTGAAGAATAGTTGACAAATGATAGTGTATGAATGGAATGGGGAAGTGTTGCAACATGAGAAATGACAAATATGAAGACTGGGAAGCAATATGGGAATACATGTGAAATGATGTAGAGTGAAGAAAGCAGGATTAGAAAAATATAAACACTGACTAGAACTATGTAATCCACCATAGCAACAAATCAGAAAACAAAAATAAACAGAGGAATAGGAACAGAAGAGAAAACAGAAAAAACCCCAGTGCTTTTGTTAAAAAGTTATGAAAAGTAATATGTATTCTTTTATAATAAATTAGGAAAATTTTGAAATTTATGATTTGATATATGATCACTTTTGTTTTTTGAAAATCAATTTTAGTTGATGGTTATGAATTTTAAATAATTTTTTAAAACAATAATGCTGTAAATGTGATTGTTAAAACAAAGTGAGTTAGGATGTTTTTACCCATTTAAGGTTTGTGAAAATTTCACTGCTGGTTACCTTTGCTTATTGCCCTGAAATGAGGTTTGGACGTAACATGGCTGAAGTTTTCAAGGGTCCTTTGAGAGTAACTCATCAAAAACCTGTTTTTGATGCCATCAGGGTTAAGCGACTTGTCCAAGTTCACTCAGCTAGTAAGTGTTAGAGATCAAATTTGAACTCAGGTCCTCTTGATTCCAGGGTCATGCTCTATCCATTTCACCCCCTTGGTACTCCTGGCAATGGGAATATTCTTAAGATCAAAGGTGCCCAGTTCCAAGACCTTTTAATAGTTTGTCTTCTCTCTGCAAAACTTATAATCTTCTTCAAATTTTATGGATGTTCAAAAACCAGCTATATGCATAAATATTCTTTTTTTAAAAATTGTTACATAAATGTAAAATCTATGTTAAGTTTGATGACAAAAATAACTGAAATAAAATACTTGGAAATTTTAATGACTGAGCATGGCACCAAAGAAGAGATATGAGAAGGGACCACCTTCCCCCAACCCCACCCTCACACACACCCAATGTTCTTTGCAAGGGCTGGAGACTATGGGTGTGGAACTCTGTAAACTGTAGAGCTTTTCAATATATTGGTTAGTCTTGCCCAACTTTTTCCTACCTCTTTTGAATTCTTCATTATAAGAGATGATTGTTAGGGAAACAAAGAATATCGGGATACCTTGAGAAATGTATGATATAAAAAAAGATGTCAATTTTTTAAAAGACTGTTGAAACATAAAACTAGTGACACACATGGTAGGAAAACTTTCTTTTTTTTGTAGTGTAGGAAAGCTATTGTAAGAAAAAAAAAATATGGTTCTAGTTGCTTTTCTTTGATACTTCTTACCTTCCGGGCTCATCACTGTTTGAAGTGATGGCTATGCCTGCATAGACTCTGATGGCTCCCATCTGTCACAAGGTCTTCAAACATAGACTGGGTGATGGATTGTAGTTGGTAGTTTGTGGATCAGCCTAGCTAAATTTGGAACGGTTCATCACCAGTATCAATGAACAGATGAGGACTTAATTGTCTAAACAAACAATTAGGACCATCTACTATGATATGGAATAGGATCATGGAAAATTTTTTCTCACGTAAATATAGCAGTGTCTTTTGGTTGTTTTTATTTTTTTAAGGAAGGGGGTACAACATTTAGGGAGTCTTCTAAGGCACTGAAGGGGTAACTTGCCCAGGATCAATACAACTGTGTGCACCAGGAGTGAAATTTCCTGACTCCAAAATCAATCCCCTATTCTATAAACCATGGTTCCTATAGAGATGATGATCCTCATAGTGAAATCCTATCACCTGTAAATTTAACAGGAGAATTCAGTTATAGGCCCTGAGAAAAAGAGAAATGACTAAGGAGAGAAGGGAGGAGAAAATGGAATGTGGAGAAGGAAGAGTCAGAGGGGAGTGGGAACAGAATGAGGAAATAGAACTATGTTTATATAAAACCATAGAGGGGAACTAGGAAGTGGGTCTTCCTTCCCTGAATTTCACACACTCCCCCAGTCCTGACTGCAAAGCCCAGGAGCAGCCAGAGTGACATGGGAAGGATCTGTCCAAACTCACTGCCCAGATCACTGATCCCTCAGGTTCTCATAGCACAACCCCTTCAAGGCCCCTTCTGTCCCTCCCTCATATTGGTTGCAGATCTTTAAGTCTTTGGAATATTGGAAGAATGTAGGTAAAGGAAATCCTTAATTTCAAGACAAGGGCTGCCCCTTTGCCCTCCCCAGTCATGCAGCCTCTCTCCCCTGGCGCTGTCCACTCCCCCTGGTTCTGACTTCTCATTTTCTCTAGGAGTAGAAGTGCAGGGATTAAGATCTGCTGGTGAAGGCCACAGTTAGCTGAGGACAGGGAGACTGAATAATGTACTACAGTATAGGTCATTTTGGTCATAGGTGATTTTTCCCCTTCTGAGTTGACTTTAGAGTACAATTCCTTTTCTGTGAGCCTACCTCCTACTTCCACTATGCAACTCCACTCCCATTATAATGTTCTTCACCTCAGTCTTATAAGGTGGTGTGAATATTATTACTCCCTTTGTACACCCGAGAAAACTGAGGCACACAGAGGTTGATTTGCTCCTATTAAGAATTTTATAATTGGAAAGGACCTCACAGGTTATCCAATTAAAGTAAAGTTCTACTCAAGTAATCAGTCCTGTCTACAATATCTTTGACAAGCTGTTGTTCATTCTTTGTTTAAACATCTCTGGTGAAAGAAAACTTACTACCCACCAAGGCAATATGGTAAGGCTATAGGATTTATAACTGGGAAAGCAGAACCGCTGATATAAAAACCCCTAATTTTACAGATGAAGAAACCAAGGCTGACATAGAGGAAGTGACCTGTCAAAGGACCCAGAGATAGGAAGTAGCAGGACTGGGATTCTTAACCCATGTCCTATGAGTCTAATGTCACCGTCCTTTCTATTGCTTTCAATCTGTACTGGTAGAGGAAGGGCTGAAACTTTGACACCTGCGTGCTGGGGCCATCAGGGTAGGGTTACTTATGGAACCAAATACCTTGACATAAATAAAACTTTCATATGAATAGCTTCCTCCTTATCAGCAGAATTTCCAATTTCCCATGTCCTAGAAATGGATATTATTTTTTTAATGACTTACAAAATATTTCCTTGTAATTAGTATTCTGGCAAGTTATTTCCTAAATTGTTATTTATACAAAGACCAATAAATGGAAAAGAACCTTACACCATTTAAGTTGCATACAGCTTTTAAAAAAATGTCAAAAATGTTATATGTAAAAAGCATAGTTGGATGATTCTTGGGAATTGCAACCAGAAGAACAGGGAGACCCGAGTGAAATCAGGAAAATTGTGTAGTCAAGGGCTGATACTAGTAAAGAAAAGTCTGAAGTTATGATGATGACTTTTTTTTTACTGTTTTAATATTTTATTTTTTTCCCCAGTTACATGGCAAAATTTTTAGCATTCATTTTTACAAGATTTTGAGTTCCAATTTTTTTCTCACTCCCTCTCCTTCTCTGTTCTGAAAATAGTAGGCAATTTGATATAGATTATATATGAACTATCATGTAAAAAGTATTTCCATATTAGTCACAGTTGTGAAAGAAGAAACAGATTTTTAAAATGAGAAAGAATAAAGTTGGTGAAAAAAATATGCTTTGATCTGTATTCTGAGTCCATTTTTTCCCACATTTCTTGGAACACTAATACATTGTTGATGGAGTTGTGAACTGATTCTAAAGCAACCCTTTTTCTGGTGGTAAAATATTGGAAATTGAAGGGATGCCCATCAACTGGGGAATGACTAAACAAGCTGTAATATATGAATGTAATGGAATACTATTGTGCAACAAAAACTGATGAACAAGTGGACTTCAGAAAAACCTGGAAAGACTTACATGAACTGATGCTGAGTGAAGTGAGCAGTACCAGAAAAACACTGTACACAGTAACAACAACATTGTGCAATGACCAGCTTTGATAGACTTAACTCTTCTCAGCAATACAAAGATCTAAGACAATTCCAAAAGACTCATATGGAAAATACTATTCACATGCAGAGAAAGAACTATGGAGTCTGAATGCAGATTGAAGCATACTATTTTTTTTTTTGTTTACTTCTTTCTCATGATTTTCCCATTAGGTTCTAATTCTTCTTTACAACATGACTAATGTGGAAACGTGTTTAATATGATTGTACACACATAGCCTATATCAGATTGCATGGTGTCATGGGGGGGGCAGTGCAGGGAGAGGAAGAACATCTAGAACTCAAAATTTTATAGAAGTGAATATTGAAAACTAAAAACAAACAAACTTTTTAAAAAAGGAAAGGGTTGTTAAATTTTTCTACACATAGATCCTTTCCCTTTTTTTATAATCTCTTTGGCATACAGACCCAGTAAGGATATTGCTGGATCAAAGGGTATTATGCACAGTTTGGTTGCCCTTTGGGCATGGTTTCACATTGCTCTCCAGAATGGTTGGATCAGTTCACAAATCTCCCAACAGTGCATGACTTAATTTGCGAATCAAACAATTTGCATTTATTAAGTCTCTGCTATGTGTTGGCATTTTGTAGGGGCTAGAGGATGGAAATGAAATACTCTCTCCCTTCAAGGAGTTTACAGTCTTGTTACTCAGAGCACTGGATCTGGAATTAGGAAGACCTATGTTCAAATCCAACCTCAGTCATTTACTATTTACGTGACCCTGGGAAAATCATTTATTTCTGCTTGTTTCTTTAACTGTGAAAGGAGGATAACCTATTTCAAAGGGTTGTTGTGAGCATCAAATGAGATAATATTTGTAAAAAAAAAAATGATCAGCATTGTGCCTGGCACATAGTGGGCACTACATAGATGCTTATTCCTTTCCCTTTTCCTCATTCCCTTTTGTAAAATAAAATTTATTTTCTTTTTTCTTTTTTTTACACTACCCTCAAATCCAACCTGTAACATTCCCCCTCTTCCCTCCCAGAAAGCCACCCCTAATAAGAATTTTAGGAGCTTATGCTTTATTGGGGAAACATGTGAGCATAATATTATATACAAAAATATATGCAAAACAAATACAAAGTAATTCATTTTTGGAGGAGGCACTTGTAGTTGGGGCTTAAGAAAGGCCTCTTGTAGGAGGTTGCATTTAAAGTAATTCTAAGCCATGAGGATTATGAAGGATGTATCTAGTGTTGCCTTCTGGTATTTTCCTAAGTCCCATATGGTTACTGGACTCAGAAGCAGATATCTAAATCACCTCTTTCTCCCTTTTGGAAAATCTTGGTAGGTTTGCCAGAGGAACTCTATTATTTACAATGGTGCTGATTACAGAGGTGACTCCTAAACCTAGAACAAGGACCCAGGTTCAGCTAATAGATAAATGCTTCTTCTTTTTTTCCTCTGTAGACACTGTAACCTGAAATTTCTCCTGAAGTACCTAGAAAGCTGTAATTCTAAACTGACTTTATCTATGGAGATAACAAGAGGAGCTTGTTTGTAGATAAGAGGATGCAAGACAAGTTGTACAGAAACTGACTTGGACAGGGTAAGAGCTTTCCCAAGGAAAAGAGATAGTGGATCGGCCACTAGAAACATTAATTTACCGTTATTGATCAGGCAAAGGGTAACTATTGTGGAATATTTTAGTGATACTTTCTTAAACAAATATAAATATCACTTCCCAATGCCTCTCTCTGATTAAAAAAAAAAAAAAACAACGAAACAAAACCTCCTTTGTAACAAAGAAGTATGGTTAATCAAAATCAATAACACATTGGTCATATCTGACAACCCATCTTCCAGGAGGAAGGAAGGAATGATCCACCCTCAGTCCTCTGAAGTTAAGACTGTGGTCACTGTGTTGTAGATTAGGAGTTTTCTTGGCAATGATGCTGAAATGGTGTGCCATTTCTTTCTCCAGCTCCTGAAGAAAGGAGGCAAACAGGATTAAGTGAGTCGCCCAGGGTCTTACAGTTAGTATCTAAGGGCACTTCTGACTTCAGGAAGTTGAGTCTTCCTGACTTAAGGCTAGGTCCTCTATCCACTGCGCCACCTCGCTGCTCCTCTTGTCAGTTGTTTCTGAGACATTTCTATTTCTCTTCCTTCTCAACCATTACTCAAGATATCTTGGGGTTTACCAGCTAGAGTTCTTTCTTAAGGACCATACCTTAAACTCAAATCACTCTGGCTCTTGTTGATTGGCCAGCAATAGGTCCCAGGCCAAGCCCTTCTGGTCATGGTTTGGGCCCTAATTGGCTCTTAGTAGCTGTTTTGGCCAGAAACCCTGAGGGTCTTCTATTCTTGGATTGATTTTTTTTTTTTTTGAGTTGGTGAAAGAGGTCATTGTTTGCCTCCTTTATCATCTAGTCTTAATCACATAATCGGGGTGTTGCCTCAGTCTAATTGAGATCTGCTAAAGACCTTAGCTTAAAAAGGCCAAGGTCTCCTATGGTATCAAGGGCCATCTCTAGCCACCCTGACCTGTATCTGACCACTGCACCCAGATATCTCTGGAGGAGAAAGTGAGGCTGGTGACTTTGCACAGCCCGCCCTCATTTAAATCCAATTCCCTTGCATGTCATGGCATCACCTTCCTGATATCAGGGTCCTCTTCCAGAACTAGGGACAAATAACAACCTTGAAACTCAGTACTATGGGAGAGTAACTTCCTTCCGTCCCCTTCGCATCCAGGCTGACTTTGTTAGGAGTTTTTCCACCCTCCCTGCTCTCCCACCTCCTAATTTCTTAATGGAGGTATCACATCATATGGAATCTTTCTGTAGTCCCAGTAATTTCAATATTTTCTGTCTGTAAAAGAGTTATTAACTTAACTTTGGAAGATTAAAATTTAAAGCTGAAAGGCAGCTTAACAAGTATGTTGTCTTCCATTAGTGATCAAGGCATCTTGACAATATATTATATTACTGTACTGCTGCCAATTTTCCTTTCACTGCTTCTGTTGTTAGTTACAGAGATTACCACTGATTTTCTGCTCCAATACTCCTCTTCATGACTTGAGCTGAACTTTAATAAGAAAATATTGGTAATCATGATTCACATGCACTTATAAAAAAGAATGTTCTTCTCTAAAGTACATTTTTGACCAGTATGACTCATTATAAATGACATTCCTTTGTTTATTTTAAATACAGAAACTGTATTGCAAAGGAAAGTCTCAACTAATTATCTCCAAAGAGTAAGAGATAAACATTTTGGGGTTGAAGTAATGGGATTGGAGTAAGGGAAGAGATTTTTAATAATGCTATTCAGTGAAATGAATGTAATTGAAATGAAAAAGGGTGACAATGTTTGTGACCACCCAAGTGCTTCTATAGTTTTACATTTAATTTTTTAAAAATTTGGTTATATGGAAATAATGCTACTTTAATAGCCCAGAATTTAGAAACTGCTCCATACTTTTCTTATATTACTGACTTGTGCCTTATAACAGTCAAAGACATATTTACATTGTCATATCTTTCCATTATTGTTTTAAGGTTTCTATAATTCTACCAAACTATAGCTGGGTTTATGTGATAGAAAATCATTGGGTCACCTAAGTGCATGTGAATTGCTCTCAAGTTCTAAATTCTGGCTCTTTTTTAGTTTAGGAGTAATATACAATTATTAAAGAGAAATTTCCCTAAGAATGGGGGAAAACTCAATAAATAAGGTTGGAAAAGTAGGTTGGAATCAGGTTGTGGAAGGTCTTGAATGTCAGAATAAGGATTTGTATTTTATTTGAGATAGTGGGAACCCACAAAATATTTTTGAACAGGGAAGTGATAGAATTGCCAGGTTTTGATATTGTAAGATTTACATAAAACCAAAAGCTTGCAATATCTAGAAATGAATTCTTTCATAAATACCATATGAAGTATATTGAAAAAGCTAGAAACAATTTAGAGAAATGCAACCAGATTGGGGAGGAGGTCTCAAAACCTTGTCACATGAGCATAGGTTGAAAAAGCTGGGGATGTTTAGACTGGAGAAAAGAAAACTTAGGTATTTAAGTTTTTAAGACTGTCTAGTGGACAGATTAAGTTTGTTTTGCTTGACCTCAGAGGGCAGAATTAGGAATAATGGATAAGGAAAAGTCCATAACATTTAGAACTACCTTAAAAAAAAAAACCAAAAAACTACCTAAAAAAGTGGAATGGGCCAGCTAAGTGGCACAGTGGATAGACCACACTTGGTCAGGAGTCAGAAAGACTTTAGGCAAGTAATTTAACACTTTTGCCTCAGTTTTCTCATCTGTAAAATGAGCTGGAGAAAGAAATGGCAAACCACTCTAGTATCTTTGCCAAGAAAACCCCAAATGGGGTTACAAAGAATCAGACACAACCGAACAGCAACAGAAAAAGTGGAATTGGCCACCTTGGGAAGTAATATGTTCCTCCTAAATGGAAACATTCGAACAGAAGCTGGATTTCTAGGGATTTTATAAAGAGGTTTTGAGGTCCCTTCCAACTCATCCATCCATTCCACACATCATGAGACATCTTGCTATCTGCCCTGACATAGCCCTCTGCCTCTGGAATTGGAACAGTACCATCTGAAGCAGAAATCAGTTGCTCAATCTGGATCTCTACCCTGAAGTTGAGCTAAATTGTCAGGCAAATGAATGAGAATAAACTGCTCTAAGTGACAAAATCTAGCTGGCTTTACTTCCATCCCCTCTGATTCATTGGTGTATTCTCCTCCATGCAGTACCTTGCTTCCTCTTCCTCATTCAACTTCTTCCTCTGGGAACAATAATACAATCTAAACTGTAAATATTTCTGGAAAAGGAATGATGGTTCCACTACAGTCACATTCCTTTGACTTAACGAACAAAAAACTCCAGTCTCTGACCACCATTTTTCCTATTGTGTAGTCTCTTTCTATTAAAATGTAAACTCCTTGAGGGCAGGGAGTGTCTCACTTAATGCCTACAATAGTGCCTACTGGGCACTTAGGCATACGGTAGCCACTCAATAAAAGTTTTTTCATTAACACATTCATTCTAAGATTCTGTGTAAAAAAACCTAAAATGTCAAAAAGATGTCAATCCTAATGAATTAATTCACCTACAATGATGAGAAAGATGAGAGGGATTGGATTGGATTTGGGAAATTATGTGGTTCTTTTCATGATCCCAAACTGTTCCCTGGAGGAATCTCAAAGTTTGATGGATTTAAAAAAATTTTTTTAGTGGGACTAGATGTCTGATAACCATTGAGGGATTGATAAATTCCAATAAATACAGTGATAAAACAAAATTATTCCAGAATTATAGAAAATTCCAAATAGGGATGGAATATAGCAATATGGCCATACATAGTGTCAACTGTCATAAAAGATTAAGAAGTTTATTGAAGATGATCCAATAATACCACTACTAAGTCTATATCTCAAAGGGACATTAATAAAAAGGAAAAAGATCTACATGTGCAAAAATATTTATAACAGCCCTTTCTGTAGTGGCAAAATTGGAAAGAGGGAATGTCCATCAATTGGAGAATGGTTGAACAAGTTATGGTATATGAATGTAATGGAATACTATTGTGCAATAAGAAATGATGAAGAGGCAGATTTCAGAAAAACCTGAAAGCCTTATATGAACTGATGCAAAGTGAAATAAGCAGGATCAGGAAAACAACATACACAGTATCAGCAACATAGTGTGATGATAAACTATGAATGACTTAGCTCTTCTCAGCAACACAGAGATCCAAGACAAGAACAAAAGATTCAAGATGGAAAAATGCTACCTACATCCAGATAGAGAATTGATAGACTGCATTCAAATCAAAGCATACTTTTTTTCACTTTTATTCATTTTTTTTCTTTTAATCTATCTCTTCTTCACAACTTTGACTAATATGGAAATATGTTTTACACAACTGCACATATATAACCTATGTCAAACTGCCTACCATTTTAGGAAGAGGGATAGAAGGAAGGAAAAAAAATGGAACTTAAAATCCTGGAAAAATGAATGCTAAAAATTATCTTGACATTATTGTTAAAGGAGAACAAAAAATTTTGGAACTCAAAATCTTAGGAAAATGAATGCTAAAAATTGTTTTGACATATAATTGAGAAAATAATACAATTAAAAAAAGAAATTTATTGAAGTGATGGTCATAAACATGTTTAATTAATTCAATTAATTTGGAAACTTGCCTGATTCAAATCCCACTTAATGGACTCTCTTTAAGTCTAGACTTGGAAAAATGGATTGTTCACCAAAGTTATAATTAAAATTTAATCTGTTAAAAGTGTGGTTTCATGGTGAATTGAAATATATCTATCAAAGTATTTTAAACTCAACGCTTAATTGTGTAAAACAAGTATTTTCAGTAAAAGGAAGACACTGAATGTTTGAATTTTTTAAATTGTAAAAACTTATAAAATTTGATGTATGTAATAAATTCTTTTACTTTGTCCTATATAGTTTATTCAACTTCTTTTTCTGATATTGGATTATTTAAAAATTTTTATTTCTTGTTCTGCTAATGTGGGCATTTTATATTTTTGTAAATCTTTGCCTATCGTATTTAAGTTGTAGGTTTTATTAACACATAAGCAAAGTAGTTTTTAAAAAGAATATTCTTTGTTTCTTCTTTGTTGTTAATTCTCCTTTTTCATATTTGTAACTTAGTTTTTCTAAAAAATTGAATTAATTAATGGTTTATTTTTAAGTCCTACTTTTAATAACCCAATGAGTTTTTTGTCTTCAGGTTTCAAAATCTCTTCTTTGAATCTTAGAATTTCTATTTTGGTGGTTAATTGCTTCAACAAATTTGTTGGTTTTCTAATTTATCTTTTAGTTATATCACAAACAATTCATAGATCTGATCTTTCTGTTGTTGATGAAAGTATTTAGATATAGAATTTTCCCTAAGGACTACTTTGGCTGCATCCCTCAAAGTTTCGCACGCTGTCTCATTTTTGTCAATATCTTTTATGAAGTTATTTATTATTACTGTGATCTGCAATTCGTTCCACCAGTTCTTTAGGATTAAATCAACTAATTTTTTTTAAACATACAAAGGAATATTTATTTCGGTAACATAGCAAGAAAAGAAATAAAAACATTTTCTTCCAACACCTGGGAGTCACAAGCTCCCTTCAGTCCATGAAGAGAGTGGGTTCAGACTTCACTGAGCTTCAACATGACGTTTGTCTCACCATGTTCACTTTCAAATATGGCATTGCTTTGAATGAGTGCTTGTCTCAGCTATCACTTGGCTGGGTCCTGTGGCTGCTACTCTTCTGCCATGTGTTTGTCAGGCTTTTAATATCCTAATATTTAATCAATTTGTATAGAGGTACAATCACTGCTGACAAATATGTAGGCTCCATCCTATTCCCAGTCAATAATCACACACAAAAAAGCTGTTATCTGACTTTCCTAAAATTCTATTCAGGTTCTTAACTTCTTTCTTATAATTTTGTTAGATTTGATTGGGTGAGGTCTACAGCTATTATGGTTTAATTGTTCTATTTCTCCTTGTTAAAATTAATTAATTTAGCTTTTTCCATTATGCATTGAGATTATATATCATTCCATGCATGTATATTAAGTATTGATATTAATTCATTATAGCTTTCAGTATAATGTAGTTTCTCTGTTTATCTTGTTGATTTTTTTGCTATTGCCTTTACTTTTCTTTTAAAAGTTTAGTGAAAGCATAATAGATCTTGCTCCAGTCCCTTATTTAAATGTTTTACAAACATCATTTCAAGCATGTTGTAAACAGTTTGTTGTTGTATTCTGATTTCTTAATCCATTTGTCCTCTCTCTCTTAGTTTTAGGGCTGCTAGGTAGGATAGGGCTCCAGGCCTGGGACTCAAAAAGACCTGAGATTAAATGTGGCCTCAGACACTTCCTAACTGTGCGACCCTGGGCAAGTCACTTAATCTTGTTTGCCTCCGTTTCCTCATCTGTAAAATAAACTGGAGAAGAAATTGGCAAACCACTCCAGGATCTTTACCAAGAAAACCCCAAATGAAGTCATGAAGAGTGGGGCATGACTGAAACAAGTGAGGTCAATTTGTATGCCGCTGTATGTGTTTAGCAAAGGTATATTTACTTGTGCCATGAAGGATATTCTGCACAAAGTCCAAATGAAAGAAGGGTTCCTCAAAGATGGTGACTTTCTCTAAATGTTTGTTTGTGGATGATATTATACCAGTAATGTTGGCCTCCTCACTAAGAAAATCAAAGAAAGTAAGTCTAGCAATCTACACAAGGAAAACTAAGCAGATGAAGAATACACACACACACACACACACACACACACACGCAATTGTATTGAGATATAATTGGATGGGCCACCTGTAGAGTTAGTCCAGCAGCATGTGCATCTTTGATAGATACTTCAGGTAGACAATGTATTGGGTCAACATTTAAATGGAAAGAGGATTTTATCACACTTGGAAAATTATAGAATACTTTTAATGATCTTGAGCTGTTCCTTGACACAAAAGCTCATTTTAAAAAAATCATATTAGGTATATAGGGCATATTTACCAATTAGATTTATTTTTTGTAGTTTAAAAAGAATATTACCGAGTTTAAATTGATCTTAAAATCCCCAGGACTCCAAGGCTTCATATCATTTCTCACAAGGTCTCAAGTACTCTCCAGACAGGGAGGTTATTCTGCTTTTTCAGTTTTTTCATGACCCATTTGGGGTTTTCTTGGAAAAGACATTGGAGTGGTTTGTCATTTCCTTCTTAGCTCACGTAGCTACTAAGTGTCTAAGGCTGGATTTGAATTCATGAAGATGAGTCTTCCTGATTCCAAGCTCTATATTTCACTGTGCCACTAGTTTAAAGGCATAAAACTTGGAAAATGGTACAGTTGATGCTTGGGCAATTTCTCTTGTGCTCAGTTTGTTGCCGAAGAAGACCATGCCATCAGAGAAATGGTGACATGACTTGCACTTGACTCTGTTTTGAGTGAGGGAGGGCTGTGCAGGTCATCAGCCTCACTTCTCCTCCAGAGCCATCTGAATCCAGTGACCAGATATTCATCAAGATGACTGGAGATGACCCAGGATGCAATGGGAGATCTTAGCCCCTTTAGGTCAAGGTCTATGTAGGAACTATGGAAATGCATGTGGCAGTAACTGACTTCATGGAGCAAAATATTCTAGACTCCTTTCTCCTCTTCCCTTCAGTTTCCCAGTCTCTCTTTCCCTTCCCATCTTCCAGAATGGTTTATCTTGGGAGAATCTGTTCTTGAATGCCTTGGTGGTTTTAGGCATCAGGGTAAATTTCTTTTTCCACAACTGGTTTTCTAGGATCGTAGGAAAATATGTTGTTAACTAACAAGGCAGAGCAAACACTCTTAGTGTTTGGGCCATCATAAAAAGCTCATCTTTAAACACCAATATTCTACCAATGATATTATATGGCTGTGGAAATTACAGATGATCCAAAAGACAGTGAAATAACAAATGAGGAATATAAATAACCTGCAGGATATTATCAATGATGACTTGTATGAGAGAACTGGAATAAAATATATCATCAGGGACACTGATGATGAGGAAGGCAGAAGGAAATGAGTGTTTATTATTACAAGGCATTGTACCATAATGCTTTCCAAATATTATCTCCTTTGATCCTCATAACAACCTTGGGAGGTAGGCGCTATTATTATCACCATCTTCAGTTGAGAAAACTGAGGCAGACAGAAATTAAGTGACTTTTCCACGATCACACAGCTGTCTGAGGCTGCATTTAAACTCAGATATTTCTGACTCTAGGTCCAGTGCTCTTGTCATTGCACCCCCTAGCTGTCTAGTCAAGTATTAACAACTAGGGGTAATAGATAAACAGCCCAGGCACTTCAGGAGTATTTAGACGTACGGAAAAAAGCAAAACGAGGCCTCCAGCATGTTGTTTAGATCATCTAGGGAGGACTCTTTTCATTAAATTATTCAAACCCTATGTTGGGTGGGTCAACTGATTCCTTTCCCTCACAGAACCTCTTATCATGGGTCACTGCAGCAAGTAACCAGATGATAGGCTTAGCAAAGTTTGCCTGGCAATTCCATCGCAGAGAACTTGTATTTTAATGGTTCAGTAAATACAAACTGAACATAATTCCTTCCCAGAGGATAAAGTTTGCATATAATAATAACTGATATTTTTAAGGTCTACTGTTGTTCAGTCATGTCCAACTCTCCATGACCCCATTAGGGGTCTGCTTGGCAAAGATATGGGAGGAGTTTACCATTTCCTTCTCCAGATCATTTTACAGATGACAAAACTGAGACAAACAGGATTAAGTGACTTACCCACATCACACACACCACTAGCATCTGAAGCCATATTGGAACTCAGGGAGATGAGTTTTTCTGACTTCAGGGAGGGCGCTCTATCCACTTCACCACCCAGTTGCTCACTTTAAGTACTACAGAGCACTTTATATATAAGATCTCATCTTGTCACGACTGTCAGGTGTTACAAGTATTATTTTCCCCATTATACAAATGATAAAACTGAGACTGAGAGAGGCTGAGAGCCTTGCCTGGGGTTACACAGCTATATTAAGCAGGATTTCTGAGTGTTCCTGACTTCAAGTTAAGCCCTCTATTCAGTAGTAAAGGCAAGAATTTACATAATGCTTTCACGTACATTATCATATGATATAATATGATATCATATGACCCTGATTATAACCCTGTTTGGAAAGAAAGGCTGCTAATATCCTCATTTTATAGATTTTTTTTAAAAAAGGAATTTGTATAAAGAGCCAGACACACAATGAATAAATGGCAGAAGGAATGTCTTCACAAAGATGAGATCACTGGTGCTGTCAGGAGAGTTGAACATATGCTTCATTTTTTCTACATTGACCTTCAACCCCATGCTAACATATCTATGGACACATTTATCCCCTCCACAGAATAGTTATGTTACCAAATGCCTCCCATGGCTCTCTGTTGCCTACAAGAAAAAATAAACTCTTCAGGTGGCATCAAGGCCTTCCACAATCTTGCACCAATTGCCTTTGCATTGCCTTTTCTTGTACCTGCGTAGTGGAATGGACTGGACGCTTCTACATGTTGACATTTTCTTTTTTCAAGACTCAGCTCAGCTGCCTACCCAGGAATGCTTTCCATTCTCCCTCCCATTTCCCCGTCTATCTCTCAAAACTCTCATCGCCCTTAGGTACTTCATCACTTTCTAATGTGTATCATACTAAGATGCATAAGGCTCACACCTCATCCCCACTCTTCCGGATCCTGAGTCTTTTGGGGGTAGAGAGATTTTATCTCTTGTTTTTTTACTTTTGTATTTCCATCCAAGAGCATAATGCTTTGCATATTATAGATACTCAATAAATACTTGTTGCATAGAATTCTAGTCTTAGCATAGTTAATAATTGTACGGACTTTATGGATTTCAAAGTGCTTTAACAACCCTGAAAAGTCAGCCTTATAAATTTTATCCTTTGTTTTTTTTTTTTTATTGGTGAGGAAAAAGTAGTTAGGAATTTAAATGGTTGTTTTCCTTTGTGCTCGAAGAAGACCAAAATGACATTACCATGTTAGCCAAGGAATGCTTTACCACAGGTCAGGACAAAATAGTCTATGTGAGCATTTTCAGGGAAAGAATTTAAATGACTTCCTCCTAAAGGAATGGCTAAAGAGTGGGAGAGTTGAGGATTTTGACTCAGGTTTCCCAATTCCAGGGGCAGCTAAGGGGCTCAGTGGATAGAGGGTTGGGCCTGGAGTCAACAAGATCTGAATTCAAATGTGACCTCACATCCTTGTCAGCTATATGACTCTAGGCAAGTCAGTTAACCTGTTTGCTTTAACCTACTGGAAAAAGACATGGAAAACCACTCCAGTACCTTCACCAAGAAACAGTATGGTCTACAAGGTTATGAAAAGTTGGACACAACTGAACAACAAGTTCCCAAGCCATGTTTTTAACACTACCAAAAGTTACATCTCTACTGGCGCATTTTTTCACATAAATATTTTCCATAAATTTTTTGCTTTTGATATATTTTTTCTTGCTTTTTTAAAAATTAAATTTTATTTTTTCAATCAATGAAGATCTGCCTTCTCTTCTTTCTATCTCCCCTCCTCTCTCCTCAGGAAAATAAACAAAAGCTCTGCCACAAACAGATAGCTGAGCATACTTGCATTGGTTTTGTCCAAAATAAAAAATACAGTCTGTCTCAATTTGCTCTCTCTTCATCTCTCTGTCAAGGGGTGGGCGGCATGTTTCATCATGAGTTCTCTGAAAGCACAGTTATCTATTTCTCCTATTGACACCACCTCTGAGGTTCTGAAGAACTTTGCAGTCACTTATTCCCACTTTTTACAACCTTTCCATAGGGTTTAGAGCTCAAAGGAGCTTTAGAATTTATCTATCTTAATCAATTTGATTTTGGATGTTAAACTGGTTGTTTTTTCCGCCATAGTACTGGTTCAGTTGTTTCAGTCGTGTCTGACTCTCTGAGGCTTCATTTGGGGTTGACCTTGGCACAGATACTGAACTGATTTGCCATTTCCTTCTCCAATTCATTTTATGTGTGAAGAACTGAGGTCAACAGGGTGAAAGTGCCTTGCCTGGCTAGTAGGTGTCTGAAGCCAGATTTGAACTCAAGGTTCCCAGCCCAGCACTCTATCAACTGTGCCACCTAGCTGTCCACACTACAGTATAACCACCTTTGGCTTAATCTTTGCCCTTTCTGTCTTCAAATATATTCTTTTTTATCTGGGGCATAGGGCAATAAACCCTTAAAAACATTCATTTGACTCTGTTGTCCTCGCAATCTACTATCTTCAAAATTATTTCCTTCCTTAGGCTCTATAACAGTTGTCTAGCCCTCATCTCCTGTGACTGTTCTCCAGGTATCAGTTATTTGCCTTCTGGACACTCACGTCTTGATGTTAAGAGACTTGAATTTGAGTCAGTTGTTTACAAGCTTTGTAGCCATCTTACCCAACCTCTCCAGGTCTGTTTCCTCATCTCCTAAAGGCAGATAATGTAATAAGAGAGAAGCATAACTTCAGCCTCTTAAAATGTAAATATTTGTAATGACTACTTTGGTAAATCAACAACTGGCTATGAAAGGGTCCTCTCCTCCCCAAGGTCTGATCACATCAGCAACGTAAAAGACATTAGGTCTTTTCTAGGTGATTTGATTCCACTATCATCTGACTCTTGCTTTCTAATCTTTCTTTATTTACTGCTCCTTACAAACAAGCCCATCTTCTCCATCCTTAAAAAACCCTCACGAAACCCCACAATCCCCTTATGCTGTTATTCCATATTTTTCTTCCATTTCACAGCTAACCCCCTAGAAAAAGCTGTTAGTATCTGTTGTCTCCACTTCCTCTACTCTTACTCATTTCTCATTATCTGCCTTCTGATCTCAACACTCAATGAAATGCTCTATCCAAATTTCTTAACTGCCAAATGTGATGGCCCTCTTCTTTCTAGAACCCTCTCTTGTAGATGCTACCTTCTCTAGGTTTTCCTGACATGGCTTTTTTTCTCCTCCTACTTGTCTGACTGTGTTGTTTTAGTTTCTTTCACTGGTTCATCACCCAAATACCATCCTCTTATGGTGGCTGTACTCTCAATGATGGAATCCTAAAGCTACCCCCAGCCCCAATATTCTAACTTCCTTATGGGTCACATTGAACAGCTTGCCCACTGCCCAAAGCTGGCCAACTGCCAATCCACATATTTGAACAAGTGTGTTCTTGTACCACAACCACAACCATACCACCATTTAGACCAAGACAGGATCACAGTAACTAACTATCCGTCTTGACTAGACAGGACCACAATAGCTAGCCACCAGAAAGTAGCATGACCAGGATGTTTGACCACCAAACCATAGAAGGGATCCCAGCCCCTATTACCTAACCCCTTAAGAAACCTCTCCTGCCTTTCTAATATCAATCATATTCCTATATTCTATGTAAATTTGATTGTGTAGTCAGTATTATATATATACCCTATAAAATATTCTGTCTTACATTACTGAAATTGCAAGTTCCTTTAAAGAACTAAGCCACTCACCAGAGTGTGAAAGCTCAAATTCACAATAAATCTCTCTAACTGGCTTGGAGTCAGTCTGATGCTTTGAAATTCTTTGAGACATCCCATCACATTGCAACCCGACCCTTCTCATCAAGACTGTTCCACTGACAAATTCAACATGTCCAAAATCAAATTCACTCTCTTTTCTCCCAAAGTCACCCCTCTTCCTAGCTGTTCTATTTCTGTCCAGAGCACCAATATCCTTCTGGTCTCCCAAATTTGAAGTCTTGTTATTATCCTTGAATTCTCGTCCTTCACCATTTCAACGTAATCAAGCAGCTGTCAAATCCTGTTATTTCCATATTCATGACATATTGTGTTGGGTGAATTAGAACACTTCTTGCTCTCATTTCCACTTCTGTGCTCTCCCCTCTACCACCATCACTAAGTAAACTCTCTTCCTTTGAGTTTCATTCAATCCATATATATTACTCAGTAAGATTCTGGTGGCTATTGTTTACTGTCCTCCAGGACACTATTTTCGTCCTCAATGACTTCCTCATGATTCTTCTGTCAGAAAACAACCATTTATTAAATGCTTGCTGTGTGCCAGGCACTGTACCAAACACTGGAAATACAAATACAAGATAGTTCCTGCCCTCAAGGAGATTACACTCCACTAGGGGAAAACAATGCATAAAAGGAAGCTGAAAGGGTAGGAGAAGAGGAACTGCAATCTCCAGAAGGGGGCATGGTAGACAAGGCAGTGGATAAAGTGCTGGGCTTGGAGTTAGGAGGACTCACCTTCCTGAGTTCAAATCTGGCCTCAGACACTTAACAGTAGTGTGACCCTGGGCAAGTCACTTAAACCTGTTTGCCTCAATTTCTTCATTTGTAAAATGAACTGGAGAAGGAAATGGCAAGCCGCTCAAATATCTTTGTAAAGAAAATCCCAAATAGGGTCACAAAGAGTTGACTGAACAAGTTACTGTGTTTTTTTTTGTCTCTGTGTACTTCACTCTGCATCAGTTCATGTAGATATTTCCATGCTTCTCCATAATTATCACATACACAATTTTGTAAAGCACAGTAATATTCTATAACATGTACTACATTTTGCTTATCCATTCTCCAATTGATGGGTATCTATTTTGTTCCCAATTCTTTTCTATCATAAAAAGTCCTGTTACAAATATTTCGGTGTATATGGGGACTTGCTTTTTTATCAGTGATTTCCTTGGGGTCCAGTAATGGAATTGCTGTTTCAGAGGGTATGGATACTGAATAGCTTTTTTCACATAATTCCAAATTGCTTTCCAAAATAGTTGTACCAATTCACAGTTTCACCAACAATATATTAGTGGGCTTATAGTTCCTCATCACCTCACCGAGACAACTGCAAGAGCCTCTTAATTGGTGTGTCTCAAACCTCTCCAAAACATCCTTTGAAGAGCTGCCAGAATGGTTTTCCTTTTGACCATGTCATTCCCCCACTCAACAAGCCTCAGTGGTTCTTTCTCACCTCTAGCATAACATATAAACTGTTTGGTATTTAGAGTCTTTCACAATCTAGACCCAATTTACTTATTCAACCTTATGAACACTGTATTTGGCACAAAGTGAGAACTGTGAGCCCCTTGAGAAGAGGGGCCATCTTGGCACACAGAAGTGCTTAAAAATGTTTAATGACTGAATACATATTACTTCTCTCCATGCATTCTTCAGTCCAGACAAAGTGGTATTCTTGCCATTCTTAAGACAGCAAGATTCATCCTCCATCACTACCTTGGCACTTCTGGTCTCTCAAGTCTGGAATGCATTCCCTTCTCCACTTCCTCCTCCTCCTCCCACTCCCCTTTACTCTCCTAATGCCTGGTTTTCTTGGAGTCTCAGGTCAAGTCTGATTTCTACATGAGACTTTTCCTGATCATCCAGCTCCTAATATCCCCCTTCAAAAGTTATCTTTTCTTTACTCAATATATACTTACACACTCACACACATAGATACATGTATACACATATACATCAGACATATATACATGTATATATATATACATCACACACACACACATACACACACACACACATATAGCATGCCAGGCCTTTCTGTCCTCCTCTATCTCCTGAAGTCTAAGATCGGGTCTGTTGTTTCCATGACACTATCCATCTCATTATCTGCCATTTCCTTATTTTGCCTTCAAACTTTCCCAGCACCAGTCTTTTCCAATGAGTTGTTTTTTCATCATGTTCCCCCAGAACATGGTAGGTACTTAATAAATGCTGGTTCAATTCAATAAACATTTGTTAAACACTTACTGTGTGACAGGCATTGAGGATATAAAAAAAAAAAAAAGACAAGTCCTAGCCTCAACCTTACATTCTAATGGAAAAGATAACTCTTATCTGGAAAATGGTGGTCTCAGAGATGTCTTTTCATTAGATAAGTCACTGGGATGGTGAGTGGAACTTCAGGACTGACTGACCTCCCCTTTTCTTTAATAATGGAAGTACATATTTGATTACTGTTCTAGAGCTGGAAGGGGGTGGTGATGTCTGCTCAATGGCAAGGCCAAAGGCCTGGGGGGGATGAACAATCAGCACATGTAAAAAGATTACATAGGAATATAAGCAAGGTGATGTGGTGGATAGAATGCCAGGCCTAGCGCCAGGACTGGGACAAGACCACTTGACTCAAATTCAAATTGATTCGGTCAGAGCACATTGTCAAAACTACACCCTGGTCTATACACGAATCCTATCACCTGAGGATGACTCCCATCTCCCAACAGGGAAGTAATGTGGAGGAGCTTCCTCATTAAAATGCCTACCAGTCAAAACTGCCTTACCTTTGCCATTTGTGGTTATTCAGTCATTTTCAGTATTATCTGACTCTGTGACTCCATTTATAGTTTACCATTTTCTTCTCCAATTCATTTTTACAGATATAAACAGAAATGGAGGTAAACAGGGTTAAGTGACTTGCCCAAGGTCACACAGCTGGTGTCTCAGGCCAGATTTGAACTCAGGAAGATGAGTCTTCCTGACTCCAGGCCAGATTCTCTATCCACTGTGACACCTGTCATATTGGTCACTGAGAGAGGTCAATTTACTGGCTGTAAATCTAATTAATAAAATGATCATGTTTGGACCATCATCTTTCAGTTTACCTTAATTTTCAAATATAGCATTACCAAGGCGTAACATTACCTCCACCTGCTTAAGAGATCCCACTCCTTGTTTCCTCCAACACACTGCCTCTTCTGTCATTTATTTTTAACATCTCCCTCTAGACTGGTGCCTTCCCTACTACCTTACAAACATGCCCATGTCTCCTCCATTCTCATAAAACTCTCATTTGACTCCGCCATCACCTTATAGCCCTTCTTGGCTTAAATCCTTGAGGAGGTGGTCTTCAACAGATGCTCCATTTTCTCCTGTCATTATCCTTTTAACCCCTTAAAACCTGGTTCCTGACCTCATCATTCCACTATGCCCGCTCCAAAGCTCTTAACTGCCATTGACCTTTTCCCAATCCATTGTTCTGCAGACTTTGACCCTGCTGATAACTCTCCCTTCCTTGATAACCTCTGTATTCTGGACACTCCTCTTTCCTGCTTCTTGTCTCCCTATCGCACCCTATGGCTCTGTCCAGTGCCCTCTTCTCCTCTCTCTGTACTACTTCATTTGATAATCTTGCACTTCCATGGATTTATCACTTTTATGCTGATTCTTAAATCTACTTATCCTGCCCCAAACTCTGCTGGGCCTCTAATCTCACATCTCCCACTGCCTTTTGGACATCTCAAACTGGCTGTCTGGTAAATCTTAAACTCAGCATGTCCAAAACTTAACTCACCCACCTACCCCAACTTCTATCTCCCATGTAACTGGAAAGCAACACCATCCTCCTAGTCCTTTAGGTTTGCAACCTGTTATCCTGACTTCTCACTTTTTTCTCCCCCACCCATCTTCAATCTATTGCCGAGAACTGTCGCTTTCATGTTTGCCCTATTTCTGGAATATACTCCCTTCTCTGACACTAGTGCAGGCCTTCATCACCTTACACCTGGACTATTCTCACCTTACACATTTGACACTCACTATGTGAACTTGGGAAAGTCACTTAACTCCAGCTGCCTCATCCTGAGTCATCTCTGGTTATCCTGATGAATATCTGCTCACTGGATTCAGATGGCTCTGGAGAAGTGAGGCTGGTTGGTGATCTGCACAGGCCTCCCTCACTCAAAACAAAGTCATGTCATTATGGTCTTCTTTGGCAATGAAGGACAAACACACGCAACCGTTACTACTCCACTAGTCTGATGGTGGGTCTGCCTGCCTCAAGCCTCTCCCTATTCTAGCCTATCCTCTATTTAGCGCCCCCCCCAACCCCCAAACAGGTTTTCCTAAAGTGCAGTGCAGGACTGTCTCTCACATGCACGCATGCGCACACACACACCATTTTCCCATTCTTTCCCCAACTAATAAATTCCAGTGGCTCCCAACTAAACTCTCATTTTTGTCTTTCTCCAACCCCTCTTATTGACTTCCTATTTATCTGGTATAACTTATTTGTACACCTTACACTTGTCTGCTTATCTTTCCCATTAGACTGTGCTCCTTGAGAGCTTTTGCCTTTTTTTATCCCTAACAGTAAGTACAGTGGACATAGTAGCAATGTAATGTTTGAGTAGCTGACATAAAAATAATAACTTTTATCTAAGCATTTACCATGTGCCAGGTACCGTTAATAAGTGCTTTATAATAATCTCATTTTATCTTTACAACAACCTTGGGAGGCAGGTGCTGTTATTATCTTCATTTTGGAGTTGGAAATGGGTGAACAGAGGCTGAGTGACTTGCCCAGTGTTACAAAGCTATCAAGTGGCTGAGGTTGAATTCAAACTCAGGTTGTCTTCCTGATTCCAACCCTATTCACCATTACCTAGCAGCCCATATTGAGAATATATGAACTCTCCAAACGAAACAGTTGACTTTTATTTAAAGCTTTAAACTTAAAAAGCATTTTACATATACACAAAATTAACAATGTACATTACATATGCTTATAACTGTATTAAGGCTTTTGGGGTACCCTATCTTCTCATTTGTTGAGAGACAGGCAGTACACATATATGCTGATCAGTATACTATCCTATCTTATAAAAATCATATATACATGAATATTTCAGAAGCTCTGGTTTCCTTCATTTTAAAATTTTCAGTCCTGAATTCTTCCCTCCCTCCCTCTCCAAGAAAACCAGAAAAACAATTACAAATATTATTCTAATGTTAAAACAAATTCTAGCCATGCTCCCCCGCCCTCAAAAAGTGAAAACCAAAACGTGCTTCCATGTGTAAGCTCATCAGTTTTCTATGTGGAGGTGAACATGTTCTAACATGCCAACACCTCGGGATTGCAGTGATGCTTATCACTTACCAATCCTTTTCAAGTTCATTATTCTACCGTTCTTTAAACCTACTCAAATGTCTACTTCTTACAAAAACTTTCTACTGAGTGCTAGTTGTTTAAGGGACTGCCCATCTTGGGTTCATTTTATAAACTTCTGTGTGCATTCTACCTTTCCAAATGTTAGGTAATGTCCTTGAGGTCAGAGACCTTTTCATTTGTCTTTGTATCTCCAAGGGATCAACAAGTACTTTTTACTTCCTGCAATTTTATACAAATTATCCAAAGCTAAGTAATTTTCATCTGTAAAATGGACATGGAATAATCACCACAGAAAGTTGGTATGAAATGCTATAGATATCTTATATAGTTAGACATTCCTTTGAGTGCAAAGAGTAAACTAGTGATTCTACCTCCAATATTTACCAGGTGTGTGACCACAGATGGGAAACTCATTTGGCACTACTCTTGTTGCCTCACTTGTAAAATGTAGATACCTATGGTATCTACTTCACAGGGTTTATGATGCACGCAATGAGAACACCTTCAACATGCTGCATTAGTTATCAAGAGAAACATAATAGATTAGAATATAACATTTTCAGTTAAATCAATGCATAACAAACAAAATCTGAAATCTTTTCCATTGCTGTGGAACTTTTAAACACAAATCAGAGTATCTGAATATCATTAAGAGATTAAAAGTGTAGAATTAGAGCCAGAAGGGACCTCGAGGTCAGTCTAATCCCATTTCCCCCAGTTTACAGATGAGACAACTGAGGCCCAGAAGTTATTTGCTAGGGAAAGAGGTATAAACTGGGATTCAAATTCAATTCTATAAATTTGCTACCAAAAATTCCAAAAGACAGTACTTAATTTCCTATTAAACATTTGAGTACTCCCTGACAAAAGTCATAAAGAAACCACGGAGACTGAGGTCACTAACATATCAACAACTGAACTGCCCTACCAGCTACTTGTCCCACAAAGCATTCCTTTACTCAGTGGTAAATATTCAGCTTCCTTCAGGTAGGACAAAAGGTAGTTCTGCATTTATATTTCTAACACCCAGTCCTTCTGAACACTGATAAGCAATATATAATTAAAGTGCCCCTTCCCCTATAATGCAAGAAACCCATTCTAGTATTTAAAATTCCATTGTGACAAATTTCTATTTAATAAAATACAAATTCTTTAAACTTTCCAAATACATTCTTAATATAGAAGCCATTTATCTGAAACAAAATTGATATCCCATCTTGTAGAGAGAATATAAATGCTGCATTATCCATGTACAAGGCTGAGGAATTAAGAGACGAACACCAACATGTTCCACTGGCATGTTGTACAAGATGAAAAAAGGAAATCGCTAGCAGAGCCAGAATAAACCCAGATGCCCTGATTCCAAAATGTAGCAGTTCCCACTGTGCCTTGTCACTTTTCCAATTTAAGCTTTGCTAGCACAATCCAAGCTTATTTAGAGCTGTGAAACCTCTGGTTCCACTGCCAGATGGAGTTGCTTTGCTAAACAGAAAAGGAGTCCAGTTAAGAAGTCAGTGTAATATTTACATAGTACTTCAAAGTTTGTAACACTTTGATATACATTATCTCATTTAAACCTCACAACCACCCAGTAAAGTAGGTACTATAGATGTGAGTGCCCATGGTTACACAGCTTAAGTGTGAGGGTATGGGTGAGAGGTGAAGCTCAGAGGTTGATTTAAAAGGCCTAACACTCTAATTTCTTACAGTTTAAGTCACAAACAAATATCAAAATGATCTAAGAGCTAGTATTACTAAATAAGCCCAGTTCTTGGTTATTAAAGCATCCACACCAAGCTAGACATCACCAAATATACAAAAAACCAATGATTTGACAAAGATGATCAATGGATCAAATGAAACTGACCACAATTACTTTTTTCATTCAGGACATTTATTTAACAAACAGTTGAATCCTCAAGATGAACTAGATGCTGCAACAGCTGCTCTCTTGGGTTTAGGTGCTGTTCCTTCACGGAATCCATTCCTGACATTTAAAGAAAATAAATTTTAAAAAATTGCTTTAGCTTTTCAAGGTGCATTTAAAAAAGTGTATCCTTAAAGTATTTCACTCAGCTTATCTCAGTTAAATGCTGAAATCACTATTAATTCATATGTTCAGACATTTTTAAAAGTACATCACAGACAAGCTGTAAACAGTTCCATGTTTTCCCTCATTAAGGACATAAAGTTCTAATTGCTTATCTTATTTTTTTTTAAAAGGATGGGTAATGTTTCAGGAACACTGACAGTAAAATTTATTTTATTTATCCAATGACTATGAAATTCAATCTGATAAATTATTGTAAAAAATTTGTACAGAAACAAGTTTCATGTTAAATAAAAACTAATCAATTCTATTGTTTCAATTATTCTCTTCAAAAGAACATGAACAAATAAAAATACCTATTTTAAAACTTAAACCCTAGTAACCCTTCTTTTAACAAGTGCAAGAGATATCTTTCATTTTTCTAAAGTAGTTCTAGAACAGACTTGAAAACGTAACTTCTGACATCAACTGTTTTCAAAAAATCCACACTGCATTAAGACTACGGTTATAATCACAGAATCTCACTTTGATCCCAGGCATAAAAACAACAAACACAGGCCTAGTTATAATCTTAAAATTTCATTTTTTTTGCCCTTAAAAAGTTATAAGCAGACTAAAAGGAATAATTTGAAATCTCTCCAAAGCGCTGCCTTTGTGGATTATTTCTATTTCGCACTGAATTATTTGTTTAGAATTCAGAGCCCAAACCCATATTGATAATAACTCTGCTCTGTCTGGGGTGACCCAGAATGCAGCTCTTAATAAATGCCACCAAGAATCAACCAAGACTAATTTGCTTCACACTCATTTCAGCCCTTCAGTCTGACACATACCATACTGGTTTGTGGAGAAGTCCCAGAGGAAATACCCATATTTCATGCAGCAAGGCCCACTTTTAACAACTCACAAATTATCCAAAATCTCTAAGTCACTGTTGGAGATAATACCCCTAAGATGATTCTATTTAAACACAAGGACTATTCATGCCTTTGTTCTGTTTTTAGTTCAGTAAGAAAACAAAGTTGTACCTGAATCGGCGATAGACAATTTTTAGGTGCCTCATTCTACCAGTACCAGTAGTGTTGCGTCGCTTAGCCTTTGCACTCCAATTATCTAGGACACAAAATCAAAACAATTCAAGCCTTTAGTCTTATTTCCCTAATATTATTTTCCAATGACCCCGTGTAGCTGTTACGAAGTTTTCATCAACACTTTATTAAGCCCACAAGAAAAGTTCCAGGAATGCAAAGCGGGAAAACCAGTTCCTGTTGTCAAAGGCATGGGGGTGGGGAATGACCCCACAGATAATATAAACAAACACCTGAGGATTAGGAGGAAAACAACAGTAAAGAATTCAATAAAGTTTTCCCTTACAAGGTGGCATCTGAGTTGAACCTTGAATGAAATTCAACATTTAAATCTAATGGTACTTATCTTTAAAGTTATTTAAACTGCAGTTTTCATTATTTTATTTTTTTCAGGTGATCATCAGTTCAGTAATCTGCAGTGCCTTAATGAGTACTAAATTTGCATCAAAGATTTCTCCTCTACAACTATCAATTTTTTTCTGTGTGAGTTAAGTAAAATTATTTCAGTCCATCATTTGTATTAATCATTTCTTTCAGGTGTTTTGACAGAAAAACTTTTCTTCCAATTAAAAACATCCAGACCAGTAATTTCTTTATTTTTAGAATCTAGATTTCTAAGGCTCAGCGGTAGCTCACCCAACATCCCCACTCATTTCACAGATGAGGAAAATGAGGTTCAGTGCAGTTAATCAATTTTGTCCAGGATCATATAACAGAGCAGTGATTTGGATTCACTTTCTGACTTAAGGAGTCCCATCTTTTTTCCATCATACCCTGCTTTTCCAGGTCAAAATGTACTATTTTCCTGAGAACTGATTATTTTGAAGCAGTTGTCTCTTCTCATTTGCCTCAGCAACTTAAAACTCCACTTACTTCATTCCTTCCTTATTCAATTTCCACACAAGAAACAGAAACAATTTTTAACGGGTCAAGCCCGTGCAATTTAACAAGGAGTACTCTCTCTCCAAAAAAAAAAAAAAAAAAAAAGGTAAACCCCGCCCCTCTCCTCCTGGAATACTACAACGAGGACTTACACTTTCTCTTGCGTTTCGCAGGGTAGCCACATTTGCCACATGTCGACTTCTGCAGGTGGTACGCTTTAGAACCACAGCGACGGCACAGAGTGTGCGTCTTATTCCGGCGCTTACCGAACGAAGACGTGCCCTTCGTCTAAAAAGCAAAGACTAACGTTAGAAATTGGGAAGCAGCACTTATGGCAGGCAGCCTTTTCGGCAGCTCCCCCGATCACGCCGTGCCTCTGCCCCTCCAAGGCGTGCATTGGGAGGACTGGGGAACTTCGGGACACCCTCCCAAACTTCTCGCCATCCCCCACTACGTGGCGCCCGGCCGGTTATTTGTTCCACGCCGGGGCCCCAGCAAGGCCGAACAGCCCGACCAGTCCTTGGCAGTCCTCGGACAAGGCCGCGTTCTGACCTCTAGGGACAGCGTGGGACTCCCGAGCGCGGGCCCAGGGTGGGAGCGTGAAGCTTCCCCGGAGCACAGGGAAAAACCGCCCCTGGAACTCCTCGGGGCCCAGAGTTTGGATTTCAGGCTCCCCTTTCCGGCTTTCCGCCGGATGCCCCTTCTCCATGCTCGCAGAGGCCATTGCAGCCATCGCTAGCCGTCGTAGCCACCCGGGGAGAGAGGATGGATACAGATACCGCGTCGGCCCAAAAGCAAAACTCACCATCTTCCTTCTGCCGCCGGGACCAAAGAGAACGGAAGAGAAAGAACACTTCCGCTATATCAGGTTCGTAGGGCTTCTGCCGAGAGAGCACTTCCGCCGAGAGAGCACTTCCGCCGGTCACGGTGCATCCTGGAAAAGGTTCCGACGGCGGAGAAAGAGGAGGGCGAAAGAAAGGGGAAGGAGAGGAGCTGGCCCGGCCTCAGCGCCGATTGGTCCGCATTCTTGTCTGTCAGACGGGAAGAGGAACCGCCCCGCCTCCCTTCCGGTTGCTGGATGTAGGTCCGGCTGTGTTTCTGCCCCCCCCCCGCCCCCTCCCATGACTACTTTGTGTAGGCTTTGTCGCCCTCGGTGGGCGCCAGCACGATCCCGGCCCGGGCTGTTCAGCCTCCCGGGAGCGAAGACAGCGCGGGGGCCTCCGTATAAAACACCCGCTTCTTGGACTTTAAAACTGCCCAGGCCGGCTCCAGGCGCGCGGCCACGTGATGTGTAGGGAGGCGCCCCCCTCCTATGGCTTTGAGCCGAGATACCCCTCCGCGCCTGGCCGCCCCTCCGCGCTTGGGCCGCCCCTCCGCCCCTCGGCCTCCCCTCCGCGCTTGGGCCGCCCCTCGGCCGCCCCTCCGCGCCTGGCCGCCCCTCGGCCTCCCCTCCGCGCCTGGCCGCCCCTCCGCGCCTGGGCCGCCCCTCCGCCCCTCGGCCTCCCCTCCGCGTCTAGGCCTTTCTGCGCAATGAGGGCTTTGAACTAGATGAGCCGAGGGAAAAGCGAGAGCGCACCGTACACCTGCAGCCATCATCATACGTTTAGTGACCGCCGCTGGAGGCGGCCTGGCGTGACAGACCTGTGCCATGGGCCTGGGTGTGCGCTCTTGGTGTGCTGAGCCCTTTAGAAAGCGCTTTATCGTCCCGCCTCGGACTCTTACCCTTTGCTTGACTCGTGGATCCGCCTGGGGTTCTGGCGAGGCTTGTAGATCCTTTCTCAGAATAAAATTCTGTGATGCGTGAAATAGAATTCTTCGGATTACGAAGGAAACCGAGTCTGTTGGAATGGAGTTGTACAGTTATTTTAAAAGTCACCGTTGGCGGATCCCAGATAAAGAAGGCTGGAGGGGGTGGCCTCCGAGGTCCCTTCCAACCCCGCATCTGTGATAGCAGAAATTCTTAGCCGGGGCATGGCGAGCTTGTCTTGTGTAGTATTGCAATAACTATTTCAGTGTCAATGCCTTCCGTTGTAATCTTATGGATTGAATTTTATGCATTTAAAAACTTAGGAGAAGGGATCCACCAAATTTCCAAAGAAATCCATGACCAAAAAAGGAAGAAGAAAGAAATAGAAAAAATAGCCCAAGTCCCCCAGCAAGGTATTGCCTAATTACACATGACACACTCCTAGGCTTCGGACAAACTGGCTGTTATACAAATCCCTTTAAGGACTTTTTATTTCCTGCCTTCTACCTTTAAACTGGAGGATTATCTTAATTGGAAAATACTTACTTTTTTATTTGACCTTGTAGAATGCATAGCTTCCTTTGAAACTCAATTCAAACACCAATTCTTCCTTGAAATTTGTACTGATTTACCTCATTTTTATCGATTCAAGAAAATGCAGCTCCTAGAGCCACCTCACAAATTACTTTGTTGTTTTATATATATTACATATGTAATATTGTATGCTTTGTTGTGTATTTTATACTTAATTTTCAGTGTGCAGCTAGGATTTTAAAAATATAGAATATAAGATCTTTGAAGACCAGAATCCTTCCTTTTTTTGTCTTTGTAATCCTAGGCCTAATAAAGTGCCTGAAGCATTTTAGATCTTTATTGAATTAAAGGAAAATACTTGACTGGAGTCAACAGAGCCTTGTGCTAAGAATCCCAGGTTCCTAGGGAGTATCTAAGTATCTAGATACTAACTATCTAGGTTAGATTCTTAAAAGAGTGTTCTGACCCAGATGAGCAAATGCAGTACTGTATAGCTGAAAATCTGAAAGCTGCCCATTCCTTTTCTGCTCCACTTTTGCCAACTATGTGTTGGCTCAACTTTCCCTCCAAGTTAACAACAAACTGTTTACACTCAGGACCTCTAATTTGTTGACATTAATTCTTCTGGTAATCATTTTGCCTTTGATGAATATGAATATTTAGCTTGGAAAGGATAAGTCTATGATCAGTCCAGCACTCTGCACCACACATTGCCTTTGTCACTCTCACATCTTGTCTGTCTCTTCTCCTTCCAATCACATAATCTATTAGATGACAGTGTTTGCTGTGAGGGTGCATCCATGAAGTTTTTTTGCTTTTAGGTAAATGGAAAACAGTGTTGGTGATGAGAAGGTCATGTGATGCACAAGTCTTCAGCAGTAAATGAGCTTTGCAGTTGCTGTTTCCACCTCCATTCCTCCCTAGGACTCCCTGCCAAGTCTGGTAGTCTGAGCCTACTCTAGCATTAAAGTCACCCAGAATTATAAGCTTGTCCTCTTTTGGCACATTGATGATAAGGGTTTCTAGGGTCTTCATAAAATTTTTCTTTGACCTCATCAGGGTTCATCATGGTGGGAGCATAGGCACTGATGATGGTGGTATGGCGTTTTCATGCAAGTGGCAATCGCATTGTCATGAGCCTATCATTCACTCCTTTTGGCAGGCATACCATCTTGCTGACTAGATTAGTTTTGATTGCAAAACCCACACCACCTTCCCAGCGCTCCCCTTCACTGTGCCTACTCCAGAAAAATGGGTGTCCAGCTCCAACTTCAGTAAGCTGGCCTTCATTTGCCAACCTTGTTTCACTCAGTGTTGCAATTTGGATGTGATACCTGTTGAGTACTCTTGCAACAAGAGCAGTTCGTCTTTCAGATCTACTGGATTTTGTGCTGTCTATAAGCATGTACTTGTTCCATGTGCTGATGGTGAGTGGAATCATCTTTGCAGATGTTTTTGTACACTTTGTACATTTTTTTGTGTTTCAACTGCATAGTGGGATTACCTGCCTGCCGTAGTAATCAGGCTAGGGTTGAGTAAGCAGATAATTTTTAGGGTACCTTTTCTAGTTCCCTTCCTCAGGCCAGGAGGTAAGCAATGCAATTCTTAAAAGGCTGCTCAGACACCTATGTGGCCACCAAGTTTCACTGATGAGGGAGGTACAAGCCTTTGTCCCATTTGTCTGAAGGGCCCTGGGAAAGTTTGGCTTTGGTGGGGGTGGGGGAGGGGAACTCCTTGGATTCACCTTCCATTTCTCCCAGCCCAGATACTTGACTTGCCCAGGGTCACATAGTAAGTGTCTGAGGCCAGATTTGACCTCCAGGTCCTGTACTCTGTGTACTATGAAACCAGTACTCCCCATCTTATCAAAATCCTGTTGTCCAGACTAACATTCTTTTCATATTTCTCCCTTTGATCCTATTACCAGCCACTCCCATCAGGATCCTCCCTGGGTTTGATCTGTCAGGACTATCCTTGGGACCCCAGACTATTTGGCAACACCTAGATTCTTTCCTCAGTCCTTTTCTGTATTTAAGTTCCATCTGGCTTCCATGAAGGTGCTCAGATTCAATCCAGCTCAGACTTTGTCTAGCTTAAATTCTATCTGACCTGCTTGTGAATACAAGTGTTACAAATGCTTAGGCTCCTTAAGAGTCAACCCAGTATGGCAAATCTTTAATAAACTTTATTTTTCTTTGACTTTAAGAAGGCTTGTGTCGAATTCACTTGAGCAGGATCCCTCGTGTGGGTTGGGGTTCCCCAGCACCCCAGATCTCAACACCACTGCTGCTTCCAGTGAGAAACGACCCTATGGCCTTGGCCACCTGTGTGCAGGGTTGTGACTGCAACTCCCAGTATATCTGCACCTGCTCTTTCATCACTTGTCTATCACCGCAGGACTTTGAGGTGTGGAAAAATCATATGGGTGATGTCTTTTGATTCATGTGTAATTTGGATTTAAGTGAGGCAGAGTTGCAGGAAGTCATCAGCCTCACTTTCTCCTCCAGAGTCATCGTTGTCCAATGGCAGACAGGGTCAAAATGGCTGACGATGGCTCAGGATGCGGTGGATGACCTCAGTATCTTTCGTGTCTAACCAAGCTCTAAGCAGTCCACATTTAGTTGCCTTCATGGTCTCTGGAACAAATTGTTCTCATCCCCCCATTCTACCAGCGGAAGTCTTCACATGCTTGGGTGAGACACCCCCTAACTCATCAATGGATTTGAGACCCCCTTGGTTACCCTCATCCTGGTTTGGCAGATCTACTGAAATGGTTTACCGGGGTGTGGCCATTGCACATGCTGCAGCTTCTTGGAGTCGCAGGTGAAAGCTGGGTGGAACAGGTGGACACCAAAGGTGAAAAGAGACTTGAAAAGGGCTCAGCAGCCATCATACCAGAGGTACTGGTCCTGCCTGAACACACCCTACACCCCAAGAAGAGGGGTAGTAGGACCTCATTAAAGAGCATCCAAGAGTATAGACAAGATTGACTACCTACTAATATTATAAAACTAAAAAGATTTAATAATGAAAACCTCCATAAGAAGAAGCAAAGAAACTCTCAAATGTGGTACAGGATGGGGTCCCAAGTTTGTCCTGGCTGTGTCTACATACAAACACACACACACACACATACACACACATTCATTATTATACATTTAGTAACCTCCACAGGAGGCAGCCTGATATGGACAAACTTCTGGGATGGGCTTGGAATTGGGAAAATCTGACTTCCTATCTCTTCTCACACTATTCGCTTTATCTTTGTGTGTCTCACCTCACTCCCTAGAATTTACTGAGTGATAGACATTTAGATGGAAGAAATGATTGTGGAAGGAGTTCCCTAATAATGTCCTAAACAAACTACTGGCTCAGACACACAAACACACAAACATTCCAAATAAAAGCGTAAGATACAATAAATATTGTATAAACACAAATATAATAATATAATTTATAAAATATATCACAATACAAAAATATAAAAATTGTATACAATATATACATGTATAATATATAATATAGAAATATATTTACATAAAATATAAAAAGCACAATACAATAAATTGCATGAATACAATACAGTAAAATTGTAGTTACTCAGAGGGTGAATGGGGGGGCGTGGCATAAATGGCTCCTATTACCTTTGTTGCTCCACCTCATCATTGTTCTCTGTCCTTCTGATTGGTTGGAGGATGGAGTTGTAAACTCCAAAATCTCCATTTAAGGAGGGGGCTCAGCCTCCAACTTCTCATTTCTCTCCTGATTGTACCACTTGGGTTTTTTTTGACTTTTCTGTCATGCCCTGTGCTGGATGATGGAGATAAAAAAAACCAAACTGAAACAGCTCCTGTTTTTAAGGGTGTTACAGTCTATGTAATGAAATTACATATGTATATAAATAAAACTATAGTTAATAATTGCTAACACTTATGGAGCTCTTATTATATTCCAGTTACTGTATGAATTAAGTACTTTACAATTATTATCTTTTACACATTACTGAAATTATGAACCTGGCTGATGGAAATGGTGGTCTTCTGGATAGAAACAGGAAAGTTAGGAAGGAGAAAAGATGGTACCCCAAAGCTGTTTTAATTTTTCTAATTATTAAAGTTTTAATTAAGTGAATTTAGAAGTTACCGTTAATGATTTGTGTTTCTTCTTTAGAAATTTTCTATTCAAATTCTTTGATAACTTATCCTTTCAAGAAAAGGAATAGCATGGGAAGACTTCAATGAACTAATAAAAAATGAATTTAAGAGAATCAGGAAAAATATACACAATGATTACAACAACATAAATTGAAAGAACAAACCAAATGCTGTGGAATATAATGACCAAACTTGAAAAGATTGTGTTGTGTTTGTCTTCATTCTTGAAGAGGACCATGACATCAAGATGATGACATGACTTGCAGTTGACTTTGATTTGAGGGAGGGAGGGCTGTGCAAGGTCACCAACCTCACTTTCTTCTCCTGAGCTTTCTGGGTCCAGTGGCATGATATTCATCAGGACAGCTGGAGATGGCCTAGGATGCAGGCCCTCTGGCTAAGGTCTTACCACATTCTCACTTTGGTGAGATACACCTATTCAAGTAGTTACTCAAGGGATGGCCCCTTTGATAAAAAAAAAAAAAAAAAAATCAAGCTGGGAGAAGACCCTCAGGGTCCCTTGGTAAAAGAGAAACAATTACTATTTAGTAATTACATTCACTCTGTGGGTGGGGACTTGTCCAGTCTATGAGCTCCAGGGTGAATTGGGTTTAAGGCTTGATCTTTGAGCAAGAAATGTAACCAGTAAACCCTGAGGAAAAAAGGCTGCTTTTGGGCATGGAGTGCACCTTCTCCTGGGTAGATCACAGGAGGAGGAGAAGGAGGAGCTGTTACTCACTTACAGATTGTGATTGTCCTTTGTTCTCACATCAAGATGATGACTTTGATTTGAATGAGGGAGGGCTATGCAAAGTCACCAACCTCACTTTCTTCTCCCACTTGAAAAGATATGACCAAAGAAAAGATGTGAAAAAGTGTCTCCTTTCTTTGTACAACTAGGAACAGGGAGGTCCAGTGGATAGAGTGCTTTTTGTCTTGGAGTCAGGAATACCTGATTGCAGGTCCTGTTTCAAACACTAGTTGTGTAGTCCTGGGCAAGTCACTTAACTCTGCCTCGGTTTCCTGATCCCTGTAAAATGGGAATAATAACTGTCTACCATCCAGTGGTGTTGTGAGAATAAATATTTTGTAAGTGCTTTGAAATAGAATTTATACATACACTTGCATATATATTTACATAACAATTACAAAATGTCAGATTTTAAAAATATATTGGCTGGTTTTGCTCTGGGAAATGCAGATAATAGCAATGAAATATTTTAAAAAGTCTATCCAAAAGTCACCATTTCTCCACTGAGGAAATAGGCATTACAATAATACACCATTGAGATGGTGTCATTGACTTAGAAAACCACACCTTTCCATTATCTGTATTTTATGGTATTTTTGCTTATTTTGTTAAATATTTTCCAATTATATTTTAATCTTGTTCTGATGTCTTACTGACTGGCATGTATGACACCTCTGCTTTAATAGCTCTGTGAATGGATTTGCTACACTGAGATTCAACGTGATCCAGCTTTTAGTATTTGTTTATTAAATGCAAGATGATGTGACTAAAAGGACAAAAATGAAACACTTCCCCTTTAAGGAGTTTCCGTTTTATAAGAGCTTACCTTCAACACTTATTGACTCTACTGACTCACTGGCAACTGGTTTCTTAACCCTGGCAATCTTGTTTCTCTCCTCAAAAGGTAGTTCCTGCTTTGTAGGATGGCTGTGAGGATGGAAAGAAGTAATGTTTGCAAAATATTTTGCAAACTTCAAAATTCTATATAAATGTATCAATTATTGTTTGTTACTTTTTTTGAAGGATGTGGAGGGTGTTGACAAAGTGGAGGTAGTGTGTGTGGAAATACATAGGTGAGAGCAAGGAATATATAAAATACATAGTTAAAGGCAAGAGATAGTGTGAATGTATGTTGGGAAAATTGATGGATTTAATGTCTTGGGTAAATGAATATCAATTTTGGGTATCTGTTAAAAGTCAGACTGTCTCATTTCAGACGATTGCTCCAGAACTGCTTTCACAATCCCTTTCTAGGTCGAGTGAAAAGAGAAACAATGGCTACTCCGATGATGGCTTCTGCAATCATTGAAAAGGAAAGACAAAAATTAGTTCAAATTCTGCAGCAAGATCTCCATTCTTTGTTAGATACATTAACTTCTCAGGAGCTAATTTCTGAAGAGGAGTACGAGATCTTGGAGACTGTCACAGACCCACTGAAGAAAAGTAGAAAGATGTTAATTCTGATACAGGAAAAGGGAGAGAGAAGCTGTCAGCAGTCCCTTGAGTGTTTACGTAGTGCTTTTCCGGACTCAGCAACTAGTTGGTGGTCTGTCCTTGGTGAGTTGAGATTTGACTTTTTTTTTTAAAGTCAGATTTTCTGAAGAAATAATGCATTTTAAATGGTTTGCTCTTACATTTTCCCTCTCTCTTTCCTACAGATAAATCTTTTTTTGATAGGCTCAGAGGATCTCATGCTTTCTAAGTTTATTTTGAATGAGCTGTATACTTTACCTCCCTAAGATCTTTTACTCTTTCTCTATAGATCAGTTTCAGTGGCATAGATAAAAGGTGGCATACAACTTCAATATAAAAAGTGTTCCTAAAAATCTTAATTTTAATCATTTCATATATAGAGAATGGTAAACTTATCACACACTTCATATATAGAGAATGGTAAATTTATCACACACAAATTCTACTCCAGAATTGATTGATTGACAACATTGATTGTGTAGATTTATATTTATGTTAGAATAAATTACAGATTTTTTTTATTAGGGGAATTTTGGAAATTTTCATCACTAAGATCAGAGCATGTTACTAATACTTTCAGTTAAGAGTTTGATAATTATAGTGATCAGTTAATTTTTAACAGGAAAAATTTTATCTTTTCATATACTGTGCTAGCTATACATACTAGCCATTTTGGAAATGTCTTGGATATGGTGAACTAGTAGCTATGTGTTTATATTTGAAAAATAGGTTTTGTGATTATTAACATAAGTCCAGTTTCCAAAAGAAATACAAATACTTCCTTTTTTCTCTCAGCTTCCTAAGGATGCACAGATAATAATTCCTTTTTTTTCCTTCAGAGGACGAATTACAATGTGGGAGGGGGTTGGTAGATATTTCTCTTACTGAAGATTGTTTAATATTTCTGTAGGTTGCCAATCTCTATTCCTGACCTTTAAAGATGTAGCAGGCATCCTTTAAATGAAAGCTTTGGAGAAAACAAATGTAGAACTAGAGAGATGACTTCTGAAGTTCCCTTCTATTTTTCAGATTCTATGACAGCCACAGGAATGCAAACATTATTTATTTCTGGGATTTACCATTTCATTTTGGGATTTCTAAACTTAGACCAATTCTGGACTGTCCCTGGTGTCTGGGCCCAGAGAAATTGAATTGATTTAGGGGACCTCCATGTGGTTTATGGGTCAAGATTTCCAATTAACTCTAGGTCCCTTAAAGAGTACAACTTATGTAGGAGTACAGTACATCTGATCTGGTTTCCTTGGGTAAGAGAAAAAAAAATCTTTGGCTAAAGAACAAGGCCGACCTGGCTAAGTGAGGCTTTCTGGTTCTGGTCTCTAGTGAAAGGCTGTTAAAACCCAAGCTATCAGAAAATTCATTTTTCCAGTTTGAGAGAAAAATACGTTTTATTTTCCAGAATTTGTTAAACAAGAGAAAGGACATGAGAAATCAGAAGCTCCTATACTCAGAGAAGAGAACAAGAATTCAGAAGTTATTCTACTCTGTGAAAAGAAACAGTTCAAGAGTACTGATGTCCTTATGTCTTTAGAAGAGGAGAGCCAAAATCTAAAAACTACTGGACCTTCAGGGAGCAAGGGAGTTAGCAATTCAGCAGTCATTTTGTCATCCAGGAAGGACAAAGAGGAAGGAGATGAAATAGAAGACACAGTGTATTCAGAGGATGAAGAGACCTATGAAAATCCAGAAGCTGTTGTGTACTTAGGGGAAGAATGGAAAAGTGAGAGTCCAGATACTGATTTATACTTAGGAGAAAAGGATTATCTAGAACCTGGGGCGTATTTTGAGGATTCAGAATCAGAAGAGGAAGCCTGTATGGATCTGGAGTACACTGAGTACTGCAGGGAAAATGACATGACCTGTGGAAATTTAGAGACCGAAATGTCTTTGGAAGAGGAGGAGGCAGCAGATTTAGAAGGTAAAAGAATAAAATTAGTTACACACACATGTTTCCATAACATTTAAGACAAACAATAATAGAATTTTGATGTTGCCATGAGTCAGTCAGGGAACAGAGAAGAGCAGACTCTTAGCACCCCTTTCTACTCTCCCTTGTGCCCATGTCCTGTCTTTAGAGGGAGGGGTTGTAGGAAAAGAGTACCTGGAGCAACAAAGATGGTGGAAAGTGGCAAAAACAGCAACTTTTGAGTAGCAGTGGTCAGACTATAGCCAGGTGCTGGTCTGCAAGACAGGATGTCGCCTTCCACCATACATGTTAGAGATTAGGAATAGGGACTAGACCTGTAATTACATTGATAGAGGGAATCCGAGGTAAGGAAACATCTCCCAATACAGGTCAGCAGCTTCTCTTCAGCTTTGAGTACTGGGAGATTTAACGATTGGCCAAGGCACACAAAACATGGTCAGAGGTGAGACTTCATCTGAGCTCGCTGCCTTCTACGTCACACTGTAAATTATTAGCTTTTCAATTTGAGTATTACATTTCATTCTCCAGAGAAAGCATGCCACATTCAGTTTAGACTTGGGGATTTTGATGCATGAAAAGGTTTGGGAGATCAGAGGTCTAATTTAAAATGGGAGCAAATATTGATTATTGGGGTAAGTGGGTACACCTTAAAAATACTGCTTCTAGGCTTGGTATCATCTACCACTGGCAATAAGTATAATAAAATCTTGAAGTGATCAAATCTTTTCATGTATTTTTTGCCAAAATTTCCTCTTTTAATAGTCAGGGAAATGTAATAGATGCTGTGTACTTTTAAGTATGGTACAGTAATGGCAGGAGGAGCTAGACCCTGCTTTTTCTCAGTTATTTATGTCAGCTTCATGCAGACATTCAGTTCCTTGAGATAACAAACTGCTTCATTTGTATTTTTGTATCTTCAGAACTTAGCTAGAAGCCATGCACATAGTAGGCACTTAATAAATGCTTGTTGAATGACTGACTAAATTAAAGAGTCAATTGTCAAATACTACATAGGAATTGGGAATACATAGCAATGACTTTTATAAGTTTGGGGGACATTGAAGTAAAAGATGATCTCTACTGAACACATTACCTTTTATTATACAGGCCCCTTCAGATCTGAGGAGGCAGTCCTCTTTGGAGAAGACCTCATAAACCCTCTTGTTCTTGTGTAGGGAAAGAATGATTCTTTTCTCAGCACTGAATCCATAAAGTTGATTTGGACCTTATTTTCCCAACTCCCCATTAACTCCCAACTTTACCACTGTGACATTGGTCACTATTTCCAAGAGAAGTACCTAGGGAATACATTGGAAGTTAACTGTTGGAGTTTAGATGAAGTCAGAGGCTAGTATTAACATTTTAAGAAAAGATTTTGTTGTTAAGAAAAGACCTTGCTACAAATACGCAGTTCATTTTAAGCTTAAGGTCAATATGATGATTCCTTCTGTGGCTATAGGGACTTTATTTTAGACAAAACATTATGAGTTCAATCACAATTGTTCTGAGCCCCCATTTAGGAAAATTTCTAACATTTAGGCAGAGGTTAGGGTCTTTGCTTGAATTTACTTATCAAAATTTTTAAAAAGTTTTGTCTAATGAATAGAAATTCATTTTTTCTCTTTGTCCCCTACCTCATTGAAAAAGAAGAATCAGTTCCTTGTATTAAACATGTTCGCCAAGCAAAACAGTTTTCTTCATCTGGAATGTTTAAAAAAAATACATGTATTGTTCTGCCCCCTGGGTTCTTTAACCTCTCTGTCAGGAGATGGTAGCAGACTTCACAGCTGGTCCATTGGTGATCACATTATTCGTACAGCCTTCAAAGTTGCTTGCTTTTATTATTGTTATCGCACAACGTTGTTGTCTTAGTTCTGCTTCGTTCATTCTTAATCAGTTTGTAAAAATCCTCAAAATTGTTTCTTTTTATAATATTGATATTAGAGTATAAGTTGTTCTTTTGGTTCCACTTATTTCACTCTATCAGTTTATATCTTTTCATCTCTCTTTGAAATAGTCCATTTCCTCTTTTCTTACAGTATAATAATATTCCATCATTTATATATCATAATTCGTCCATCCATTTCCCAACTGATGGATATTCCTTTACTTTCCTGTTTTTTTCTACTACTTTTCCTCTTTCTTTGTTCTCTTTTGAATATGGATCTTGAAGTGGTCTTCAGTGAAAGGGCATGCCCTGTTAGTAACTTTTTGTGTGTAATTCTAAATTGCTTTCTAAAATGGTTATACTCTTTCATAGACTCACCAGCAGTGCATCAGCTGATTTTCCACAGCTCTCCAACATTTGTCCTTTTCCTTTTTTGTGTGTGTCATCTTTGCTAATATGACTTACATTTATATCTATCTCCTGTTAATCTCTGGCCATTTCATGGATGAGTTAGGTTATTGAAAATGTTTGGGTAATGAAATAGATTATACTGTAGTGTCTGTAGATAGATAAGCACTGGGAGAAGAAGTTGAGGAAAGAGCATATCTTTTTTGGGGGGACTTTCCCTCAGTTTTTGCTTAGATGGGTACACTGGAAACATCAGTTCAGATCTCCCCTGAGATATGTATTGAGCTAATGGCTGTACTTGCTATCTCCCTTTTCTGCCACCTTTCAGTCCTACTTTCTCTTTTTTCCTGTTGCTGATTTCCCTGGGGATGACAGTTCTTGGCTTAGCTCTCTCTGACCCCATCCTTTCCTCTTTGCTTCTAAACCTGTAGAATCCCTTTTGTATAAATTAAGTAGAAGGTAAGCAAGTTTGTCACACACTGATTGATTCAAGGAGATGTACAAGCCATATTCATACTTGGTTTTGATTGATTGATTCAGAAAGTGTTCTTATCTAACAAAGGTTAGATATCCTTTTAAGTCCTAAAAGTATCCTACTTTTAGGATACTCAATGAAGCTCTCCTCTTACAAACTAAAAAACAAAGCTTGTTGGTTGGAAATTAGATTTATATTCTCTTTCAGCAACAGATAAATTCCATGAAGAATTAGTCATCCAAGTTAACTTTGTTTTTAATGAGCATTTTACCATTAATGGTGTTTCCTCTGTTTCTTTAGAGAGAAGAAAAATATTCAAAGAAATCCTGTCATGTTTGGAAATGGACAGGAATAGAAAGCTTCTACCAAGTTTTGTTCATCAGTTCCACTTGGACCATGGATGCCATTGGATCCCTCAGACATCAGCAGACTTATCCTGGAATTTCCTAGTAAAAATTCAGTCCTTGGATATGACTGCCAGAGATACAGTCCTCAGCCAGAGAATCACAGATGAGGATGGCAAAGAGGGACTGATCACGAAGGTTGAAAATATGAGTCTTAAGGACAAAGAGATCATTAACTCTCTTGATGTCCTTTGTGCCATCATGCTTTGTTCCGACAACTCTTTGCAGCAGGAGGTTTTGGGGAACATGTTTAAGTGCCACTTTGCTCTTCCACTGCTGCTACCAGATGCAGAGAACAATAAGTGCATTTTGATGCTGGGGGCCATGAAGAACATTGTGCCAAAGGATTCAATACATTCCTTAGGAGGTGCTTCTCAGGTTGGTGTAAAGTCCCTAGTGTTTATGAAAATGCCACTTATCTCCTTTGTTCGATTGGGGTGCTGTGGTTTATCTAAATCCAAGATCCTTAATGCAGTGCTCAGCCCTCCCCAAAAGCAGCCTCTCCACATTTTTCTCCACCGAGACTCTCATGCCTCATCACTTCCTCGGCAAATCTCTGATGGCTTGGTTGAGATTACTTGGTATTTCCCTAACAGTGGCACTGGTAAGGGGAAGCCTGACTTTTTCCAAGAGCCTGTGGCTGTGGCTAATCTTAGGGGAGATCTGGAGTGCTTCTGGACACAGTTTAGCCTTTTAATGGAGGTCTCCTCAGCTATGTTCATTTTTACTGACTGTCCAGGTGAGAGGGAATGGGAACTCCTGGCATTTCTAGGAGAATCTGCTAAGGAAAGATGCTACTTCCTTCTCAGTCCCCAGTCTAGGGAGAGTGAGGAAGCCCAACTGTTCCAGAGAGTTCTGAAACTAAAGCCATCACAACTGTTGATTCTAGAGGAGAGTGATATGGGTGATAGAAGAAGGTATACAGAGGATCTCCAAAAAGCCCTGAAGGAGGTCATGTGCTCTCCTCTCAGATATGTGTCAGTGGAAGATATGGCATCATTGGCCAGAGAGTTGGGGATCCAGGTGGATCAAGACTGTGAGAAAGCCCAAAGTATCCCAGGAACTCTTAGTGAAGCCACAACTGAAGCAGGGAAGAATGAGGTACCCCAGAGCCATAGTCAGCCCACAAATCTGCCAGGAAGTCAGCGTCAAATGCTTACAGGAGGTACTAGGATTTTGGGGGGAGTCCATCCCCAACCTCATGCTTTTCACCAAACTACATCATTTACTTCTGGCCCATGGGCTTGGAGGTACCCATTGACAGTGATTAAGGGCAATCTTTACTGGGCTCCTCTGAGACCTTCCTGGGCCATGGGCTCCAATGTGTGGCCAGGAGTTAGGCCCAGATTGTTAGGCCCTCTGGCTTTTCACAATATAAGGACCAAAATACAAAGCAGATATCCTGGCAGTGGGGCTTGCAAACCCCAGATAATTCCTCAAGTTACAGCATTCATGAAATCCTCTAGCTCTCCCCTAGCACATAATTTCATAAGACCACCCAGACCCTTTTCTCAAACTGTGCCAGTCCCATACCAGGGATCTCAATCAAGAAATTTAAGAGCCAGTAGATTCGTTGGCCAGGCAGGTCATTTGCACACCCGAAGACCACAGCCATCAGGAACATCTATTCTACCTATTAGACCAAATGTCCATTTAGGATGGTTCCAGAACCCAGGATTCCAACATGTAGGTGTGACCAAGAAACCTATGAGACAGGCATCAAGTTCAAGACAATACCAGCCTACAGAAGCACAGTCTACAGAAACATCTAGGAGGCCGGCCTCCCAATCCCAGGGATCAAGGGTAGGGAGAACATCTGGGACCCAGAGATCCCAGTCATCAGGAGTAGCTGGACAGCCAACGAAAGAGTCTTGTCATATGGGAAGCTCCGTGCCCCAGCAACCTCAACCAGTCACAACAACTAGGAGGCCCATAAGTACTGCCTGTCAGTCAGGAGCAAATAAACAGCACCAGGGTCAGACCACAAAACCTGCTTCCCAAGCAGAACACTCATCCAGTTATAGTAGTAAACTCCCACCCAAGCCCCAGTCAAAGCCTCCTCAAAATAAGCCATCCAGCTCCACAAGAAGAGCCAAGAAGAGAGGAAAGTAATAAAATGCTTATTCCAGAATCCAGTGACTGATTATCAAGAGGCAGCTAAGCAGCAGTGAATGCTGAACCTAAAGTCAGGAAAACCTGAGTTCAAATCTTGCTTCATATGTTTACTTGCTATGAGACCCTGGACTTAATCTCTCTCTGCCTCAGTTTTCTCATTTGTAAAATGGGGATAATACTAGAAGTTACCTCCCAGGGTTATTGGGAGGATAAAATGTGATACTATTTGTAGAAGTTTTTGCAAACATTAAAATACATATGAATTCTAGCTATTATTATTACTTTTATAAGCTGTCTCCTTAACTATTACTGTGTTCTCCACATAACCACTCAGTTGCCAGATTAATTTATCTGATATGCTACATGATCTTCTTTCACTGTATTACTCTATTGCTAGAGAACTTTAAATAGCTTCCTCTTGTCTATAGAACAAATTACAATTCCCAAGGCCCTCTGTAATCTGGTTCTGAGTTATTTGTTGGTCTGGTGAGGTTGAGGAGCCTGGATTTAAGGGGCCCATTTTTTTCTCCATCTTCTCCAGGATAAAGGCATTCCTGGCATTAGGGCACTTGCAACCTCACTGTGTCAGTAGGATAGGGTAGATGTTCCCTGACAGGCTCTGTCTGGTAATAGGATGGATTTCACAGAGTTTGGAAACAAAACAGTTTCCTTCCATTCTATTCCACAAATATTTGTTAAATGACTGCTATCTTCAGAGACCTGTGCTAGGCAGTGGGGATGTTAGTCTCATTCTGTGTACTTAGTTCTCCCATGCCTAGCACAGTGCCTGACACATAGTAGGTGCTGAATAAATACTTGTTGATTGATTGATTTCTAGTCATTTGATTGTGAAAGGAAGGAATGGTATAGGAGAATAGCTTGAAGGGATGGCTGAATCGAGAGAAAGTCTTTTAAGGATGAGGGAGATGTAGGCATCTTTGCTGTTAGTGTAGAAGGAACCAGAAAATAAGATTGAAGATGAGAGAGAGCAAGGGTGGGAGTATGAGCATAAGTAGAAGGGTTATCCTGAGTAAGAAGGTCGACTTCATCCCCAGAAAATGGGGAACAGGGTGAAAGAATAGGAGAAAATAGAGGTTTTAGGGTATGGAAAAAGTGAGTTCATTTTGGATGGCTTTAATTTTCTCAGTGAAATAGGAAATGAGGTTCTCTGCTGAGAAGGTAGTAGTAGAGTAGGGGGCTTGACAAGAGTTAGAACATCATTTTAGGCCATCATAGGCTTATAGAAAGTCAATGAGGGTGAATAAGAAGTATCCAGTGGAGCATGGAAAGGAAATAGGACCAGGAAAATATCATACTCAATGAAAATTGAAACTAAGCACTGTGTAATATAATAAGCAAACTTGACACTGAAGAAAAGATAAAAAAAACTGCACTTCTCTCCCATCTTTTCTGAGGAGCGGGGCGGGGGGCGACTATGGATGTGAAATATTAGAGGTTTTGTCAGACTCATTGTTAAATTTCATGGATGAGTTGATTAGTTTTATTGAACTACTTTCCAGCCTTATACCCTTTCATTCTGATTCTTTATTACAAGTGATTTGGTAAGAATTAATTGATAGGACTGTCTGGACCATTTTCCTCCATTATACTAGAGAGGTCACTGGGGAGGGGGAGAAATAAAGGTGATGTAAAAACAGAACAAATAAATTTTTTTTAAAGTAAACCAGGGAAGAATAAGAAGATTACTATCTAGTTGGAACTAGAATACATAGTTTTGTAGTGAATCCAAGACTATGTGATTCTGTGACTTCTTTCAGAAGGAAGAACCAGGAATAGAGAAGGCAGATAATAAGAGTAACTCTTGGTTGGGGGTTGGTAAGTTGTGAAGCATGATAGCACAAGGGGACAGAGGATTCAAAAGGAGAAGATAGTGAATAGTTGAACTGATGAACTGTTGAGTCAGGACTAGGAAGAGAGTTAACTGAAGCTCGTGGTGGACTGGGAAAATGGAAGAGGGGTGGAAACATGAAACATAAATACGAAAAATATGGTTAGGAGGAATGATGCAGAGTATATGAAAGGATAACAAATTTTAAAATTTAGGATTTTAATATTTGGTAAATTGTATCCATTTTCAGTGTTTGCATATAAATTCCCATCTGTTTGTCATTAGGCAGAAGACAAGATATAATCATTAATGGGTAACTGGAAAAACTTCAATGAATAAGTAAATCTTGGACCCATGATTTCATCATTTTGGATATTGCCTAAATCAAATCCCTTTCAGTCTTCTCATTCTTTATGGTTCTTACTGGTGTCTTCTGCAAATCCTTCACAGATGATTCACCTGACATAATGTAGACCAGTGGTGTTAAACTCAAATAGAAGTGGACTCCTGCAGTCAGGATATTGATTTAGAAACCAAAAATTAGCATTATATTTATTTCATTTTTAATTATTTTGTTAAACATTTCCCAATTACATTTTAGGTTTAGACCTCCCTCTAACTTTGCTAGAAGGCCTGACACTTAATACTTCTGCTATAGACTTTCCTTTAATTGCTTTAAATTTCTAGGGGTTAACAATGTGCTACCAAGCTATCCATCAGTTGTTTCTTTATGACTATATGATTAACTCATATTCTTTGCAAGTCATCCACTTATTTCATGTTACTTCTTAACTCTTCATTTTTCATAAGCTTGGTTTATTCTATGGAACATCATGTTCTCATACAGGGTACCCTCTGAGGGCACCTCTCCTTTCTTTTCAGTTTTCTTTTGTGTGTTGCTTTTCCCTTGGGATTTTAAATTCCTGAAGGTCAGGGACTGCCTTTTTTTTTCTTTTTCTATCTCCAGTGCTTAGCACAGTATCTGGCACATAGTAGGAACTTAACATATGTCGTTGAATTGAATTGAATTTTTGGTAACCTCCTGCAGTGTACATGTACATGCAGTGTTGTTCCATTGTCCCTTGGGTTATTTTAAATTTTGTATTTGTAACTTAAAAGTTGTTTCATGTAAGTCTTCAATGGGGTTATTAGAAGCTGTAATTCCATTTCTATGACTCTATCCTCTGTTTCTGCTTAGAGAGGATAAGTGTTTAATCTGTCTAGATCCAGCTGATCAGTCATAATACTGATATAAATGATGAAGGGGATGGTTTTGGAGAAACCTGGGAAGACTTGTATGAACTGATGCAGAGTTGAGTGAAAAGAAATGATAATATAAAATAACTTTGAAAAGCTTAGGAGCTCTCATCAGGGTATTATTTGAAGCCCTTTTACATATCTTTTAATATCACCATTTCTCCAGGTACCTGCTTAACTCTGAGTCCACTCAATGAGTTAATATTTTCTGCTACCCAAACCATTATTTTGGACATTGTATTTTACATGAGGAAGAATAAAATAAACTTTGAAGCTAATATCCATTCTATCGTCATGTAAACATAATAAAGGACTAAATTTTGTGCTCCCTCATACTTAAACTCCCCTGGCTTCCTACAGGCTGAAAAAAGACTATAACTCTATTTTTGCAGATGCGTGGGGGAAGATAATTCTTGGCAGAGTAAGTGACTGAGGATTCAAAATGGAACATTTCCTTATGATCACCTATTAAACTCACTCATTTTATGTCAGCAGAGGTTCCCAAAGTGAGAGATAATGCCTCCTGGGGGACACTAGAATGATGAAGAAGGGAGTGGGGAGTTGTGAATAAAAATAAGGGATGATGGAAGCATAAAGAAAGAAAAGATAAGAAAATTTTGAAAAACTGTTCATACATGTTTCATCTATTGTGTAACAGAGTTAAAGTCATAGTGATTACATTATTTTTCAAATAAACACACAAAATGCAAGATATAACTGATCAGTGGTCAAGTCCACTGACAGGTCTTAATAAACAAGTGTTGGCAGGTGAGTGTGTTGTGCATTGTCAGGAAGTCTAGCATGCATCGGCAGGAATATGTGCATGTAATGACTTGTTTACAACATGATACTATATCCTTACATAGCAAAATATTGTATCATCAAAATTTCAGTGCAGAAAAAATTCCACAAATCTATAATAAATTATTATATCATATATATTTTTTGAAATGACACAAATTTTGGGAAAAAAAAAACTGTTAAAGGGTTAAAGAAAGTAAATTTCCCAGTGCGTGTGTGTGGAGGGGTGGGACTGGGTAATTTTTTTCTTTAAAAGGGAGCTGTGTATAGCAATAGTTCAGGCCAGAGATATTAGCCTGTACTAGCCCTCATGTCTGAACTAGAAGGGTTGTCATGTGAGTGATGGTGTGAAGGTAGGCAAGATTTAGTAATTAATTGATTTTTCTTGGATTGAGAGAATCTGAAGAGTTGAGAGAGCATGACACTGAGACTGTCCATCTCTGTGATTAGAAGGATGGTGGTACTTTGTACAGAAACAGGGCTCTAGCTTTACACACACAGACTGGCAATAGAATCTCCAATAAAGGAAGGCAAAGGAACCAAATTTCTGCTTTGACCTAACCAGGAAGACTTGACTTTTCTAGTATATGAGTTACATAGTCATTTCGATCCATCCCCTTCAGTTCTGAATCTTGTTTACATGAATAACAACATGTGTATGAAGGAAAGATTGGGGAGTGGGGCAAGTCAGGGAATGAGATGTAAAGGGGATTGAGGTTTAGGGTCAGGGTCAGACTCCTAAAACTGAAACAAGTTATGATGTACAGTCTCCTTTTACCATTTTCTATGAGGAAAATAATATGGTTTTTGTTTTTATCCTACAGTATACCTTTCATCCCATTAAAAAAATCCCCTACCAAACTATATCAGTTAACTATTGCAACTATTCAGGTGAACAGAATAGGTGAATGACTATTCTGGGTGAATAGAAAAGTAAATTGTTTCCTCCAGGTAAAAGTAATTTGTTAACTTCCATCATTAATTTGTCAAAAGAAAATAAAAGACTAATTGTATGAAAATAAAGCACTTCCTTTCTCCCACTTTCAAAGAAAAAAAAAAGAAAAGAAAAGAAAAGAAAAGGTGGCTGTAGGCCAAATAAGTTTGGGAACCTCTGTGCTAAGGAAAGGTCGGGGGACTAAAAAACTAGCTTAACAAGGTGATGATGAGGAAAAAACTTACAGGCCAATTGGAATCAAATATCTTCTATAGATTATTCAACCAACATTTCCTATTTTGGCTAAATTTGAGTTTCTGATTAAATTTAGCAGCCACCTTTTCATTCTTCATAAATTTACAATTCCACTTTCTTCTATTTTAGTTTCTTTTTGTCGTTCTTTTTTTTATTTAACTTTTTACATTCATTTTCACAAAATTTTGGGTTCCGAATTTTCTCCCCTTTTCTCCCCCCCCCCACCCCAATACACCGAGCATTCTAATTTTCCCTATCACCAATTTGCCCTCTCTTCTATCATCCTCCCTTCTCTTGTCCCCATCTTCTCTTTTGTCCTGTAGGGCCAGATGACTTTCTATTCCCCATTACCTGTATTTCTTATTTCCTAGTAGCAACAACAATACTAAACAGTTGTTCCTAAAACTTTGAGTTCCAAATTCTCCCCATCCCTCCCTCCCCACCCAATCCCTTTGGGAAGGCAGGCAATTCAATATAGGCGCTATCTGTGTAGTTTTGCAAATGACTTCAATAATAGTCGTGCTGTGTAAGACTGTTATTTCCCTCCATCCTATCCTGCCCCCCATTGTTTCTATTCTGTCTTTTGATCCTGTCCCTCCCCAAGTGTTGACTTCAAATTGCTCCCTCCTCCCATTGCCCTCCCTACCATCATCCCCCCCTTTGCTTATCTCCTTCTCCCCCACTTTCCTGTATTGTAAGATAGGCTTTCATACCCAAATGAGTGTGCATTTTATTCCTTCCTTTAATTGAATGTGATGAGGGCAAACTTCTTGTTTTTTTTCCTCAGCTCTCCTCTTTTTCCCTCCATTAAAAAGTCTCCTGCCTGCCTCTTGAATGAGAGATAATTTACCCCATTCCATTTCACCCTCTCTCCTCCCACTACATTTCTCTCTCACCATTTACCTTAATTTCTTTTAAGATATGGTCCCATCCTATTCAATTCACTCTGTGCTCTCTGTCTCTGTGTTTGCGTGCATCTGTGTATGTGTGTGTGCGTGCACGCGTATACATGTGTGTGTGTGTGTATAATCCCACCAACTACCCAGATACTGAAACATTTTAAGAGTTACAAATATTGTCTTTCCATGTAGGAATGTAAACAGTTCACTTTTGGTAAGTCCTTTATGACTTCTCCTTGCTGTTTACTTTTTCATGCTTCTTCTCATTCTTGTGTTTGAAAGTCAAATTTTCTTTTCAGCTCTGGTCTTTTCATCAAGAATGCTTGAAAGTCCTGTGTTTCATTGAGAGACCATATTTTCCCCTGAAATATTATACTCAGTTTTGCTGGGTAGGTGATTCTTGGTTTGAGTCCTAGTTCCTTTGACTTCTGGAATATCCTATTCCATGCCCTTCGATCCCTTAATGTAGAAGCTGCTAGATCTTGAGTTATCCTGATTGTATTTCCACAATACTGGAATTGTTTCTTTCTAGCTGCTTGCAATATTTTCTCCTTGAGCTGGGAGTTCTGGAATTTGGCCACAATGTTCCTAGGAGTTTCTCTTTTTGGATCTCTTTCAGGCTGTGATCGATGGATTCCTTCAATAGTTATTTTGCCCTCTGGTTCTAGAATATTAGGGCAGTTTTCCTTGATAATTTCACGGAAGATGATGTCTAGGCTCTTTTTTTGATCATGACTTTCAGGTAGTCCCATAATTTTTAAATTGTCTCTCCTGGATCTATTTTCCAGGTCAGTTGTTTTTCCCATGAGATATTTCACATTCTCTTCCATTTTTTCATTCTTTTGGTTTTGTTTTGTGATTTCTTGGTTTCTCATAAAGTCATTAGCCTCCATCTGTTCCATTCTAATTTTGAGAGAACTATTATCTTCAGTGAGCTTTTGAACCTCTTTTTCCATTTGGCTAATTCTGCTTTTGAAAGCATTCTTCTCCTCATTGGCTTTTTGAACCACTTTTTCCAATTGAGTGAACCTATTTTTCAAGGTGTTATTTTCTTCTGCATTTGTTTGGGTCTCCTTTACCAAGGTATTGACCCGTTTTTCATGCTTTTCTTGCATCTCTCACATTTCTCTTCCCAGTTTTTCCTCCACCTGTCTAACTTGCTTTTCAAAATCCTTTTTGAGCTCTTCCATGGCCTGAGTCCACCAGATATCCACCTGGGGTGTCTGGGATACAGAGGCCCCACCCTCCCTGTCTTTCCCTGATGGTAAGAATATTTCCTTGTCATCAGAATTGAAAGGTGGGAACATCTGCACCCCATCAAAATAGCTCTCTATGGTCTTATTTTGCTTCCTTTTTCTGGGCATTTTCCCAGCCAGTTACTTGACTTCTGAGATTCCTCTGCACCCCCACCTAGATCCACCCAGCTAGTGCTTGGGGTCTGAGATTTAAATGCTGCTTCCCAGTCTCAGGGCTATCCACGGGGGAGAGCAGCTGCTATTCAATGTGAGCTTAAGTTCTGGTGCTTGGGTGGGGGCAGGGCCGCCTCCCAGGCTCAGCTCCCTCAGGGGGTTTATGCAGAGACCTGAACTTCTGCCTGCTGCTCTGGGAGTCCCAGGCCTTCACTGCTGCCACTGCCACTGCCTCCCAACGGGGCCCAAGCCACGGAGACACCCCGCTCCCCTCTCGGCCAGCCCAGACATCTCACTGACCTGTAGCATCTGTGGGCGGAGGAACCTTCCCAGCCACCGGATTCCGTCCCTGAAGCCTGCTCAGATCTGCTCCTCTGGGGCCGCGGCCAGGGCAGGGCAGGGCTGGGCTCTGCTTTCCAGGGCACGACGGACCCTGGGGACGGCTCTCCAGGGCTCTCTGGAATGGAAATCTCTTCCACTGTGTTTCTACGCGCCTTGCAGTGATCCAGAATTTGTGGGGAGTTCTTCTTGTAGGAAATATATGGGCTGTGGGTTTGGAGCTAGCAAACATGAGTCTTTCTACTCTACCATCTTGGCTCTACCCCCTGTCTTTCTTTTTTAATTTAGCTAAAATATTTTAGCTTTTAAAGTAAAATTTTTTTCAATCAACAAAAAATCTATCTTTTCTCCTTATGCACCCATTGATTGTGAAAGAGAAGCAAAACCTCTGTTAGTAATGTATAGAGTTGTCAGGTTCCCCATGTCAAGACCACCCTTTTCTTTTTATTCCTCTCTTTTTACTATCAGAACACACCCTGTTTTAAGAACTTAGGCCCAGCAAGCCCGCTGTGCCCTGAGCTTAGCATAATAATCCTTTGCGCTTACCCTCTCAATGAATTCTGTCGCAGTAAAATCCCAGAATTGTTTCACATAGCACTTGGTGTTCTCTGGCTTGGAGTCACACCTGCAATAGAAGGTTCTGGTAATGAAGTCCTGCTATGAATCAAACTTGTCTCATTGTGAAAACCCTCATTATATGGGTTACAGCTCATTTCATTCTCACTTGGTTCTGTGAAGTTTGGATCTAGTCAAAGGGCCACACTTAAGGACCTAGGGGGCCATAGGTTCCCCACCCCTGGTATGTGTATTGAGATTTGCCCATACTAAAGTGGGTCTCCTTGGCATGAGAAGAGGCCCTGGTACATGTCTTGTTTCCCTCCTCCAATGGAATAAGGAAATCTTTTTGTTTGTGACCATTGTTAGCTCTTGGTTTTTATTTTATTTTTCAGAATTAACTGTGGTTGTGATAACCTGTATGAGCTCTTTAGTATTTTCAGGGTTAACAGTGGTTGCATAATCTCTGTGACTTTTTGGTCATTTGTTTTCCGAGTCTACATAGTCAAGCAAAACAAATCCCCCCTATCTGCCATGGCCATAAGAACAAACACACATACATACACACACACTCTCATGCATGTCTCATTCTGTACTCTGCATGTTTTATTTCTATATTAGGGAGTAGATATAATGTTTTCTATGCATCCTCTGACTGTTAGATACTCTGTTTAGAGTTCCTAAGTCTTTCAAAACTGTTAACTTTTATAATATTGTAGTCACTACGTAAATCGTTCTCCTGTTTTTTTTCCATTCTATTCTGCATTAGTTCATATGAGTCTTCCATCCCCTTCATCATTTCTTACAGCACCATAGTTTTTTTAAAAAAAAAATCACATTTATGTGATCTACCATAGCTTGGCTATCAAGGAAGAATATCTTCCTTGATATTCTGCCATCTTGGTTCCACCTCAGTTGTTTATCTTTCTAGGCGTAGATAGGTACTTAACCTAGATGCTACTTTGTTCCACCAGTGTTTCTTTTCCCTTCAAGTAAGGAGACTCTTTTACTCTGTGGGATGATAAAAATAATAAAGGTTAATGAATCAGAGTTTTGAGCTGGTTCCTAATAAAAAAAAAACCTGATACCTAAGGACTAATATTTGGAGTGGGATAGTAAGGGAAAAGGAAAAGAATATGCCTGGAGTCATCACAGCCTAGTGACTGCTTCTGTCCTAGAATTCTTCCATTTTTATGAGTATGGGAGAAAGGAACTTTGTTGTAGGGGCAGAAATGCTGGGCAAAGGTTTCCAGCTCTATTCCTATTCCCTCCAATGTTACACATTGAGTAAACTCAATGATACAGTTTACCTGAATCAATCACAAGCATTTATTGTGGGCCTATATGTGGCTGCCACAGGTATTGCTAGATATTGGAGATGGAAAGACAAAGGTAAAGCAGTTTCTGGCCTCACAAGAGATCACATTCTATTAGGGAGTTAACTCCTTTATTTAAGAGAGCTGTAGCAAATCTCCTATCCTAACTAGCCTAGCTTCCAGTGAAGCCTGAGGGACTTCCTTTGGAGATTAAAGGCTCGTCTTGACTAAGATCGCCTTTGTGGCATAGTTTTTGGGCATGGCTATGGGCCTCACTGGTAAAATTGCTGAAAATGTATTACTTTTCGAGAATTTTGGAGCTGAGCCAGACTACCAAAAGAAACTTACTTTATCTACTTTGAGGAGGAGTAAGTCCCTTCAACAAATGATAACTCTAGTGTATGGCTACAATTCTGCAGAGAAACAGAAAATGACAGTTTCTGGGACAGAGGAACAGCAGCTGTGGAGGCAGAGTATCAGGGAAGCCTGGTGTGAATATGACTTTATAGGAGATCATACTGTTTGTGTATGGGTTAGGGAAAAGAGATTGCTTCTGCTTCTCAATTTTCTCTAATTAATTGTCTACTTTGTTGTTCTATCCTAATTAAAAGTTTGATTTATACTGGCAGAGAATGCAATGGATTGGGGCTTAAGCCATAGGTATTCATTTAACAAGCATTAAGTACCCAATATGTGTCAGGGTCTGAAATTATCTTCTGGAAACCAAAAGATTAAAAGGAAAACAAATCCTTCTTTTCAGAACCTTACATTCTTCTGGGATGAAACAGTATATAACAAATAAGGAAATGCAATGCATGCAAAATAAATGCAAATGAATTTGAGGAGATGAGAAGACACTAGAGGTTGATGCAGGTGTGGGGAAGGGATGAAAAATCAGCCTATTTGTGGTTTAGGAGGTGACACAGTAAACCTTGAAGAAATCTAGGTAGTCTATGAGGCTAGGTCAGGAGGGAGTACATTCTAGGCCTGTGAGAAGATACCGAGATGGGAGAATATATGGGGAGCACATATGACAGACTAGTTTGTGTGAGAGATGAATTGGACTTAGGTTTCCACAGAAAATATGTAATATCTGTAATACCAGTGATAATCATTTAGTACCATTTTTCGACCTGAATAAGGTCCAGATCCTGAACTAATTAACCAGAAGTGGAGTCTGGACCTAACAGTTTCTTTGCTCTCTGAGTAAACTCAGAGAATACCTCTTCTTATGTCAACAAGGCCCCTTTTCAATTTTTTCCCCTCCTCATCCTGTAGACTCTTCTGTTTCTGAGACCACAGAAATCACTTTCCACTTATTGCTAGCCATTGATTTTACCCTGGTACATCACGCACCTCTCTCTATCCCCCTTTCCTTTCTCTCCCCCTCTCATGTATCCAGTCTCATGTTGTAGATACACCCCCAAAAAAATAAATAAATAAAAAAACTTAACCCGAGACACTATCTTGAATAATGGGACTTTTTCTTAATATTTTATGGACACATACCATGTTGTGGCATGTTAATGGTAAAGAAAACACAGATGTCCTGGGTCGCCATTTCAATTGACACTTTTCCAGCTCTCTTATCTTATTATACTTACCCCCTATTCAATTAAGATAACACTTTGCCTGTTTGCCTCTTTAGCCAAACTTTCAGGAGGACACAAGAAAGATTGTACATCATTTAAGGGAATTCCTTTAAGAGAATTTTTATCATGTCATTTTATAGAGAAAATGAGGAATGTGACCCATACGGGGTATGGGGTGAACCCTGGAATGCTGGCCAATGAGAGGCAGTCAGGAAATTTGAATTGGAAACAAGGCCTAAAAAGGTTTGCATTGCTGTAAACAAATGTAGCAGTTCATTAGGAGCTACTCGTTCATTTACAATAAACATAAAAATTAATAAAGATTTCCTGATTTCACAAGTATTATTCTTTATTTAAGGTGGGCATGTTTCTCACAAATGGAATGTAACATAGGCATGAAGGAGAATAGGTAGGCTGGAATTAGATTGTAAAAGGCTTTAAATGTCTAATAGAAGAGATTGTATTTTGTCCTAGAAGCAACTGAAACTTCTTGAGACGGGGAATAACATAATCAGACCTATGTTTTAGGAATATCAATTTCCTGGTTTTATTGAATATTGATTGGAGAGACTGAAGGGAAGAAAACTAATTAGAAGACATGGTATAAGACCTTAACCTGCTTGGTGGTTCTGTGAATGGAGAGATCTGAAAAGTAGAGTTTTCAAGAATCAAATCTCCCAGGCCTTATGCAGAGTAAGGTCCCCATCTCTCCTCATCCACAGTAGCATTCACCAGTGGAACCCTTTCCCACCTCCAAAATATGGCTTTCTTCCTTTCTCGCCCCTTTTCACTATTCTCCCCTCCTTCTCACCCTGTAGGCCCTTCTGTTTCTGAGACCACAGAGGTCACCTTCCCCTCATTGCCAATCATTGATTTTACACTGGTACATCACGTACCTCTCTCTATCTCCCTTTTTCTCTCTCCCCATCTCATGTACCTAGTTTCATGTTGCAGTCCCACCAAAAAAAAAAAAAAGCATTGATTCATCTGTAGGCAGCGTGTGACCAGGTTCTATCCATATTGCCACCTGTCTGCCTCTTCACTCTAGTCTTCTACTGGGCTCATATTGTCCCCTGAAGAAAGACCGCTAGGGGTCCAGCCAGGCATCTTTCACCTGCTCCAAAGCAACCAATTCCATCTGTACCAGCACAAGGCATCTTCTACCTGTTGTTGTCAACCCAATCTCTCAATTAGGATGTTGACAACTTCCAGTGAAAAGAAGAACAACCCTCCCTTCAACATCAGGACTCCAGTCTCCTGCTGTGCCTGTCCTCTGAGGGCAGAAAAGTGGCATTCTGCACTCAGTGTTGAACATTCTCACAGTTGGTCATACCCTTCACATCCCAGTGTCTCTGTACTCTCCAATCATCCTTTGGATCATCATCACAGACCATTATCCAAATCCCATTCTATACTCTTTACCACTTGATTTCTTATTCTCATCCTCCTCAACCCTCCCACTCCAAAGTTCATCCAAACTCCAAACCTTCTGCTGTGTCCTCTGGAATGTCTGTTCCATAGGCAATGAACTCCCTTTCATCTTAGATCTATTCTTTCCCCATTCCTTACATTGCATCCCAGTTCTTACTGAAATCTCACTTTTTACTGATGACACACCCTTCTTGGTTACCCTTTCCATTACTTTCTGTACCTTCGTTCATTTTTCTTTTTTCTTTTTTATTTATTTATTTATTTAGCTTTTTACATTCATTTTCACAAATTTTTGGGTTCCAAATTTTCTCCCCTTTTCTCCCCTCCCCCCACCCCAATACCCCAAGCAATCTAATTTTCCCTATCTCCAATCTGTCCTCTCTTCTGTCATCCCTCCCTTCCCTTGTCTCTATCTTCTCTTTTCTCCTGTAGGGCCAGATGACTTTCTATTCCTCATTAACTGTATGACTTCTTTCCTAGTTGCAACAATACTAAACAGTTGTTCCTAAAACTTTGAGTTCCAAATTCTCCTCATCCCTCCCTCTCCACCCATTCCCTTTGGTACGGCGGGCAATTCATTATAGGCCATATCTGTGTAGCTTTGCAAATGACCTTCCTGATAGTCGTGTTGTGTAAGACTAACTGGATTACCATCCCTCCTAACCTGCCCCTCATTGTTTCTCTTCTGTCCTTTGATCCTGTCCCTCCCCAAGTGTTGACTTTCAATTACTCCCTCCTCCCTTTGCCCTCCCTTCCATCATCCCCCCCCCAATATCTCCTTCTCCCCCGCTTTCTTATACTGTAAGATAGGTTTTCATACCAAAATGAGTGTGCATTTCACTCCTTCGTTTAGTCAAATGTGATGAGGGTAAACTTTTGTTTGTATGTTTGTTTGTTTTTTTTTTCCCCTCAGCTCTCCTCTTTTTCCCTCCACTAAAAACATCTCCTACTTGCCTCTTAAATGACATATAGTTACCCCCTTCCATTTCCCCCTCTTTCCTCTCACTACATTTCTCTCTCACCATTTACCTTAGTTTCTTTTAAGGTATGGTCCCATCCTATTCAGTTCAATCTGTGCTCTCTGTCTCTGCATGTGAATGCATGTGTGTATGTGTGTGCATGCATGTACATGTGTATGTGTGGTCTCACCAACCACCCAGATACTGAAAAGTTTTAAGAGTTAGAAATATTGTCCTTCCCTGTATGAATGCAAACAGTTCATTTCTGGTAAGTCCCTTAATACTTCTCCTTGCTGTTTACTTTTGCATGCTTCCTCTCATTCTGGTGTTTGAAAGTCAAATTTTCTTTTCAGCTCTGGTCTTTTCATTAAGAATGATTGAAAGTCCTCTGTTTCATTGAAAGACCATATTTTCCCTTGAAGTATTATACTCAGTTTAGCTGGGTAGGTGATTCTTGGTTTGAGTCCTAGTTCCTTTGCCTTCTGGAATATCCTATTCCACGCCCTTCGATCCCTTAATGTAGAAGCTGCTAGATCTTGGGTTATCCTGATTGTATTTCCACAGTACTGGAATTGTTTCTTTCTAGCTGCTTGCAAGATTTTTTCCTTGAGCTGGGAGTTCTGGAATTTGGCCACAATGTTCCTAGGAGTTTCTCTTTTTGGATCTCTTTCAGGTGGTGATCGATGGATTCTTTCAATACTTATTTTGCCCCCTGGTCCTAGAATGTCAGGGCAGTTTTCCTTGATAATTTCATGCAAGACGATGTCTAGGCTCTTTTTTTGATCATGGCTTTCAGGTAGTCCCATAATTTTTAAGTTGTCTCTCCTTGATCTATTTTCCAGGTCAGTTGTTTTTCCCATGAGATATTTCACATTCTCTTCCATTTTATCGTTCTTTTGGTTTTGTTTTGTGATTTCTTGGTTTCTCATAAAGTCATTAGCCTCCATCTGTTCCATTCTAATTTTGAGAGAACGATTAAATTCAGTGAGCTTTTGAGCCTCTTTTTCCATTTGGCTCATTCTGCTTTTGAATGCATTCTTCTCCTCATTGGCTTTTTGAACCTCTTTTGCCAATTGAGTGAGCCTATTTTTCAAGGTGTTAATTTCCTCAGCATTTTTTTGGGTCTCCTTTACCAAGATATTGACCTTTTTTTCATACTCTTCTTGCATCTTTGTCATTTCTCTTCCCAGTCTTTCCTCCACCTGTCTAACTTGCTTTTCAAAATCCTTTTTAAGCTCTTCCAAGGCCTGAGCCCACCCAACACCCCGCTGGGGTGTCTGGGGTACTGAGGCCCCGCCCTCCACATCTTTTCCTGATGGGAAAAATACGTTCTCGTCCTCGCCATCAGATCCGAAGGTCGGGATCATTTGCATTTGTTGGAAAAAACTCTCTAAAGTCTTATTTTTCTTCCCCTTTCTAGGCATTTTCCCAGCCAGTTACTTGACTTCTGAGATTCCTTTCCACCCCCGCCTGGATCCGCCCAGCTAGTGCTTGGCCTCTGAGATTCAAATGCGCTTTCCCGCGGCAAGCTTTAGTTCTGGCGCAGGGGTGGGGGCAGGGCCGCCTCCTAAACTTGGGCCCTCAGGGGCTTTCCGCAGAGACTTTCAGGAACGGAGCGGGTGGGGGTGGGGTGGGGGGCCCCGCCTGCTGTGCTCAGCTCCCTTGGGGGTTTTATTCAAAGGCGTTCAGCAGTAGAGCAGGGTGGGGGCAGGGCCGTCTCCCCTGCTCGGCTCCCTCAGGTTGGAAAGACCTTCAGTATTGAAGATCCTACCTGCTGCTGGGGGATTCCTGAGTCCCGGGCCGCTGCCGCCTCAGCCGCCCGCCCACGCCTCTGCCTCCGCCGCTTCCTGCCCCCGTCTCTGCCGCAGCCGCTTCCTCCCGAGGGGGCCCGAGTCACGGAGGCGCTCCGCTCCCCTCCCCTATCGCAGCCTTCTTTCTTACTGACCTGTAGCTTCTGTGGGCGGAGGGACTTTCCCGGCTGCCGGAGCTTCCCCCGGAGCTTTCCTCTCTGAAGTCTGCTCGGGTCAGCTTCTCTGGGGCCCCGGCCAGGGGTGGGGGTGGGGTCCGCTTTCCGGGGTGCGATGGACCCCGGGGACGGCTCTCCAGGGTTCAGTGGAACGGAAATCTCTTCCCCTATGTTTATGCACCCCCTGCAGAGATTCAGAATTTATGGGGATCTCCTTTTACCTCAATTCCATGGGTTGTGGGCTCGGAGCTCGTAAATGTGCGTCCTTCTACTCCGCCATCTTGGCTCCGCCCCCCCCTTCGTTCATTTTTCTTGGCATTATTCAAGACAAGAGAGTTAGAATACTTCTTGTTCCCTATTACCACTTCCAAGTTCTTCCCCTCTTCCTCACTCGGTAACTTCTTTTCCTTTCAGGTTCATTCGATTCATATCTACCACTCAATAAAAATTCTGTTAGTGGTTTCCTATGGATTCCGCAACCCCCCCCCATCACTCCCCTTTTTTCCTCAGTGAATTCAATACCTGGCTTATGATTTTTCTCTCCTCCCCTGCTCTTGTCCTCATACTAGAGGACATCAATATATCTAATGATTCTCAAATACCCTAACCACTCAGTTCCTTAACCTACTCACTTCCCAAGAGCTACTCCATCCCACCTCAGCAGAACACATACACACAAAGCAATGCCCTTGATCTTGTTATCACCCACAAATGAGCTACCTTCATGTTTGAGAATTCAGAAATTCCCTTATCAGACCATAATCCATTGGCTTTTCAGCTCTTCCTCTGTCTTCCCTTATATAACACTACTCTTTTCCTGAACTGTGACCTTCAATCCCTTGACCTCTCAATTCTCACCCAAGTCATCTCCCCTTCACTAGCCACTCTCTCCTCTTCTCCCCATCTTGACTACTTAGTAGACTAATCAGCTTTGCATTGTCTTCCTCTCTTGATTCCCTAATCCTCTTATCATATTACTTATTATACTCAGCCAAGCTCAGCCTTCAATCACTCCCATCATTTGTTGCCTTTGCCCCTATACATATACTATAAAATGAAGGTGGAGAAAATCATGCAACTCTTCTGACTGGATCCACTACAAATATATTATTACATAATCTCAATTGGGCCCTCACTGCTACTAGGCAATCCTATTATGCCTCCTTTATTTATTCACTATCCCATTCCTCTTGGGGCAGCTAAGTGGTGCAGTGGATAGAGTACCAGTGTAGGAGTCAGGAAGACCTGAGTTCAAATCTTACCTCAGACACTTCACACTCACTAGCTGTGTGACCTTGGGCAAGTCACTTGACCCCAATTGCCTCATCCTGGGTCATGTCCAGTCATCCTGATGAATATCTGGTCACTGGGTTCAGATGGCTCTGGAGGAGAGGTGAGGCTGGTGACCTGCACAGCCCTCTCTCCCTCAAAACAAAAGTAAAGTGCAAATCATATCATCATTTCTCTGATGGCATGGTCTTCTTCAGCAATGAAGGATGAACATACACACATCCCATTCTTCATAGTGGTTCTTCTAAATCTTTTCATCCTTCCTCAAACCTCTAATGACTCTTCCTTCCCCTACTCTCTTAGTTGAGAATTGTGCCTCATATTTTATAGAAAAATTGAGGTCTTTCACCATGAACTCCCTGTTTCCCCCTCTTCTTCATCTCTTATCCCTCAGGTGCTTTCTGCCCCTTTCTCCTTTGTTCCTGTTTCACAATGTAAAGTGACCTCACTCCTTACCAAAGATAATCCCTCTGCTCATTCAAGTGATCTAATTCCTTTCTGTCTTCTCCAACAAATTGCCCTCTCTGTCATCTCTATTCTATCATTAATTTTGTCTTCCCATCAGCTGGGTCATTTCTGTTAAGAGGTCCCTTGAACTTCTACAAACATGCTACCTTTCCCCTATCTTGAAAAAAAACCTTCTCTTGATCCTTTTATTTTTATTACAAAGAAATTTTAATTAAAAGTAACTAATACTGGGCAAAACAAATAAAGAGAAACATGACACAAACATATTATATATACAGTATATATATACGTATATGCACACATACATGCATACCTATATACATACATATATCTATATGTAGATATTTATATATAGGATGAGTTAGTAAAATACTTATGGAAAATTTAAAAAAAGGGATAAAGTATTTTTATTTAAAATTTAGATCCCAACCTCACAATATATACCATATTGAATTCAGGATGAAGTATAGACAGAAAAACTATAATAATAGAAAGAGAATGACAATAATAAATTTCTCTAAAATTTACAGGGGAGGTACATTTTAGTTATTAAACAAATAGAAGCAATTATAGGTAGATGTACTAGTTTGCTCAAAAATTAAAAACCTCAACACAGGAAAACAATAAAATAGAGATAAAAATAAATTGGGGAAAATATGGCAAATGTATAGGTAATAGAACATCTAAGATTTTTAAAAAAATAAGTTTTATTTATCCTTTTTGGGTTTTTTTTGTTTGTTTTTTTTTTTTTACAAAACAGTCATTTCTGGATATTCCTCTGCTCTGCTTCCTTCCATCTGAGAATTAAACTTTCTTCTTGGAACAAATATAAGATGTGAAATATATGACAACATAGCTATAGTGTTTAGCAATATATGCAGATTTCTAAATCCATGGGCAGTCCTCTTTCTCTCTCTGATACTTCGTTTTTGGAGACCAAGACTTGTTTTAGCAACTCCTTAGAATTCAGCTGTCTTTTAGTGTTTTCTTTATATTGTTGGGTTCAATCTGTTCTCTTGGTATTATGGTTGTGATCAATCTGTGTGTTGTTCTCTTGGTATTTTTGTTCTGTAGGAGTTCATATAAATCTTTCTCTGAATATGTTTGTCATTTCTTATTGCATGGTAACATTCCACTATGTCAATAAACCTGAGTTTGCTCAGCCATTCCCCAACTTTGTTTCTAGTACTTTGCTATCACTAAAGTGCTGTTATTAATGTTTTTTTTCGCATATGTTCCGTCTTTCTTTTTTCTTCGACCTCCACTGGTATAGGTTCAGCAGAAAGATTGGTGGGGAGGGCCCAGGGTTCTCATGCCCTCCTGCCCTTCTGCTCTCCCCACTGGGGTGAGGCCGGAATCTCGACCAGTCAGACTTTGTCCCGCACATGGAGGTGGGTCCCTCTGGAGACACTGACTGCATCAGCTGCAGCTGCAGTTCCAGCTCCATCTCCAGACTCGTCGGCAATTGAGGCCCAGAGAGGGTGTTGGCTGATGCAGGGTCACACAGCATTAGGACTGGAGCCAACCTGCCACCTCTCTGCAGCCCTGGCCCCTCCCTAGAGCCTGATGCCTCTTTTCAGTCTTTGGGGACCTAATGCCTCCTTCACTGACTGAGCAGAGGGGCTTCAGTTACATCCCTCACTTGATCCTTTCATCTGGGCTATCATCCTATATCGCTTGTAACTGAACTTCTAAAAAGACCACCTACAAAAGGTGCTTTCACTTTTCTCTCATTCTCTTCTTAACTCCTTATAATGTCTTCTGATTCTATCATTCCACTGAAATTAGTCTCTCCAAAGTTCTTAATGATATCTTTATTTGCCAAATCCAGTGGTCTTTTCTCAATCCTCATATTTTTTTTAAACCTCTCTGCAGCCTTTGATGCTATTGATTACTCCTACTTGATATTCTCTTCTCTCTAAGTTTTTGGGACAACACTCTCTCTTGGTTTTCCTTCTACAGATTTGATTGTGCTTTCTCTGTCTCCTTTTGCTGGATCCTTCTCCAGATAACTCTCTCTAAACATAGGTGTCTTTTAGGGTTCTGTCCTGAGCTACTTCACTTCATTTTTAATCTCATTAGCTCTCATCGATTTAATGACACTCTCTATGTTCATTATTCTCAAATCTATCTTCCCTGCCCTAGTCTCTCTACTGACCTCCAGTCTTGTATCTCCAACTGTCTTTCAGACATCTCAGACTAGATGTCTGGTAGAAATCTTAAATTCAATATGTCCAAAACAGAACTTATCTCTCCCCCTAAACCCTTCCTACTTTCTCAATTATTGTAGAAGACAACACCATCTCAGTCCCTCAGACTCACATCCGAGGAGTCATGCTGGATTCCTCACTATCTTCATCCCCCTTTGCTCCCACCCCCCAATATCCAAGCTGTTGCCAAGACAACAGTGTCAATTTCACTTTTGCTACATCTCTCAAATACACCTCTCCCCTATGACAGGGCTGCCATTCCAGCACAGATTCTCATCACCTCATATCTTGATTATTGCACAAGCTACTGGTGGGTCTGCTTAACTCTAGTCTCTTCATCCTCCAATCCATTCTCCATTCAGCCACTAAGATGATTTTCCTAAATTACAGGTCCATTCATGCTGTCTTCCCTACTCAATAAACAGCAGTGGCTTCCTATTGCCTCAAGGAGCAAATGCAAAATACTGTTTGGCCTTTAAAGCTCTTCTAACCTACCCCCTCATACCTTTCCAGCCTTTTGAAACCTTATTTCCCAACACATATTCTTCAGTCCAGTGACATTGGCCTCCTGGCTGTTCCATTAACAAGATACTCCATCCCTTGGCTCTGGGTATTTTCTCTGATTGCAGGATATATTTCCTTGTGTTTTTGCTATTTTTCCTACATATTTGTCTATTTGTGTTCAAGGTCTTTGAACTGTCTTCTCCATTTGATCTTTGGTAATTTCAGTCATTTTTCCTCTATCATCTTCCATATCACTTACTTTCTGGGTTCCTTTCTTCTGGTTGTAGTTTTCTTGGGTGCAAAGAGTCTTAACCTTATCCCAAGCTTGGCATTTCACAGTCCATCAGCCTAGGTCTCTGCCCCAATTGACTTTTGACTGGTCAGAACTGGTTTCAGCTGGGTACTGTGCTCTTTTTCTTAGGCTTGATCAAGTGCTGCATACGATTTCTCCCTCCCTTTCCTCTGATGACCTTGTCCTGGTGATCTGCCTCACTCCCTCTGTTCCTGAGCCCATGGCCAGCAGTTCAGAGCTTTGCAGCACTGGTACTATGAGGTTGTAATCCCCAGCACACTTTTTCTCTTGAAGATCTGTGGTCAGTCTTGTTGTTGTGGCCTAAGCAAACTTCTTTAGCCTGGAGTCAGTTCTTCTTTATTTTCAAGTCCCATTTTCTATGCTCTGTACTACCAGAAGTAGAGTTAGGATAGTTGGATGTCATGGATACCAAAGAAACAATTGGTAAGTAGAGAAGTCAAGGAGAAGAATGTAGAGAAAAGGATGTTTTTGGGTTTCCTACCCCATTTCATCCTCATGTCACAAACTAAGGGATACCCAGCAATATAAGGACAAGGTTGACCACAAATGTTGAAAAGAAATAATGTACAATCTAGAAAATGCATTTTTTGGTAGAATAAATTTAAGAAAAACACAAACAGAAATAAAGCTGGGGTAGTATAGGTCTGCCCATTTTTTCTGTCTCTGAGGACCTCTTTCTTTCCAAACTTCTGCTCTGGGGTGAGCAAACACATAGTCACATGAACTTTTGAGCCTGTCCATTCAGGTGGAGGTCATCTCCATGATCTTACAAAATGAAACTGCAACTATAGACTGAAGCTGCTGCTTCAGTCCAGTGCCACTGATGTGGGATAACTACCACCTCTCCCTTCTATCTTTGTTCTCCTTGAGAGTCTCCCTTGACCCACCATAGCCATACATGAAGCTTCATGATAAAGACTAATCTTGTATTGTCAGCTTTTGTATGAGCAGTGAATCCCCTGCTTTATAAATCTCAGCTGGTATAGGATCGGCACCGGGCACTTTGCCACATGAAAGGAGCCTAATGGCACTCAAAATCTATTCTTCTTTTGGAATTTCAGCTAGAGAGGGATTGACTTCTACCTGAGGTATATGGTCAGTGGCTTTAGCATTGACTGATAATAGTCTGTTGAGAAAATTACGGAAGTGTTCGGCCCATCTCTCCAGGAGAATGTCCATGTCATTAATCAATGTGGCTCCATCAGTACTGAGTAGCTGAGATGTAGCCAAGAATCCTGCATCTCTCTAAGCTTTGATGGAGTTTAATGCTGCCTTTTTAGGAAGAACTATCCTGTTAGTAAACCTTGTGAAGTTCTTGTTTTTCACTTAACAACTACTGAATTTGTCCATCATTTTTATCAAATAAGTCTTGATGTTTGTCAGGGTTCTGGCTCAGGTAAATAAATGTACTGCTTTACACCAAATCCTGAAAGCTGCCCATTCTTTTTCTGCTCCACTATTGCCAACCATGTATTGGCTCAGCCTTTTCTCCTAGTTAGCAACAAACTGTTCCTGCTTGGAGAAATGCTCTAATCTGTTGACATTAAGTCTTCAGATAGTTCTTTCACCTTGTGGGCTGCTGTTTTTGTTGAATTCGATGTTTAGTTTGGAGAGAATGTCTATGATTTGTCCAGCACTCTGTGACACACATCGCCTTTGTCACTCTCACATCCTAACTCTTCTTCTTACAATGACATAGTCTATTAAATGCCAATATTTGCTGCAAGCGTGCATCAATGAAGTTTTAGTGTGTTTTGGTAAGTGGAACACAGTGTTGGTGATGAGGTCATGAGATGTATTATGAGTAGTAAGTGATCATTGCTGTTGCTTTTTCTGACTCCCAAGGACTCTCTGCCATGTCTGATAGTCTGTGCCTACTCTGACTTTATAAGCTTGTCCTCTTTTGGCACATTGATGATGAGTTCTCTAGTTCTTCATAAATTTTTTCTTTGATCTCATCAGTTTGTTGTGGTGGGAGCATATGCATTGATGATGGTGCTGTGAAGCTTTCCTGCAAAGAGCACTTGCATTGTCATAAGTTTGTCATTCACTCCTTTTCATAGGCATACAAGCTTGTTGACTGGATTAGTTTTGATTTCAAAACCTACACCAGCTTCATGACACTCCCCATCATTGTGGCCACTCCCGAAAAACATGTATCCGGCTCTGATCAGTAAGTTGTGATCGTCAGAATCAGCAGGCTGACCTTCCTTTGCCAGGCTTGTTTCACTCAGTGCTGCTATTTGGATGCAACACCTGCTGAGTTCTTTCTCAACAAGAGCTTTTCATCTTCCAGGTTTACTGGTTTTTGTTGTCCGTAAGGCATGCATACATTCCCTGTAATGATGGTTAGTGGAATCATCTTCTCAACAGTTTTCGGACATTTTTTTTTTGTGTTTTGACCACAGGGTAGAATCCCTATCTGGCAAAGCAAACAGGCTAATTATGGGTGAAGCAGGCACTTTTTAGGGCGCCTTTTCTGGCCCCTTCCTCACGCCAGGAGGTGAGTAGTATGGTCCTTCCAAAAGGTTGCTCAGACACCCAGGGGACTATTGAATGCCATTGCTGCTTTAGTTCAGAGAAGACAAACTTATAACCTGGGTTGCCTGTGTTCAGAGTTGTGACTGCAGCTCCCAGTGTATCCACACCTGCTGCTTCATCACTTGCCTGTCACCACAGGACTTTGAGGTAGATAAAAATGACAAAATGAAATGGATGATGTCTTTCAACTCACATGAATTGGATTTAAGTGAGGCAGAATTGTGTGAAGTCATCTCACTCTTTTCCAGAGTCATTGGAGTCCAGTGGCAAGACAAAAGTTAAGATGACTAGTTATGGCTCTGGATGCAGCAGATGACCTTGGTGTCTTTGATGTCTGACCGAGCTCTGAGCACTCCACAGTGCCTCTTTCAGCTGCCTTGATGGTCATTGGAACAACTCTGCTAGGGGTGTCTTCATATGCTTTGTGTAGACACCTCCCTAAATCACTGACAGTTTTGATAGCTATCCTCTACTTCATTTAGCCCATTTGTCAAAACAGTTCATTGATGTGTGGCCCTTGTGTGTGCTACAGCTTTCTGGAGTTACAGTTGAAAGTTGGGTGAATCAGGTGGATCCCAAAGGTGGAAAGCAACCTTGATGTGGCTGATGGAAAGCAGCACAAATGATGCAGATTATCTTTTGGTGAATTTTTCTGCTTACTGGCACAAAGCATCCATATAAAAGAATGGGAAAATCTCTATTCTAGAGAGATGGGCACTCTGGTATCTATTAGTATTTGCCCAGCATGATAAAGTGGAAATACCAGAGTCAAAGGACCTGGGTTCAAATCTCTCTTCTGTGGTTTAATCAAGCTGTGTGACCTTGGACAAGTCACTTAAACTTTTTGCTCTTACTTCTCTCATTTCTGAGAGAAAGGTGTTGCATAGATGGCCTTTGAGGTCCTTTCTAGCTCTTGATCTATGATGCCAGGTAGTGTGGCCCCTATGTAGGACAGGCAGATTTTATTTTAACAAACATACAAATAACAGACAAATCTCTAAACAGCTCTTTGTGACCTACAAGTCCAGAGAATCATTTCATGTAAGTGCCTCCAAAAGTTAAAATATCAACACAGATTCCAGTCAGACTCTACGTGTTATAGACCCTTGTTCTCTGCCTTCAAGGACTTTTCTGTTATTCTTTATCTTTTCTGACCACCACTCTCTTCCTCTGACCCCATTTTCCTAAATGATGTCACCTTCCCTTTTATCTTTATGCCTTTCCTCCTTTCTTCCTTTTCTTTCCTCTCCCTTTCTGTCCTCTTATTATAACTTTATCTTCTTGTTAATGCATTTGTGGCTGTCACTACATTTTGAAACTCATTCCTGGGGAGAATTATGTAAAATGAGCACAAAGTATAGAAAGAGAGGGATGGGGACTGGATTTGTGATTTTCTTGGTAATAGGGGACTTTCTATTAATGCGCCTTCTCTTCAACTTAAACATTTTGAGGGTTTTCTATAGTAGAGATAGGTTAAGTGACTTGTCCAGGGTCATATGACCAGCATGTATTGGAGGCAGAACTTAAACTTAGATCTTCTTGGCTCTGAGGCCAGTTTTCTGTTCATTAAACCAAACTGCGGGGCATGTGAGGGCCCATGAAAATTAGATAGGTTAGGCACATATTGACTAGCTACATTTTGTTTAAAAAGTTGAATGACACAGTAGTCATCTCTCCTGCCTTCTTATTAATCTTACAAAAGCATTGTTTTGCTCATTTAAGTCTCTCCTTTGAAAGCTTTCAGACCTCTTCCCCCTTTAAGCACAAGTCCATAGTCTTTAGCCTGACACTTGCAGCCCTTTCATGTCTGACTCCCTTTTCATCTTCTTTTCTACTGTTTTCTCAAATGAATCCTGTGCTCGCATAAGGTATCACTTGGACTTTGCTTTTCGACCTTTACTGACATAATATCTCTCTACTACCCTTCACCTCACCCCATTTGAATGCCTTTTTCCTTTCTTTTGAATTGAAATCGTTTTCATACTTCATGTGCAGCTCAAATGTCACCTTCTATGTGAAGATTTCCTGATCAGCTCAGCTAGAAATGATCTTTGTTTCTGACCTCTCTGGGACCATCAGTTAGAAAGCAATATTTCCTATCATTCTTAGTTCATTCTTTGTGTATAGGGGCATATACTTAAAAAAAGATAAATTTTGTTGATTCTAAACACCAAATTAATGAACATTTCTTTAATTATAGGAGAACAGGAAAAGATTGTTTGTGAAACTACAAATTTCTACTCTGTAGAGCTTGCTTTTATGAGCCCATTTTTATCTGCCCAGCTAACTTGGCTTAGATATTTTGTAATACCTTGCACATTGTAGGTGCTAGATAAGCATTGATTGATAAATGCAGTCAACCTTTGAGTAGCGTGTTTATGAATTCATCGTTGGTTTGCTTCTCATATTTTTAGGAAAATTGGGGGAAACAGAAAGAAGGGCAAATGATGGATATTTTAAACTTGTTTTAAAATTGTCAATTTATGGAAATGTAGGTTTCCTCCCTCAAGAAAAAGTGCTATTCTACTGCCACCTTCTGAAAAATTTAAATAACTACACAATAATGTTCAATAATTTTGGGAAACATTTATAAAATTTATTCATAACCAATTTATAGACATTCTTGATGTAGCACTTACTTACTGTGATAGAACCTTGGTTTCTTGGGTAGCCTTACTACTGGTGAAGATTGTAACTCTTGTACATTGCTTCATCTCAGATAGAAAGATAAAGTACTTATTAAGTTCTTAGCCAAGCATTGTATTAAACTTTGGATAATACAAACACAAGCAAGCAAGACTGTCCCTGTCCTCTATGATCTTAAATTCTGATTGGAGAAGGTATCTTAACAAGGTTGCTGAAAATGGGGAGGGGCTATATGGTGTGGTGATATCTCAGAAGTATCTAGAGGCCTAATTCAGGGCAAGATAAGGTCAGGGCAAGATCTGTCAGAGTTGGACTTGTATATTTTCTGTTCTTGTCTTTTCGTCCAGAAATGTTTATAGAAGATCTACCAACATCATCATTTGAAAAATTTTGGGTAAGCATGAAATTTATAACTTCATCCAAGTTATTGATTAAAAAAAACTGACTAGCATAGGGTCAAGGAAGGATTCCTGGAGAAGGACAGACCTCTCTCTAAGTTGCCAGGCAATATGGTGTAATGGATAGACTTGAAGTCAGGAAGACCTGTATTAAAATCCCATTTTTTACATTTATAACTGGGTGACAATAGGTAAGTCACTTGAGGAAGACAACAAGCTTTTTACCTACTGTGTGCTAGGTACTATACTAAACTTTGGGGATAAACATAAGAAAAAGTCCCTGCTTTCAAGGACCTTATAATGGGGGGAAGACAATACACAAAAGGAAACTGAAAAGGGGGATGGGTTGCCAGAAAGTACTCTGGGAGGGAGATGCTATTATCATTCCCATTTTATGTTGAGGAAACTGAGGCAAACCAAGATTAAGTGACTTGTCTAGGATTACACAGTTAATAAGTGCTTGAGGCTGTATTTGCACTCAGGTCTTCCTGATTTCAGGTACCCTGGTCTATCCCCTGGGCCCCAAAACTATCTTTCACCCCTTAATCTTCAGTTTCCTCATCACCAGGCTGTTTTGAGGCTCAAATGAGGTAATTCGTGTAAAGGATTTTGCAAATGTTTAAAGTGCTCTACTGCTTTTGTTTATTATTAAGATTCATTCATTCAACTAATTTTGAATCCACCAAACTCTACTGTCTTCATTATTAAAAAGAATGGTAGAAAAGCTATAGCTGCCCTACCTGGTCTCTGTGGTTGTTCTGATCTGCTGTATCTTAATTCCAATCCATTTGTTGACTTATTTCTTCCTTCGAATCTTTTTGGGTAGAGTACATCTTCTGTTTTTATGAAGAAATTTATCTTGTATCTTGATCTTTTCCATCACCCTTATTGTCCATTGTCTTGCCTATTCCTATGTTTGCCTGTGGTTCAGACTATGACATGTTTGGATGACTAGTCCATTGAGGTATTATAGCAATACATCTCTCTGAGAAAAGCATTGCAGATGGATAATGGATTGGATCCATTATTGAAAAGGAGGAAGAGATGGGCTGGTTTTCATTTGAAAACTTGCATAAGGTTTTTAAATGCTCTCCGGTACAAAACTCCATCTTTTAAATGCAAATGTTCTCTTGCAATGCTGTAGGGTTGTGAATTTTGTAACATTACCTTCTTTGAAGTATCAAAGTTGCATTTGACACAAAAGTCAATAGATAGGTACATGGTGGGTGAAAGTAGGTTGCACTGTATTTCCAATAATGACCTATGATTAAGAAGTGGCATAAAGAATATTCATTTAAGGAACATGACTGGAAAAGGAGATGTGCTTTGTAAGATAAAAGTGAGATAACTCTTACATGGTAAGAGGGTGAGATAATAGATAGCCAAAGTGCTAGCATACACAAGAAATGTGAAAAAGACTGAAAGAACACCTCCAAAATGTTGAGTGAGTTTTTATGGGAGAAGATGAATGATAAATGTGCAGGAAGAGAAGGCATGAATGAGTTGTAATTTGCTCCAGTGGAAGGAATAAACACATTTATGAACTGAAGCACATTTTTATCATTCTCTTCATCTTCATGATGAAGTTACCTAGGACCAAGATTAGACAATTTGGTGGAACTTATCAACCTTTTCATGTAATTTCACTACTTCCTTTGTGATGGTTATGTAGTCACTTATTATTCTATTTTTAAATTTTAAAAAATTATATGATTTTCAATTGACAAAAACTTGTATTCTCACCCTCCATTACACCCTACATCCCACTTTAGAACTAAAAAAAAAACTAAACACCATTACCCATTACAAACATGTATAGTTAATCAAGACAAATTTCCAGATTGGCCATGGTTCCTCCCACACTCAATTTTTTTTGGTCTCATTTTACACTCTTAGTCCTTCATATCTCTTTTAGGAGGCTTCCATCATCATTTATCCTCTGGAATAACGGCTGGTAATTTAGGCTGATCAGAATCCCTAATTCTTTCAAAGTTGTTTCCCTTTACCATATTGCTGTCACTGTATAAATTGATCTGGTCACTTCACTCAGCTTTGTTCATTCAAGTCTTCCCAGGTTTCCTGGAAAACATCCCCTTCATAATTTCTTACAGCACAGTAGTATTCCTTTACACTGATATGCCATAACTTGTTTGTCCATTTGCTAATAAATGAATATTTCCTCAGATTCCCATTATTTGCCAACTCAAAAGAGCTATAGATGTTTTCTACATCCTTAGTGTTTCTTTTGTTTAGGACTAATCCCTCCCTTAATTTATCCTCCACCTAATTCCCCCTCACCCTTCTCCCTTTTCCCTCCTATTTCTCTATGCAATGAACTATATTTATGTACTCAATTGTGTATGTTCACATTCTTTCTTTAACAAGTTCAACAAGATAAAAGTGAAATAGAAGTATCAGCTGCTCCCTCCACCCCCTCTTCCTTGTTTGTATAGTTGCTTACTTGTACACTCTAATTATGTAAAATAATTTTCCCTATACTTCCTCCTCTCCCCAACCTCCAGTATATTCTTCATACCCTTTCTTGCCATTCTTAAGATCATAAAGATAAAACAGAACTACTACCTTGCCTTGTTTAATTAGACTCTTTCTATGATCCCTGATGAGTATAGAGTTCAGAGGGGACATGAATATTTCCTCATAACTGAAGGTAAGCAATTCACCCTTGTTTAGTCCTTTATTATTTGTTCATGCGTATTTACTTTTTACGTTTCTCTTTGCCCCTATGTTTGAACTTCAAAACTTCTACACTGCTCTGATCTTTTCATAAGGAATGATTGGAAGTTCTCTATTTCATTAAGACCCATTTTTTTAATCCCCCTGAAGCATTATACTCAGTTTTCCTGGTAAGTTATTCTTGGCTGTAAGCTCATATCTTTTGCTTTCTGGAATATCATCTTCCAAGTTCTCTACCCTACACTGGTGTCTACTAAATCATGTGTGATCCTGACTGTAGCTCCTTAGTACTTGAATTCTTTCTTTATAGCTGTTTGTAATATTTTTTCTTTGACCTGGAAAGTCTGAATTTTGTCTGTGACATTCCTGAGGATTTTCATTTTAGAATTTCTTTGAGATGACCAGTGGATTCTTTATATTTCAACTTTGCCTTCTGCTTCTAAGAGATCTGGGCAGTTTTAAAATTTCTTGAAATGTGATTTCTAGCCTCTTTTGTTTTGGTCATGGCATTCAGGTAGTCTGATACTTTAAAAATTTTTCTCCTTAATCTGTTTTCCATATCAATTGCTTTTGCTATGAAATTCCATACATTTTCTTCTATTTTCATCCATTCAACTGCTTTGATATTTTTTGTTGTCTAATAGAGCAATTTATTTCTATTTGGTCCACTTGAATTTTAAGGAGTTTTTTGTTTGGGCAAAGTTTTGCATTTCTTGTGTCAAGCTGTTAATTCCCTTTTTTGTAGCTTTCATTTCTTTTCTAAATTCTTCCTCAAGTGCTCTCCTTTCATTTATAAAACATTTAAAAACTCATTTATAAAACTCTTGCTTCCTCTCTTCTAGAATTCTAGTTGAGTTTGTACCTAAGTTGTAGTTTTCTCTGAGGCATTACTTATAGATATTTTAGAGACATTGTCCTCTTCAGGGTTTGTCTTGAGTGTTCTTGCCACCACAATAGCTCTTTACGTTGTGATTCTTCTTTTGTTTTCTCATTCTTTCAGCCAACTTTCTGACTTCAAACTTAATGTTGGAACTGGGTTCTGCCACACATTGGAAAGGAAGACATGGGATGGTCCTGTTAACTGTTTTCTTAGGTTATTAAATATTGCATTACTCCAGGCTTCCAGGGACATGCTAGTGACCTGTAAACTTTCAGCACTCCCAAAATGTTCTGATCCACAGAATATTCTGATTGTTTTTCTCATGGTCTGAACTCTGACTTGGGTTTCTTTCAGCAATAAAATAACGCTACACTTACCCCCTATCAGCCATCTTGAAAGTTCTGCTGGTTCACAGTGACAGAACTGCAGACTCCTCTTTGGTCTGGGATTCCTGCCCTGAGATGTTCTTCTACAGGCTGAGTGAGATGCTGCAAAGGAGATCCTGTGCTGCTCCTGCAGTCTGAGCCAAAGCACTGCTGCCTGATTCCGAATTTCTTTCTTTCTGGTACATCACCCAGGACTGCTCTACCTGAGAATATCATACATATGCTCTAGTTTTCTTCTTAGTCTTCCCTGGATCTGTAACCCAGAATTGGGTAGTGGGCAACAAGGGTGTCAATTGCCCCCTGTCCCTGTCACAGTGGCTTAGTATAGTTTTGGGAGTCTCCCAGTATGATTCTAGGACCTTCTCTTGCCCTAGTACATAGGCTCTCCCTGGGTGCTAGAGTGCTTCTTGTCATGTGCTTTTGCTCTGACCTTGTCCCTAGTATCAGTACACCCCTATTCTGATTTGGGTTAGATGACTTTTTCTAGATTTCTCCATCAGGATTTGGTCTGGTGCATTTTGTTTAGGTCTGTTTGGTGGAATTTAATGGCTCGTTGCATTGCTTCCTTCTGTCCCTCCATCTTTAGTCACTGTCACTGACACTTATTTTGAACACAGCTAGAAAAATAGGACTAAGACATCCTCAAAATGATATTTTATGTCTTCTGTGGGTGCATAAAGAAACTAATTTCATTAGCTCCTTTATTCACTTCTCTTTGAGTTAGTCTTCCATTTAGCTCAGGCTTTTTTTTTTTTTTTTTTTTACACTTTCTGATTTCATTCATAGTGAGAAGGTTGATATGAATGAGGTTCATGTTTAGCAGCAGTATGTCATCTAACTGGTCATTGGACAAAGACTATCCTTTTTTTTTAATATTTTTAGTTTTCATGATTCATTTTTATAAGATTTTGAGTTCTAAAATTTCCCCCTTCCCTCCACTCCCCTCTCCCCAAAACAGCATGCAATCTGCTATAGGTTATACATGTATGATCATATTAAACATATTTCATAAACATAAACATATGATCATATTAAACATAAACTTTAGTCATGTTGTAAAAGAAGAATCAGAAAAAAAGGGAAAAATCATTAGAAAGAAAAAACGAATAACAAAAAAAGAAAGAGAAAACAGTATGTTTGGATCTGCATTCCAACTCCATAGTTCTTTTTCTGGATGTGAATAGCATTTTCCACCATGAGTTTTTGGAATTGACTTAGATCATTGCATTGCTCAGAAGAGCTAAGTCTAATAAAATTGGTCATTGTACAATGTTGCTGTTGCTGTGTATAGTGTTCTTCAGGTTCTGCTCACTTCACTCAGCATCAGTTCATATAAGTCCAGGTTTTTCTGAAGTCTGCTTGCTCACCATTTCTTATGGAACAATAGTATTCTATTACATTCCACAACTTGTTCAGCCATTCCCCAATGGATGAAAAAGATTATACTTTTAGAGAACCAAAAGTTGAATTGATTTTTTAAAAAAATTTAAAAAATTTATTTTTTCCATTCACATGTAAAAGCAATTCTTAACATTCTTTAAAAATTTTTTTGTTTTGATTCTTTCTCTCCTTCTTGTCCCTCCCACCTTCTTAAGGAGGCAAACAATTTGATATAGATCATACATATGCAGCCATACAAAACATTTCTATATTAGCCATGATGCTAAGGAAAACACAAACACCCCTCCCCCACCTCCTACCAATTCCCCCCGCACCCAAAATATAAAGTAAAATAAAGTATGCTTCAATCTGTAAAGAGACTCTATCAGTTCTGTCTCTGGAGCTGGATAACATTTTTTCTTGTAAGTCCTTTGAAATTGTTTTGGATCATTGAATTGCTGAGAATAACTAAGTCACTCACACTTGATCACGGTGCAACATTGTTGCGATGTGCAATGTTCTCCTGTTCTGTTCACTTCACTTTGCATCAGTTCATATAAGTCTTTCCAGGTTTTTCTGAAACCATCCTGCTCATCATTTCCTATAGTATATAATTATAGCATATATGCATATATATAATAGTATAGAAGTATAGTATAGAATTAATTTGTGAAGACAGTCTAAGAACGGCATGGTTCTTAGAATGCTCTAATCCTTTTCTAACATTTTGCTCCCAAATTTTAGAAATGGTAGGGAACAACACAAGCTGAGGGTGTTTTCATCTCTTCTATAACCTGGCATGCCTAGAAAAGGAAAAAGAAACCCCCAATTTTGTGGCCAGTGTTTAGGTGATCATCTTCTCTTTGCATAATTAGAATGGTCCTCAGACAGTAGGCACATTGTTTATTGCTGAATCATCTGTTTCAAGGGCTGGAATGATCAACAATGAATCATGACCTAGATTATGGAAACATGGATAACTTGTAGATAATTTTAATGATTTAATTTTATTTATTATTTTATTTATTATTATTTACTTTTATACTCTCTAGACTTAAAAATTGTTATTTTAGAAATAAATACATTTTCTCTGTTGACCTTTGATTGACCCTGCACTTGGAATGGGAGAAAGAGCCCTTTAGCTTTTTTGGGCCAGTCAAAAATCATCATTATTATTTTTTTTAAAAAAGCACTTACTGATTGACTACAGGATATCTAAAGTCCTGCTGTATGGACTCAATTTCTGCCCTCTAGGACTTCATAATCTAAGGGGAAAAATTGCTATTAGTGAATCAAAGATAATCATATTTGGCATCGTGAGGTTTTCATAATGTGTTCAAAGTTCTTTGACCTACAGTTAGATAATGTCCATATACTGCTTACATACCATTCTCATATATTTGGGCATCTTTCCCCCAAATGGATTAAATCCTGACAGAGAAAAGCAAGTAAGATCCTAAAATCCCTGGTTTAGCATGCAAATAAATTTGAACCAGAACAAAGGGTAAATTAAAGAGCCACAATCATTGTTCTTTACCCACCTAACCTCGATTCTTGCTTTTGTCATGCATATCTGTCAGCAACAAAGTCTGGTTATTTTGGTGCTATATTGTGGCTAGCATAAAACTTCAGTCTCACTATTAGAATAAGAAAAACTGGTGGGGGAATAAGAGAGAGGGAGAGAAAGTGACAGGGATTTGGGAGCATGTATGATGGAGGGGCTAATTCACTGAGATTTCTAAAGGAGGGTGAGGAGTAGGATGGGTACAAGGTCTGGAATAGCTTGGAGATCAGATATGGGAACAAGGGAAGGTAAGGAGTAGGGAAACTTTGTTCTCCAGATTCATGCTCAGCAGACATACTTGTTGAATTGAATTTAATAAGAAGGACTGAACTGGAAAGGGTTTCAGGGGACTAGTACCTATTCTAGGCCTTAGATTTCTCTGCCAGGAGCTTAGGGGTGGGAGAAATGTTCTGGAAGACTGAAACACCAATAAATCTTTCTAACCATATCTGACAGAATAAATAGAAATGAGCTAATACCAAGAACAAGACAAGGCAGGAAATTAGTAAGAAGGAAAGGAGGAGACAAAGGAAGAGGAGGGTTTAGTATTCTATAGCATATAAGACTAGCATTATAGTTCAAGAACCTTTGTAAAGCATACATTTTATTCTTTCTCTCTCTTCTCGCCTCTTATAAGAAGTAGCTAAGTGGCACAATGGATAGAATATTGGGCATAGGGGTCAGGAAGACCTAAATTCAAATCTAGCCTTAGATACTTACTACTTGTGTGACCTTGAGCTAGTCATTTCATCTCTGTCTGCCTTGGTTTTTCTCAACTATTACACAGGAGTAATACTGTCACTTACCTTGCAGGATGGTAATGAGAAGTAAATAAGATAACAGCAGGTGATTAATAAATGCTTGTTTCTTTTCTTTCTCATTGTATTTTCCCACTGTTAAGATTTCTGTAACAAATCTCTTTAAAACACTAGAGGGCAGGTGTGTACAATTTTTGAGAAACAAGTGCAGGAACTTGGAGGGGAATGTCACTGAAAGAGGAGGGTGTTAGGGAAAAGCAGGAAGTAGTGGCAATAAATTGCACCAGGTTAGCACCAGAGGATGTCAGGAAGCCAGGTCTTGGGGCTACCACAACAAGGAGAATGGAGAGATAGCAACACTTCTTATAACAAATTTAAAAAATAGTATTAGGAGTAAGTCCCATGTTTACAGCATTTTACTCTCATGAAAGATCTTGATTTTGTCAGTATTAGGGAACTCTCTCTAGCAACCCATCTATGATTTCATTGAGAAGTCTTAGAAGGAGGGCAGAGCTGGAATGTCAAATTTAAGTTAATAATTAATTAAGTTAATTTAGCCAGAGTTTACAGGAAGGAGAATAACGTGAAACATCAAGAAATGTAAGTCCAAGCTAGAAGAGTGCCATAAACGTTAGGCTAAGTTTGTCGGAGCTCTCCTTTAAACAAACAACCAACCGTCTATCAGCCTAACATCCTCTCAATGTCAGAGAAACTGACATTTCTCCTCCCTTTTGTTTTCAAACTTCTAAAAAAGAGTAGTCTACACTGGCTACATCTGCTTCCTCCTTACCCACTCACCCTCAGTCCCTTGTCAATGACTTTCTGTCCCTACCACACTATGGGAGGGAGGGAGCTCCACTCCAAGGTTATCCATGACTTCCTTACCCTTATATCCATTTCCCCCCTAGCCATGCTCTTCACTGTTTGATCCTGGCAACCAGCCTTTCTTTGATCTTGTGACTTTTTTGACATTGATTCCTTCACTTTTATGACTCTTTTTCCACCTCTTGACCTTGTCTTTTCTGTTTCCTTTGCTGATACTTCATCTTCTCAACACTTAAACATGATTGTCCCTGAAAGTTGGGTCTTTTGCCCCTTTCTCTAGCTCCATTATTTTCTTTGGTGATCTCTTCAACTCCTGTGGCTTTGTTTATCACTTCTATGCAGATGACTTCCAAACCTGTATCTCTACCCTTCAATTCTCCCCAGAACACTAATCCTGAATTTAGGTATCTTCACTTGACTGACACCTTTAACTTAATATATTCAAAATGGAACTCATTATCTTCTCCCATGAAAACAGTTGTGCTTTCCCTCCTTTCCTCTCCTTTTACAACTCCATACTTCTTTCTACTTCTGTAGATAGAATAATCATTCTCCCAGTTATCTGGGCTAGAAGAGTCATCTGTGTTTTGTTCCCCCATCAATCAGTTGCTAATTTCTCTTGATTCAATCTCCACAGTGCCTTATCCTATCCATTGTCTTTTTTGTTCCCACTGTCACCATCCTAGTTCATGCCTTTATTTATTTCCTCTTGACTGGAATATAGTAATAACTTTCTAACTGATCTTCTTGCCTCGAGTTCATTCTATTTTTCACAGTGCTGAAAAATGATTCTTCCTAACACTCCACTCTGATCATCTCACTCTCTCTGTTCCAAAAGCTTCAGTGGCTACCCATTGTTTAGAAAGCCAAAGTTCCTTAGATTGAAAATTCAAAGCTTTCCATGGCATAGTTCCAATCTGCCTTCTGCTTATGATCTTGAAGATTATATACTGCACTCCTGCTCCTTTTATGAATGAGGAAACAGTCTCAGAGAAGTGAATGGACAAAAAGTATTTATTAAATGTTTACTGTGCTCCAAGCACTGCACTAATAATGGGATTCAACTGCAAAAGGAACAGTTCATGCCCTCACGGAGCTTATATTCTAACAGAGAGACAGTATAGATAGAGGCATGGTGGCCCAGGAAGGGGATTTTTAGCTCCTGTTGTTCTCTGGACCTGAAATGGGCTGTTCCATCTCTTCTCCTTCAATCTTGGCTTATTGAGATTTTTGCAAGATCTGCCTTATTTGTCATCATCTTTATGAAGCCTCCTCTTTCTTGCCAACTAAAGATTACTTCTCCCTTCAGGGAAGCTAGGTGGTGCAGTGGATAGAGCAGGAGTCAGGAGGACCTGAGTTCAAATCTCACCTCAGATGCTTGACACTCACTAGTTGTGTGACCTTGGGCAAATCACTTAACCCCAATTACCTCATCCTGGGTCATCTCCAGTCATCCTGATGAATATCTGGTCACTGGATTCAGATGACTCTGGAGGAGAAGTGAGGCTGGTGATCTGCACAGCCCTCCACTCAAAACAAAGTCAAGTGCAAGTCATGTCACCATTTCTTTGATGGCATGGTCTTCTTTGGCAACAAAGGACGAACACACACACACACTTCTCCCTTTACAATATTTTTAAAATTAATTTATTTATTTTTAGTTTACAACATTCAGTTCCACAAGCTTTTGAGTTTTAAATTTTTTCCCCTGCCTATCCATCCTCCCTCCCCCAAATAGTGTGCAATCTGATATAGGCTCTCTATATACATTCATATTAAACATATTTTCACGTTAGTTATGTTGTAAAGAAGAATTAGAATCAATAGAATGAACCATGAGAAAGATGATACAAGACAAAACAAAAAAGAGAGAGAGCAAATAGTATACTTCCATCTGCATTTAGACTGTGTAATTCTCCCTCCAGATGTGGATAGCTTTCTGTCATGAGCCTTTTGGAATTATCTGAGAACCTTGCATTGCTGAGAAGAGTCAAGTCTATCAAAGGTAGTCTTCGTACAATGTGTCTTTAACTGTGTACAATGTTCCCCTGGTTCTGCTCCCCTTACTCAGCATCAAAGTCTTTCCAGGTTTTTCTGAAGATCATTTGCTCATTATTTCTTATAGCACAATAGTATTCCATCACATTCATATACCACAACTTGTTCAGCCGTTCCCCAATTGATAGGCCCTCAATTTCTAATTCTTTGCTACCACAATGCTATAAATATTTTTGTACATGTGGGTCCTTTTTTTCCATTTATATGATCTCTTTGGGATACAGCCTTAGAAGCCTTCCCAAATTTCTTGCAACAGTTTATCTGGACCTATCCTTTCCACTTACCATCTGCTGGCCTATTTCGCTGCGGGATGCTCAGGCCCCTGCCCTAAGACCATGTGTCTGGAAGCCTCCCAATTTCTCAGTAGGCTCCTGTTCTGTGAGAAAATTTTCTCTTGCTGCAGAATACATTCTCTTATCAGAACAGACAGAGGGGTTCCTGGCCTAAGGATTTTTGTCCCTGGCTGCCTCAGGGACTTTTCCTCCTGCCAGATCCCCAAGGTCCATGCCTCTGACAACTCCTTCAATGTTTGGTATACACTTTGCCATCCTTAGCTCCCAAAGACACCTAGACCCTTAGATTACTTAATTAGTATTGGTGGCATTCCTTTCCCATGCCCCTTTGCTGAAGCATTACAATAAACTTTTTACCACTTGACTAAGAGAAGATTTGAGTGTGTGACCTCATTTCATGTGATCTGCCTTGGCATTTTTTGGGTCCCAACACCCCAAAACCTCTTCATTAATATATGTATATATTTTATTCCTTTATTAACTTGTAAGTCCCTTGAGACAAGAGTGTGTGCTTTATTTCAGTTTTGTATCCCTGACATCTAACATGATGCCTTGCACATCATAGGCATCAAATAAATTCTGGTCAAATTAAATTGAATCCTCATTTTATGATGAAATTAAGTGGTAAAGAAACCAAAGTAAATAAAGTTTAAAGGGTCTTCTAAAGATCATGGAGCTGGTGGGTGGCAGGGCTAGGATTTTAACTCAAGTTTCCTGACTCCCAAGTTCAGAACTGCTTACATTATCTCTTGGTGAACTACAGTTTCTATATCTCTAAAATGTGGCTAATCATCATTGCAGTATTGCATTGTGAAACTCAAATAAGGTAATGTATGTTAGGTTCTCAGGATGTGAGGAGGCCTGGGTGGCAAAAATGATCCAAAGGAGTAAAGTTTTGGTTACTTTTCTATATTAGGATTCCAGTTCACCTTAACGGGCCACTTCCTTACCTTCTTAATTAACTCTTAAAGTGTAAATTAGGCATTCATGGGACAACCTCATCTATATAAAGTCACATGGGTACTTTTTATTGTGGCACCTTATTCCTTCAATGCTTTTTTAAGCATTGAAAAAGCTGAAAGTTTCTCAGCTTTAAAAAAAATACTGACATATACTTTTTAAAATGTGTTGGAGGTGAGAGGGGAGAAAAATTTGGAAAAATGGAGAGTCCCCATTTGAACAGGGACAACCTTCTGTAATAGAAACAACTATAATGACAGCTAGAGTTTATATGGTACTTTAAGATTTTCAAAACACTTTACAAATATTATCCTCACAATGGCCGTGAGAGGGTCATTATCCCCATTTTACAGATTAGTACGATGACGCTCAACAACCAATGCAACAAAAGCATTGAGGCAGAGAGAAGTAAAATGTCTTGTATAGAGTCACATAACAAGTAGATGTCTGAAGCAGTATTTGAACTCAGGTCTTCCTGACTCCAAATACAGCACCCTATCCACTGAACCAATGAATTGTCCTTCATTTTATGGAGGAAGACTTTTTGTCCCCTTGTCTCCCTTTTCTGAGCTCTTTATGGGATCCTTCCTTCATCCCTCTCAACACTCTCACCTCCATAAGCATCTAAGTACATTAGTTACTTAACCACAAGAAGTACATGACTACTAAGAAGAGAATGCCACGTATCAAGGAGTTGGGGGCAGGCTTAGATATAGAGAAAACCAACGATCGACAAACACTTATTAAGCACTATCATCAAATAAGAACCTGGGTTTAAATTATGGGAGCATCAGACAAAGAAAACTACACTTGGTAGCAAAAAAAAAATATTAATAGGTTATTAACAACAAGGTTATTTGCATAAGATTTTCATTATTGGTAGAAGTTGATTACTCAATGCTCTATGCCTGCATGAAGGTTGGAGTTCGCAAGAGGTTAAGAAAATAGAGATCCTGGTCTTCTGGATTCTAGCTATGAGAGAGAAGACACCTGGTTTCATACTCCCTTCAGGTCTCTGAAGGGAGAGAAAGACTCTAGGAATAAGCCAATGTGTAGAGGAGCCAACAATTTGACCACATCCTAATTCTCAGTTTGTTACATTTGGGAAATTTCCACTTGGGTAAGATCTGAGACTTTCTTGGTTGATTTATCTCACTCCCACTAGCAGACCTTATTTACTCTGTGCATTGGCTGGTGTAACTCTCGTATGGATACTTTTTTCTATTAATTTGGATATTCTCTATCTGATATGTATGGTCATTATGACATTGGCAGTTGGCGGGAAGTGAATGAAGCTCTGGATATATAGCTTGGGACACTCCCCATTAAGGGATAGTAAACTTGAGCACAACTTGAGATTAAAAATTATTTCTACTGGATGAATAACATTTAAAGCAGCAAATAGATATAATTCTAGGCAATACCCTCTCTTTCTGAGGAGAGTAGAATGACCATCTTCTTGTTCCAACCTCAGCTCTCTTTCCTGGCAGCTATCAGATTTACCTTGGAGAGGGATGTGGGAGAAGACTCTAGGGATAGCTTTTTTGCCTCCCTTTAAGCAACATCTACACTGACCCATATGGACACACATAATCTGCATGATCTAAACAATAAACTTCTTTAAATTAAAGGTATTGGAGAATGACTGAATGGGGGAACTCACAGGTCTAGCAGTATGGAGGAGACCTGGAAAAGACTCTTCAAAGTGACCTCTTATATAGGAAACTTCTAGTATCTTTGGCTCAATCTGGATGGAGGCCTTCAATGAGTTAATGAGGGCTTTGCCTTCAATTTATATTGCTTATTGGTATGCAACCTAGAGAGTCACATAGATCAGGTAAGATTTTTTTTTTAAACAAATAAAGGCATTCTGAAAGTCAGTCTCTGAGCTAGAACAAATGTTACATATAGTTTGGATAGTCTCATTCAGACAGTGATAACTATCATAGCTGAAACTGAGAAACCCTTTGTTCATTATTTCTTTTCATATAAATCTTCCTGCAAGCTTCTTGTCTCTTACAAATGCCTGCTGTATGCCAGAATGATGCCAGGTACTGGAGATACAAAGACAAGAGAGAAACAGTCCTCATCCTCAAGGAGTTTACATTCTTATAGAATAAGATTCCTTAAGCTCTTTGAAATCATGCCTATCTTAATTGCTTTAAAGTAGGTGGACCACATCCAGGATCAAGCAGTCTTCCTGTCTTAGGAAGACATATGTGCTGGGCTGGTCAAACAACCACTACTTGACAACCATCTCCTCTCAGATCTTGATGCAGACAACTCTGATTCCTAAGCCAAAGAGGCTTAGGAATAGCAATGTCCCCCAAACCACTAGACTTGCCCTCTGCTCAGCCTATCAGTGAGGGGAGAAATCATTATGGAGAAGGGGCCCCTTTTCCTCATCACTACCAGCAACATCTACCATGAGTTGGCAGATGAGAACAAGAGCCTTGGGAGTGGTTCTACTCCCCAGACCACCTGTCCTCCTTCCGGCCCAGCACTTATGGCTATTATCTGGGGAAACAAATCCTGTGGAGAGGGGTCCCTACCAATTGCCATTGCCACTCAAAGGGCAGCTGGACCTGATAGAATCGTATCTTGGCTGAAGCAGGGGAGTGAGACAGGAGTGAACAAGCTCAGGCAAGTCAAACTGCATAGTCATCTTGCCTATCAACTCCCCTCAGACACCAATGAACACAGCCTAGAATCCTGAGGCCAAGAACTTTTGAAATAGCAGTCTTTCAATTCCAGCACCTACAGTCATCATCCTGGGATATCACTCCTATGGAAATGTAGCCTGACAACTGCTCTTGCAGCTACCATAGCTACCTTTATTGAAGATAGAGAAAAGGACTTGTTTCCTCCACCAAAGTCTTTGGCATTGACAAATGATTCATCATCAGAAATTGATATGATTTCTTAGTGGAAGTGTCAGATTTTGCTGCTGCACCTAAAGATCATGAAACTTTTCTGTCTCATTTGCAGCTGAAACCTTCCAGGTATATTTCTCCTCCATTAGAATATGAGCTCCAGGAGAGCAGAGATTGTCCAACTTTTCTATTTACCTTCACAGTACTTAACATGGCACTTTGCACATGGTAATCACTTAAATGCTTCATTCATTTATTCATTCATTCATTTATGAAAACTGGTGCAGGGCATTGAACTGGTAGAAGGGAGAGAAGAGACAGAGGAGGAAAGAGAGAGTAAGAGAGCCATGAAAATGTTGCAGTGCGCTCCCTAGTGGTCTATATCTGATCCATTTGGGAAGCCCTGTCTTCTTTAAATCCTAAACTGAGCCTGAAAGAATTAGACTCCTATATACTTTGATTAGGTGCAGCAAAGACTGCATTTCCTGCTTTTTTTTTTGTATTTCAAAGTCTTTTGCATAGGACATTTTGGCTTCATTGAGGTTTATTCAGGCCAATATGAGGAATATAAACTATGTTTAAGAAACTCAATTCTGCTTTGCTCCACAGCTACATTCCTATTGAGAGGAGTGAATGGATAGGTGATTTTATCTTTTTATATTTACTCAGTGGAACACCTACTACTTATGTGAATGGTTAAAAAAAATAATAAAAGGCATCTTTCTCAGCTGTGTGGAAATGACTGGTTTAAGAAATTGTAATGTACTTTCTTCCCTGGAAACAGCCCCAATCAATATTATTATTATAGTTCTTTACTGGCAGCATTCATTAATTATAGATCAAACACTTGGGAGAGATTTTTGCGAGTGCTGGAGAATACTTTTTCTAGATGTAGCCCTGTGACCTTGTGTTATGTCTGATAATGCCTCAAATCCTGTGCAACATTAGATTCTCTTGATATAGTATTCAGATGGCTATTCACTGGTTGCACAGTGGCCCAGCTGGATGCTTCATTGCAAAGGGATCTAGAGGAAGGTGGAACGGAGAGCAGAAGTGTTATGCTAGCATTTCTATTTTTATTTTTCAAAAACAATTATTTTAAAATTTTAATTAAAAATAAATTAAAAATATTTTATTGATATCTTCTAATTCTTCCATTGTCATTATTATCCTCAGCATCCTTCTCCCCCTCTTTCCCAAAGACATTCGTAACAAATAGTATTTTTTTTTACAGAAGAAAGAAAATTGGAACTGATTAATCATTGGAAAAGCCCCAAAACATATACAATGTGACCTTCCCACATCTATGAAGGGGAGGGTTATGGATATCTTCTTATATTCCTTCATTCAATTCATAGTTGCTTTTTATAATTTTGTTACATTCACTTTTGATTTTTTTTTTGTTCTGGGGTTTTTTCCACTTATATTGCTGAATTATTGTGTATATTGTTTTCTTGGTTCTGCAAACTTCCCTCTGTATCAGTTCACATAGATCTTTCTATGCTTTTCTTTAGACATCATATAAAAAAATTTCTTAAAGCACAGCAATATTCCATTATCTTCAGATATTGCATTTGTTTAATCAGTCCTCAATTGGTGAGCATCTACTTTTATTTCTACTTCTTTGTTATCACAAAAAATGGTGCTACAAATATTTTGGTTGTATTGTTATCAACAGCTTTCTTGGGGTATGCCTCATGGCAGCTCTGACTCAAAGAGTATGGACATCTCAGTCACCTTATTTATATCATTCCAAATTGCTTTCCAAAATGGTTGCACCATTTCACAGCTCCACCAGCAGTGAATTAGTTTGCCTCTCATTCTGCATCTCCTCTGGCATTGAGCATTGCTTTTTCCTTTTTTGCTCACCTTAGCTGACTCTTAAGTTGTGAGGTAAAGCCTCCTAGTTGTTTGGTTGAGTTTCTCTTATTATTAGTGATCTGGAGCACCCTTTCATGAGATTGTGAATACTTTGCAATTCTTCTGTTGAGAGCTGTTCACATCTGCTGACTACTTCCGTATTAGGGAATAGCTAGTCTCATGCATATTTACTAAATGATTATGTATCCTAGATACAACACCCTTATCAGAGAAATTTCATACAATCAATGCTCAACTTTTGCAGGGCTAATGTTCCTAGAAAACAGCAGGAGAGTAAAAAAATGGGAACCTATGGGAAACAGGGGGTTAGGTTGCTGAGACCATGTAAAACTGATCTTTCATGAGGTTGCTGAAAATACATTTTTCTGCATACAATTTTTAAAACAAAACATTCCAATAATATGGGCATTTTTCTAATACAGTAACTATGAAATATAACCCACACAGAGAAGCATGGGAGGGACAACAACAGAGGCAGTGATGTCAGAAGAACCTTGAGGTAAAAAAGGGACAGCTTGCTATCTCTAAGCTCCCATCTCTAATCTCCCTTTTAGCTCTGTGGTTGAAATGTCCCCAGCTGAAAAGCACATGACTTTGACATGGTCCCTTGACCTAACTTGTAACTCCTAGATGTGCTAACCTGCAATGTCTGCCACCCCAGTGCACTTGAGAATTGAACACTTTCTGGAGCAGATTCATGAACATTTTTCTCTTTTTTGCGTATGTAAATGTGTACATTGTGCCTCTCATTTTTTTCCCTTAATGAGTGCAGTTGCCAACAGGAAAGTAGAAATGAGGTTACTAATAAAATCACCCAAAGGCTTAAAGTCACAGAAGTTAAAAAGGCAAATGTTGAGGATTGACTATACAAAGATTTTTTCCCTTATTCAACAGCTTCCCTTCTTATCCCAAGTTCATTAATGTTGTCTGTGTAGGAGCTTTCAGTTTTTTGTGATCTAAGTTATCTAGTGTATCTTTTATAATTGGCTTTATCTCTCATTTGGTTAAGAATACAATTGTCCACAGCTGTGAGAAGTATATAATCTGCTTCTCCTCTGAATTTTTAAAAATAGTATAGTCTTTAATCTTAGGGTCCCATAGTCATTTAGATTAGATTGTGGAATATGGTGTACAGTGTTGCTCTAAAGTCTAATTTCTGCCAGACTGCTTTTTAAGTTTCCTAACAGTTCTGATTAAATACGGAGATTTTTCCCTAGGTAACATATGTTTTTTATTATATCAAACACCGACTACTGAATTCCATTTTTTTCTGATTCTGCCTTGTCTAACCTGTTCCATTGATACAGCTCTCTGTTTTTCACCAGCACCATATGATTTTGATGATAGATGCTTTACAATATAATTTGAAGTCTAGAAGTACTAGTCTCCCTTCATCCCTATTCTTTTTTTTAATATAAATTTATTTAACATTTTACATTGATTTTCACAAAATTTTGGGTTGCAAATTTTCTCCCCTTTTATCACCTCCCCCCACCCCAATACACCGAGCATTCTAATTTCCCCTATCACCAATTGGCCCTCTCTTCTATCATACCTCCCTTCTCTTGTCCCCATCTTCTCTTTTGTCCTGTAGGGCCAGATGACTTTCTATTCCCCATTACTTGTATTTCTTATTTCCTAGTAGCAACAACAACACTTGGCAGTTGTTCCTAAAACTTTGAGTTCCAAATTCTCCCCATCCCTCCCTCCCCACCAGTTCCCTTTGGGAAGGCAGGCAATTCAATATAGGCCCTATCTGTGTAGTTTTGCAAATGACTTCGGTACCAGTTGTGTTGTGTAAGACTAACTGTATTTCCCTCCATCCTATTCTGTCCCCCATTGTTTCTATCCTGTCTTTTGATCCTGTCCCTCCCAAGAGTGTTGGCTTCAAATTGCTCCCTCCTCCCATTGCCCTCCCTTCCATCATCCCTCCCTCCCTGCTTATCTCCTTCTTCCCCACTTTCCTGTACTGTAAGATAGGTTTTCATACCAAAATGAGTGTGCATTTTACTCCTTTCTTTAGTCGAATGTGATGAGGGTAAACTTCATGTTTTTTTCTCAGCTCTCCTCTTTTTCCCTCCATTAAAAAGTCTCCTGCTTGCTTCTTGAATGAGAGATAATTTACCCCATTCCATTTCATCCTCTCTCCTCCTACTACATTTCTCTCTCATCATTTACCTTAATTTCTTTTAAGATATGGTCCCATCCTATTGAATTCACTCTGTGCTCTCTGTCTCTGTATGTGCGTACATGTGTGTATATGTGTGCACGTGCACATGTGTACATGTGTGTATACATGTGTGTGTATGTGTGTGTGTAGTCCCACCAACTACCTAGATACTGAAAAGTTTTAAGAGTTACAAATATTGTCTTTCCATGTAGGAATGTGAACAGTTCACCTTTGGTAAGTCCCTTCTGACATCTCTTTGCTGTTTACTTTTTCATGCTTCTTCTCATTCTTGTGTTTGGAAGTCAAATTTTCTTTTCAGCTCTGGTCTTTTCATCAAGAATGCTTGAAAGTCCTCTATTTCATTGAAAGACCATATTTTCCCCTGAAGTGTTATACTCAGTTTTGCTGGGTAGGTGATTCTTGGTTTGAGTCCTAGTTCCTTTGACTTCTGGAGTATCCTATTCCACGCCCTTCGATCCCTTAATGTAGAAGCTGCTAGATCTTGTGTTATCCTGATTTTATTCCCACAATACTGGAATTGTTTCTTTCTAGCTGCTTGCAGTATTTTCTCTTTGACCTGGGAACTCTGGAATTTGGCCACAATGTTCCTAGGAGTTTCTCTTTTTGGATCTCTTTCAGGCTGTGATCGATGGATTCCTTCAATACTTATTTTTCCCTCTGTTTCTAGAATATCAGGGCAGTTTTTCTTGATAATTTCATGAGAGATGATGTCTAGGCTCTTTTTTTGATCATGGCTTTCAGGTAGTCCCATCATTTTATTGTCTCTCCTGGATCTATTTTCCAGGTCAGTTGTTTTTCCCATGAGATATTTCACATTCTCTTCCATTTTTTCATTCTTTTGGTTTTGTTTGGTGATTTCTTGGTTTCTCAGAAAGTCATTAGCCTCCATCTATTCCATTCTAATTTTGAGAGAACTATTATCTTCAGTGAGCTTTTGAACTTTTTCCATTTGGCTAATTCTGCTTTTGAAAGCATTCTTCTCCTCATTGGCTTTTTGAACCTCTTTTGCCAGTTGAATGACCCTATTTTTCAAGGTGTTATTTTCTTCAGCATTTTTTAGCAAGGTATTGACCCTTTTTTCATGCTTTCCTTGCATCTCTCTCATTTCTCTTCCCAGTTTTTCCTCCACCTGCCTAACTTGATTTTCAAAATCCTTTTTGAGCCCTTCCATGGCCTGAGCCCATTGGATATCTATTTTGGATGTTCGGGATACAGAGGCCTTGACTTCTATGTCTTTCCCTGATGGTAAGCATTGTTCTTCCTCATCAGAAAGGAAAGGAGGAAACATCTGTTCACCAAGAAAGTAACCTTCTATGGTTTTATTTTTTTCCCTTTTCTGGGCATTTTCCCAGCCAGTTACTTGACTTCTGAGATTCCTCTCCACCCCCACCTAGATCTGCCCAGCTAGTGCTTGGGGTCTGAGATTCAAATGCTGCTCCCCAGCCTCAGGGCTTTCAGCAGCGGGCAGGGCTGCTATTCAATGTGAGCTCAAGTTCTGGTGCTCAGGTGGGGGCAGGGCCACCTCCCAGGCTCAGTTCCCTCAGGGGTTTTATGCAGAGACCTTCAGTAATGGAGCGGAGTTCCTGCCTGCTTGGAGAGCCCGGGTCTGCTGCTGTCCCTGTCTCTGCTGCTGCTTCCCCAGGGGGTCTGAGTCACGGAGACACCCCGCTCCCCGGCCAGTCCAGAAGTCTCTCTCACTGACCTGTAGCGCCTGTGGGTGGAGGGACCTTCGTGGCTGCTGGAGATTCCGTCTCTGAAGCCTGCTTGGATCTGCTCCTCTGGGGCCACGTGGCCAGGGCAGCGCAGGGGTGGGCTCCGCTGTCTGGTGTGCGAGGGACCTTTGGGGTCAGTTTTTTAGGGCTCTCTGGAATGGCAATCTCCTCCCCTCCACTGCTGCATGGGTTCTACTGCTCCAGAATTTGTGGGGAGTTCTTTTTATAGGAAATTTATGGGCTGTGGGTTCTGGAGCTAGCATACGTGAGTCTTCTACTCCGCCATCTTGGCTCCTCCCCATCCCTATTCTTTTTCAACTTGATATGCTAGATGTTTTATATTATTCCTAATGAATTTTGTCATTATTTTATTGAATTCTATAAAGTATTCCTTTAGTAATTTGATTGGCATAGCATTAAAAAGGAAAACTAATTTTAGAAGCATTGTAATTTTTATTATATTGGCACAGGTTAACCATGAGCATTGCATATTCCTCTAGCTATTTGAGTTTTTTTTATTTCTTTAAGGAACACTTTGTGATTGAATCTATACAAGTCTTTTTTGTGAGTTAGTAGGTTGATTCCCAGAATTTTATGCATTTTATAGTCATTTGGAGTGGAATTTCCCTTTCTATTTTTGATTTTTGGGTTTCATAGAGACAGCCAGGACACACAATGGATAGAGTGCCAGGTCTGGAGTCAGAAATGCCTGAGTTCAAGTCCAGTCTCAGACACTTACTAACTACATGACTTTAGGATATGAGTTTACTTTTGTTTGCCTCAGTTTCCTCATCTATAAAATTAGGATAATAATAGCTCCTATCTTCTAAGGTTGTTGTGAAGATCAAATGATATAATATATGTAAAGTGCTTGGCATATAGTAAGCATAACATAAATGTTAGCTATTATTATTACTATTGTTAATTTTACAGAAATGCTATCAATTTTGGAGGATTTATTTTGCAGCCTGCTATTTTACTGAAGCTATTAATGGACTCAGTTCTTCATTGATTCCCTAGGATTTTCCAGATACTCCATAACATCATCAGCAAGTAGGGATAGTTTTATTTCTTCTTTATGCTTTTAATTTCTTTCTTTTGTCTTATTACTATTGCTAACCTTTCCAGAACTTTATCAAACCATAGTGGGGAAAATGAGCATCCTAACTTTACTCCTGTATTTATTGGGAGAGGTTCTAGTGTATCTCCATGGCATATGATGCTTGCTTTTGGTTTTCGATAGATGCTTTTTGTGATACTAATAAAGGTCCCTCTATGCCAACACTTTGTAGATTTTTTGTTTTGCTTTGTTTTTAAGCATAAAAAGGTGCTGTGTTAAATCTTTTTATTTTGACTATCTATTGAGATAGTAACATGGTTTCAGATGCTTTGTTATTAATATAATTTGTTATTTGTTTTCCTAATGTTGAATTATCCTTGTGTAACAAGCCCCACCGTATGTTGTGAGGATTGTCCCTTTGCAATGATAATCATTTAATATAAATTTTGGACTTTAATAAGGGTCAGAGCTTGAATTAAGAAGAACCTGGAAATAATAGTCTCATTATTCTCTGAAGTAAACTCAGTGAATGCCTCTTCCTGTGTCAACAGAACCAGATAGGGCTGACTTGGCATTCCTTGTGAGATCCTTACACTGTCTTGAATGGTGGGACATTTTCCATCTCCTATGGCATACTGGTGGTGGGGAAACCACAAATATTCTGGGTCATAATTTCAATCAAAACTTTTTCAACTCTATTAAAAATGTCGTTTCCTGTGTCAGCAATAACCGAGATCCTGCCACCAGAGTGGTGGGATTTTCTCCTTATCACATCACACAGACATGGGCTACATAGAGGAAATTCACACAGCCCAGAATCATAAATTCCAACGGACACTGCATTGTTAATTGTCTTGTCTCACTAAGTTGAGAATCTGTTCAACTAAGAGAGTTCATGGTAAAATGTATTTAAGCCTGACCATTCTCGTATTGAGCAATCAGAAATTTTCATTCTGGTTCCATGATCATGTACCATTAACTTAAGGGAAGAATAATAATAATAAATAATATGCATTTAGTCTCTTGCTTTTTCTTTAACCAGAATTTCAGATCAACAGCATGTAATATGGGGGGTGTCATGTGGGGCTCCAAAGGAGGCAGAATAGACATCTTTAGCTTCTTCTCCCCCTTATCTTCCTCCAGCGGAGACTTTAATTCCTGCCAGAAGGGGAGGCAAGAAGTTAGGGTTAGCAGTCATCATTCTGCTCTCAGACAGAGGAGATATTTGCTAGGATTATATCTATCAATTGCCTTAAATTAGTCTAGATGTGAATTTAGGTCTCAATATAACTTCTGATCACTAGTTCATTATTGGGGGAAAGGACTCCAAACTTTATATCTAGGGCTTACCAAATACCAGTTCCACAATGAACATATATAGCAATTACCAAAGAAAATTCATTTATCCAAACTGATAACAAAATAGAAGTCAGAGAAGGAATTTACAGGAGAATATATACTGAGCAATATAGAGTGAAGGAGCTCTTCCATTGGGAGTAAGGTAACTCAGCTCAACCAAGAAAGAGTCCCAGATCTTACCTAAAAGGAAATTCCTTGAAGTCTCTAGTGTAGCAAGCTGGGGATAGGGACATGATGGAGACTATCAGTTCTTCTCATGTGTTCCTAGAGTCTTTTCCTTCAGCTATTTGAAGTGGGGTTGGTTTTGTCCAGCTTGCCTCTTTAAAGAAGCCAGAAGTACCCAGAGTAACTGCATGGCCCAAAGTGACTCAAAACTTGAAGAGAATTTGAAGAAGACTGAATGAAAACAAAAAAGAAGTGCTTTATCCCACTCTTGCCAACAATGTTGGCAGGGCATTCGTCTTCATCAATGAGGAAAGAGTCTCATAAAAATGAGCTTTGAGATGGGTTAACCTTGCATCTCTGGTATAAATCTCACTTGATCACAACGGATGATTCCTTGGATAAATCATTGTAATTTGACAGGATTTTGTTTTAAAATTTTGAGTCAACATCCATTATTGATGTTGACTATTGTTTTTCTTCTGTTTTACCCTTCCTTGATTTAGCTATTATGACTACATTTGTCTCATAAAAGGATTCTGCTTGGGTACTTTCCCAGTTTTTGAGATTAATTTATGAAATATGGGCACCAGATGTTTTTGAAAGGTTTAATAGAATTTTCCTATGAATCCATCAGAACTAGAAGTTTTCTGTTGTTTTGGGTGTACACAAAGCAAATTATGTCTTCAAGTCTGGCTCTTGTTAGAAAAATGTTTCAAATGTCTGTTATTGAACATCCATCTTTTTTTATCTGATTAAACTCAAATTTGCAACATAGGTCATCCTAGGCTGCTTCCTGAGCTCCATTGATATTCTGAAATCCATTCCCTCCTGCATCTTCTGGTGGGTGCAGAATAATCTTATGGTATTCAAATTTCCTTTCCGTTTAATTTTAAGTTCTTCCTCCTAAAGGCTTGCAGAACTGATTTTTGAATTGAATTGCTAAATTTAATCATTGTACATTTTGGAGTTTGCAACTTTGTTTTGGTAGGTAATTTATGAATTATTTTAATTGGTATTTCATTCTATGGTCAGAAGTTCTAGAGAGTTCTTTTATAATTATTTCCTGCATTCAAGTATGAAGACTTTTTGTCCTGTCGTGTTCTTTTGAGAGACTATGATCCCTAGGTTGTTGCTATGTATTCTGTCTTTGAGATCACTATGTTTTGCTTGAATAGTGAGAGCGTTTCCTTTAAATGTAATTTTTTTTGCTTCTCTTCTTCTGTATTGTCCTTCATTTCTATGTATTTGCATAACCAATCTATTGTTCTCTCTTTAACTTCTTTGGAGAGGCTTGCCATTGTAGACTCGTTTTTCTATACTGCCCATTATTTTGCTGTGCAAACCATGAATTTTGCTCTTACAATTCTCACTTCTTTTTTAAATCTCTCAGGAACAGCATGTTGTGGTTGCATATTCTCCTCACATTCCATAGAGGCCTCTGTCTCTCAAGTGTTAGCTGATTTTCTTTTTTCTAGATCTGGAGACCATATTGGTTTTTGCTGTTATTGTTTCCCCATAGAGTCAAGGTCTTTGAGTTTTATCTTTCCTTCAATTCTCAGTAATTTCACATTTTTTCCTCTTGTTTTCCTTTACTGTTCATTTTCTAACTTCTGTTATGATGGCTTTCCTAGGGGATTAATCTCAAAAAATCTCAGGCTCCTTCCACACTGGACATGATCTACCATCCTAGGTTTTTGCTCTAAGTGATTTTTGAGTGGATAGAACTGACTGTGGCTGGATGCTGAGATCTTTCTTTCAGACTTGGTGGAGTGCCACATTGCTGTTCTCATTCAGTAGCTCAGTTGTGTCTGACTCTTCATGACCTTGTATGGGGTTTTCTTGGCAAAGATACTGGAGTGGTTTGTTATCTCCTTCTCCAGTGGATTAAGGCAAATAGAGGGTAAGTGATTTGCTCAGGGTTACAATAGCTAGTGAGTGTCTTAAGTCAGATTTGAATTCAGGTCTTTCTGATTCCAGACTCAGTTCTCTTTTCCACTGAGTCACATAGTTGCCTCTAGAAAGGGCATATAGTCCCCCAATATAAAGAAACCTTTTCTAGTGTCTTGTCCCACTACCTCTATGCTCAGCACCGGCAATTCAGAGAGTTGCCATGTTGCTGCATGGCTGATTTCTGTAGTTTGAGTCTTTGTGGCTCTGGGAGGAAGGGTGTGTGAGCTGTGGTGTTGAGCTCTATTTTCAAGGCCAGACACATTTCTTGATCCATTCCCTCTATTCCTGGTTCTCTTGCAAAGACTTTTGCAGCACAAACTGCTGCCCACCATGATTCTGGCTGTGGGATTCCAGCAAGTTTCTGCTGGAGAACTGCTGTGGTGTTGGCACTGACTATCTGTCACTGTCCAAGTAAACCTCTGCATCCTGGAGACAGAGTTTCTATGATACTGGAGAGAAGGAGGAAAAATAGGAGTGTGGCAGGGTATGGAGTTGCATTTTATTATGAGCATGTGATCTGTGGTCAGCTAGTGTAGTTGATAGTGTAGGAGGTGAGAGGTGGACAAGGGGTACTGAATGAGCTCAGTGGAGATATCAGTTCATTTTTTTAAACCTTTTGCATTTTGAGTGTTCTAAATCATGGAAGCAGCTGATGTTGCTTTATCTTGGCATATAATTTCTGTTTTGGTAGGAGTTTGAGAGGTCAAGGGAATCAGAAAAAATGTTTAGTTCTCCATTTTGTTCATCACATGACCTGTGTTAGCATTTTTAACAAGTTAAATTGGTCCTGAAAAATCTCTGAAAGGGACGTAAGGGAGAATGGATAGGCAAGAAATAAAGGCAGTGAATGTAATATAAGTAAAAAGAAACTCTAGCATAAAAGATTCTGAGAGAGGAGAGAATGCTTTCCCTCCTAAATTCTATCTCTTAGAACCCCCAGTTTTTTTCAGATGAATTCAGGTCCTACTTTTGCAATGAGGTCTTTCCTGATCCTTGAAAATAGTGTCCCCCACAAATTACTTTGTACCTATCTCACATTTACTTATAGCACACACAGTTGGGGATAAGCTTCTTGAGGGCAGAGATGGCTTAGTTTTTGTCTTCATATTCCCAGCATTTTGCACAACGCCTAGCATAAAGCAGAGATTTAATAATGTTTGCTGCATGAATGAATAAGTGAATAACTAGGATTTTAGGGCTCTTCTGAGTGCTCAGAAATCCTATAAATACCCCTGCTTTACCCTTCTGCTTTTAAGAACTTCCTCTTCCTTTCTGTACTGGGAGAAATGAGGTCAGCTTTGGCAATAGCTACTGAGATTGTGGAATGGATGTGGGAGATAATAATAGAAAGGGCTTACTCTTGGGAAGTTGAGGAAATGAATGTGAAATTTGAGATTCTCTCTACAAATCCACCTTGGGTTAATACTTAACCCTGTTGCTTTATTTCAACAGCAGATCTTTGGGATGGACAAAGTGAAAACTGTAGCCTGTGTGACAGAAGATACTCTTCTACAGACATTGTAAAAATCAAGGGTTCTGTAATAAACTGGCAAATACTTTAAGATTTATTAAGATGGTAGGTACTCTATGAACATATACTATTTTCATTACAGTCAGTGGCCTCTTCATGTGACTGACATGGTTTAGTTTCCTAAAACTATAAAAATCAGCTCTTAAAAGGAACAGGAATCTTTTATTCATTCATTTATTTATATTAATTCAATTTTATTTTAATTTCTGTTCAAATTCTCTCCCTCCTTTTCCATTTCCTCCACCTATTGAGAAGTCAAGGAAAACAAAGTCCATTATAAATGTATATAGTGATATAAAACCATTTCCACATAAGCTATGTCCAAAGAAAGAAAGGAAGGAAGGAAGGAAGGAAGGAAGGAAGAAAGGGAAGAAGAAAAAAAAAGAGACAGAGAGAAGCAAGAAAAAAGTATGCTTTTGTAGTCCATCTTTCTTCTCTATCTGGAGAATGCATGTATCATCATGAATACTTTGGATTTGTGGTTGGTCACTGTGTTGATCAGAGTTCTGAAATCTTTCAGAGTTGATTGTTCTTAAAATATTACAGTTAATATATACATTGTTCTGGTACTGCTGCTTACTTAATTTTGCTAAGTTCACAGGTCTTTTGAAACTATTTCCTTCATCATTTCTTACAGCATAGAATATAGTATTTTATCATTTAATGTACCATAAATTCATTATCCATTCCCTAACTGATGGGTATACCCACAGTTTCCAATTCTTTGCTGTCAGTAAAAGAACTATAAATAGTTTTGTATATGTGTTCTTTTCCTTTTTCTTTGATTTCTTTAAGGCATAGACTTAGAAGCAATGTTTCTGGGTAAGAAGATAGGTGAATTTTAATGGATTTGGGGGTATATTTTCATATTACTTTCCAGGATGCTTGTTCTAATTCATAGCTCTACCAACAATACATTAGTATACCTGTTTTCCCACATCCCCTCCAACATTATCTTTTGATTTTGTTGTCATAGCCAGTCTGATGGGTATAAGATAGTGCCTCAGAATTATCTAAATTTGCATTTCTCTAATTATTAGTGATTTACCTCATTTTTTTTTCACATGGCTATTGGCATTTTGAGTTTATTTCTTTAAAAATTATCTATTCATATCCTGACACCATCTATCAACTGAGAAATGACTCTCATTTTTGTAAATTTGACTCAGTTCTCTATATATCTTAGAAATGATCAGAGAAATATACTGCAAAGATTTTCCCCATAATTTACTTCTCTTCTCATTTTAACTGCACTAGGTTTTGTTTGTGCAAAAAAGTTTTACTTTTTGTAATAAAAAATTTCCACTTTACCTTGTATGAGCCCTTAATACATAAATTTGATGGGTAAATTCTTACATATAACATAAATTTGCCTATGATATCACCCTTTATTTTTAAATCATGTACCTTTTAGAGCTTATCTTGGCATATGGTTTGAGTTGTTGGTCTATACCTAGTTTCTATCAGTTTCTTTTCCAGTTTTTCCAATAGTTTTTGTTGAATAGTGAATTCTTGCCCCAATAGTGAGAAGTTTTGGGTTTATCCAATACTAGTTTATTGTGCTTTTCTACTTCTTTGTATCATGCACCTAGCCTATTAGGTTACCTAACCTCTCTGTTTCTTGCCTAGTACCTAACTTTTTTTCTTGTTTGACAATTATGACTTTGTATTATAGGTTGAGATCAGGTGCTGCTAGACCCTTTATGTTCCCATTTTCTTTTCTTTGATTTCCTTGGTATTCTAGAAATTTTGTTCTTCTAGATGGGTTTTTTTTAATAACTCTGAAAAGTACATAGTCTGTTAGTTTGGTTGGTATGGCAATGAATGAGCAAATTAATTTCGATAATATTATTATTTTATCATTTTTTCTTGACCTACCCCTGAGCAATTAATATTTTTTCCAGTTATTCAGATCTGCCTCTATGTAAAGTGTTTTATAATTGTATATATATATATATCATATATATATGTGTATATACACACACATATATAGTTCCTGTTTACATCTTGGTAGGTAAACTCCTAAGTATTTTATATTTGTCAGTAGTTATTTTAAGTGGAATTTCTCTATCTCTTTCTGCTGAATTTTATTGATAATATTAGTGCATGTGTAGAGTTGTTCAAGGACTGGAGGGTCACATTTTAATGTGAAAGATAATAATTTATAACCAGAACTTTTCAGAGGCAGCTCAACCATTTTGGTTCTTCTCTTTCCCCCACCCTTTAATTTACCTAGAAATATGAAAAGAATTATGGGTATATCAAGTGTTGAGAAATCAAAGTATCTCAGACCCACATAATCATGTTGAAAAACAGTCTTTCAAATTGTTTGGGGCTGGGGAATGTAGATCGGCAATTAAGAACTGATTTCAGTTAAAGAAGATTTTCTAACCCTAAGTTAAATAAAAGTTTGAGACAATAAAATGCAACTTATTAGCAAGAAGAAACGAGGTAAAGAAAAGACTTCATCTTGTGCTATTGTTTTGTTTTGTCCTTTGACTGAGTGCAGTGGATAGTAACTAAGGAGCTATAATTTAGAAATTTTCAAGTCACCAAAAGAGCTGTTGGTCTTGGAGATTAAGATACCTTAGCCACTTGGCTCTAAACTAGAAGAAAGGTAGCAGAACCCACCCCAGGGAAAGTGAAGAAGCTAGTAGTTGAGAGCTATGAAGAGCAGAAGATAGTTATCTAATACCATCCCTTGAATGAGTGATCTGTGTCCTTACCTTAGGAACACAGGGCCATTAATCTAGACCTGGAAGGAATTTCAGAGGCCATCTAGTTCAATCTCTTTTATGGATGAAGCTATTGAAGCAGGGAAACTCTTGCTGTTTTCTGATTGTATAGAAAATAAAATCCACCAATTTTATCTTTCTGTATCACTCATTCCTTAGCAAAGAATTTTTAACCTGAGGAATCTTGCAAAAGTCAACTTGAATAAAACCATTTAACTCTTTAAAGATGAATATAAAAGGGAGGATTCTGGGAAGATGCTGGAGTAGGTCAGAAAATTCCAAGCTCTTAGGATTTTCCCCACAAAAGAGTTAAAAGAACACCTTAGGGCGAACAAAGTGAGGGTGGAGATAAGAATAGGGGCACAACCCCCTAGGTTGTAGGGGGACAACTGGAGATGATCAGAAGGAAAATCCCAGGATGAGGTTTGGTCCCAGTGAAAAGTAAATATTGTTTTAACAATAAGCAGCAAGTCCTGGGGTTAGTTGGTTTGAGAGGCTGCATCGGCCCTAGGTACTGGAACCTTTACCCCCCCACAGTGAGGGGAATTGTGCGTTTGAGCCCTCAAAGATTGAAGGAGCCTCTACTGATAGGGAATGCTGGCCCCAGCTGTGCTGTGAAGAGCAGTGGGATGGCAGATGGGAAGGAAATAGCACATGCCTGGTGAGTGCAGAAGCAGTGGGACCCCTGGCTGTGAGCACTTTCAGGAGGTTGAAGTTTGACTTTGATTCCAGGGTTTAGGTTCCAGGAGTACTGAAGATCTGGGGCAAGAAGCACCATTTCCCATATCGCTGGGCCAGAGGGGATTACAAAAATTAAACTGTTACCACAGAAAATGCACAGGCAAAGGAGAAATAATCCAACCATAGAAAGCTATTATGGGAATAGAGAAGACCAGGGTTCATCTTCAGAGGAGGATATTGAAGTAAAGAACCCTGCAAAGAGTAATGTCTAATGGTCACCTGCCCAAAAAGAATTTATAGAAAATCTTAAAAAAGACTTTAAAAATCAAATGACAAAGATGGAGGAAAAACTAAAAAAAAAAAACCAATAAACCAAGAAAAACAAAAAGGTTATGGAAGGAAAGTCAACCAAATAGAAAAGGAGATCCAGAATCTTAAGGAAGAAAATGACATTTTGAAAATTAATATGGACTAAATAAAGCCAGTGAAATGAAAAGAGATCAAGAAATAATTAAACAAAATATGAATAATGAAAAAGTAGAAGAGAGAGGGAAACATAAGAAAAACCACAGATTTGGAGAGCAAATCAAGAGAAAATATGAAAATAATTGGACTAACTGAAAGTTATGATCAAAAGAATCTTGATATAATAATACAAGAAATAACTAAAGAAAATTGTCCTGGAGCATTAGAATAAGGTGGGGGAGGGAAGGAAGAGGAAGTAGGAATAGAAAAAAAAATCCATCAATCAGCACTAAAAGAGATCCTATGAGGAAAACTTATGAGAATATCATAATCAAATTCCTAAACCCCCAGTTCAAGGATAAAATATTAAAAGCATCAAGATTAAAACAGTTTAAATATGATGGTGCTACAATTAGAATCCCATAAGACCTAGTAGCAGAGACATTAAAGGACCATAGTTCTTGGAACACTATGTAGCAAAGTGCAAAAGAACTCGGCCTCTAGCTGAAAATATCATACCTTGAAAAGTTAAATATTATCCTGAATGAAAAAATGGATATTTGATAAACTTTCAGACGTCCAAGGCTTTGTTAAAAAAATTCTGAACATAATAGAAGATTTGACATACAAGAACCAAAAGAAATAAATATAAGGTACATATCAGAGACTGATTGATTATAAAGGACTCATAAGGACAGACTATTTACTTTTTATATATGTAAAATGTATGTTTAAGATTCTTATTAATAATTGGGTAGCTCATAAGAAAGATTGGAGTAAACCTGAATATATGAATTTAATAAGTAAAAACATTTAGGAACAGCTAAAAAGAATATTTTATACAAATGAGGTACAAGAGGAAGAATCAATACACTGAGGAATTAGACGGGGGGATGAACTGGTAGTTCTAGTAACCTACTTTCATGGGGAATGGGTTTAAAAGGAAACAATACATATATATTTAGCAGAGTATAAAAGTCTTCTAAATTCAGAAGAAATAAAACAGTAGGGGCATAAGGAGTGGGGAGAGGACAAGGGAGGGATCTTTAGAGGGGAGAATGAGGAATAGGTATAAGGGGAGTATACAAGGGTGTTTAGATTTATGGGAATGGGAAGATAGAGGAGAGATCCTTGGAGGTGGGTAGGCAAGTAGTAAGAGGGCAAAGTAGTGGGTTGATGTGAAAGAGAGGAGTCAGGAAGGATAGGAAAAAAGAGAGATATATACAAACAAAATCAAAGATCAGGAGTAGAATACATTTGGGAAAGTAAATGTCTATGTATGTATGTGTATATGTATATGTGTATGTGTATTTCTATAGCTATAAAGAAACATATCTAAAGTTTATTGCAGCCTTCTGGAGGGTGGACAGAAGGAAAGAAAACAAAGTAAAAGAGTGTACAGCAGAGAACAAAGAAAACTCACAAGGAAGAAAAAAAATAGATGGACAGTTCTCAAATTTATTACATAGACTTTCTTGAAATAAAATTTATTGTTATATATTTTGAATTTTTTCTTATGTTTTGCTATGCATATAACATGCTTCCCCCCTTTCTTACTTTGTATTTAAGCTCCAATATTTGAGTTTATGATGTATTTTTTTGTTTCTTTTCTCTAGTCTGTATTTGTGTTCTGGCCTTTGAGTCTAAAATAAAATAAAAAAAAGATGAATATAAAAAAATGGAGTTTACACAAAAGTTTCCTTGGAAATGTACCAGATTTTTTAAAAAAGCATGGCTTTACGTTTTTGTCCATTCTGTGCCTGTACTACAGTCTTACCTTGACTATAATAACCAGCTTACAAGACTATGTGTGTGTGTATGTGTACATATACTATATATGTACATATGTGTATGTAGGTATACACACATACATTATGCATGTATACATTGTCTCTCCCCATACATATATGTATATGTGTGTGTTTGTGATTAGTGAACCTTACAGCAGGGTAGTAACTGTGTTATACACACACACACACACAGACATATTTCTATTTTTTCTTTTAAAAAATTAAAAAAAATAAATTTATTTATTTTCAGTTTTCAACATTCACTTCCACAATATTTTAAATTTCAAATTTACTCCCCATCTCTACCATACTCCCCACCCCAGGACAGTGTATATTCTGATTACCCTTTCCTCCAATCTGCCTTCCCTTCTCTCACTTTATCCCCTTCCCTACTATTTTCCTGTAGGGTAAGATAGATTCTATACCCCATTGCCTATATATCTTATTTTCTAATTGCATGGAAAAACAACCTCTAACATCCATTTTTAAAGCTTTGAGTTCCACATTTTCTCCCTTCTTCTCTCTCCACTGACCCTCATTGAGAAGCCAAGCAATTTGATAAAGGTTATACATGTGTGGTCATGCAGAAGACCTCTATTAACAGCCATGTTGTGAAACACTAACTGTATTTCCCTTTATCCTGTCCCGCCCTCCATTTATTCCATTCTCTCCCTTTACCTGTCCCTCCACAATAGTGTTTGCTTCTGATTACCTCTTCCCCCAATTTACCATCCCTTCTATTATCCTCCCTCTCTTATCCCCTTCCCCTCTGCTTTCCTATAGGGTAAGACAAACTTCCATACCCAATTGAGTACACACATATATATTTCATAGTCATTATATAGTCACCAATCTGGTAAGACTGTGTGTGTATATGTATGTATATTATCTCTATATCATATATATGCACATATATACATTTGTATATGTGTAACTATATATACATAGAAGAATGCATACATATACACATATATAATTATTGAACCTTACAGCAAAGAGAGAACTGTGTGTGTATGTATATGTCTCTTGCAATAATCCTTTTTTTAAAAATTTTCAGAAGTATTATGTGTAAGATAGAACTAGCATGTGGTAGGTATACCCTTCATTCATGTAAGTTTTTGTTGTTCAGTAATTTCAGTCACATCCAATTCTTTGTGACCCCATTTGGGGTTTTCTTGGCAAAGATACTGAAGTGATTTGCCATTTCCTTCTCCAGCTCATTTTATAGAGGAGGAGACAGACAAACAGGGTTAAGTGACTTGCCCAGGGTCACACAATAAATGTCTGAAACTAGTTTTAAACTCAGGAAAATGAGTCTTCCTGACTCCAGGAGTGACCCTCTATCCACTGTACCACCTAGCTGCTCATGAAAGTAGAGATGAAGAAATATTAATAAAATATTTAATTATAATCCTCTACTTCAGTACCACTTTGATGCTTAATCATGCTATGGAAAGGATATTGGATGTTCGAAGACTCTAATACTTGGAACCAAGCTCTGGTAGGCTCTGTCAAGATGAAAGGGTTTCAAGTATAGGCCTTTGATGGAATTTAACTAATCTTGAAAAAATTTATCACCGGAGGTTGACCATGTAGTTAGGTCTCATTTAGTACAAACAATGAATCTCATAAAGTGATTTTGTATTTGAATTTGTACTATCTAAAGTTATAGTGATGTTTACATAGTAATTGGTTCCAGACTAATAGAAGCATACAGTGGATTAATTCCTGAGCATTACTATGTTCCTGGTTATAGTTGATCATCAGGGTGTGAGAACTGAGCCACACTGACTCCAACCTGTGTCTCAATTCTGGCTTTAGTTCAGCTCCCTTTCTATTCGATCATGGGTCTCGTACAACTTCTGTCTTGTGAGAAAATTTTATGCAGTTATGGGAACTGTGAGAAAACTTTATTGCATTGCTTGAACTTCTGTATGGCTGGGAAGCTGGACCACCTCTACCTTTTGTTTAGAGACCTTTAACTAAGAGCCTATGTTATGCTGAACAGCAACTCAATGAGATCCAAAGATTATTGCAAGGAGTTTTCTCACAATTATACATCTCATGTAAACCATATGTCTTATCTGAAAACTAGCTCTGTCCTTGTTAATCAGTTATTGTTTCCATGTTCCTTCAATTGAATACAGACAGTAGAGGGGGAGTAGGGAAGTTCTTTTTCTGATTTCAGGGATTTGCACACATTCTCTCTCTGCTTTCCAATTTGGAAAGTCCCTAATCTTTCCTCCAATTAGAAATCAGATTGCCTAATTTTATATCCTAGTAAGTTGTTTTCTTTTCATTAATTGGTTTTATTTGATTAATTGTTTTAATACTTAAATATCTGTCTCATTCTATTTGGGGTCTTTGGACTGACTAGGGAGTCCATTGACCTGTTTATTAGGCCTGTTTTGCTAATAAATTGTATAGCTCATTTTGTTTCCTCAGTTACTATTAGTTATCCACCACAAGGGGTTGAATTTTTAAAGTCTAATAAAAATAATAGGACTGTGAGCTGTGCTAATGGAGTGTGTTAATGAAATCACAGACCCATAAAACAGTGAAGTATATGTATTTAAATAATAGCAAGATGGAGAGCCCCACAGTTCACTGGTACTCACATAATGTTAAAAGTCCTAAACGGATGGATCTCTTATGGAGACTAATGAGAGGATGTTGACTAGAGATATAGAAAATGAGACTGTGTGGGTGGGTTGAATTCTGCTACACTGGAGGGCATACCTAAATTGATGAGATCCCAGATGCATGGAGGTGTAAAAGTATATATTATCTACTAAGGCAGTCAATGATAAGCCAGTCATGCAGATGAGTGAAAATTATAAATAAAGGCAAATTAGGGTTGATGCATCTAACATTCCATCCTCCTCCTCTTCTTCCTCTTTTCCCTCTCTCCACATAGGAGTCATACCCTTACATGTGAGTGCTCTGTCCAAAAGAATATAAATTTTGATTGCTTGTATTTTGAAAGGTATTGTGGGGTATGTGGGCTAGATTTTTTTTTCTTTGCTGCTTGTTTATTCTGTCATTATGGTTTGTTTTGTCTCATGTAATGTTCATGTAGGATATAGCTCTGGGAAACAAGACTTTGATAAAGTCCGTTGGGATTCAGATGGAGCTACTTGACTATGCTTTTAAGCACAAATCACTCGGGCTCTCATTGATTGGCCAAGAATAGGTCCCAGACTAAGCCTCATTTGCTCATTGTTTGGGTTTTGATGGCTCAGAGTGAGTGTAAATAGCAATTGCTTCTGTTCTGGCCCCCAACTCTGAGAGTCTTTCCCTCTCAGACTAATTCTTTGTTGAAGGTAAACTAATCTTTTGCCTCCATTCTTACCTAGCCTTTAGTTACTGAATGGGTGTTATTTCAGACAAACCAAAACCTGGCTAAGACCTACCTTAAAAAATCAAGGTCTCTGACTGCATCAGGGCCATCTCTAGTCATTCTGACTTATGGTTTGCCACTGGATTCCAATGACTCTGGAGGAGAGAAAGAGGCTGATAAGTGTGCATCTCTGCCTAATTCAAATCCAAGTCAAGACATCACCTCCCGATATCATTAGTCCTTTTTGTGAACAAAGGACAAACAGCCACAACATCATTTTATTGTGTAGAGATGGCATGGATACCTCAACGCTGTCTAAGAATATAAATCTAACAAATCTCTTTTTTGTATCAATGAACCTTTTATTTTATATGGACAATTCTATCAATGGCTTCTTTGCCTTGATGTAAAATGCTAATCATAAAGAGAATCTCTAGGTCTTTTTAATGGTAAATTAGCAGATTGTCTAAAACTGTGCTGTTCTAGAATTTTAAAGTTTTATATTATTTCAGTGGTCCCATGCCTTTGAAATTTTACCTTCATAAGACCATAAATTTAGACCCAGAAAGGATCTTGTATGTCATCTGGGAGCTTACATAGTGGAGAAGGCACTGAGCTTGGAGTTAGGAAGACCTGAGTTAAAATCTGGCCTCACACATTTGCTGACTGTGTGATTCTGGTCAAGTCACTTAACCTCCATCTGCCTTATTTTCCTCAGCTGTAAAAAAGGGGTTGATAATGTCACCTATTTCATAGGGCTGTTGTGAAGATCAATATGAGATAATATTTGTAAGGCAATTAGCACAGTATCTGGCACATATTAGGTGCTTAATAAATGTTTGTTTCTCTTTTCCATCTAGTTCACCTCTCTTATTTTATAATTGAGAAAACTGAGTACTGGAGAGGGTAAGTGATTTGTCTGAAGACACACAGCATATAAATGTTAGAGTTAGAATTCAAAGTCAGGTCTCTGATCTACTATGTTTCTTAACAAGTGTTTTTCCTAAGATACCCTGAAAAGATCAATAATATTAGGGCATGTAATTCTTAAAGATAGTTGAAGGAAATGGAGCTTATTACAAAAGATTTCCTGAGGAAGAATCTGACTTTTCTTGAAAACACAACTGATTTTTCATTCTGGGGATATTCAATACTGAGCCCTTGACCTATAAATATAAATGCTACTGCCCAGGCTCCACAAACTAGTATTTTTTGCATAAGTGAGTCTCTCTTGGGAACCTGTGAGTCCTTTGAAGGACTTTCAGTATTGTAGTTATGGGAAAACTACTGGTAAATTCTTTTCACTTCAAATCTTTCATCTCACAGCTTTGACATTCAAATTTAAACCAAATGATACGTGTTGTAGGCATAGAGACTGCTGCAGCAAAGTGACAACTAGAATACCCAGATGACATTCTAGAAACCCAAGCAAATCTAGAATTTCCCCTAAACACAGAGTATGCATATCCTAATCAGGAACCGTGAGACAAAATGTTCAAACTCCAACTGATTGCAATCTGATCTTTGCCATCTGCAGCAATCAGCTGTTGCCAGAGGGAAGATTTGTCTAATACAGTAAAGGGGAACAAAATCATTCAGAATGGAAGGGACTGGGCCATTTAGACAATTTTTATCCCACTTAAGCTTCAAAATCATTCTTCTGAAGGGCTGAATGACCTTAGTTTAAATTCCAATCCAGATCACATCACTTTATGCAATTCTATTAGCAGACATGGACAGAATCATCGTTAGGCTTAATAATAAAGCATTTTCGCTTTCATCCCTGTGCTGAAACCCTCAGTGTGAGGGAGGCTTTGCTTGGCAGGCCCCCTTTTTGTTTCAAAAACCGTTCACACAGTGACACTTTAACAGAAAAGGAGAGGCCACCCAGAGGACTTGTTAGTTTAACAAGCTTTTGACAGAACTCTTGGGAAGAGCCAATGCATCTCCTCACTTCTGTTTGAGCTCATGCCACACATGTTATTCTTGAATCTACCACCAAAATCTCTCAGAATACTGTTCCAGGTGCAGAAGATTGAAGTATACCTGACAATTGCTGTGGGGTGCTGGTTTTTCCTTACTCTGTCTCTTAGTTTTTTATCATTTGGGTATTTAATTATTCCAGAAATATCTCTTCCTTTGCTCCACCTAAGCCCCTATCAATTATCACCTGAGACTTTTGTAACAATTTAAGCGTGTGTTCATCCTTCATTGATGAAGAAGACCATGCCATCAGAGAAATAATGACATGACTTGCACTTGACTTTGTTTTGAGTGAGGGAAGGCTATGCAGGTCACCAGCCTCACTTCTCCTCCAGAGCCATCTGAATCCAGTGACCAGATATTCATCAGGATGACTGGAGATGACCCAGGATGAGGCAATTGGGGTTAAGAGACTTGCCGAAAGTCACACAACTAGTGAGTGTCAAGTTTCTGAGGTAAGATTTGAACTCAGGTCCTCCTGACTCCTACACTGGTGCTCTATCCAGTGTACCACCTGGCTGCCCCAACAATTTCAGCAGAAATTAAAGGGACACTATAAAGATGGCTTGCAAATCATTTGGAAACATTTCTCTAGGGAGGGCCAGGGTAGATCTTTATCTTGTATACTGACATGATCCAGGTTGGTTAGAAGGATATAAGGCTGATAATGGCGACTGTAAGCAGCAGAAAAAATGAAAAGAGTATATGAGTGTAAGGTGAAGGTGGAGGGGGAGAAACAAGGATGTGTAGCAATATTAGTAACAGAAGAGGAGAGGGAATGATTCACAAGGCAGTGCCCATGTTCTTGCTGATTGAGGACCTGGGTCAATGTACTCTTATGCTAACCCAGACATAGCATCCCTCCAAACTTACCGTGTGACCTTCGGAAAGACCAAAGTCAACCTCCCTGTTTCTTAGAACATTGGTATATGGTCAAGCAATCACCAATACAACAGAAACAATCAGTACTAACTTTAATAGTTAATACTATTGGGGCAGCTAAGAGACCCAGTGAATAGATTGCTGGACTTGGAGTCAGGAAGACTCATCTTTGTGAGTTCAAGTTTGGTGTCAGACCTTAGCTGTGTGACCCTGGACAAGTCACTTAACCCTGTCTGTCTCAGTTTCCTCATTTGTAAAATGAACTGGAAAAGGAAATGGCAAAACACTCCAATATCTTTGCCAAGAAAATCCCAAATGGTTTCATGAAGAGTTGGACATGACTGAAATGACTGATCAACAACTTTAATAGACCCCATGATACCCTACTATTTTATGAGTTTACATACATGCAAATATAATATAAATCCTCGTTCAAGGAGCAGGGAGCAGAAGTCACTGAGACATTGAAATAGAAAGAAGGAAGTAGCTGTTTGTTGTTTCATCAAAGGAAAGAAGAGAAAGGAAAAAGGAAGATGGTTAGGAGATGTATTTCTACTTAAGACCTTCTTGTACAGAACAAAAAGCATGGATATCCTAATTATTGATCAAAGGCAGCCTAACAAATGAATGTTGAATTGTAACGAAAGGTGTGGAAAGCCCAGAAAAAGAAAGCAGCAAGCTTGCTCTAAATTAAAACCATGCTTAGGAGCTCCCATAGTAACTGATAGACATCGCAAACAGGAAATTTGTCATGGCTTTTGGCCCTATGATATAGGTATAAGAGCTATATTGACAACATTGACAGAGATTTAGGAATCTCACTTCTGGCCAGTGAGGGAAAGAAAGGAAAACTTTTCAGTGATCTATAAAGTGAATCCATTTCTTCTAGTAACAGGTGACACTTTTGGTTGCACAGAATGAAGACTGATTATCCCACTAAAGGAGCAGATAAAAGGATAGGAAGAATACTTAACACTAGGTGGTGGTATTAGCCATTAATTGAACCTGTTTCCCTGAAAAGATCAGTCCACAATTCAAATAGCTTTGAGCTTCCATCTACCAGAAACACTATTTTCTCCCTGATTTGTTCCATTTCAATCAGCCCTAATCACATGAGCATAGCATGATGGAGTTGGTGTCACTATGGAAATAGACAAATATACTTGAATATGCATAGGATTTTACCCTTTTCAGAGAATTGTTATGAGAAACTTGCAAAATAGAGCTATCACATGGCTGCTTACCTGTAGTGTTTCCTAGACCCATGTTATCTCCAGACACTACATATAGGCATGCTCCAAAGAGTTCTAGCAAGTCACCAATCCTTGTGGGTGGACAATTGGTACTCTCACTGGGATGGGTTTGTTTCTTCTTCACCACAAGTGGATTCTGATTTCATATAAAGATCTTTCTGGTTTTTGTTCTGGATGATGTGCTGGACATTACTCAGTGGGACCAAAGATTTCTTGTGGAAGGTGGTCTTCACATAGGAGGGGACAAGCTTCTTGTGACTATTCCTTCATTTCACAATATTCTTTCCATCAGCCACTAGCTCAATATACGCTGTCCTCTGATAGGTGTTGCCACTGTGATGAAAGGAGTTCTGGGCCTTAAGGTTGTGTATTCAGTGGTTTACATCTGCTTGTTGTTTGTTCTTGATGAGGAAGCAGGAACAGCTGTTCATAATCATCATAGCAGATGCACCAAAATGACATTTGGAGTTAAATCCTCACAATGGGGGTGGGGTGGGAAGGAAGGTTGCATGTAAGCATACACAGGTATGTAGGAAATATAGCACAGTTCACTATTTATGCCTAGCTTGGGACATGTAATTGTAGTTGTTGATTATGAATGAATCAGGAACTCTGGCTCCAGATCCTGGATAGTCTCATAATGTGGGGAATGGACCTAGGAAACCTCCAAGTGTAGACAGAAGCATCTATGGTTAACATTCTACTGCTCAGTGTACTACTTACTGCTTATTATGGTGACTAGCTCCCTGCTCGTAGAGCGGGGTGAGTGGGATCAAAGATAGGCTTGGGCAAGGAGACTCTGCTATAGCCATTCTGCACTCTTGTCTCTCTGATCCTGGATTAGAATTTCAGGTGACTAAGAAGTGCAACCAATCCCTCTTTATACCTCTGTTACCCCTCACCACCAAACTCTTGGCTTCTTGGTTTTATGGTTTAGAATGACCTAAAGTACATATGTGAATTTATCAGATGAGGTAGTTATTTACCCCCTACTTATTCTGCTTCTCTATATAGTACAGTTTATGAAGGATATTGAGCATCCTTTGAAATATTGGAAGAAAGTTTTCAAAGGAGAAACAAAGCACAAAAAGAATCTGAACAGGAAAAACAGAATGTTATACTTTCATAGGAGAATGGATAGTTGAAGAATGCAACATAGAGAAGACATGAAGTATACTACCCTTTCCCAGCTACTCCCTCAACTACACTTGAATTCATGAGTTGAGTCGTCAAGGAAGACTGCTACTCAGGAACTACTCTTACACTTAGAGAACAATGATGGTGAGACACCGAGTAGGATACATGTGTGGCAAAGGTCACTCACCATTTTTGGTACTTCTAGGCCTGGAAGTCTTCTCTCCTTTTGTATAATTCTTGCCTATATCTTTCTGTAAGTCTTCACGGTTGCAGAATCAGATGGGAATTCAGAGGCTACTCAATCAGTTCTGTACCTGATTGAGAATGCTGTCTATAACAATCCTGACTAGGGGTCATCTGGCTTTCTCTTGGAAATCTCTAATGCAGGGGAACTCACAACCCTCCTATTCCATCTTTACACAAACAAAGGCAGATCTAAATAACTGGGGAAATATTTATTGCTCATGAAAGGCCAAGTCAATGTGTTAAAAATGGTAATACTACCCAAATTATTTTACTTTTTTTAGTGCTGTACTAATTAAATTACCAAAGAGCCACTTTGCAGAGCTATAAAAATAACAAAGTTTACCTGGAGGAAAAAAATGTCAAGAATATCAAGGGAACTGGTGAAAACAAATAGTATCTAAAAGGGCATAGCAGTACTGGATCATAAACTATATTCCAAAGCAGTAATCATTAAAACTGTTTTGTATTGGTTAGAAGAATGGAAACATTGATCAGTGAATTAGGTCTTCCACATTTGGAAGCTAACAAATACAGAAACCTAGAGATTAATAAGACTAAAGAATCCAGGTACTGGGTAAGAACTCATTATCTGACAAAAAATTTTGGGAAAACTGAAAAGAAATCGGACAGAAAATAGGTACAAATGTCATTTGAACAATATACCAAGATAAACTCCAAAGAGAAAAATGACTTAAGACATAAAGGGTGACATCATAGGCATATTAATTGAATATGAAATAAAATTACCTGTCAGATTTATGTGGATAACAGAAGAGTTCATCATCAAAAAGAGGATTTAGGATTACCTAAAATTACGAACATTTTGTGCCAAACAAAAACAGTGCAGCTAAAACTATAAGAAAGTAGAAAACTGTGAAAAAGATTTACAGAAAGTTTATCTGAAAAAGATCTCATTTCTAGGATATCTAGGAAACTGAATAAAATTTATAAGAATAAGAGCAATTTCACAGTTGGTAAATGGTCAAAGGATATGATTAGTCAATTTTCAGAGGAAGAAATCTAAGTTATCATTCAGCCATAAGAAAAAATTATCTAAATCACTTATAATTAGAGACATATACATTAAAAAATTCTGAGGAACCACCTCATGCTTATCAAATTGTCTAAGATGACAAAAAAATGAACAACACCAATGCTGGAGAGCATGTGGGAGAACAGAGACACTAATTCACTGTTGGTGGAGGTGTGAACTAGTACAGCCATTCTGGAAAGTACTGCCAGGTGTATACTTCAGAAGGATTAAATGAGGAAAAAAGTACCCATACGTACGAAGGCATTTATGGCAGCTTTCTTTTTTTTTTTGTGGTGACGAAGACTTGGAAACTAAGGGGATGCCTATCAGTTGGGAAATGGCTGAATAAATTATTGTATATGAATATAACGGAATACCTTTATGCTGTAAGAAACGAAGATAATGGTTTCAGAAAAATCTGGGAACAATTGTACAAAATGTTGCACAACAATTAATATATTAAAAAGATATATATAGTATATTATAAATATATATCTATATTATATATGTATTATTATATATTATAAAAAGAGAATAATTTATATAGTATCTATTATTGGAAAGATAATCATCTCTGAAATATTTAGTAACTCTGATGAGCACAATGACTAACCATCATTCCAAAGAATTCACGATGAAACCTCCAGATAGAGAGCTGATTAACTCACAGTGAAGACTGAAGAGTCTTTCTCTCTCTTTCTTTCTTTCTTTCTTTCTTTCTTTCTTTCTTTCTTTCTTTCTTTCTTTCTTTCTTTCTTTCTTTCTTTCCTTTCTTTCTTTCTTTCTTTCTTTCTTTCTTTCTTTCTTTCTTCCTTCCTTCTTTCTTTCTTCCTTCTTTCTTCCTTCTTTCTTCCTTCCTTCCTTCCTTCCTTCCTTCCTTCCTTCCTTCCTTCCTTCCTTCCTTCTTCCTTCCTTCCTTCTTCCTTCCTTCCTTCTTTCTTTCTTTCTTTCTTTCTTTCTTTCTTTCTTTCTTTCTTTCTTTCTTTCTTTCTTTCTTTCTTTCTTTCTTCTCTTTCTTCCTTCCTTCCTTCCTTCCTTCCTTCCTTCCTTCCTTCCTTCCTTCCTTCCTTCCTTCCTTCCTTCTTTCTTTCTTTCTTTCTTTCTTTCTTTCTTTCTTTCTTTCTTTCTTTCTTTCTTTCTTTCTTTCTTTCTTTCTTTCTTTCTTTCTTTCTTTCTTCCTTCTTTCCTTCCTTCCCCGCAGGGACCTGAAGGGATGTGAAAACTGAGAGGTAAATTTCTTTTTTTTCTAAATACATTTTATTGATATCTTTTATTATTATTTTTCTACCAGATTTTCCCCCCAGTGCTCCTCCTCTTGCGTTTTCCCCAGAGAGCCATATCATGTAACAAATAATATTTTTGAAGAAAAATTAAGAAAAAGAGGGAGGAAAAAATCAGCAAAATTATCAATATGTAGAAAGAAATCTGAAAATATATGTACTATTCCACAGTTTCCATCTTTTCAAGGGAATGGAGAGTCTCTTCATATCTCTTCTTTGGGGCCAGGCTTAATCTTTGCAATTTTGCACCATGCATATATGATTTAAGGTTGTTATTGTTCTCATTGACATTGTTGTAGTCACTGTGTGGATTATTTTCTTGGCTCCGCTTCCTTCACCATGTATCAGATTGTGTAAATCTTTCTATACTCTGGGAGATAAATTTCACTGAGGAGAGTGTGAAAATGGCATGAGCTACATGGATGGGAAATTTAGAAGGATCCTTAGAAGAGGAGGTAAAAATTAATGGGGATTGCTGAGTGAAAATAGAGGAGGGGAAGAAGGGTTTACTCTCAGTACAACACTTCATATTCAATATGATGGCTTGTCCTCATAATCTATGGGTCTTGTAATTGTTTTTCAAAGGATGTTGTGAGTGGCCTGGCAGCCATGGTACTTGACTAGCCTCTGCATAATGATTTAAGTCTCCTTTACATTTTGTAGAGAAAGAAAATCATATTTGAAACTCCAACTTACCTCCTTTCCCTTATAGTGTTTATTACCAACCTCTGGGGTTATAATACCCTTTAAACCCTTTCCCCAACAGATATACCATTTGACAGCTTTTCTCTGTGGAAGGGAGAGGAGACTCATCTCTTTGCTTGCATGACATTTCCTCCCTTGGAAAGCACTTAAATGTTCATGAACTGGGAATGCTTACTGCCCTTCCTCCTTGACAAATAGCATTTCACAGAGTAATAGTTCCAGGCAGCCCCAGTTGGCTACAGCCAAGACTTGTTTAAAGGATAAGATGTATCTGGCTTTAAGACATGGGATCAGTGCAAGGGCAGACTGTTTGTGTCTCTGGAGAATCCAGATGGGTTAAGAGTTAAAGTCCTCATGATCATTCACTTTATATGTGAGTGAGTGCTGGGCAGAGATAGTGAAAGAGGCAGACAGACTGACTCTTCTCAGCTCTTGAGTAACCCCAATTTGATTCTCCCAGGAGGTAAATTTCATCCTTCTCTGTAGAGGCTGTGAATGTTTTTTCCCCCAAACATGAAGGTAAGACATGCATGCCTTTAATTTGTGCCAATGAAATCATCCCCAAAGGGAAATGATTTAGCTGAAAGAACAGGAAAGGCATACCTGTTCAGCTATAGGTTGGGCAAGATGACTTCTGGAGTCACTTCCAGCTCTGAGAGTCTATGAAAAGAGAAAGGAAGGAAATATGAGCTGATGACTGCTAAGTGTGCTTTGAAAATCCTCAATGCTTTGAAAAGAACTCTGATCAAGGCACTGACTCACCATGATTCCTGAGAACTGATAAAGAAGTAAGCAACCCACCTACTGTCCAAGGGGGGAGGGATACAAGATCAGAATGGAATTTGTTTTGCTTGACTGCATATTTATTTGAGGGAGTTTTTCTTTCTTTTTCCTTCTCCCTATGAAAGTTATATGAGACAGAAAAAGGGACTAGGAATAAAGTATAACAAAAGAAAAAACAAGGAAAAGAGTGTTATTTGGGATCTTTTTAGAAATATGCATATAAAAGAATAAAAGGAAGACCAGAGAGAATCACACAAGAATAGGACAGCTTTGAAAGTTATGTGCTGAATTTATTTGTATAAATATTTATTTAAAAGAAAAGCAAATTACATAAAGATCCACAGTTTTATGGAAATCCTATTCTTTTGTTATACTATGCACACAGAAATGCTCATTCTATTTGGTGTTTAAGTTCAGAATAAAAATAATTAATAGTTTTAATTCAACTTATTTAAATTGATAATTTTAAATATCTCTCTGAAGAGAATTCCCTGTAAACTATAAGCTCCTTGAGTGCAGAGACCATTGTGGGGGCTATTTCTAGCAGTTCCTGGCACCTAGTAAGTCCTATTAATGATTGTTGATTGATTGGATGAGTGAGTCAATGAATCCTGGTCTGAAGCATGATGGGAACTGAAATTGGAGACAGTGTTTAGGAAACTGAAATGAATCAGACTCAGACCTATACTTCAAAGATTTCATCCTTGTAGAAATCCCCTTGTCAGTGCAGAATTTGATCATTTCCAAGTCCACAAAGAGAATTATGAATTGCTGTGGCCAATATCTATCTATCCATCTTCCTTTCTTTCTTTCTTCCTTTCTTTCTTTCTTTCTTTCTTTCTTTCTTTCTTTCTTTCTTTCTTTCTTTCTTCTTTCTTTCTTCTTTCTTTCTTTCTTTCTTTCTTCTTTCTTTCTTTCTTTCTTTCTTTCTTTCTTTCTCTTCTTTCTTTTCTTTCTTCTTTCTTTCTTTCTTTCTTTCTTTCTTTCTTTCTTTCTTTCTTTCTCTCTCTTTCTTCCTTTCTTTCTTTCTCTTATATGATATATAACAAACATGTATATATATTATATATATTGCAATATATATACACACATATGCATGTACTTCTTGTGCTGGCCAACCTTCTGTTGTAGAACCTCTCTGAGGTTATTAGGCTGGTCCTTCAATCTCTTACAATAGCCCCTTAGTCCTCTTCAGATGAACACTGCACCTTCCAGAGGTAGATAGGCAAGTAACAAAAATGTATTAATTATTTACTATGTGCAGGCACTGTACTAGGTTCTGGGAGTACAAATTTAGTACAACCTAAAAGAAATTCAGTCTCTGCTCTCAAGGAGTTTACATTTTAGGGAAGTAAGAAAACACATGTTGTTGATGGTCATTGTTTAATCATTTCAATTGTGTTTGACTCTTTGTGACCCCATCTAGGGTATTCTTGGCAAAGACACTGTAGTGGTTTGTCATGTCCTTCTGCAGTTCATTGTACAGATGAGAAAACTGAGGCAAACAGGGTTAAGTGACTTGCCCAGGGTCACATAGCTAGTAAGAGTCTTGAAGCCAGATTTGAACTCAGGAAGATGAGTCTTCCTGACTTTAGATCTGGCATTCTATCCACTGCACCACCTAGATGCCCCCAAGAGAATACATAAAAATAAGCTGAAAAGCTAGGATGGTGACAGACAAAAGGTACAGCTGGGATGCAATCATGAAGTCCTGAGAGTCAGAAGCATAACTGGGAGAGGAATGAGACATGGTCACCCTGAATCTATCCCCAAAATGGAGCCCTCAAAAGAACTCTTGAGTTGGGTCAGAAAGTCAGCATGGTAGATGTTGCAAAGTAAGAAGGTTCTAAGTAAGCCTTGAGAGAACTTGGGCTCTGCTATTATATTTGTCAGAGCTCTGCCATGATAGTTTTGGAATGGAGGTTTTAGCTTTTGGACAAGTTTCAGCTGGTTACAGCAAATTCATGAAATATGAACTAACATGAAACTCTTTTCTGTTTTTCCTTTTCAGGTGGTAATATTCATTTTAGTGGTATTAATGGAAAGTTTGCAAGTTTCTTCCAGGTGAGAATATGGAAAGGATGTATGTGTATGTATGTATATATGCATACAAATGTACACAGACATACACACATATGTATGTATACATATGTGTGTATATGTATATGTATGTGTGTGTGTGTAGAGTTTGCTAGGTCCACAAGAAAAAAATACTGATTACACAAATATACAGAGAGTTCTTAGGAACTATAGAATAGGATCTCAAAGTGATGCATCCAAGATCAAGCCTTGCCAAGGTCCATTCCCACCTAATTAATTTTACATTGTCCAGGAAGTCCTGGGTCCTGGTTCCATTATTTACTTGGTGACAGCTCTAATGTAGGCACTTTCTTTTAATCTCTTTAAAGTAGCAATAACATCCAGATGATGTCTCATGGTTATATTACCCATAGTAGGACTTGAAAAGCTATTGTTCAAAAGATGGAATTAATACCATTGTTCATGTACATATGCTTAATTTTGGATAACTTTTTGTGCCTTTTCTTTATGACAGCTTTTAAGTCTCAGGTTGGCTTTTCTTTGTTACCTAGCAAGCCCCCAAACTGTCTTATTTCCTTGCTACAACCGATGTTAACTTGGACAAGTCACCATAGCTCTGTTCAAATTCTAGAGCTTTAAGGGGATCTAGACCAGAGATGCCAAGCACTACCATGCAGAATGTGGTGGCCGACACTCCCAAATGTGGATGTGGGGACCAGATTAAAATGTAATTGAGAAATATTTAACAAAATAAATAATAATACAATAGCACAGCAATGATTTTTATATGTGGTTTTCTAAGTTATTATATAGCCTACAGGGATTTCTTATACATAGTTTAGTGGTTTCTCTTTCTATTTGAGTTACATCATAGGGTTAAGTAATCATCCAGTCCAAATTTCTAATCTTAAATGTAGTCCTGACTTTGACCACACATTCAAGGGACAGAGAGACACAAGGAACTTTTCTACTGAACCTTCAGCTACACAGATTTTCAAGTTCCTCTCAAGTTCCATGATCTGGGAAGCAGGCTGGTGGGAAGATCTTGCAAGAGCTGTCCCTGGAGGCTCTTCTTTAGCATCTCACATATGACTTCCTCCTTTCCATCAACCTACTTGTCATGTCATGATCAAGGGCAAAAGCTGAGAAACCATCATACCAGTTCCCTCCCCTAATTCTCTTAGCCTCTTTTGACTTTGGCCAAATCTGAGATTATATACAGATGAGAAAACTGAACATACCACAGATCACACAGGTGGTCAGTCGCCTTGTATATTTCAATTAACTTCATTACTACAAGTGAAGATCCTTAACCCTGGAATTAATCCCGTTATAGGACTCCTTTCCAACACTTCCATATAACTTAAAAGGAAGATGTAGGGTAGTCTTGAGGAAGCAAAGAATGAAGGGAAACGATGCAAAAGAGTATTAGATAGTATGAGGGGTGCATACGAAGAAGAAAGAATTCCTCGAGTATCTTGAGCTCCATTCCTCTCATCAGGGGTTCTAGATGTTGTTCAGGGATGGGGGTACACATTTTATTCAGTATCACCCCACTCCCTTTTCTCTCTTCCTCACTTCCATCATTGCTTGATGGAATAAAAAAGCCAAAGCTTTAAACTTGGCAGTCGATCACAGCAATTTACCTGTTCCCAACCCTGACTTATGGTTCAAGTTATAGACGGATCTACATGATGTACAGAGGGAATTAGGCTTAATTCAGTTGAATTTAATTCACATGGTATATTGTGCCAGGAGCTGGTGATCTAAAGATAGATGCCATACTTTTCCTCAGGGAACTTACGTTTTACACATTAGTGGGGAAAACAAGCAAGTCAAAGAAGATTCCCATTGAAGTGCTTTTGCCGACTCTAATGGTGTTTTAAAAATCTTTATCCTTTGAGCATTTGACATATTGGTCACCTTCTCCTCCTGGACATGCTTTTCTGTCTAGGTTTTCAAGACATTATTCTTTGCTGGTCTTTTTTCTATCCGCTCCTTAATCTTTTGCTGGATCTTCAGTCAGATCATTCCCACTAACCCTGCCTTTCCCCCAGGATTCCACCCTAACCTCCCCTTTCTTCTCTGCTCTCATGTGATGATTTCATGAACCTCCATGGATTGAATGGTCATTTCTCTGCAGATGATCACCAGATCTTTTTATGATCTATTGTCATCTATCTGATCATCTTCTATCTATGTTCTTCTTGTTGTGTCTCATCTATCTATCTATCTATCTATCTATCTATCTATCTCTGTCTGTATTTTCTTCTATCTACTCGTGTCTGTAGTCTGTTCTATCTATCTATCTCATCTATCTTCTGTCTGTCTGTCTTTGTCTCCTATCACTCTCTCTATCGTCGTGTCGTCTGCTTCTCTATCATCTATCTATCTATCTACGTCTGTCGTATCGTCTATCATCTATCTATCTATCTATCTTATCTATCTATCATATCTATCTATCTGTCTGTCTGTCTGTCTGTCTGTCTGTGTCTATCATCTATCTATCTATCTATCTATCTATCTGTCTGTCTGTCAGTCTATCATCTATCTATCTATTTATCTATCTATCATCTATCTATCTATCTATCTCCATATATACATACACATAATACATACATACATACCTATATACATACACTTTTATATAACTTAAAAGGAAATTCCAGGGTAGTATTGAAGAATAGGTTTAATAATACACATACATATTGTATATACATACGTATATGTACATATATGTATATACACACATGTCTTGTGCTAATCTCTCTCCTGAGATTAAGTCCTGAATCACGAATTTCCTTCTGAGCATCTCAAACCAGATAACCTGGTGTCATCTCAAACTCATAAATAAATTCTATACATACATAAAGGGGGTAAATATTTTAATAAAGATAAAATTTAATAGAGATAAAATAAATGTGTCAATCTGACCAGGGCAATTTTCAAAATCTGTCCATAAGTAACTATGAACTATAAGAATGGTTGTAGGTAACTTCTCCAGTACTTGTATATTTTTTTATGAACAGGTAGAACATTTCAAAAAGCGTTCCTCTTCTTATCACAACCTTTCCTTATCACAACCATTCCTCTCTCCCTGAATTCTCCACTCTTGTCCAGTTAATTTAGTGAATTATTAATTTTCTTATCCTGTAACTTCTCCTGTATTCTATCTCAGACACCCTTTGGGTAGCTAGGTGGTGCAGTGGATAGAGCACAAGTGCAGGAGTCAGGAAGACCTGAGTCCATATCTCACCTCAGACACTTGACACTCACTAGCTGTGTGACCTTGGGCAAGTCACTTAACCCCAATTGCCTCATCCTGGGTCATCTCCAGTCATCCTGATGAATATCTGGTCACTGGATTCAGATGATTTTGGAGGAGAAGTGAAGCTGGTGACCTGCACAGCCCTCCCTTACTCAAAACAAAGTCAAGTGCAAGTCATGTCATCATTTCTCTGATGGCATGGTCTTTGACAATGAAGGATGAACACACATCTCAGGCACTCTAGTCATTGTTTTTCCTGAAGGTTTTGCATGCCATGAACAAGGGCTGTCTGAACTAAGAATCAGGACACTTGAGTGCAAGTCCTAGCACTGCTGTTAATTAGATCTGTGACCTTGGTGAAGTAATTCATTTACTTTACGCTTGTTTCCTCATCTGTAGAAAAGGACTGGACTAGAAAACCTCAAAATTTCCGTTTAGCTCTGACCATTGATGCCTAGGTTCTATATTAATTAAGAATGCTCAGCTTTTTGACAATTTTTTCCTTTCCATTAATTTTGTAATCGATGGTTGCATATACAGCAGTCCTTTCCAAGCGATTAACTGCCTTTGGCATCCCTACGATTCCTGGTCGGAATGTGATGGCTGCACAAAGACTCAGGTAGGACTTCATCACGTTTTTATTTATACATGTGTAGAATGTCACTTGCAAAAATTAGGTCTTTTTAATCACTTGTGTGTTTTTACTTTCCTGAGAGTAATTTTTTTCCCATGAACAAAAGCGATCTTAATTTTGAAGGCAGAGAACCAACTGAACATCATGATAACTGATTCAGAGAAACTGGAGTGTGTTCCTTTAACATATCTGTTATAAGGACTTCTTAAGATGGAACTTAAAGGGGGCTAATATGCAAGGGGGATCATGGAAGCCCCTTTTCAATTATTAGTAATATTAAGGAATAGGGACATCATGAAAAATTTAAATTAATGGTTGGCCAGTTTGAATTCATTTTTCTTTCTCTTTTACTTTCTTTTTTTTTTAAACTTTTAATACAAATTTATTTATTTAACTTTTTACATTCATTTTCACAAAATTTTGGGTTCCAAATTTTCTCCCCATTTATCCCCTCCCCCCACCCCAATACACCGAGCATTCTAATTTCCCCTATCACTAATCTGCCCTCTCTTCTATCACCCCTCCCTTCTCTTGTCCCCATCTTCTCTTTTGTCCTGTAGGGCCAGATGACTTTCTATTCCCCATTAACTGTATTTCTTATTTCCTAGTAGCAAGAACAATACTAAACAGTTGTTCCTAAAACTTTGAGTTCCAAATTCTCCCCATCCCTTCCTCCCCACCCATTCCTTTGGGAAGGCAGGCAATTCAATATAGGCCATATCTGTGTAGTTTTGCAAATGACTTCAATAATAGTCGTGTTGTATAAGACTAACTACATTTCCCTCCATCCTATCCTACCCTGCATTGTTTCTATTCTGTCTTTTGATCCTGTCCCTCTCCAAGTGTTGACTTCAAATTGCTCCTTTCTCCCATTGCTCTCCCTTCCATCATCCCTCCCTCCCTGCTTATCTCCTTCTCCCCCACTTTCCTGTATTGTAAGATAGGTTTTCATACCCAAATGAGTGTGCATTTTATTCCTTCCTTTAGTTGAATGTGATGAGGGTAAACTTCATGTTTTTTTCTCAGCTCTCCTTTTTTTTCCCTCCACTAAAAAGTCTCCTACTTGCCTCTTGAATGAGAGATAATTTACCCCATTCCATTTCACCCTCTTTCCTCTCACTACATTTCTCTCTCACCATTTACCTTAATTTCTTTTAAGATATGGTCCCATCCTATTCAATTCACTCTGTGCTCTCTGTCTCTGGATGTGCGTGCATGTGTGTGTGTGTGTGTGTGTGTGTGTGTGTGTGTATGTGTATATGTGTGTGTGTGGTCCCACCAACTACCAGATACTGAAAAGTTTTAAGAGTTACAAATATTTTCTTTCCATGTAGGAATGTAAACAGTTCACTTTTGGTAAGACCCTTATGGCTTCTCTTTGCTGTTTCCTTTTTCATGCTTCTTCTCATTCTTGTGTTTGAAAGTCAGCTTTTCTTTTCAGCTCTAGTCTTTTCATCAAGAATGCTTGAAAGTCCTCTGTTTCATTGAAAGACCATATTTTCCCCTGAAGTATTATACTCAGTTTTGCTGGGTAGGTGATTCTTGGTTTGAGTCCTAGTTCCTTTGACTTCTGGAATATCCTATTCCACGCCCTTCGATCCCTTAATGTAGAAGCTGCTAGATCTTGTGTTATCCTGATTGTATTTCCACAGTACTGGAATTGTTTCTTTCTAGCTGCTTGCAATATTTTCTCCTTGAGCTGGGAACTCTGGAATTTGGCCACAATGTTCCTAGGAGTTTCTCTTTTTGGATCTCTCTCAGGCAGTGATCAATGGATTCCTTCAATACTTATTTTGCCCTCTGTTTCTAGAATCTCAGGGCAGTTTTCCTTGATAATTTCATGAAAGATGATGTCTAAGCTCTTTTTTTGATCATGGCTTTCAGGTAGTTGCATAATTTTTAAATTGTCTCTCCTGGATCTATTTTCCAGGTCAGTTGTTTTTCCCATGAGATATTTCACGTTCTCTTCCATTTTTTCATTCTTTTGGTTTTGTTTTGTGATTTCTTGGTTTCTCAGAAAGTCATTAGCCTCCATTTGTTCCATTCACATTTTGAGAGAACTATTTTCTTCAGTGAGCTTTTGAACTTCTTTTTCCATTTGTCTAATTCTGCTTTTGAAAGCATTCTTCTCCTCATTGGCTTTTTGAACCTCTTTTTCCAATTGAGTGAGCCTATTTTTCAAGTGTTATTTTCTTCAGCATTTTTCCAGGTCTCCTTTAGCAAGGTATTGACCCATTTTTCATGCTTTTCTTGCATCTCTCTCATTTCTCTTCCCAGTTTTTCCTCCACCTGTCTAACTTGATTTTCAAACTCCTTTTCGAGCTCTTCCATGGCCTGAGCCCACTGGATATCCACCTGGGATGTCTGGGATACAGAGGCCCTGACCTCCACATGTTTTCCTGATGGTAAGAATTGTTCCTTGTCATCAGAAATGAAAGGCAGGAACATCTGTCCCCCAAGAAAGTAGCTTTCTATGGTCTTATTTTTCTTCCCTTTTCTGGGCATTTTCCCAACCAGTTACTTGACTTCTGAGATTCTGCACCCCCTGCCTAGATCTGCCCAGATAGTGGTTGGGGTCTGAGATTCAAATGCTGCTCCCTAGCCTCAGGGCTTTCCGGGGTGGGCGGGGCTGCTATTCAATGTGAGCTTAAGTTCTGGTGCTGGGGTGGGGGCAGGGCTGCCTCCCAGGCTCAGTTCCCTCAGGAGGTTTATGCAGAGATCTTCAGTAATGACCCTGAGCTCCTGCTTGCTCAAAGAGTCCCGGGCTGCCACCACTCCCTCTGCCGCTGCCGCTTCCTCCCAAGGGGTCCGAGTCATAGAGACAACCCACAGGTGCTACAGGTCAATGAGAGAGAGACCTTCGTGGCAGCTGGAGGTTCCATCCCTGAAGCCTGCTCGGATCTGCTCCTGTGGGGCAGGGCGGCCAGGGCAGCACGGGGGTGGGCTTCCCTGTCTGGTGCGCGACGGACCCCTGGGGATGGCTTTCCAGGGCTCTCTGGAATGGAAATCTCTTCCACTGTGTTTCTGAGTGGGTTGCACCGCTCCAGAATTTGTGGGGAGTTCTTTTTACAGGAAATTTATGGGCTGTGGGTTCGGAGGTAGCATACAGTGAGTCTTTCTACTCCACCATCTTGGCTCCTCCCCCCATCTTGGCTCCTCCCCCCTCTTTTACTTTCTAATGGAGAGGTGCTGTTTTCTTGTCAACACTGAAATAACCAAAAGGCCAGCAGTGAAGCAAAGGGCATGAGTATTTCACAAACTGGATAATTAATACCTAAGTAATTTAGAATTGATTGTACCAGCTATCTTCCTTGTTTCCTTGTTCTAATTTAACTGGAAAAGGAATTTAATATACATGTAGATGAGAAATGGGAGCTCTGGGAATTAATTCCAGACTTTTTAATCAGCTCTTTGGTCAGTGGCTAGAAATAATATTGAGAAATGTGTTACACCATCATGTAAATTCTCACAGCCAGAAGAAATCAGGCTTAGGAATGTTGTCAGGATGTCAAGATTGGAGTCCATCTTGAGACTGAGGAATGTTTTTTAAGGCTGTCAATTTTTTTTATTTTTGTTTTTAAAGACACCACCATGAACATTATGCTCATAATCACCATCATGGTAATCATGATGATCATTTATTTACTCAACACCTATGTGATTATGTTGTACAAAGAGCAAGAAAAATGGCTTGAGAGTCTGACTTCTAGAAGTGTAGAATTGAAGACCCAGACAGGAAAGAGTTGGATTAGATGACCGGTAAGGTCTTTCTTAACTTTAGAATTCAATGATTCTTTGACTGAAGACAGGTAAATGAAATTCTGAGAGACATGGGACGCTGATAATAAAATAAAAAAAACCACATTTAAATATTGATATTCACACAAAAAAATTTGAAGAGGAAACTAAAATCAGGACCTAGAGGGCTTATTGGATGTCAAATATGATTTCTTTTGACATCCAGTCAGTCAGCAAGTGTTTATTAAACATTTATTATATGTCAGGCACTATGTTAATCACTGGAGGGAAAGGTAGGAACTTCTGCCTTTAAGGATCTCACAGTCTAATGGGGGAGAAAACATATGAACAAAATATAGCCAGGATAAATTGGAGATAAGCAACAGAGGAAAGGCACTAGCATTAAGGGGGATAGGAGAGGCTTCTTGTAGAATATGAAACTGAGATTTGAGAAGGTAAGAGGAGGTGGAGTTGAGGAGGTGGGGTATGAAGGAACATGGTGGGGGATAATCAGTGAGATACACGGAGTTGGGAGATGTGGTGTTTTGTTTAACAACAATGAGGCCAATGTTTCTGGATTGCAGAATGTATTGTGTGAGAGAAAGTGGAGGAATAAGGTATAAGAAGACCAGAAATGTAGGAGGCATACAAGTTATAAAGGACTTTGAATGAAAACCAGAGAATTTTATGGTTGATATTGGAGGTAATAGAAAACTACTGGAGTTTTTGGAATGAGAGCTCAGACTTGTGTTTTAGGAAGATCACTTTAGCAGGTTAGTGGAGTGGTTGGAGCAGAGACTACCCATCAGGTATTGCAGCAGTCCAGGCAGGAGGTGATAAGGGCCTGCCCAGGGTGATGGCTGTGTGAACAAAGAGGAAGAGGCGTGAAAGCAGAAATTATTAAGATAAGTGCTATTGAGAACTTGAAGATGATGATACCGAGATTTTGAGCCTGACTGATTGGGAAGATGGTGGTACCTTCTAGAGTAATGGGAAAGTTAGGAAAAGGGGAGGGCTTGGGGGAGAGTTAGGAAAAAGAAAGGGCTTGAGGGAAAGTTAGAAAAAAGGGAGGGCTTGGGGGAAAGTTAAGAAGAGGGGAGGGCTTGGGGGAAAGTTATTGAGTTCAGTGTTGGACATATGTTTAAGATGTTGATGGGACAATTACTTCCAGATGTTCCACAGGTAGATGGACAAGACTGTATGTCAGGTGAAAGGTTAGGTCTGGATAAGTAGATCTGAGAAACATCAACATAGAAATAATAATTGAAACCATGGTAACTGATGAGAAGTGAAATAATATAGGGGAAAAAGAAAAGGCGGTACAAGATAGAGCTTTGTTGGACATTCATAGTGTGAATGGCTTGGATGAAGATTTAGTAAATAAACAGAGAGATTGTGGTCCAACAGGTAGAAGGAGAACAAGAGTGGAATTATGAAAACTTAGAGACAAGAGACCGTGAATGATAAGAGGGTGATTGACTAAATGTCAATGGCTTCAGAGAGCTCAAGAAGGTTTGAGGAAGGGCCATTAGATTTGGAAATTAAGAGATCATTGGTAATTCTGGAGAGAACAGCTTCAGCTGAATGATGAAGTTGGAAGCCAGACTGCAGAAAGGTAAGATTAGAGAGGAAAGGAAGAGGATACGTATTATAGAAGGCCTTCTCAAGGAGTTGAGCCACAAAAAGAGAGATCTGAGAAGATAGCTAGTAGGCATGGAGTGAAGGTTGGGGGAGAGACATGGATGTTTTTGTAGGCAAGATGGGGAGAGTTTGAAGATGAGTGAGAGAATATGAGTGATAGAGGTGGCAAACTGCTGAAGAATATGGTACGGAATGGGATTTCCAGGCAAAGAGAAGGGATGCCTTTTCATGCGAGGTAGAAATGAAGGAGGAAATAGTGGTGGATGGCATCTTAGTGATGTGAGATGAGAAGGAGGTCTGTGAATGACTATGTTTTTTTCAATGAAATATGAGGCAAGTTTCTCAGCTTGATTCCTTGGGTGGGGAGAGGAGGAGCCATGGAAGTTGTGAAGAGGGATGAAAATATTTGAAAAAGTCACTGTGGTGAGTGGGATAGTGAATCTATTAAGGACTTACACAAGGATTTCCTTGACCCAGTGAAAACCCAATTGAGATTAAGTAAAATAAATTTTTACTGGACCTAAAGTTGGATTTTCTCCAACTTTATTTAGCAGCACACACATCATCATCAAAGGAAGAAGATGGTGGGAGTAATTGAAGGCTGAGGTTTGAGAGGGCAAGGCTGACAATAGGAAAATGGGCAAGGGACTTGATGGAAACAAACATTTATTAAGCACCTACTAAGTGCTAGGCACTGTGCTTTACAAATATTATATCATTTGATCCTCAAAACAACCCTGGAAGGAGATACTCTTATTATTTCCATTTTTCAGCTGAGGAAACTGAGAAAGATAGAGATTAGGTAATTTGTGTGAGATCACGCAATTAGTAAGTGTCTACTGCTACATTTAAACGCAGGTCTTTCTGACTCCAGGCTCAGAGGAAGGCTTCACTGAAGAGGAGAGAGTGTAGTGTTGAAATTTTGGAATAAAGAGCTAAAGAAAAGTAAAAATGAAGAGAAGAGGTGAGAATGAATTTTAGTGAGGAAAGGAGATTCCTGAGAGAGAAACAAAGGTGAACTAGTGACAAAGGAGTGAGAAGATGAGACAAGAAATAAGGTGAAGCATTGCCTATGTGGGGAAGTAGACATTATGCTTATAAATCTCAAAAAAGGAAAAATTAATCCTTTCAAATCGGCTAGTATGGTATTTCTTAAAGTTAATGCTATAATAGAAAAAAGGCATTGGATTTTCTTCTCCCCTTGCCAGTCATGTATACATTACTCAGTCTTGCCTCCCTGTAGGTACCAAGATTTGAGATGCTATCTGATGACCAGTGCAATGGCTGGCAAAAATATAAATTCATTCGCCTCTGAACCCTTGCTACTAGGAAGATAATTGTTACTCACTTAAAGAAAAATGGAATAGCCTTCCAGGAAGATGGATAGAGGGATTCTGATCTTCAATACTCCCCTGAAAGATAGCAATAGTTATGCCAAAAAGAAAAAAATATGGTTTTAGGAGGAAAAAAAATGTACTCAAAGAAATGAAAAAATAAGAGTTCTGACACAATGAGAACACATTATGGATTAGAAATACAAACAAAAAGACAACAAAAATCCAGAAGAATGTAACACAGAAGTGAAGGCCGAATTTTCTCAGACATAACAAAATGGATGATGAACACTCCTTCCCTAAGAATTTTCTATACCAATGAAATTGTAGGTTCTAGCCAAACACAGTAAAAGAATTAGAGGAAGAAATTAAACTCGCAAAAAATATCATGAAATTAAGATATCATGAGGACAAGATGATGAGGAAACACAATATTTAAAAAAATCCATTAAAAATAGCATGATGAAAACAGAATTATTTCAGTGGGGGGCAGAGTCAGAGGAAGTAGAACGACATCCCCAAAGTTACCCAGGTAGAAAAAGTTTTGGAGTGACACTATTAGAAATGATCTCAATATTTTTCTACAGTCCCTATAGCATTTCACAGGCTGGGTGCATTCCTGGCATCATACTACGAGGGTATTCCTTTCTCATCTCCACTTAGACTTTTTAGCTTCCTTTAAGGCTTAAATGTGTTGTCACCTAACTTTACAAAGCCTTTCCTAATTTTCTCTGGGGTAGGAGTTCTCTCCTTCTCAAATTACTTGTTTTTTTTTTTTGTGGAGATATAACCCTTCAAGAGACTGTAGGCTCTTTGAGGGTAGGGACTACATCACAGATAGTATAGTACAATTTATATAGTATGTGATTTGTAAATATCCATGGAATTAAATTTGGAAATCACTGGGATTTCCACAGATTGTGAAGAATAAACATATAAACTATAAATTATTTTTATCTGTGCATTTTTTATTATCTCCCTAGATTTTGGGTCTCTGAGTTTATGAAGTAACCCAGAACCAGCCTGGATTTCAAGGAAACAACTGGGTGGCACAGTGGATAGAGCACTGAGCCTAGACTCAGGAAGATCTGAATTAAAATCTACCCTCTGACACTTACCGGCTGTGCAACCCTGGACAAGTCGCTTAACCTCTGTTTGTCTCAGTTTCCTCAACTATAAAACGGGGATACTAGTAGCACCTACCTCACAAGGTTGTTGTGAGGGGCAAGGAGATAATATTTGTAAAAGGTGTTTAACACACCGCCTGGCACAGCTATTCTTACTCCCTTTCCCTTAAGGAGGAACATGGTTTAGTGAAAAGAATACTCACTCTGGAGTCAGAGAACCTGAGCTGAGGACTTACTGATGCTTGCTACCTATATTATGTCAGACGAGTCATTCAATCTTCCTTAGCATTAATTTCTTTCTCTGTAAAATAAGGGGGTTAGATAGGCTCTGAAGTTCCTTCTAGTTCTAGTCTTGGGAGCCTACAACTTTATCAGAATATTTCATTGAAATATTTCATTACACAGTACCAGCTAAACAGTATAGAGATTGGACCAGCCATTGACAAATAAGTTTCTCTGGCATCTGATTACAGGATGTTATTTACATGGTCACATACTTATTCTCTTTGGATGCCCATGAGGCTTAAGGGATTACTCCTTTCCTGATCCTTCCCCAAATGCTGCTGATCACATAGTCCTACGTCTTGGATGTCTTATTTGTTAGAGACAGTCAGGTGTGGTACATTCGACAGAGTGTTAGAAAGACCTGAAATCAAATCCTGCCTCAGACACTTAACAGTTGTGTCACCCTGGGCAAGTCACTTAAACTTTCTCAGTCTCATCTCATCTGTAAAATGGAGATAATTTTATCTCCTTCATAGAATTGCACTTTATTTGGTCATTGGGAAGAAAGGGACTTAAGAAATTTTTCTTTTTTCTTTAAAGCGTTAGATCCTTGCTATCTTGCCAACAAGAATTAATACCGTTTTGTCCAATTATGAGCAAGATTTGGGTGAGAGGTTCTTGCTTTGGCTTGAGATAGGCCTACCTTTAATTTTAAAGCCTAATACAATGTTTTAGCATCTTGCTGCTAACATATTTCCTACTTATAACACTTTTTTTTGGTCTTTATAAATTTGTCTCCGTAGCTTTAACCTTGTTTGTCCTACTTTAGCTTCTACTTTGTACAGGCATTCCTTGTTTTATTACACTTTGCTTTATTGCGCTTTCCAGATATTGTGGGGTTTTTTTTGTTGCAAATTGAAGGTTTGTGGCAAACAAGTCTATTGGTGCCATTTCCCAACAACATTTACTTACATTGTATCTCTGTGTCACATTTTAGTAATTCTCACACCATTTCAGACTTTTCATTATTTTTATATCTGTTATGGTGATCTGTGATCAGTGATCTTTGCTGTTACTACTGTATTTGTTTTGGGGTACACAAACTGTGCCCATATAAGAGGGAAAACTTAATTAATGACTGTTGTGTGTGCTCTGACTGCTCCACGAACCTGTGTTTCCAATCTTTCTTCCTCAACTTGGGCTTCCCTATTCCCTGAGACACGACAATATTGAAATTAGGCCACTTAATAATGCCACAATGGCCTTTAAGTGTTCAAGTGAAAGAAAGAGTCAATTGATGCAGCAAACTTGGTTGTCTTAATTTAAGAAATTGTCACAGATACTCCAGCTTTCCACAACCACTGCCCTGATTAGTCGGAAGCCGTTGACATTGAGGCAAGACTGCTCACCAGCAAAAATAAAATATTATGCCTTGCCACAGGCTTGGATGATGATTAACATTTTTTTAGAAATAAAATATTTTTAAGTTAAGGTATGTACATATTTTTAGACATAATACTATTGCACACTTAATAGACTATAGCATAGTGTAAACATAACTTTTACATGTGCTGGGAAACCAAAAAAATTGTATGACTCTCTTTATTGAGATATATCTTTTGTTGCAGTGATATGGAACCAAACCCATAATTCTAGGATCGATGCCTGTCTATTCATCTTCAGTGTCAACACACATTTTATAAGATGCCATGCTGTTTTGGCCATCGTCTTGAACCTTGAGAACAGTATTCCTTTATATTTCTTTGTCTCATCCCACAGGGATCACTGGATGCATTTCGGCTCTCACTCCTGACACTGTAGCTAATGTGTGACCAAAGGCTCCCTTTGCTCTATATATCTAGGACAATGGAATTATTTTTTCAGTGTTTTCTTTTTTTCGATCAACAATTGCCCTTCACTGACCCATCTACTCTACTATCTTGCATGCATCTAGTTATTTACACATTTCTTCCCCTAATAGATTGTAGACTCCAGGAGGATAGGGTCTGTTTTTGCCATCCTTCTATCACCAGCACAACACCTGGCGCAAAGTAAGCACCTGCTAAATGCCTGTTGACTGATTGCTGGGCCAGTTGTATCTCTAACTGTTTTTATTTCTTTCATATTTCAATCTCCAGATAAAAAGGAATATTGGGAGATAATTTAAAAGCATCTCATTGCTCTACTTTCAGATTCGAAGGCGGCACATAGCAGTTTATGGGCAATATGGTGGCCAGCCATGTGCTGGGGATGCTTTTGAAACACAAACATGTGTGCCTACAAGGGGATGCCCAGTAGAAGATGGCTGTGGAGAGCTTTTCAGGTGTTCCTCAGGTAACTTGTTTGCCATGGTCTTTGAAAGTAGATAGTAAATTTAAGGGATCCCTAATATTGGGATTTCCTTTTGAAGGCCAAACACTAATAGAATTTTAATTTGACTTATTGCACACACCCTTCTTTTTGAGAGTCCTGAAATGCAAAGTGATATACCTTGTAAGAAGTGGTGGCACAGGGTAGAAATAAGAGGAACCTCTCAATATGGAGGAAACTCTGATTCTAATGTCGGTAAAGCAAACACAGAGAAAGCAGTGGTGCTAGCTGAGATCTTTTGAGGTGGCACCTGTAGATTTCCCCACTGCATCAGAACAATTTCATCAGTGACATGCTTGCCTAGGAGCAGTGAGCTTTTAGACCCCCCCGCTTCTCCTAACGTTGACTCATAGCATCATAGATTTAGAGTTGGTTGGGATCTTAGACATCTTTTTATCATTGAAACACAAAATATCAGATTTAGAAGGCTAACCAGAGGTTCACATAGTTCAATCAATAACTGGAAAATAATTCCTTCTACAAGAGAGGGTCTTAATCTTTTTGTTTCGTGGACCTGTTTTTCAGTCTGATAAAGCCTTGGATCCCTCCACAGGATTATGTTCTGTTGCCTACATTCATATGAGAAGGAAATACTAAGTTTTAGTTAGTACTTAGTGAAAATAAAGATATATATATATATATATATGTATATATATATACATACACACATCTATCTTTATTTACATATATATGTGTAAACACAACTGTGGCAAGAGCCTGGAATTCTGAACTTAGGTTTTTACCTCCATGGTATTGTAGCCCGGGGCTAATGAAATTGCTGTATCATAAGCTTCTCTTCTGTAAAACATGGATAACAAAGACTGTCAGCCTTCACTGTGACACTGAAGGGCCTTGAATTATATTTACATTATACTGCTGTGGTGAAGTATATGCGTAAGAATATTTGACATAATTCAGAAAATGGGGCTGTTGATTTTTCCTCTTAAGTTTCCTTTGTTTCCTGCATTTAGGTCAGTGTCTTAGCAAATCACTGGTTTGTAATAGAGACAGAGACTGTGAAGATGGCAGTGATGAAGATCTATGTGAGATTCCCGAAGGCAAACCTTTGTGTGATGTTGATACACCTCCTCCTCATGTAGAATATACTGGAGCAGGGTAAGATGCAACGATCCATCTGGAGTCCATTGATTAGCACCAGTGGCACCATTTTGTATTAGTTTCATGAGTCTAAGCAAATACTGTTCTCTTTTCTAGTCTTATCCACTTGCTCATAGAAATTAGGTTACTGCTTAAAGGAAAGGTGTGTCAAATTTTTCCCTTTGTCCTTATTGATATGCATGTATGATAGGAAGAACATAACCAGGAGGTTAGGAGAAAAGAACATCCATTGATGAAAATGGGGCAACAGATTAGAGAATCAAAGAAGACAAAGCATACACATAGACATACACAGAAAGAGAGAGAGAGAGAGAGCCCAAGAGCTGCAAGTGAAGAAACCAATGTATTGTACCACACTGGCTGGAAAATCTTTCCTTGAGGTATCTTCCATCAAGATATATTTTTTTTCCTAGGGACATTTTAATTTTCAAAGAAAAGTTGGAAAAAGCTGCACCGAGCACCTTCAAATTGATCTAATTTAACTCTTGTTTTACAGGTGGGGAAACTGTGGCACAGAAAGTGAGGTGTTTAGCCCAAATTCAACCTTCTAATATAGCTTCAAGTTTTCCTATTCCATGGAAATTCTGAAGACCATTTAGTTTTCCATACTTGTAATAAATCATGAAAGTTTTGAAATGATTCATATAGAAAGATAGTTGTCAATGATTCTCACATTGAGTTATTTTTTAAAAACAGTATACATGAAGGCTGAGGATAGACTCATTTTAGGAGTCAAATTGCCAAAATGTAATTAGTTTCAATTGGTTTTAGGCAACTGTCCCTCCTCAAGAGCCACCTTAGCTCTGGTACAATGGAGAGTGCCTTTTTGGTTGATCTTTTAACTGAACTAATTTTAGCTAGAAATATAGCTCTAGACATAAACTGTTACCATAGATACCACTATGCTGCAGCTGGTGTAGCAAATATGCCCTTAATCTTTTTTATTTTCCATACATTAGTGTTAGTGACTACACAAAGTATAAACATGTGGAAAATGCTTCAGAGATGGTTTGGATTAGTGGTCTGTCCTCTTTCTCCAAGCTCAATTGAACAGATGCTTAGCTGTAATGAGTTTGAGAGTTTAAAGACTTCTCTAACTTGTCCTTTTCCAACAATTGCCATTTTCGTTTAAAAGAGTCTCCTCTCTCATTATAGGTTCAATGTGCTAACTGGCCAGATTAAGGACACAGTTATCAACACGAAAAGTTTTGGTGGTCAGTGTAGAAAGGTGTTCAGTGGTGATCAAAAAAAATTCTACCGGCTGAGTGCAAATATCCTCTCCTACACATTTCAGGTATTTGATTTAACTTTTGAGTTTCTTTTTCCCTTCTCTTCTTTAAGGAACTCATGTGTTATCTTTGGTCACCTTGGATCTCTCATGCATGATTTCTCTATGTTGACATTCATTATGGTTCAGGCAGGGCTGTTTGAGTGGGCAGCTGTGTGACATAGTGGATAAAGTACCAGTCAGGAAGACTCATCTTGATGAGTTCAAATCTAGCCTCAGAAACATACTGGCTGTATGACCCTAGGCAAGTCACTTCTGTAAAATGAGGTGGGGAAGGAAATGGCAAACCATTCCAATATCCTTTCCAAGAAAACCTCAAAATGTCACAAAGAATTAGACATGACTGAAATGACTGAATAATGTTAATGATAAAGTTAGAAACGTAGTATGATTGAACCTGAAAACCCAAAGGGAGTCCAAGGGGAAGAGCTGTGCCTAGGTGTATGCTGCTTCCTTGTGCCTCAGATCATGTATAGGCATATACAGGGATAGCTCCAGAGTCACACAACTCTCCTTGATTGTCCTCATGTATGTGATTCTATCCCAGAAGAATCCAGCTATTCATTCATTAGAAAACACCTGTTGACACCTAATATGTTCAGGGTCTTCCTTTCTCAACTTCTCATATATCATTTGCCTCTCTGCCTTCTCCATTCCAGCCACACAGGGCTGCCTGATGCGTCCTATACACAACATGCCATCTGCCATCTCTGCTTTTGAACAGTCTATCACTCACACCTGGAAAGCTCCCCCTTTTCAAACCCATCTTTTAAAGTCTCCAGGTTCCTTCAGGGTTCAGCTTAAGAACTACCCATTATATAGGGTCTTTCCTGAGTCCCCTATCTTCTACTGTCCTTGCAAGGAAAATACCTTGTATTTGCTTCCTGTGTTTACTTACAGGTGTACTTATAGTTTATTTTGGTACATGTTGTCTGGTACCAATAGCTGGTGGCATGGTAGCTTGAGTCCTGGGCCTGGAGTCAGGAAGATCTGAGTTCCTGTCTGACCTCAGACACTCTTGCTAACCATGTGACACTGGGCAAGATACTTAACCTCTGTGTGCTTCAGTTTCCTTGGCTGTAAAAGTGGGATAATAGAACCTACCTGCCAAGGATGTTGGGAAGACCACAACAGAACTGGAAGTTCTCTTCGGTTATTTTTCTTTCTCTTGCAACTTTTCTGTCCCACTGTCTTCCATTGTAAAACAGAGAATAATAACAGAACCTACCTGCCAAGGTTGTCATGAGGACCAAATGAGAGAAATATTTGTAAAGCACGTTTAACAGTGTTGGGCACATAGTCAACAGATTAATGATAACAAAAGCTTGTTCTCCACCCCACCCTACCTCCCTTAGAATTTAAGCTCTTTGACTTCTGTTTAGTCTGTTTGTTTTCCTATCCCAGCACCCACGCACAATGACTAACTTATAATAAATAATTGCTAATTGATTGATGGAAGGCATCCTGCCAGCTACTCTGAGGGATGGAACATGAACAGAAATGGTCATCAGTCTCCACAAAGTTTGTCATTTAGCACAGGGGATAGTACATGCCTACATAAAACTATTAAACGTGGAAGATGATGAGTGCCATTAAGAGATGTCTGAATAAAATGGACATGGAGTTTGTGTGTGTAATATGTTGCCAAGTCTTGTAGATTCTACTTTGCAGCATCCTTCATTTATGTCCCCTACTCTTCTCTGATAATGCTGTCACTCTGGTGCAGGCCCTCATCACCTCATGCTTGGACTATTGCCACAGTCTGTTGGTGGGTCCGTCTGCCTCAAGTCTCTACCCACCCCAGCCCATCTTCCTCAAGTGTAGGTCTGACCATGTCACTCCCACTCAAGTGAATAGACTCCATTGGTGCCGTATCACCTCCAAGATCAGATATAATCAGATATAATCTAGTTTTCGTATGCCTTTCTTCACTTCATGTACTCTGTTGTCCAGGGACACAGTCTCCTTGTCATTCCTCAGAAAAGGCATTCTTTCTCCCGACTGTGCCTTTTCATTGGCTCTTCCTCCATACCCTCTCCATGTTTACACTGCTTTCTCTTTTCATCCCTACCTCCTGCCTTCCCTGGCACCCTTCAAGTCTCAGCTAAAGTTCCACTTTCTGCAAAGTAACAAACTTTCCCAGGTCCCCTTAATTTCTTCCCTCTGAGATGACCATCAATTTAGTATCTTATGTGTTCATAGATATTTTAATGTTCTTTCCTTTTTTAGAATATAAGCTTCTTAAGAGCAATGATCATATTTTTGCCTTTCTTGGCATCCCCAGCACTTAGCATAGCTCTTAGCACATAGTAGGCACTTATTGCTTATTAATAAATTCTTATTGACTTGACTTCAGAGGGAGCTTGCAACTCTGCTATTCTGGGATTCTATAATCATCTCTGTTCAGTTCTTCCTCTCATGATTGGAAATTTTATATCTTGTTACTTGATCTCTGAAAATGTTGGAGTCTCAGCAGGCATCATTATGAGAAGGAAAGGCCACAGGAGAGGATACAGGATAGGTTTAGGATCAGAGTTTTTTACTACTTTCTCCTGGGAGTGTGCCTTGCCAACACCTTCTCAGTGTGCTTCGAGAATGACCCATGCTATTTTATAAATTCAGAAAAATTGCAAGAAGAGGAAAAATAACAGAGAATTTCCAGCTCTGTTGGAAAGTACTAGTCTAAAGAGGAGGAATAATTGTGTTAACAGCATGCAGCCTGGCTTCTGTTTCCCACACTATGGCATGGTTTTTGGATTGGCATTGAAAATGACTTTCAAGTCACTGAATTTGAAAAGGTTTGACAGAAGTGAGGGGAAATTTAGCTTGTGGTAGACTAGGGAAAGAGTCTAATTTAAGGGTCCTAGCCTCAGGGGAAAGTGAGGTGGGTGATTGGAAGGAACTTTGCAATCCAAACTTCATCATGAGCCAGGAAAAGATCAGGAAAGTGTGACTCAGTTTACACTGATCCTGAGAAAAACTTGTAGGGGTAGCTGTAGGTGCATTAATTATTAGGAGTTTTTCCTTATGTTGAGCTAAATGTTTTTTATCAAATTAATTTTTTTATCTTTAAATGTTATCAAATTAATGATTTTTTTGAGAGAACAGATTCAGAGTGAATCCCTTAAACAAGACTACCCCCAGGTTCAAGGCATGCTATGGCTCCAGATTCACTTAAAATCCTAGTAGGATGATGAGTCATGCATATGAAAACCAGACTCCAGTATGCTTATCTAAATGTAGTAGGAGGTAAAGATATATCTAGACAATCAAAAAGCATCTATTAAGCATCCAGGCTGGGTATGGTAGTGAGGTAAATATCTCTATGATAAGTAGTTGGTACTTGCTTTTTTTTGTATGGTTCTATAATTCCATTGGAATAGGAAAGTTCTATTGGTGAGTAAATGGCCCCTACCAATGACAGCACCTGTTCTGCAATTTATAATCTTGGGGAGGTGCCTGAGGGCACTGAGAAACTAAGTGAATTGGTCCTAGTGGTTCAGCTGGTAGGTGTCTGAGGCAGGCATTGAATTCAGATGTTGTTGACTCTCAGGCCAGCTCCCTGTCCATTATGCCCTGACTGCCTTTTGGAATTACATGCATGTAGAGTTTAAAAGAAAATAGGTCAATTATATTAGTGTAGGTTGAGCATGTCTAGTGTGACTTATTTAGAGAAAATCTAGTTTTCAAATCTATTGACTATAAATATCTACTTTAATTACTTGATGGGTTGTCAATGTACATTTTATTACTCATACTTTTTGCTTATTTCTGTTTATAAAATATTTTATTAATGTTTTCATTTTTTTTTCACTCTAGCAATATTCTGATCCTCATACCTGTTGTAGACCCTTACTTTTTGGAAAGAAACAAGTAAAACCAACTAGCTGAGCCAGTATGTTTGATTGTTGGTATGGCAGTCAGTATCCATATGCTAGTTTCGCCATTTCTCCACCAGAACCAATATTGTATTTCTCAGATTTTTCACATATAGCAAGACCCATGTTGGGTTTGTAAACCAACACTTAATTATATTCCTGAACTAGGGAAGGTTCAGCAGAGGGTAACTCAGCTTACCAACTGGTGCTGAGAGCAACCCAAATGACAGCTTTTGGTAATGTTAATTATTAGGAAATTTCCCCTTATATTGTGTTAAACTGTTTATTGTTGATTTGCGAGAATAGACATTGAAATAGATATGGCACCTGGGGCATCCTCCTACCTCAGTTTACAAAGTGAATCCTTCAGTCAAGACCACCCTATGTTCAAGGTGTCTGACGGATTTATAGCCACTGAAAAGCACAATAGGATAATAAATCAGTAACCTACCCCAAACTTCCAGTCTGGATATAGTATGCTGCAATGGTAAGTCTAGATAATCAAAAAGCATTTGCTGCTTATCCATCCAGGGAAGTTGTGGCAGAACAGAGGCGTGGATAGTTCTCTTCTAGGTAGTTGCTTCCATTTTCCTCCTTAAAATCTGAACCTATGATGTCATTGAAGTAGAGAACTCCTATCGATGAGGAAAATCTCCCTACCAATGGGGATCAACCACTCTTCCGCAGCTAGTAAGGGGGCCCTGTAACATTCCAAGGTATCTCATTCCATTTTGGCATAGCTTTCATTAGGAACAATTTTTTTCTCTCATAAAACCTAATGTCTATAACTCCTATGTATTTCTTTTAGTTTGCTACCCTTCCCCTGCTAATTTGTTGGATTAGAAAAAAATGTAGTCGCTAGTTATATGACAATTTTTAAAATATTTGAAATGAGCTATATTATTTCCCTCATCTTTTCTTTTCCCTGCTAAATAGCCCTTTTCCTTCAAATGATCCTCATTTGATGTGGACCATGCTCTGCTTGCTTTCCTCTGGTTCATCAGTGTCTCTTTTAAAATGAATTTTGATTAGCTTTTTTTAGTTGCCATATCTAATTTTTGACTCAGGTTGAACTTTTCTTTCACTAAGATCCCGAGGTCCTTTGCAGAATACCTACTGCCTGGCCATCCCTTTCTCATCATGTACTGATGAAGGATACTTTTTGAACTCAAGAGGAAGACTTTGTCCCCAGACTACTTAAAAGATTGTCAGTAAAGTGTGTGTGTGTGTGTGTGTGTGACAAAGTAGTATATAAATATGGCAGCCAAACAAAACAATATAGTGTAGGATTGGCATAAGGAAAATACATCTCATCTTTGTATTCCTCAGAGAGTAATGACCTCTAGATAGGGAATTTTGTTAGTTAATAACTTTCTCTGAATAAGCAGGAAGGAACTAGGGAAATGACCTGATGTTGTTGGATTACTCCGGCTGATAGCCACTGATCTTTCTTGGGCATCTAGTATCCTGGTTATAGTGTAGAGAGGCAATATGGCATAGATGACTGGATAGGTTCTGTAACCTATAAGCCAGGAAGACTTGGGGTCAAGACCTATCTCAGTCACACATTGGTTTCACCTTTTAGTGATGTAGGCAGAAAACTCTCTAAGATTATAAATTGTAGAGAAGTTGATATTCAACATTGGTAGAGGGAGTTATTTTAATCCAGGACTTTCCTATATCAATGAAATTACAGGACCAGTCCTTATTCCTATGGTATCTACTTGTATACATGTCCTGTACCTCTGACTAGCCTATACTTTTCCTTATTATTTTTGGAGACAATTGGGGTTAAGTGATTTGCTCAGGGTCACATAGCTAGTAAGTTATCTGAATCCAAATTTGAACTCAGGTCCTCCTGATTCCAGTGCCATTGCACTACCTAGCTGCTCCCAGCCTATATTTTTTAGAAGTATAGAGATGGTCTCATCCTTCTTTATATTTCTCACAGAATCTCACACAAAGTAGGTACTCATGTATTGAATGAATAAATATGCCTTTGTTATTGCAGTGAGTCTGTCCTTGATTATCTATATATGGGTTACATGCAATCTTAAATCTGGGATGACTCTTTTTTTCTACCTAGCACATACCTCATAGTGATTTCTCCTCTTCTCTGCTTGGGTAATATACACTATTAGGAAAATCAAATTAGTATGAGCATTTGCTTAAACACATAAAATGTAATTCAAGACTTCAATTTCTTATAAAATCTTTTAATACATACCTATTCCAAATAGCAATTTGTTTTTCCTTCTACCACTTCCCTCCACACAACAATTCAAATCCTTAACAAGCTAAATGTATTAGTCACTTGCCTAAGACATTGTTACTATGCTTAGTATTATGTAAAGGTTGTTACCAGGAGAAACAGAAAATATTTTGTCCAGAACTGTATACTTGCTACATTTTTGAAATGCTTTTACTGATATCATGTTCTTACTTACCACCTTCTTTCTTTTATTTTTTTTATTTACTTATTTTTTTTTAAATATAAATTTATTTATTTAACTTTTTACATTCATTTTCACAAAATTTTGGGTTCCAAATTTTCTCCCATTTATCCCCTTCCCCCACCCCAATACACCGAGCATTCTAATTTCCCCTATCACTAATCTGCCCTCTCTTCTATCATCCCTCCCTTCTCTTGTCCCCATCTTCTCTTTTGTCCTGTAGGGCCAGATGACTTTCTATTCCCCATTAACTGTATTTCTTATTTCCTAGTAGCAAGAACAATACTCAACAGTTGTTCCTAAAACTAAAATTCTCCCCATCCTTCCCTCCCCACCCATTCCCTTTGGGAAGGCAGGCAATTCAATATAGGCCATATCTGTGTAGTTTTGCAAATGACTTTGATAATAGTTGTGTTGTATAAGACTAACTATATTTCCCTCCATCCTATCCTGCCCCGCATTGTTTCTATTTTGTCTTTTGATCTTGTCCCTACCCAAGTGTTGACTTCAAATTGCTCCCTTCTCCCATTGCCCTCCCTTCCATCATCCCCCCCTCCCTGCTTATCTCCTTCTCCCCCACTTTCCTGTACTGTAAGATAGGTTTTCGTACCAAAATGAGTGTGCATCTTATTCCTTCCTTTAGTCGAATGTGATGAGGGTAAACTTCATGTTTTTTTCTCAGCTCTCCTCTTTTTCCCTCCACTAAAAAGTCTCCTGCTTGCCTCTTGAATGAGATATAATTTACTGCATTCCGTTTCACCCTCTCTCCTCCCACTACATTTCTCTCTCACCATTTACCTTAATTTCTTTTAAGATATGGTCCCATCCTATTCAATTCACTCTGTGCTCTCTGTCTCTGTATGTACGTGCATGTGTGTGTGTGTGTGTGCGTGTGTGTGTGTGTGTATGTGTGTGTGTGGTCCCACCAACTACCCAGATATTGAAAAGTTTTAAGAGTTACAAATATTGTCTTTCCATGTAGGAATGTAAATGGTTCACCTTTGGTAAGTCCCTTATGACATCTCTTTGCTGTTTACTTTTTCATGCTTCTTCTCATTCTTGTGTTGGAAGGTCAAATTTTCTTTTCAGCTCTGGTCTTTTCATCAAGAATGCTTGAAAGTCCTCTATTTCATTGAAAGACCATATTTTCCCCTGAAGTGTTATACTCAGTTTTGCTGGGTAGGTGATTCTTGGTTTTAGTCCTAGTTCCTTTGACTTCTGGAATATCCTATTCCATGCCCTTCGATCGCTTAATATAGAAGCTGCTAGATCTTGTGTTATCCTGATTGTATTTCCACAATACTGGAATTGTTTCTTTCTAGCTGCTTGCAATATTTTCTCCTTGACCTGGGAATTCTGGAATTTGGCCACAATGTTCCTAGGAGATTCTCTTTTTGGATCTCTTTCAGGCAGTGATCAATGGATTCCTTCAATACTTATTTTGCCCTCTGGTTGTAGAATATCAGGGCAGTTTTCCTCAGTAATTTCATGGAAGATGATGTCTAGGCTCTTTTTTTGATCATGACTTTCAGGTAGTCCTATAATTTTTAAATTGTCTCTCCTGAATCTATTTTCCAGGTCAGTTGTTTTTCCCATGAGATATTTCACATTCTCTTCCATTTTTTCATTCTTTTGGTTTTGTTTTGTGATTTCCTGGTTTCTCAGAAAGTCATTAGCCTCCATCTGTTCCATTCTCATTTTGAGAGAACTATTTTCTTCAGTGAGCTTTTGAACCTCTTTTTCCATTTGGCTAATTCTGCTTTTGAAAGCATTCTTCTCCTCATTGGCTTTTTGAACCTCTTTTTCCAATTGAGTGAGCCTATTTTTCAAGTGTTATTTTCTTCAGCATTTTTTCAGATCTCCTTTAGCAAGGTATTGACCCATTTTTCATGCTTTTCTTGCATCTCTCTCATTTCTCTTCCCAGTTTTTCCTCCACCTGTCTAACTTGATTTTCAAAATCCTTTTTGAGCTCTTCCATGGCCTGAGCCCACTGGACATCCACCTGGGATGTCTGGGATACAGAGGCCCTGACCTCCACATCTTTCCCTGATGGTAAGAATTGTTCCTTGTCATCAGAAATGAAAGGTGGGAACATGTGTTCCCCAAGAAAGTAGCTTTCTATGGTCTTATTTTTCTTCCCTTTTCTGGGCATTTTCCCAGCCAGTTACTTGACTTCTGAGATTCTGCACCCCCTGCCTAGATCTGCCCAGCTGGTGGTTGGGGTCTGAGATTCAAATACTGCTCCCCAGCCTTGGGGCTTTCCATGGTGGGCGGGGCTGTTATTCAATGTGAGCTTAAGTTCTGGTGCTTGGGTGGGGGCAGGGCTGCCTCCCAGGCTCCGTTCCCTCAGGGGGTTTATGCAGAGACCTTCAGTAATGGAGCGGAGCTCCTGTCTGAACCGGGAGTGCCTGCCTGCCACTCCCTCTGCTGCTGCCTCCCGAGGGAGCCCGAGTCATGGAGACACCCCGCTCCCCTCTCGGCCAGCCCAGAAGTCTCTGTCATTGACCTGTAGTGCCTGTGGGTGGAGGGACCTTCGCGTCCGCCGGAGGTTCTGTCCCTGAAGCCTGCTCGGGTCTGCTCCTTTGGGGTCGGGTGGCCAGGGCAGCACGGGGGTGGGTTCCCCTGTCCGGTGCAGGTGCGTGATGGACCCCTGGGGATGGCTTTCCAGGGCTCTCTGGAATGGAAATCTCTTCCACTGTGTTTCTGCGCAGCTTGTGCTGCTCCAGAATTTGTGGGGAGTTCTTTTTACAGAAAATTTATGGGCTGTGGGTTTGGAGCTAGCATACGTGAGTCTTTTTACTCCACCATCTTGGCTCCCCCTTCCCACCTTCTTTCTTATGTTCTCATGATACAGCCTTAGTTATTTAATATTGCAAACTGATGATCTTTGCTTTGCATTTTGTATGCAGGGAAAAGAAGCCTTAAGAGTAACGGAACTGGGCAAAAGTCTTTCCAGGGATAGAAATGATAACAGCTGTTCTGTGTAACGAGATTTAGCCATGAATAAAAGCTTCTGTTTTCCTTCCAGGTGAAAGTAGACAACGATTTCAGTTATGAATTTTACAACAGTAGTTGGTCTTATGTCAAACATATGGAGACTCATTTTACATCAAATAGTGGATACCAGTTCCATTCAAGTAAAAATGCAAACCAAAATGAAAAGGTTAGTAGAAGTTGATAGACTATATAGAAGGCAATGGATAAGAACAATTTCCTTTAGCAAAAGTCAACTGGTGCCACTAGTGAGTGGTACTTTTCCATTAACTGAAATAGGATTTCTGATTAACTTAATAAAAGGGTGACTTTTCATTTTTGTCAAAAATGAATGTATCCTACTATGAAGGAGACAAAATAATCTAGTATTTCAACATATCTATTGTACTGATGAGGAATTTATTTATAATTTGATTCTTTTATTAAAGATTGCGTGCTTGTTTAATGTCTTGGGCTTTTTTTGACAGAAAACTGATACATTTGAAAGTTTACCACTAGAGAAAACTCCTTAGCTTTATTGTTGAAAGTACTAAGGTTCTCCTAGCCCTTATAAAGTAAAGAAATTCATGGTAACTCACTGCACCCATTTTAGTTACTTCCATAAGAAAATTGTAATTAGTTTCTAACTGGTATACCCATCAACATAAACAGAGGATGTTAATTATGTTGGACAAAATAAACTTTGAGGCTAAAGACATTTTTGAAAAGCCTAGGATATGGACTTTTCCTCAGAAATCTGAAGTGCCTCTAAAACACTTGATAATTGAATGTTCTTGAGTCTTGTAAGCATCTAAAATAAACAGTTGAGATGAATTGAGCTTATAACTATGTGCTTGTTTGCTTAGTCACTTTTGGGGGTGATTATTATCCATAATATGCATATTTTATAGCACATTTTCAGATAGCCACATCCCTAATAAGGCAAACCAAAAGACAACATTTACTACCTGAGTATGTGATGGTGGGATGAATGAGTGAACTGGCAAAATGGTTTATTTTTTTGTAAACTACTAAAAAATTTTAGGAGAGGCAGCTGGTGACTTAGTAGATAGAACACTGGGACTGAAGTCAGGAAGACCTGAGTTCAAATCCAGTCTGAGACACTTCCTAGCTATGTAACCTTGGGCAATTCATTTAATCTCTGATTGCTTGACAAGTTGATCCACTGGAGCAGGAAATGGCAAACCATTCCTTACCTTGGTCTTGCTCTAAGGAGATTAATTACTGAAGTACCAAAAGGATTCTTTTATTTCACCTCTAGAATATTCAGTTCCCCAAGGGACAGCATTAGAGTAAATATCCTTAAGACTGGTTTAATGCTTAATGTGCTTAGCCCTTATACATTAACTGAGTGACTCTGTGCTTCCCTTTCAAGTTTGAGAAGGAATACAATTTACCCTGCAAGGTCATGGAGGTCATTTAGGGAGAAAGACATTGTCCCCATTCTACTCAGGGGTTCTTTGTGGAGGCTAGAATTCAGAAGACTATTTGATTCAGAAGGGTCAGCTGTGCAACACCATAGGGAACCATGAACAGGGTTAATACAGGATGGGGAGAGGGGTGAGGTGCATGTTGGGAATGGACCATTCTAATTTATTTTTGTTCTTTCTTTAGAGTTATCAACTGATGGTTATCCAGAACAATGTTGAAGTAGCTCAGTTCATTAATAACCAACCAGAATTTTTAAATCTTGCTGAACTCTTTTGGAAAGATCTCTTCCGTCTCCCTTCTCTATATGACTATAGTTCATACCGAAGGATAATTGAATTATATGGGACTCATTATTTGCAGTCTGGGTCCCTAGGAGGAGAGTACCAAGTTTTCTTTTATATGGACACAGATAAATTGAAGCAAATTGGTATGATTATTATAATTGTTCGGTTATCCTGTACTTAGTTGCATAATATTCCCACTCCTGCACTCTTGTGAACTAGTCAAAACTGGCATCTTCTCTGTTTATCACATACAATACTCTATTTCCCATTTTTGTGCCTTTGTATGAGCTATCTCCCATACCCAGAATGCTGTCTTTTCTGATGAACCAATATTCCATGATGTAATTTTATATGACAAAAGAACTAGTATTGCTCAAGGTGTTCTATTCACAAACCTAAGAATTTTAAGGTCAATCAATTTCTATCTGTTATGAGACAAAGTTGTAGTCTCTGTAAATCATAAACACGTGTTTCCTTTGGAAACATCTGGCTTTGGTAGGATGAGAACTTGTGTAGCACCATGTCCAAATGTTTCTTTCCACACAGTTGCCTCATCTCATCCTACCAGGAGAAATTAAGGGAGAAATCACATTTTATACTACTCTCCTACGTTAACCCTATACTTTTTAGACTGGTTTATTCTCTTTTTCTTACATATGCCTTCTTTTTCATATTTTCTCCTTTGCTCACAGGGATGCCTTCACTTCTCTTTACCAAAATAATTGTATCAATTTTTATAAGCCAAGATTATTCCCACTTCCTTCATAAAGCCTTCTCTGGCTACCTCAGGCCGAAACAAATTCTTCATCCTCAAGGTTTCTGTGAAATGTGGTCTGTATTCCTCATCTGACATTTGTTTAGCACCTGATGTAATTGGTGGGATTTGTCTTCTCTCTCCAGTTAATCTGGAATCTCTTTCAGAACAGGAAGAATTTCTTATGTTTCTATATAACCTCCAGAGTGCATGGTAATAGGTTCTCAAAAAACATTTATTGATTGATTTCTATCTTCCTTATCTAACAAGATTGACTCTACAATCCTAGAACTAACTCTGCTTTACCCAACCCTTTCTCCTTCATGACTGATAACTCGTCTGATTCCTATACATCCAAGAGTGTTGTTTCGTCCTCTTCTCACTATGATGTCCTCACTTATTGATTCTAGTTTGCTTTTTGTCCTCTGGGATGTAAAGATCAACTCCGATAATTAGGAAACAACAATAAATTCATGGGAAGGATGTGAAACCTGATCAGATTTTCACTGGACACCATCACTCCTTAGATGAAATGCATTTAGTTACTATTCTTGCAATGTATTTTTTACATTTTTCAAACTTGTCACAGAAGTAACTTAGTGTACTATATTTCAGTGGTTTCTTAAAAAAATCATTCACAGATTGTCCTTAGATTGTTTTAAGAGGTCATCTTTTTCTCCATTTTTAAAAGTAATGAAAAGTACTTGTTTTTCAGCCTTACAACTGAATGGCAACATTCCAAGATTAGTCATTTTGCTCTCTTTAAGTTTTTTAAAAGCACAGATTATATTTTTTTATTTTCTGAATTCTAATTTCTCTTCCTCCCCCATTCATTGAGAAGGCAAGGGAAAAATTACAAATATGCATGGCTGTGCAAAACAGATTACTGCATTATCCATGTTTATGCAAAAAGCAAAAAAAAGAAATATACCTCAATCTGCACTCTGAATCTATCAGCTCTCTATCTGGAGCTGGATAGCATATTCCATTATGAGTGCTTTGGAATTGTGGTGGGTCATTGTGTTGATCAGAATTACTAAGTCTTTTAAACTTGTATATCTTTACAATATTGCTGTTACTGTATATTCTCCTGATTCTGCTCTTGGCACTTTGCTTCAGTTTAAATAGGTCTTCCTAAGTTTTTCTGAAACCATCCACTTCGTCATTTCTTATAGTACAATAGTATTCTGTCATATTCTTATAGCCCAACTTGTTCAACCAATCCTCTCAGTTGCCAGTTCTTGGCCACCACAAAGATCACTGCTTTAGGTAGTTTTATACATTTTAATATTGTTTTACATCTTAGAAAATGATTTTCTTATGCATTATTTGATTGGTTGAGATGTTCTAAGTAGTAATGACCATAAAGGAAGGGAAAAACAAAGCAAAACAGATGAAATCTTAAGTTAATATAGAAAGTTAATTATACATTTTTTCTTCCAGATAATAGCTTGCTTGATATGCGGGAATGTACCTCAAAAAGCTTGAATCTTTTTATTATAAAAGCATCTAAGCAGAAATGCAAGGAACTTATTGAGTTGTTAAAGTTGGCTTCAGGTGAGTTCAGTGCTTTCATCAATTTGCTTATTAACTTTTAAAAAGCATTTTATAATATGATCAATATTTGTAAAAGTGCCATGAAAAGGTGAGAAGCATATATCCTCTTTATAATTCACACTCAGTAATTGCCAGAGATTTCTCATCTGGTTTTTCTAACTGAAAGTAAAGGAGTCAGTTTTTTGTAAGCAGCATTTCCTCTCTCTCTCTCTCTCTCTCTCTCTCTCTCTCTCTCTCTCTCTCTCTCTCTCTCTTATTTGAATTTTGAAGGAATATTAAACTTGGTAGAACTAAAGAAAAACATTAGCTACTCTATAGCCAATGCACAGGAATAATCAGGGACCCTTCTTTAGGTCAGAGTAATGGAGATTTAGCCCAGCATATGAGGGCACCCATCCCCACAAACTTCTGTTAATCTTTCCCCTAGTACCTTTTCTTGAATAATCTACCTTATTAGTTTAGCATTAATAGCGGGGAACTACTGGGTAACAATGGAGAATATTTTGAATCAGAAGACTCCAGAGGATCACTTGTTTCTTTTTCTCTTCTAAAACACAAGGGAATGAAGACAGATTAATAATTGGAATATCTATAATATTATATTATGTTATATAATTATCTTATTTTGTTTCATTTATTTTAATTATGACTACATTTTATTGTATATATTCATATGCATAATTTAAAAATCAATTCAAGGTGAAACAATAAATTCAGCAAGGCTTTGATTCTGTTACTGCTGAGGTCCCATCTCTGTGAGGGCTTGACACATTCCTTCTTCTGCACAATGTTTTCCTTTGAAGAAAGTATATTCTTGCCCTCTGTTCTGGACTTGTTTTCTTTTTGTCAATTTCCTCTACTTTAGAGAGATCTGATTTGTCATACATTTTGATGTACTGGAGGGCATTGGACCATAGAAGGCAGGACCCATCATTTGTGCTAGCTAGATTTCAGTATTTCTTCTGTTGATGATATCTTCTCAAGCTTCAGTACTCTTTGGTCGCCTTCCCTTCATAGGATAATAGAATAATTCCTCATTCTGAATCCCTGAACCCAACTATAGTCCTGCCTCTTACCCTGTTCTTACCCTGGGACCTTTCCAGCAAGAGATTTTAAATGGACTTTCATACCTGTTTTCCTTTCTTAATTTCATCTATTCAGATATATCCTTTCTGTTTCTACTGAGGGGTATTGTGACTTGGTCAATAAAGAACCAGTTTTGAATCCAAAAAGATTTAGATTTAAGTCTTACCTCTCCCATAGACTGGCTATGTGACCCTATACAACTGCTAGAGCTCCTTTCTCTGTCTAGAAGGTTAGATGCTCAGATAATGCTGCCTAAGGAATGTAAAATTCCCTTTCCTTTGCAGGAGTTTGGGGTACATGAATATTGTCTGTGGAGTAACTTTTGGGCTAAGTGGGCATGCATAAGATGCCTCTACCATATACTTCTAAAAAATTTGACAACTTTTTGAAGGAACAAGAATCTGTTTTCTCTTCTTCCCACCTTGTATTCACACTCTCATTAGAAAAAAGGGAAAATAAAATCCTTGCAACACATTCATGGTCAAGTAAAACAAATTCCCACATTGACCATGTCCAAAAAATATTTGTCTCATTGTGCACCTTGAATAAATCCTTTGCCTTTCTGTCAGTAGGTGGTCAGCATGTTTCATTGTCGGTCCTCTGCAATTTTGGTTGGTCATTGTGCTGATCAGAATTCTCGAGTCTTTCAAAGTTGTTTGTCTCTATAACATTATTGAATAATAGTTCTTCTGATTCTTTTCACTTTACCGTGCATCATTTCAGATCTTCTGCAACTATCCTTTGCATAATTTCTAATAGTATAATAGCATTCCATTAAATTCATGTCCCATAATTTGATTGATTACTACTCAATTGCTGGGTACCCCCTTAGTTTCCACATCTTTGCTACTAATCAAAGAGCTCCTCTAAATTGTTATGTAATGATAGCCGCTTTTTCTCTTTCTTCAGTTTCTTTGGGGATATAGGCCTAGTATTGGTATCACTGAGTTACAGAGTTTACACAGTTTAGTTTCACATCCAAGGACATTGTGATCTGCTCCTTGAAGAACAAAACGGTTCATGGGAATGGGTTACCCAAACTCCCCCGGGCACAGAGAGAAGGCAATCTCTGTTGCCTTCTGGACTGTCTTCTCAAAGTCCAAGGAAGAGTGAGAGACAGAGAGATAAAGTCTCAAACTTGATTTTTAGTCTCTAAGACTCCTCTGACAAAAGTCTATCCTCTGAGTCTCAGTAAATCATCAGGAGTTCCTTGTGTCTTTCAACAATGTGCTGATGGTCATATCTGTAATCCAAACTGAGAGAACCTTTAGATGCTTCCTAATTAAAATTTATGACCAATGATTTCAAGCTGATTTAGGAACAGGAATTCATTCCCCTGATCAGTTCCCTTACATTAGAAACACTTTGAATTACTGATGTGACTACTCATTGTCTTTCCCCCTTATGCCCTCCCTTCTTCAGATCACAACCCATTTTGTGTTAATTAAGATGTTACCTATACTTGTATTTTGTACATTTATGCTTCCGTAATTCTGAATGCTGTGCATTGTTTGTGAATGTTTGCTGGAATTTTCATTTTATACACATTTGCATATCCTTATTTGATATTTTCAATTTCTTCTTGTATAGGAACAAAAGACAACTTGCTCCGTGGTAATACAGTTGTCAAGGGAGGAAGCCCAGCTTTGATAGCTGGTCTTAGTTACATAAATGTAAATGATCCTGCTGGAAATAGAGCCCGGTATGCTTCATGGGCTGCAACTGTGGGACAGTATCCTCAAATAATAAAACAAAAGGTAGGTGATATTTTACTTAAGGCAGCAGGGAAAAGATATGTTTATTTGAAGCAGTCAAATGAGATGGTCCCTCTAATGAAAGAAACCACAAGAAAGAAGAAATAAAATAAAACATCAACAACAAAAAATAGAGCAAATCATATGCTTTAATTTGCATTCAGACTCCATAGTTCTTTCTCTGGTTGTGGATGGCATTTTCTATCATGAGTTTTTATGGAGTTGTTTTAAATCCTGGCATTGCTGAAAAGAGCCAAGTCTATGAAAGTTAGTCATCATACAATGAGACTGTACTGTATACAAAGTTCTCCTGTTTCTGCTCACTTCACTCAGTTCATATAACTTTATATAACGTTTTTCTGAAGTCTGCCTGCTCATCATTTCTTATAGCACAATAGTATTCCATTACACTCATATACCACAGTTTGCTCAATCATTCCCCAATTGATGGATATCCCCTCATTTTTCAGTTCTTTACCACAACAAAAACAGCTGCCATAAATATTTTTATACATGTGAGTCCTTTTCCCAATTTTATGATCTCTTTGGAATACAGACTAAGAATTGGTTCAATGGCCTTTTCTTAATCCTTTTTCTCCTTGACCTCTCTGCAGTCTTTGATAGTATTGATCACTCTCTCCTTGATACTCCATTTTCTGTAGGTTTTTGGGACACCACTCTCTCCTGCTTTTCCTCTGACCTATCTGACTGATCCTTATCTGAGTTCTTTGCTGGATCCTCCTTGAGATCATGCCCTCTAACCATGAGTGTCCATCAGGATTATGTCCTGGGTGCTCTTCTCTTTCTATACCACTTTACTTGGTGATCTCATCAGCTTCCATAGATTTAATTGCCATCTTTATGCTGATGATTGTCAGATCTACCTTTCCTGCTCCAATATCTTTATTGACCTCCAAATGTGCATCTTCTCTAACTACTTTTCACAAAACTAAAAAAAAAACCCAAAAAACAAAAAAAGCAAAAAACTTAACCTGGATGTCCAATAGACTTCTGAAGCTCAGTATATCCAAAATTGAACTCATTGTCTTTCCCCCTTATCCCCTCCTGACTTCCATCTTCTCTTTTACTGTAAAGGAAAACATCGTCCTCTTAGACCCTAAGGCTCAGGAGTTTTCCTGAATTCCTCACTATCTCTCACCCTCCATGTCCAAGCTGTTACCAAGGCCTGCCAATTTCTCCTTTGCAATATCTCCTGAAAACAGCCCCTCTCTCTCATGACACTGGCACTGCATTGGTGGAATCCCTCATAATCTCACACCTTGATTACTGCAATAGTCTGCTGGTGGGTCTGCCTCAAGGCTCTCCCAGCTCCAAACCATTCTCCATTCAGTCACTAAAGTGATTTTCCTAAAACACTAGTATGATCATGTCACCTCCCTACTCAGTAAACTCCAGTGGCTTCCTATTGCCTCCAGGATTAAATACAAAATGCTCTATCTAGCATTCAAAGTCCTTCATAACCTAGCCCCCTGCTATTCTTCCAGGCTTCTTATACCTTACTCCCCAAATCATACTTTTCAATCCAGGGACAATCGTCTCCTGACTGTTCCACATTCCAGACACTCCATCTTTCTGTTCTGGGCATTTTCTCTGGCTGTCCCCCATGCTTGGAATGTTCTCCCTCCTCCCCTCTGACTACTGATTTGCCTGTCTTCTTTTAAGTCCCAACAAAAATACCATCTCCTACAGGAATCTCTTCCTCAGACCCTCTTAATTCCAGTGCCTTCCCTTTTTATTTCCTATTTATCCTGTATGTAGCTTGCTTTATATATTTTTGTTTGAATCTTGTCTCTCCCATCAGATTATTAGCTCCTTGAGGGCGGGGACTGTCTTTTGCCTCTTTTTGCATGCCCAGCATTTAGCATGCCCAACATTAGTGTCAGGCACATAGTAGGCCCTTAATATTTACTGAACTGAATTGAATTGAATTATGCTTTTGAGCCTCTCTTTTCCCCTCTTATAAAGAAGTGATAAATAGCTTCACAAGATCAAGCCAGATAATATAAACCTTAAGGTGCTAAATGGTGTCATGTGTTATTCTTTTGCATTTCAGGTCAATTTTCTTTCCTTCTTCACTTGGTAGAAATGGAGAGCTGCTGGATCACAACTTCCTCATAATCCTTCATCTGCTGAAAGTCATTCTTTTCTCTTTCTTCAAATAGAGAATTCACCTTCTCTTGCCTTATCTTGAGTGTCTTTTATATTTAGAAAAAGAACAAAATAGAATTAGCAGGCTATTTCCTAAAGTAATCCATGTGTTTATTTTGTCTTGACCCTTATAGCTCACACCTCTGTATGAGCTTGTGAAGGAGGTTCCCTGTGCATCCGTCAAAAGGCTATATCTGAAAAGAGCCATTGAGGAGTATCTGGCAGAATTCGACCCTTGCCATTGCAAGCCTTGTAAAAATGGTGGCCTAGCTGTAGTTGTGGGAACCCAGTGCCAGTGCCACTGCAAACTTTACACATTTGGTGTCGCATGTGAGCATGGATTCCTTGCAGATGGTCAGGCAGGTCAGTACTTTATTTACCTGAAGTTATTTTTGGCACTTGGGCATTGGCTTGGTGGAGAAGATTAAGTATCTATGGAGAAGAGAGATCTTGGTCTTCTTGCTTCCAGTTTTAAGAGAGAAGGCTTGTTTACTTCTTCTCAGAGTCTTTCTCTTCTCTGAAAAGAATCTGGTACCTAATGGCTTCTCTCTTCAAAATGGAAGGCTGAAGAATAAGATCTCTCCTGTTTTTCAGGTTCTCATCAACTCCAACCCTCTGGCAGACTTGGAGCATTGGGTCATCAATCTCTATCAATCAAAAAATCTTATGCCAATGAGTTTTGAGGGGGAAGTTACATTCTTCCAGAGTTAATGAGAGGCAGTGTGGGGGGTAATCTTAAGAACATGATTAGGCATGTGGGGATTTAGATTTCAGTTCATCTTCCATCCCCACCCCTACGATCAGCACCTAAACTGCCTCAAGCAATTCTCTTAAACTCTCTAAGCCCTGGTTTTCTCACTGAGACAGCATGGCATTTGGATTTGGAGTCAGATGTTTTGAATCCTGGCTTAGATGTGGAATATTGTTTGGGACCGAGACTTCTCTGTTGATGTGTTGGTTGGTTTTTCTGAATTACTTTTTGCCTTTCTTTTTTTATGTTTATAACATAAAACTGCTTTGGCTCGTACTGAGTGATTAATAAAAGCTTCTTGATTGATTTATTGCTTGCAAGAAATGCCTTACTGGAGAGAGGAGTAGGCTATAGTATATTTGGAAATGAAAGTAATTTGAGAACAAAAGACATCAATTGAAATTTGAAATTAAAAAAAGATCAAATGAAAGCACTATGTACTAATGAAAGATCTTACTGTAATTGCGACTAGAGTGAGCTCTGATGTAGTTCTTTCTAACCAGTGTGAAGAACCATATTTGTTTGTTTGTAAAATATCTTTTTAACACACCAAAGAGTGGTTTGGGGATGAACGGAGTCTTCAGTTGTATGTTCCCTCCAAGCCCCAGTAAATTCATAAACTAGGGATATAAATTTAAGGTCTAAACCAAAATTCAGAAAGCCGTGACCTTTATTGAGGTATTATACTCTTACCCTTCATGTCTCTTGACCAATAGGAATTGTTGATGGAGGATGGAATTGCTGGTCTCCTTGGAGTACTTGTACATCAGGGAGGAAAGTAAGGAGACGAAGCTGTGATAATCCCCGTCCTAGTGGAGGTGGCAAATCCTGTATTGGAGAAGCATCTGAAACACAACCTTGCCAAAATGAAGATTTGGAACATTTTCGGTAAAATGAAAATAAACCTTTTGAACAGTCTTTGTGTGGAATACAATATAACACAAACACAGTAGTTATTCAAATAGCATTTTCTTATTATTTTTATAGTTATAATGGTAACGTGCATAGGGTTTTGGATCTCAGTTCAAATCTTTCCTCAGACATTTACTAGCTATAGGACCTTGGGCAAGTCACATAACTTTCCTTTGCTTCTGTTTTCTTATTTGTAAAATGTATGGAGGGGGTTGGATTTGATGGCTTTTTTGAGTGAGGGAGGGCTGTGCAGGTCAACAGCCTCATTTCTCCTCCAGAGCCATCTGAATCCAGTGACCAGATATTCGTCAGGATGACTGGAGATGACCCAGGATGAGGCAGTTGGGGTTAAATGACTTGCCCAAGGTCACATAGTCACCAAGTGTTAAGTGTCTATGATGAAACTCGAAGATATGTTTAAAAGATACTTAGAAGTCTGCAATCCTGTCATACTTCTGTAACTCAAGGACTAACATTGAAAAGAGAAAATACTGAATTCCTGGCTAGTCTGTATCAGTAATCCCCATCATTTAAGGGTGCTGAACTAAAAAGGATTCCCTTAATGATTTGTTTCTGTACAAGGGAATTTACCCACTTCATATTTCCAAAGCCCTTTACCATTTATTTAAAAAAAAAAACAAAAACTTTTCCTTACGACTACCTTAACAAGGAGGCTGTGTAAGTATTATAACAAGTATTTATTAAATACATGATATGTGCAAGACACTGTGGTTTCCTCTTCATATGAACATGCCTTGAAAACACATAGAATAACCTAGCAGAATCCATTTTGACAAATGAACAGGGAGGAAGAAAAAACTCGCTTTTTCCTATATAAGGGCGCTGCTCCATGTCATATTGCAATGTGCATACAAAAGGTATCATCTCTGACATAGTATTTGCAAAGTGATAGCTTAATTTTTAAAAATTTAGTTTAATTTTTCGTTTTGAATTCTTTCCCTCACCCAGCTATGGAGAAGTCAAGCAAAACAAAACCCCACTCCAAATCTAAATGGTCTTGCAAAACAAATTCCTGACTGAGTCATGTCTTCCCTTCCCATTTGTACTCTGAGTCTATTACTTCTCTCTCTGGAGGTGGATGGCACGTTTTATCATGAGTCCTTTAAAACTGTGGTTGATTATTGTAGTGATCAGAGTTGGTAAGGATGTCAAAGTTCATTGTCTTTGCAGTTTTGCTCTGCTCACATCATTTTGAATCAGTTCATACAGGTTTTCCTAGGTTTTTCTAAAACTATAGCTTTGATTATTTCTTACAGTAGAATTGTTTCTCATCACATTCTATTGCTTTACATTATATTACATTCTATTACTCTATATATACTCTGCAACTGATGAGTATCTCCTTAATTTCCAGTTCTTTGCTACCACCAAAAAAGGCAGTTATAAATATTTTTTGTATAAATGAATCCTTTTCTGTTTTCTTTTATTTCCTTGGGAGGTATAGACTTAGTACTTTTATCACAGGGTCAAAGGGCATGCATGTTTAATAGCTTTTGGGGCATAATTCCAAATTGCTTTCCAGAATGGTTGGACCAGTTAACACCTCCACCAACAGGGCATTCATGTACCTGTTCTTCCACAGTCCATCTGCGCTGGCTTAATTTTCAGAGTTTTCATGCATTTATTAACATGAGATGTCCTTGAAAAACTGGGAAGATCGCTCTAGTAGACAGTGAGAAGCTGACACCAACTCTACAAACTCTCCTTCCCTTCCCCTCTCCCAGTTTGCAAATGCCCTGATCCAAGCTATATCAAAAGAAACTCCATGAACAAATCAAACCCTGATCTAGTTCTCTTTTCTCTTTTCCCTGGTGAATTCATCCTAACTATGACTTGAAGAAAAAATAGAAAATCGTATACTTGGGGTTGGATCATTTTAGCTGGTGAAAAGGAAGCTGTAATTATTGTTGGATGTGTAAGGAAGTAAACTTGCTAATTGAAAGTCCTTCTGTTGAACTACATCCTGCTTTTGATGGACTTGCTTCTATGGGTTCCTAAATGTTCTGCCTGAACCTGCAACTGCCTCACAAGTTTCTTGATTGAGGAAACATAGAGGGATGTAGAATTTTAGGGCATATATCCCTCGGAATGAGCTTGGGATTTTGTAGTTCCTTAAGGGATAATGAGCAGGGGTCCTCTGCCTATATCATATAGCTATACTTATTGTCTTTTCCAGTCTAATGTTAGTCTAGATGCAGCATGGAGGAGTGAAAGAACTTAAGTGTAAGAAAAACTAGGTTTGAATTTAGGTTCTCTACCTATTGGCTCTGTGACTGTAGGAAAGTAATTTTTAAAATTATAGCTTTCTTGTCTGTAAAATAGACATAGTAATATGTTCACTCCCTACTTACCTTCAGGGTAGGTGTGTGTGTGTGTGTGTGTGTGTGTGTGTGTGTGTGTGTGTGTCTGTGTTTGTGTAAAGTGCTTTGGAAATCTTGCAGTGCTATAGAAATGTAAATTATCATTATGCAGGAGGAAAATTCTAGTGAATAAATTCTTGCCTATTCAGGAGGGTGAGCAATTCTGATCAGAATGCAACTTGATTAATCAATCTATTCATATTTAGCAAGCATCTATGGAGTACATCTTCCACCAAGGTCCTATTCTGATGCCTCATCATGATGTAACAGTGACCCTTGGTGCTTGAAGTACTGTGCTAGTGGAACACAGGCACGAGCAGATGCTCTAAGGCTGAAAAGACTTTTAGTGTGATCTCAGTGACAGCCAGTGTCTATTGTCTGGGGAACTGCCTAGTTAAATATGGAAAAGTTCATCACTAAGTAGATTGGACCTGATGATGATCTACTTTTCTCTGTAACAGCATATGAGACAGACAAAAATAAAAAGAAATGATCCTTGTTCTTGTATGACCCTATTGTATTTCCACAGAGACAGTGGGAGAATCTTCCTGAGACTCATATTGTTTTAAACTAACTGCAAATGTTTATTTAAACAGGAGAGAAAGAGACACAGAGAAAGACAGAGAAAAGAGAAAGACAGAGAAAGAATGAAAGAGAGAGAATTTTTGTCCAGTAATCAACAATTGATTTAACACTGAAGAAAATGAACCATGCATGTAAATATTGACTTTCTCATGATAAATGAAACTGGAAGGCATAAGGAAATTTCTGAAAAATGGAAAGATGTCTCACAGGTTTTCCTTGGAGAGAAAAGTACAATGCTTTGGACACTCCTTGAGTTGACAGAGATGATTTCACCATGTTACAATAAAAACATAATTTCCTGGGACCCTTGGTCACCTTGTCTTGCATGAGTGCATAGTGAGCATAAGCAAAAAACCACTATGGAGACAAAGGCAGCTGGTGCTGAAATATATGTTGCATGACACAAAGCATTAAGTTTATGAAGAACATTAACATGATTCTCTAAGCCAAATTAATATGTACCTTAATATTTAGTTACTATAATGTGAAGGTCAACATAAGTGAAAAACGTTAAAAATATAGCTCAGGTTTAAGAAATGAAAGAGGTCAAAAATTTGTAAATTACTCAGAATTCTCATATCTAAATATATAAACAATGTATTTTGAGAAGAGAATTTGAGGGAACTGGAAATGACAAGTGTTGAATAATACACTAAAAATGTAATTTACTTTATCTTAAGAGACAGGAAACGGCCATTTACTGAAATGGGAGCAATTTCTAAATTAACTGTTTGGAGGCAGGCAAACCATGATCAAAGTCAAAGTTAATATCAAATTAAAAGGAAGGAGATAGATGAGAAGAAACTAAACATAATTACAATTCCAGCTTTACCCAGTTAAACTAGATGTTGGCTCTTTAAAAAGGGGGAAACAGGGCATTTAGTCAGATTAGCACTATTTCTTACAGAACTGGATAGAGTGAAGAGACTATATGGCGTTACACTGGAGAACTGAATAGCCCTTTCAGTGATCCCCATCTGCTCCATTACACAAAACTCCATTTAATATCAACGTTCTTCTGGAGATACCTTGTATCTCCATACAAGACCATAGTCTCTTGAGAATCAAAATTAGATGTGACTGACAAGATTATATGTTAGGCATGAATAGGGTACATATTTCTAATGATGACCTGTGTACAAAAAATATCTTGAAAAGCATCACTTGGCAAATATATTCTTGGAAAGAAGGTAGGGCTGGTCAGGTCATGAGGAGGAGAGATAATAGAACATCTCCCAAACAAGGGCTACACTGGGATCCAGGGTCAGTCAGTTCTAGTTAACAAATATTTACTGTTTACCATGTGTTAGGCAATGTGTTATGTTCTTAGGGATATGAGGAGATAGACCCTGAGGAAGGTCATTTGCACTTTGAGTAGATTGTGTATTGATACAGAATTTATGGGAGGATATAGACAGGAATTGTATGTGATAAGAAGGATACCATGGGTTCTGATATATATTATTGTAGTTGGGACCCATTCAGTCATTTATAAATGACATCACAGATTCACTAAAATAGTGAAGTATCAATCACATAACTACTATGTCAGGAGTTGGGTTAGTTGATGATAAGACACTAGATTCTGATACTACTTTCTGCTTTGATTTAGTCACAGAATCTCAGACTTGTAAGTGATGTTGAAAGTTGTGGTACATTTTATTTATTTTTAAAATTTAATAGTTTTCAATTTAACAAAATTTATTTTTCTCTCTTTCATTTGCCTTGTTGGAAAAAAAGAAAAACAAAACCCTTGTAACAAATATGCATAGTCAAGCCAAAAAAATTTCCATGCTTGACCATATAAAAAAAATATATATATATATATATGTGTGTGTGTGTGTGTGTGTGTGTGTGTGTGTGTGTGTATACACACGTATACGGAGATACACTTTTGCATACATACACACAAACACACACATGAATTACATATACATATATGTCTCATTCTGTACCATGAGTACATAGTTTCTCGGTCGGGGGGGGTGTAGCTTTCTTTATCCTGGGGCCTCTGGAATTGTGGTTGGTCATCGTAGTTGATCAGCGTTCTTTTGTGTTTCAAGGTTGTTTCTTTTTACAGTGTTGTTGATATCAATTGTTTTCCTGGTTCTACTTACTTACCTCTTCCTCAATTCACTTAAGTCTTCCAAGGTTTCTCTGAAATCATTCCTTTCATTATTTGCTACAGCACAAGGGTATTCCTTTATATTAATATACCATAATCTGTTCTGCCACTGGCAGCACCCCTTAACTTCTAGTTCTTTGCACTAAAAATAAAATAAAAGCTGCTATAATTTTTTTTTTGTATATTTGAGACCTGAAAGGACTACTCTAATAAATCTTTATTTCCTGAATTAGCTGCTTGAAATCTCAGCAACTACGTATTTTGATTTTATCTTGTTAGCTGTCATATTGCTGTACATACATAAACATATTTCCTAACACACAAACAAAAGGATGAATCAGTATATACAATAATGCATACAATCTCTACAGACTTATCTAAATAATGATAAAGGCCTTTTCTGTTCTGCTTTCTAGCTTGATAGAACCACATTGTTTTGATATGTCTGGAGTCCCCACAACTTCCTGCTCATCACCACCTCCTTTGGAAAATGGATTTATTCAAGTAGGTTTTCAGTGTTCTCTTTACATTGGGACTTTTATTTATGTTTGGGCCATACTGCTTTAGCTGTAGTTCAGTTGCACAGAATTATAGAATTTTTGAATTGAAGAGGACCTTACAGATAATGTAATTTAACCCTTCTTTTTGCAGGTGAAAAAGAAATCAAGGTTCAGAAGTAACTGAATAATAACTTGTCCAAAGTCACAAAAATCTCCTGATGGTGACTTCCAGTAGTGAAAGTTTTACTATCTCATAGAATCTCTCCAAACTAGACATCCATCTCTTTCAGAGAAATAATACACAAAAATTTATTTGAATCATTCCCTTTGATCCCCTTTCCTCCCCCTCCTATGTTCTTTTTGTTTTTTTAAACTAATTTGTGACTTTTCTTTCATACCAACTAGCAAGCATTTATTAAGCTCCAACTCTGTGACCGACACAGTGCTAAACCCTAGGGATACAAAGAAAAAATGAAGACAATCCCTGCTTCCAAGGAACTTTACTGTATAGTATAAAGAATAAAAATTATCCTTCCCCATTTTCTCCCTTTTCTTCCTACTAGAAATGGAGGTGTATCAGAGGTCATTTCACTCAAACCATAAAGCTAAATTCAGATTTGTAAACACAGAAACATATATCATGGGTACTGAGAGTGAATTTCCCCCCAGGAACCTGTCAGGTTGGCAGTCCATTCTGGTTGGACTATCCCAAGGAAGTCCATTAGACTAGTAGACATTTAGCTTGTGGATTGTGAGCTTCCTATAACTGTACTTTTGGTACTTTTATATCTAGAATGGGAAAGGGAATGAATGGGCATACTTCCTAGTTATCGGACAACACAGGAATTTGTCCTCTCTGCTTTTGCTTCACATTAACCCAGGAGCTTCAACTTTTCAACTTTTGAGTCTTTCTTACTTCTCAGTACATCCACTGTATTGCCAAAGCAAATATTACTCACATCTTTAAATGGTGCTATGACTGATATAGGCACAACCTTCATCAGTGCAGGTACTAACCCATCCTGCCATTTTATCCTCACTGTCCTTGTTCTTCCGTACACCTTTCATTAAACATGCTTGGGATCTTCCTGTAAGTTTTTGCATTTTGTGAGTACTGGTGTAGCTCCTAGGTTGCCTGATTACTGTTCTTCTCTCTCCCTGTATCCCTAAATTCTACTGCAGAGATACCTCAGTGGCGCCATGGACAAGAGTCCTGAGAAAGTTCCTGTCTGACCCTGGGAACATTATTTAATGTTTTCTCAACTGTAAAAGTGGGGATCAAATGAACACCCATTATCTAGGACTGTTGTGAGGTCCAGATGAGATCCTATTTTTAAAGTCCTTAGCACAGTGCCTGGCACACAGCAGACAATACATACTTGTTCTTTACCCTCATTCCCTTCTCCCTTGCTACTGATTGACTCTTCTTTTTTGATTGTACAATTTCTGGTTGACAATATTATGCCAATTTTTCCACATGTGGCTTTATTGGAAACCTGTTGCAGCCTACTTGTATCCATCATGTACACATTTACACATGTAATCATATATGCATATACCTATATATTATATGTATGTTGTGTACATGATGTCTCTATCTGCAATATGCAGACAACTGATTTTCTTCCTTAAAAACATGATTCTCTTCCCTAAAAGCTTCATGTTCTGACTCTTCCTCACTATGTTTAGGATACAGGTCCATCATTTCCAGTTGGAAGAAGTGTGGTTTATACATGCCAGGAGGGATATGCTCTTGTTGGAGACCCTGTTGCCAAATGTGGAGAAGATTTAACTTGGCTTGTTGGGGAAAAACATTGCCAGAGTATGTATTCCTAATTATAATGTCCTACTTAAGCCTGGAAATTACAGTTGGGGCACATTGAAGAGTGTACTGAGACAAGTGGCTCCTTATTCTGGGTCCTGACATCATTTACTTTGGAAATTGATTTGGTCCTAACCCAACTTCAAAGCTATGCTGAGTAATCCTCTTGGGAATATTCTGCATTGCTGCGGATGCTGCTAGCTACTGGGGTGTATAGAGTGGTAGACTTGCAGTTAACAAGACCCGAGTTTGAATGCTTCTTTAACCACTAGTATGAATCCAGGCAAGTGTCAGTTTCTTCATCTATAAAATGGGGATAATTATAGTACTTTTCTTACAAGGCTTTTGAAAGGATCAACTGAGATAATATGTGTAAACCACTTTGCAAACCTTAAAATGCTGTATAAATGTTAGTTATCATTATTAATTATTATTCAGTTCTTGGAGAATTCTTTAACTTGTTAGCATATCCCCCAGATCTCTACTTAGGGTTCCATCTCAGTTGTATTACAACAGTTAGCTGCTTCACAAAGTCAGGTTATTGGAAAGAAAATGTTATAAGTTGGCTAATGTGATATGTTGAAAATCTTAGGCAGTGAAACACATGAGATAATTAGTTCTAATACGAAAACATGCAAGAAATAGAGCAAAGTTTTCCAAAGTGTGGTGACTATTAGTGGTCCAGTAAAACTTTCCTATAGTTTTTATCATTGTTTCATGCTTTTTCTAGCTATATGTTTTCTCTCTTTCTATCTGATATATTTTCACCTTGAGGACCTAGGTTAACAATGGTAAATAGGTCATAAGGGATGGAGACAGAAGAAAATGAACACTTGACAGCCTTAAGAATTATGGTGATAAAGCTGTCAACTAAAAATTTCCAGAGAATAATGTTAATCTTCTACAAATATACCAGAACATGGCATTAGGCAAAATCTCTGTGGGAGATCACTCAATTAAGGAGTTTGAGGTTTAGCTAATTTTGCCTTTAATTGGTAGGCTGATTTTTAGGTCTCTGCATTCATCAGTCTTATTTAATTAGAAGTTTCATTTTACTTCTAGGGGAAGAATATGTGTCTTGGTCTTTCAGAAAGTTCTCAAGAATGAGTTTCCCCATCCTGCTCTTTCCTCCACTCATGAGCAAGAACAAATTAAAAATATCCATGCAACACAGTACTGATAATTTGGAAATTTAAGGACCCATACATTCTGCAACTTGATGTTCTCTTTAGAAATAGGTTGTGTCTTGCCTACCTTGGAAAAAGGTCTCCAAAGTGATCCCAAGAAACCTTTCTATGAGGTTGGAGAGAAGGTGACCTTGGCCTGCTCAGGGAGCATGATATTGGAAGGTCCTTCTGTATTCTCATGTGGCTCCAGTTTGAAGTGGTGGCCTGACATGAATTCCCATTGCAGATTAAAAGGTAAGTTATGCTTTGTTTTCAGTGATTCTAGTGCAGCAGTTTAATTAAATTCAACCAATTTATTCAGGGCCTACTATGTGGCAGGCCCTATGCTAGGTGCTTGAGACACAAAAGACAAAAATGAAACCCTCTCCATCCTCAAGAAGTTCATGTGACCTGCACCTTCAAAGCAGGGGGAAATCCATTTTACCTACATAGTTTGGTTCATGTTCAAATTGCCCTAACTTTGGTCATTTTTTGGTAAGTTGCATTTTATTTTTTTCAATTACATATAAAGATAGTTTTCAACATTTTTTTTTAAAATAAGATTTTGAGTTCCAAATTTTTCTTCTTCTTTCCTTCCCCCCACCCCAAATGACAAGTAATCTGATATAGGTTGTACATGTACAGTCATGTTAAATATATTGCGTGGTAATTTTTTGCACTACTAAAAGCAGTTTTCAACATTGTTTTATAAAGTAAGATTTTGAGTTTTAAATTTTTCTCCTCCCCTCCCTTACTCCTCTGCCCTTTTACCCTGACACAAGTAATCTGATATATATTAAACATGTACAATCATGTTAAACATATTTTGGGTTCACTTTTTACGCTGCTAAAAGTGGAACCAATTTACATCTAAGGCATCATAACACGATACAGATGTATATCAGAATTTGGAGGTCACTGGCAAATAGAGCAACTTTTGAGAGATTAGCTACCATGCCTACAAATGTCCCATGAAAAATGAACATGGCTGCTTTGAAAACCCCAGAGAAACAGAGGGGAATGGGTTTTTGAAAGGAGGGCTTCAAAATTCTTTGGGATTTTTCCCCATCATTTCACTACATGTAGGGTCCAGATGGCAATTCATGTCAAAACCCCATTTTTCTTTCCCTAGTGCTTATTTTATTTGTTGACATTATTGAAATTGTAAATTAAATCACAGATATGCTTAAAACTGCAAAAAAGAATTTCAAGAAGGAAAAGACAGCTGTGTTCAATGATACTGTTCTTAAAAGTGGCAAATAAGGAACCTAGCATTTGGAACACAGCAGACTCAGCTCTTCTCTATAGTGGCTCCCTCAGATGGGAAGGCATTTAGAAACATCAAAGTATTTCTGGATACACTTCCTAAGATGCGTGAGATTGAGAGAGGAAGGGATTTTAGGGATTATACAGTACAAATTCCATCCACCTCCTCTATTTTACAATTGAAGAAACTGAGCCCAAAAAGGTCAGAGATATTTGAGAAAGGACAAATTTGGTTGAAATAGGCTTACTAGTCTTCTTTCTTTTGAAAACCTGAAATGAAATTAAAATTATATAGTTTTGCAGTTATAGCCACAAAGGAACCAAATTGCTACTGACTGCTTTACATATTCAATTAACTTAGCAAATGTTTATCAAATTCAATACATTATAAATAATTAATAATTATTATAATTACAAATAACATATATTTGTATTTATTATTATTATATAATGTTTTATTATTATAAATAATTAATACAAAATGGTCTTTTTTATCTACGCTTACATCTTTAAGACATTTAATTTATCTTTCCATTATCACTATGTAGGACTAGGTTCAATTCAAGTTAATATTTGTTAAATGCCAATGTGTGTGTGATGCCCTATGATAGGCTCTGGTGATGCAAAGACAAAAATAAAACATTTTTCTTTCAAGAAGCTTCTATTCTGTGTTGCAAAGGGCAAGGGAAGAGGTTAATTCATTATGTGACATTGTCATGTAGACTCAAATTTTGTTTGGAAAAGAGAGGATTCCAAAGAATTATGTTACATGTGGACCTTGGACATGAAATTAAAACACCACAGAAGTGGAGAAGAGATAGGAGTGCTGAACTGTAACCTATTTAGGACAAATTGTAATGTCCTCTTTAGTTATCAAAGACCATTATTAATGGAAAATAGTTTTATTTCACATATATTGAAACCAGAATAGCCATGAGTTTATTTATTTGGGATATTGAAAATAATGCACCTGGACAGTGAGTTCTAAAATGAAGGAAAAGAATATGGTTCTGATGGGGTTGCATTTTTGTTCTGAAAGGAGATTGTATATTTATTTGTTTTTCTAAAATTACCGTTTTCAGGCACTTTGCTTAAAAAAATTCTTTGGGATGATATTTCTCCCATTTAGCAGAAATTATCTGAGAATGATGATTTCAAGGCAAATGCACTTTCAGAGTATATTTTTGAGGGACTACAATGATTGGTTGATTTTTTAAAAAACCCCTGCTAACTAGAAAATGACAAGCTATTTGGCCTTCATTCAGCCATATGATTTTTACACTTCTGATAGGTTTGCGTCCTTGTCTTGATTGGAAGAAATTTGTTTTTGGAAGAGCAGAGTTCTAAAAATTGTGATATCCTGAATTGTATTACATTTCTGGAAGTTCCAAAAAAAAAGATACATTTTCTAAATGGGCTATGACAGCACTGTTTTTGTTTTTATTTTGGCTGACAAGTCATATGAAGAATGCAAAAGATCTTTTTTTGTTTTGTTTATTTTGACTCTGACTCTTCAGAAAGGGAAAAACCTTTTTTTTTTTTTTAAGACTTTATTGCCTTCACTGATGCTCAACCTGTATAGCTCACAACAGAATTTATAGATTTGGTTTTCCCTGGTCACAAAAGATCAGTTATTGGCTCATTGAATATTTAAATCTCGTCCAATTCTAAATTTTTGTGAATGATTATAAATTTTCAGTTAAAGATTTGAGAAATATCTCTGCTAACAATTTTTTCTCTCTCCCTCCCCCTGTCCCAGGGTCTTTTAATTGAAAAACCTGTCTGCTTTAATTTTAAAATATCATTTTTATTCAATATTAATAATAAAACATTATTTATATATTAATAATAAAAACATTATTATTTATGTAATATATAATATAACATTAATTTTATTGATATTTTACTTCAACATCACTTTCCTTCATGAATCCTTTCCCCTCCCTGTAAGGAAGCCATCCCCTGTAACAAAGAGTTAAAAAGAAAGAAAAAAGAGAACTAAATTGTGACCCCATTATTCAGTTTTCTTTTTTATTTGCACTGAAACATCTCATTTGTAAAGAAGAAGAAGGTGCTAAATGACCCAACCATGAGCAGGTCTATAAGTTATCTTGTCATTGGTCTTTATTGACTTGCTTGCTGATGCTACCGAAGTCATCTCAAGTTTTCTCAGGTTGTAAGTAACGTTTCTGTATACATCATTTACAAAGACTATTTCTCCCCCCCTTTATCATTTTTATTTATTTATTTTACTTTATTTTTTTTAGTATTTTATTTTTTCCAATTACATGTAAAGATAGTTTTCAACATTTACTTTTACAAGATTTTGAGTTTCAAATTTTTTTCTCCTTCCTTTCCCCATCCCTAAGACAGCATGCAATCTGATATAGGCTATAAATGTACAATCATGTTAAACATATTTCCACATTAGTCATGTTGTGACAGAAGGATCAGTACAACAGGGAAAAACCACAAGAAAGAAAACAAAGAGAAAATAGTCTGCTTCAATCTGTATTCAGACGCCATAGCTGCTTCTCTGGATGTGGACGGCATTTTCTATCATACATCTTTTGGAATTGTCTTAGATCCTTGTATTGCTGATAATAACTAAGTCTATTGTAGTTGATCGATGCACAATGTTGCTGTTGTTGTGTACGATATTCTGGTTCTGTTCACTTCACTCAGCGTCAGTTCATGTAGATATTTCCAGGTTTCCATCATTTCTTATAGCACAATAGTATTCCATTACCTTCATATATCACAACCTGTTTAGCCATTCCCCAGTTGATGGGCATCCCCTCAATTTTCAGTTCTTTGCCACTACAAAAAGAGCTGCTCTACATGCTATTTTCTCTTTTTTTATGTTTTTTTCTCATAGTTTTTCCCTTTTGTTCTGATTCTTCTTTCACAACTAATGTGGAAATAAATATTGATATATAAATAAATAATATGCTTATACATATATATTAATGTATTACATGCCATCTTGGGGAGGGGAGAGAGGAATGGGGATATTTGGAACTCAAAATCTTATAAAAGTGAATGTTGAAAACAAAAATAAATTTTTTTAAAGAAGAGCTGCTATCAATATTTTTGGTATGTTGGTCCTTTTCCCACTTTTTAGATCTCTTTGGGATACAGACCTAGTAGTGGTATTGCTGGATCAAAGGGTATGCACAACTTTATAGCTCTTTGGACATAGTTCCAAATTGCTCTCCAGAATGATTGGATCAGTTCACAATACCAACAACACGTTAATGTTCTAATTTTCCTACATCTTCTCCAACATTTGTCATTTTCCTGTTTTGTCCTATTAGCCAAACTGATAGGTGTGATATGGTACCTCAGAATTGTTTTAATTTGCATTTCTCTAATCAATAGTGATTTAGAGCATTTTTTCATATGATTATAGATAGCTCTGATTTCTTCATCTGAAAACTGCCTGTTCATATCCTTTGACCATTTATCAATTGGGGAATGACTTGTATTCTTATATTGATTCAGTTCTTTATATGTTTTAGAAATGAGGTCATTTTTCATAGACACTGGCTGTAGAAATTGCTTCCCAGCTTTCTGATTTCCTTCTAATCTTAGTTGCATTGACTATATGTAAATCCTTTTTAATTTAATGTAATCAAAACTATCCATTTTGCATTTCATAATGTTTTCTATTTCTTGTTTAGTCATAGATTCTTCCCTTCTCCATAAATCCAACAGTTAAACCATTCCGTGCTCCCCTAATATATTTATAGTATCACTCTTTATATCATGTACCCATTTTGACCTTATCTTGTTATACAGTGTCAGATGTTGGTCTGTGCCTAGTTTCTGTCATACTATTTTCCAGTTTTCCCAGTAGTTTTTGTCAAATAGTGAATTATTATCCCAGAAACTGGAGTCTTTGGGCTAATCAAACAGTAGATTACTATAGTCATTGACTACTGTCTTGTGTACCAAACCTATTCCATTGATCTATCATGTGCTACTTTATAATGTAGTTTTAGATCTGATATGGCTAGGTTACCTTCCCTTGTATTTCTTTTCATTAATTCCTTTGATTTTAAACTTTTGCTCTTTCAGATGAATTTTGTTATTTTTTTTCTAGTTCTATAAAATAATTTTTTTGTGTTTTGGTATGCCACTGAATAAATATATTAATTTAGGTAGAATTGTCATTTTTGTTATATTAGTTTGGCCTACCCATGAGCAACTGATATTTTTCCAATTATTTAGATGTCACTTTATTTGTGAGAAAAGTATTTTGTAACTGTATTCATATAATTCCTGGTTTTGTCTTGACACATAGACTCCCCAGTATTTTATATTGTCTACAATATTTGTTTTATTTTAAAGGGAATTTCTCTTCCTATCTCTTGCTGCTGGGGTTTGTTAATAATATATAGAAATGCAGATGATTTATGTGGGTTCATTTTATATGCTACAACTTTGCTGATGTTGTTAATTATTTCAAGTAGCTTTTAGTTGATTCTTTAGGATTCTCTAAATATACCATCATATCATCTGCAAAAAGTGATAGTTTTGTTTCCTCATTGCCTATTCCAATTCCTTCAATTTCTTTTTCTTCTCTTATTACTAAAGCTAGCCTTTCTAGTATAATACAAAGGCCATTTCTTTAGGAACGATTTTGTTGTTATCATTGTTGACCTGAACCCTGCAATTTCATCCATGTAAGAAACTTCTGGTATGAAAGCTTTCTCTACTGAAGGAGATCAGTAACTCATCACTGAGTCTTAAGTGACTTTCTTGTAGTCTCACAACTAGTATGTGTAAGAGTCAGGAAAGACTTGAACCCATGATTTCCTGTATTTAAAGCCCAGCCTTTCTTCACTACTCTATACTATTGCTCAAGGTAATTGGACTTAGCTAATCAATGAGCATTTATTAAATACTTACTGTGTGCCAAACACTTTGCTAAGTGCCAGAGATAAAAAAGGGCAGGTAGGTGACACAGTGGATAGAGCACTGGGCTTGGAGTCAGGAAGACCTGAGTTCAAATTCTGCCTCAGACACTTAATTGCTCTGTGGCTCTGGACAAGTAACTTAACCCTGTTTGCTTCAGTGTCTTCATTTGTAAAATGAATTGGAAAAGAAAATAGGAAAAAGCACTGCCACATTCTTGCCAAGAACACCTCAAATGGGGTTATAAAGAACTGGACATGACTTAACAACAGAGATAAAAATATAGAGTCCTTGAATTCAAGGGGCTTTACTTGGAGGAGACAATAGGCAAACTCCTATGTATATGAGAGCTCTCTGTCATGATCTCTATATCTCTGTCTCTATTAGAATCTATCTATCTAATATATTATCTAATTATCTATGTGTCAATCATTTATATCTTTTTTATCTCTCATTTACAATATATGTATATATACAAGGTGTCCTAAAAGTCTTAGTGCAGTTAACAGCTTAAAGCTACACTAAGACCTTTAGGGGTGATCTTTTTTGCATACATACACATACATATTCAGAAGGACGGTATTGGAATGTGGGGAACTGGGAGAGGTCTATTCTAGAATGTGGACTTAAGCTGAATCTGAAAAGAAACTAGAGAAACCAAGAAGCAGAGATAAGGAGAAAATACTTTTGAGGCATGGGAGACAGTGAGTGAAAAGACATGGGAGATGGAGTATGGTGTAAGAGGAAGAGAAAGGAGGCAATGCTCCCTGATCTTATATCATGAAGTGTGCAAAGGCTAGAAAAAGTTCCAGCAAGTAGTCAGGTTGTAAAAGGCTTTAAAAGCTAAACATAGTATATATATTATATTTAATTCCAAAGTAATGGGGGCACTTGAATCTATTGAGTGGGTGGAGGAAGTAACATGGTCAGAACTACAGCTAAGAAAGATGACTTTGGGAGATGAGTGGGTGATGGTTCAGAGGACTAGAGTGGGAGGAGACTTGAGACAAGAGACTAACTGGAAGGTATGGGGTGAAGAGAACTTATATCAGAATTGTGGCAGTGTCAGAGGGGAAGGAAATATATGCAAGAGATGTTATTAAGATAGAATCAACAATATTTAGCAACTGATTGAATAGGAATGGTGAGAGAGAATGAGGAGTAGAAGATGACACCTTGGTTGCAAGTCTGAGTGACCAGGAACAAGATGGCGCATTCAATATGAAGAGGAAAGTTAGGAAAAGAGGAAAATTTGGGTGTAGAAACAAAGAATTATTCTTTGGACATGTGAGTTTCAGGTATCTACCAGATATCCATTTTGAGATGGTTAATAGGCAGTTGGGGATGTGACTAGGAGAAGTTAGGACTGGATAAATAGATTTGAAATTCTTCTGTATAGATGATAGTTAAACCTATGAGAAGTGATGAGATCACCAAGTGACATAGTAGAGTGAGAGAAGAGGATATCTTCAAGATAAAACCTTGGAGGACACTCACATTTAGAAGATGTCACCTGGATAAAAACTAGTAAAGGAGACTTAGAAGTGGTCAGAGAAATACCAGGAGAGAGCAGTGCATGGATGTGTTGGAGTCTGCTTGAACTGTCTCATAAGAGACAATTGCTAAATTTTTAGTTTGAAGTTATACCTTGGAATTGGCAAACTACAAATCAGATTTTGATTTATTGTTTTATTGATTGACTTAATAAAGTGATGGGGAAAATATTAATTTTCTCAGATTAGATTGAAAAGTATGTCATGTAGATTTTCCCCCTTAAGAGTTGGTTGTTAAATGTGTATTGACATAACCATAGGCAGTGTCACAAAAAACTTAGAAAGGAGAAAGCATCTCAGGAAAGAGAATGATGAATAGTGTTGGGGGCTATCAGATACAGAGGTCATGAAGGATAAGGATGAGAAATCCTGTAAATGGGGAAATGATAACATCATTATAGTAACTTTGGAAAGAGAAATTTCAGTTGAATAATGTGGTCAGAAGCAAGATTGTACAAAGCCCAGAATTGAGTGAGAGGGGGGAAAGTGGAAACACTGACCGTCAACAGTCTTAAAATTTCTGCATCTCGAAGGCTGAAAGAACCCCGAGACTGATTCAACAAACAAATGCTTGTCCTCTGTTTCTTTGTTTGTTTTGAAAGAGAAATATGGTGACCAAAGTCAACAGTGGTTAAGAATTTAAATTCATATGTAAAATCTCATGGAGAAGGATAGTAGAAGATTTTAAGTGTATCATCTCATAAAACAGCAAGGAAAAGTTAAAGAAAAAAATTAGTCTGGTAAAAAAAGAAGCCTGGTAAAAGACTGAACTAAAGCACTGCAGACACTTACTAGCTGTGTGACCCTGTGCAAGTCCCTTAACCCTATTTGCTTAAGTTTCCTCATCTGTAGTGAGCCAGAGAAGAAAATGGCAAACCACGCCAGTATCTTTGCCAGGAAAACCCCAAATGCGGTCACAGAGTGTTGGAAACAACTGAACAATGATAGCAAATCATGCCAAGAGCATCTAAGGGTGAAAATGGAAGGACAACAAATAGATAAAAATAGAAAATATATGCCAAAATTATAACATTATTTTGTCGGTGATAATGGATCTATGTTAATAGTAAAAATAGGTAACATTTATATGACTTTTAAGAATTGCAAGCACTTGCATATTTTATCTCCTTTTATTTGCTCCTCACACAACTATGTTTTGTGAGGTACCTACTGTTAATATCCCCATTGTGCAGTTGAGGAAACTTTCTCAGGGCCACACACAACTAGCTAATAAGTATCTGAGATTTCAACCCTGGTTCTCATTGACTCCAAATCCAGAAATTTATCCCCTATACCACCTCACAATGACATTTGGACTCTTAAAAATCATAGTTCCTATTGTGTTTCAGGAGGAATTCGGACATTAAAAAGATGGAAAGAGCAGGTGTATATAATGCACAGAAGAAATCCACGTTAGAAGTGATGTAAAATTGAAGGCAATGAGGGATTGATAATGCTCAATGCCATCCCACACTGGAGGTGATGTAATATTAAAGGCAATGAGGGATTGATTCCCATGATATTTGAAACACTTTCAGTTTCAACCAGTACCTCTATGTATTCTCTATCCAGTTCTGACCTATCTTCAGACCCCCATGCCTAAATCTCTATCTATAAGGTATAGCCCCTTGCACATACTGCTAGCATCTCAAGCTTATTAGGCCCCAAGTCAAGATCATTATTTTTCAACTTAAATCTAGTCTTGGAGACTTTCTGCCAGTGGTACTACTCTCCAACCAGTTTTTCCAATTAGAAACTTGGTGCTATTTCTGGTTTCATCCCCCCTTTCAGCTCTTGTATCTAATCAATTTCCATATCCACTCAATTCTTCCTCCAAAATATCCCATCCTTGTCTTCTTCCATGTGCTTCCAATGCTGCTACCCCAGTATGGGACCTCATTACCATTGGCTTGTAGTTTTGCAACTACCTCCCAACAGATCTTTCTGTCTCCACAGGTTGTTCTCTCTGATCAGTTCCCTATAATGCTGGCAGAGTAATCTGTCTTCAAAGATTTTTATGTTATTTCTCTACTCAGAAAACCTTCAGTGGCTTCATAATTGCCTGGCATTTTAGGTTCCCAGAAGTCTGAAGCCATGTGACCGTTAGAGTCTTATCTCATATAACTCCCTACCATGTAAGCTACATTCCAGTCAAACTGGATTACCTACCATTCCTCCCCACATTCTTGCTGTTTCTCATGTTGTTTCCTATGCCTATACTATCCTCCCTCTTCCTTCAGCTATTACTTTCTCCTTTAAAGCTCAGCTCAAACCCTCATCCTCCAGGAGGAATTTCCTGATCCCTCCTGTTATGGAGACTTTCTCCATCTTCACCTCAATTCTCTCATGACACATTGTTTGTACATTTCTAATTTGTTTATGGATATTATTCTTTTGTATTCTGATTATCCGGATGTAAGTTCTATGCCTTTACTAGTCTGCAGGTTTCATGAAGGCAGGAAATATACTTACGCATTTAGGTTAAACCTAAACCTTGTATCTCAGCACCATTAGAATATAACAATCTTAAGGTCCAGGATGGTTCTGCTTTTGTCTTTGTATCATCATTGCTTAGTGTGTGAACATGAGCTGGCTTAACTGTTTGATAAATTTACCTTTCCCCACACAATAATTACCTACCAATGTTTATTTGAATGAATATAATGAAAAATTGTCTTTCAGTGAGAGTCCTGGAAAATTCAGGTGTTTGTAACTCTATTTCTTCACAGGTTATTTAGGTTTCGCTACAGTACCTTGGACCTCTACAAAACAATATTATGGTTGTTTTTCTGGCATCAAGCTGTGGTTACAAGGAAGAATGAGAAAGACCATGTTATCAACACTTTTTGTCTATTTCAATAATTATTCTAGCCCATCTTGTGGGTCAGGAGGGTCTTGCTGGTATCTAAAATGTTGGGGCAGCTAGGTGGTACAGTGGATAGAGCAGTTGGCCTTGGAGTCAAGAGCACCTGAGTTCAAATAAGGTCTTATACTTACTAGCTGTGTGACCCTGGGCAAGTCACTTAACCCTGATTGCCACCAAAAAAAGTGTACTTTATTAGATCTTGGGGGTCATAATTGTCTAAATATCTCCTTTTAAAAATGAGGAAGCTGAGATCCAGGAGGATTAGGGTACTAGTTTGACTGCTGATGGAATTAAGTCTTATACTAGAATTAGAAATGGAAGGCACCTTAAAAGCTATCTAGCACAAATGTTTCATTTTATAAATGGAAAGATTGAGGCAAAGTGGTTAAATGAGTCACCCAAAGTCATGCACATAATAAGTAAAGGAGACAGATTTTGAACCTGGGTTACCTTGGGGCACTTGTAATGTTTCTGGGTATGTTATATCCCTAGTGAGTCTTTTGTACATAAGACATATGTAATATGTTTAGAATCAAACAACCCATGGTATTTCTGAGTAATAAAGTTCTTGGTAAGACTTGCTAGGTGATCTACTCCTGTATGTAACTGGAACTGGCAGATGAGCACTGTTATGCAAATTCTCATGTGGAAGAGGCTGGGGGGGGGGGCTGAGAATGTACTGGATTCCAATTACAAGTGATAAAGTATTGTGAATAGTTTTGAAAGGAGATTTCCAGTTGCAGTTTCAAAGCTTTTTGTCAGCTAATTTTAGCCCTTAAAATGATAATCTCATTCAGAACTGAAGTTTTTTCTTTCCTAAATCAGTGGTATTTTCTATATTGTTTCCCTTTAGAGGGCACTGAGAAACCAGTATTGACAACACAGCTATGCCAACCCTGGGAGAAGCTACAGAACTCTCAATGTGTTTGTAAAATGCCGTATGAATGTGGGTAAGCTGTGCCTCTGTTCATCTCTAATAATTTTACTTAACTCAAGTCAGATGACACTGGGAAGACTTCAGCCTGTTGTTAGATAAGACAGTGTTGCCTTCATGGGTCTAAGTCATCAGTTTTTGTTTACATTGCAGTACAGTGGATTCTCTGTCCAGAGTTGCCTGGGTCACCAGAGCTGTCAGTAGGCAGTTAGCCCTCATGGCATCTGGTTAAGGGAGTATGACCGAGAAGTAGCTGGCCAGACCCTTCCTTGGGAAAATGGAGCAACATGACAAAGTGATCATCTGAGGATTTAGAAGTTTAAGGGATAATTAAATTCCCTTGGGAGATAAACTCTCAAAACAATAGTCATAAGAAATTAAATACAGGCATTTCTATTTTGCTTTTATGATTATTCTTTTAATATAAAATACCACTTAGCTAAAAATCTTGAACCTTGTTTTACATAAAGTTGAGGAGTTAGTTGACATGGTGAAAAAAATAAATCCAATTCAGCAAATATTTATTAAATTCTTACTGTCTACAAGTGACTTTATAAGATGGTGGTGGTGATGGGGGTGACGGTGGTAGTGGTGGTGATGATGATGGTGGTGGTGGTGGTAGGGAGATAAATTTATAAATTAGTAGTGGAAATGAGACTAAATATCTATAATATGAACAACAATTGCATAGCAGAGGTACAAAGAGCCATGTGAGATAACAGATGACATTTATAATGGTGATTATAAATCGCTTTACATGGATAATAATCCTGTGAAGTAGCTATTATTATCATATCCATTTTAACATGGGAGGAAATTGAAGCTGAAAGGTTGGATGACATGCCCAGGGTCATACAGCTAGTAAATGTCTGCATCGGGATTGAAACTCAGGTCCCTCTGACTTCAAGTCCAGTGTTCTATCCTTTATTCCATGCTAGCTCTTCAAGGAATAATAGTCAGCATTTATATAATTCTTTAAAAGTCTGCAAAGGGCTTTGCATGTATGATTTGATTAATGATTAAATGACTGGATTAAGTGATATTTAAATATGAATAATTAAATGATTAAATCATTTGATTCTCAAAATAACTTTTGTGAGATAGGTATTCTTATTATTCCCAGTTTACAGATGATGAAACTGAATATAAGTGAGGTTAAGTGACTTGACTAGGGTCACACAGGTAAAAAGGGTCCAAGGCAGGATTGAAGATAGACCTTCTTGATCTCAGCTCCAACTCTCTATCCACCATGCTGCTTCAAGAAAAGTTTACTTCTAAAAGGGAAGTTTTCATGGAGGAGGAGGCATATTTGATGGGTCTTAAAGGATGACACGAATCCTTTGGGAGGGAGGGGTCAAATCGTAGATGTTGGAAGGTCTATTCAAGACATTGGGTTAGGGGAGAGAGGACCATATGAGCAAAGACTCAAAGACAGGGAAAGCAGGAAAAAATTATTGAGCAGTCAGTAGACCAGTTCCAATGAAATATAGTGTATGTGAAAGTTAGGATAGAATGCTGGAAGGGTAGGTTGGAGCCATATTGTGGTGCCTAGGAGACCAGGCTAAGGAGCAAGAATTTTTATTTGCAGTGGAGGCACCATTGAAGACTTATGGACAAAGGGGACCCAATAAGGTGACTTCAAGTAAGGGTATGTAGGTATTGTATTGGCTTCACACACTTCAGTTTCAGGGGTGATCAGGTTCTGCAGTTGATTCATATTAACCAAACTCACAAGAGACATTTTAGTAAATAGAATTCCAATTTATTTATTTACAAGAAGAAATATAATTGTCAAGTGTCTAGTACAGTGCTTTGCACATAGTAGGTACTCAATACCAATGTGCTAAATGCAATTGAAAAGTAATCCACATATTAATGTTAAATGGACAATGCATTTTCTTCCCTGTAAAGAAATCTACTTAGTAAAAATTGCTGAAAATTTTTATATTACTTTAAAGTTTGCAAAGCACTGTACATGCATTTACCCTATTTGATTATCTTTATAAAAATCTGTGCGACATGCAGTGGAAATAAAGTATTTTTGTTTTATAGTTGAAGAAACCAAGACTCAGGGTATGAAGAGATTTGCCGATAGCCACATACCCTATAAGTGATATAGTCAGCATTTGAACTCAGACTCTCTGAATCTAAATCTAATGTTTCTTCTACTACTTCAGATACCAAATCCTAAACTGATCATAAAGTGGCTTAGCAATTATAGGACCACAGTGAATGCCACCTAATCATCTTAAAGAACTTGGTGAGCTATGCTGTCGGAACAGCTCTTCAGTAACTTCTTAAATTCTCTGCTCCAGAAAGAACATTGTCCATTCAGACTGAATTTGATTAGGACATGAAAATGCTCTGACATATAATAGGACCTTATCTAAGAAGGTATATAATACAAATAATTAAATAGTTAAGGTCAGATTGCATACATTTTAAATCTATATGCAGTGATTTGGCAGCCTTATGGACAGGAGGTAATGAATAAACAATTTTAGGTGAAATTCAGTCTCTTTTTTTTTCCCTTTTGTTTGGGAAGTTTAAGGCTTGGTAAAGGAGGGCTCATTCTCTTTATCTACCAATGAATATCTCCATCTTTTTTTTGAGTGACCTGGTGTGTGGAGGGTGGGAGGGAGAGACATTTTTGATAATAGTTCATATTTTTATAGAGATTTGTAAAGTTAAATCATTTTCCTCTAACTCTTTAGGTAACTAGTGCAAGAATTTTTAATCCTTGGTTTGTGAATGAGGAAAGTAAGGCTTAGGGAGAGAGGGATTTGCCCAATCCAATTGCAAGTATGTATCAGAGTTGGCAATCAGATCTAGGCTTTCTTATTGCAAATTCACCTGTATCAGAGTGCCTCTTAGTGCCAATGATTTGCATCTCACCATTTAACTCTCCAGTGTCCATGAGAAACAAAAACATGTAAAACCAACAGAAGCCAGGTAGAATTGTTTAATATGTTCATTGTATTAAAAAAGGGAAGGGAGGTCATGTAGTGGATAGAGCACTGAGCTTGGAATTAGGAAGGTTTATCTTGTCTCAGATACTAGCTGCGTGACTTTGGGCAAGTCACATATCTCCATTTGCTTTAGTTTCCTCACCTGTTAAATGAGTTGGAGAAGGAAGTGGCAAAGCACTCAAGTATTTCTGCAAAGAAAACTCCAGAAGACATCATGAAGAGTTGGACGTGACTGAAAAACTGAATAAAAACTACTATATTTTAAAATCATGTAAATGTAGAATATAATCAATTTTTAGGTATTTTTTACTTATTAGGTTGGATTTTAATTTTAGACTCAGATTGCCCTAAGAAGTACTTACATCATAATATTTATTAATTATAATAATGATATTTATTTAATAATATAATAATTACAAATGTTCCCGATGATTGCTGTGCCTTGTTAGTATCCTGGAACATTTATTGTTATTTGAGAAAAATTATACTGAATAGGGGAAAAAAATAGACCTAGCTACCAGTGTTATGACTAGAGGGGTCCTAATTACTGAGGGAAGAGAATCTTTTCCCTCCTCTCCCTTCCTTTTAACATTTTGTGCCCCTTTCCAAGAGCAGAATCTCTCTGTATATAATATATGGTATATGTGGGATACAGTCTGGCCATGGAGAGTGGACTCTGTAGGAAAGTCATGGGTGAATTGTGATATCTATCTAGTTTTACCTACTCAAGACATGTCCTGGTTCTGCTAATTATTGCCTGTCTGACCTTAGTTAAGTCCTTTAAATTGGGCCTCAGTTTCCTTATTTATAAAATAAAGTGTTTGATTAGATAGCTTCTAGCTCTTTCCTTTAGGCTGCTTTAAATTCTGTGACACTGAGTGATTGAAACAACTGAACTGCGCAGCTCATTTGTTCTCTAAGAATTGGAATAGTCCTTCAGTTATTGAAGTTGATTACTTGGCATCATGAGTTGACCCCACTTCCAATGGAAAATATAAAGCCAACTTCCAAGAGTTGATTTAGTGATGCCATATACAGAGGGTTTTTTATCCTGGGAAGATCCCAGGGATGGGGACTGGATCTGTGATTTCATTGGCATAAGGAATTCCTCAGTGAGGAAAATCCCTCTTATCAATCTGGGCCAGTATTTTCTCTGCAGTTACAGAGTTTCCCAGGGTAATGGAGGTGGCTACATGGCTCAGTGGACAGTGCACTGGACTTGGGGCCAAGAAGATTTGAGTTTGAACCCTGCCATCAATGTTTATTATCTGTGTGGCCCTGGAGAAGACACATTTTTTCCCCTCATTTTCAGTTTCCTCATCTGCAAAATAAGGCACCTATTTCACAGGGTTGTAGGGAGAATCAAATGATATAAAACAAGTAAAGTGCTATATAAACGTTAGTTATGCTCAGTATCTATTATTATTAGGCGACTTGTTCAGAGGTCACATAGCCAGTATGTTTCAGAGTCAGGATTTGAATTTTGGTCCAAATTTTTGGTCCAAAATGCCACATTGTCTGTTCTATACTCAGGAGAACATGGTTTAACATGATTAAGTAGTATGGCAATTTTTAATGTATTCCAATAAAGTATGTCAATTCCAACTTTATTCAACATTAATTATGGTTTGCTTTGATTGATTTCGCTCCTTTCTGCCTCACCCTCTTCCCAATTCATTTAGATTATCTGCAGCCTTTTATTTATAGACCTGATGTGAGTTTTCATATAATTTCAACATGACACTCAGATGCTGATAACAAAGCAGCTTTGCAAAATCCTGGCCTTTTCAGCAGAGCTGAGTAGTTCTATTTAATATGTTTAATAAACAGATGAAAGGTTAGATACTAAGACTTGTTTCCATCATTCAAAGAACTCCAAGTGAATTTTACTTCCAGGTGAAAAAGAAGATATTTGAGCTAAATTAAAACACATCCAAACCATGAATTTAGTGTCTTCCCATGTCCTTAGGTATGAAGAGTGCTTTAGAAACTGCAGTTTCATGAATAAACTGAATATTTCTATGACCCTATCTGAAATGCCTTATTTATCCAGCTTTGTCAGGGAATAAGATGCTCCACATAAATGAATTTTCCAGATGACCCTTTCAATATTCAAGCCATTTTATAGTAGTTTTTTTTAATGTAAATACTTTTTTACACAGTATTGCATACTTCCCTAATTTCTTTAATGGTCATTTCTGTACTTTGATCTTTTCATATTGACTTATGGTCATCTTTATTTGTATCTATTACTATGCTATACTGTAATAGAATGTTACTCACATCACACATCCCCTATTGACGTATTTAGAAAGGTACCCAGGGTTGCTTGCTATTACATTAAAGGGTCCCAACGTGCTCTCTGTCTCTGTCTATTTGTTGTCAGGCCATGTGAGCTATTTTTTTGATATTATTTCCTGCCCAGGTGTACTGTAGGAGCTGCTTCTGTAACCCCAGAGTTCCTCCCTCCCATTTTGCTTCTAATCTCTGTGTACACGGAACCTAATTCATCACACTTAAAAAACACCACTATATATAAAGTATGAATAAATGTGTTCAGAATAAGAGCCTGAATGTCCCTCAAGTCCTTGGCCTTTGTGACACCTATTTTGAGGATCAGCTAAGAGGCCTTTATTACTTCATTCCTGATTCTCAGCTATATTCCAGTTAGTTGAGGTATTTGGATGTCATTTCTCTATAACTGAGCAGCATCTATACTTAGGAACCTTTGGTTTAGAAACCATTACCTTCTCTTCGTGGCTGAGCCATTTGAAGGGACACAAAACCCAATATGTGTCCATCTATTTCTTCTGTTTTTTTATGTCACAATCTCCATGTAAGCTAATCTCAGAGTGAGAACAGCTAATAATGGAAAGAAAACTTTCAAACTGATTGCCTCCTTTTTAATTAAGTTTTTTCCCCAATTAACCAAAATCTACCTTTTCTCCCTCCTGTATCCCCTCTGTCCTCCATTGGAAAAGGAAGAAAATAAAACCTTTATAAGAAATATGAAGAGTCAAAGTCTGAATGCAGATTGAAGCACAGTTTTCTTTTTTTGTTTCATTTCGTTTTTTTCTCTCTCATGGTTCCTCCCATTCATTGTAATTTTTCTATGTAACATGACTAATATGAAAATATGTTTAATAGGAATGTATATGTAGAGCCTATATCAGATGGCATGTCATCTTGGGTAAGAGGAAGGGGAGGGACCAGGTGAAAATTTAAACTTATGGAAGTGAATGTTGCAATCTAAAAATAAATTAACTTAAAACAATATCAATAGTCAAGCAAAACAAATTCTGGCATTGGCCATGGCCAAGTAGTTATATAGACAAATATAGATATAGGTATGAATACACACATCCATATATGTCTATATGGATATAAAGTCTCTGTGTATATATTGAAGGGCGAATACGTACATACATATGTGTATATGTGAGTGTGTGTGTGTGGGTAAGTCTATCACTTCTTTATCTGGAAATGGGTAGCATGTTTTACCTCACATCCTCTAGAACTGTGGTTAGTCATTGCTTTAATTATGTTTCTTAAATCTTTCAAAGTTGTTTGTTTTTACAATGTTGCTGCTTTTATGTAAATTATTCTTTGTTTGGTTTCCTTCTCTCCGTATCAATTCATGTAAGTCTTCTCAGTTTCTCTGAAACTGTTCTCTTTATCATTTCTTATAGCATACTAGCATTCTATTATAATCTTACACAACAATTTGTTCAGCTAATCCCCTATTGATGTGAACACATTTTAGTTTTCAATTCTTTACCAACAAAAAAAAATGCTGCAAACAGTTTTGCACATATGAATCCTGCCACCACCTTTTAAAATTCTTTTGGGGGTACAGACCTAGTAGTGGTATTGCTAGGTCAAAGGGTATACACATAGTTGAATGGGGGGGGGGTTTGGTTCCAAATTATCATCTAGAGTGACCGAACTAATTTACATTTCTACCAAAAACAGTACATTTAATATACCTCTTTTCCCACAACCTCTCCAACATTTGTCATTTTCCTTTTTTTGTCAACTTTGCCAATCTGAGGTGAAACCTCAAAAATGTTTTAATGTGAATGGCATATTTTCATATGGCCTTTGATTGCCAGGTTAATTCTCCAACTGATATTTCAGAGTCTTTCTTTATAATTGTTGTCAGTGCTAAAATAACTGTTATTTAACAAACATTTTAACATGCTTGCATCATTGGAAAGTCTCAGAGATGAGCATGACACAAATGTGGGAAAAGAAAAAAATGGCAGCACAGTGTATGATGAGTCTAAAGTGTCCACTCTTGTGGAAGCTATTTGGGCCATCTTTGGGAGTTAAGAAGTATTTGTATTCATTTTGATAAAATCCATTCATATTTGAATTCTCTGAAGATTTCCCCCTATTCTTTATGATTGTGAATTATAACCATTTAACTAACGAAACATCAGGGCTCCCAAGGTATATATAGTCTGTAGACCTGTGAGAATCCAAAAATCTCAGATTTTAAAGTTGTTCGTCTATCTGATAGGGATGTTGCGTGTTCAGTCCGTGGTCACTTTGCACTTTGTAGGACTCCTTACTGCCCAGACTTTTCTACCTTCTCCCCAGCAATTTTGCTGCTTTCTCTTTCCTTTTTCAATTCCTTTGTGATTGTTTCTTCTTCCATTAGAATGTACATTTCTTGAGGGTAGACATTTTCTTTTTAGTTTGTATTTGTATCTCAAACACATGGACCTGGCACATGATAAGCCCTTAATAAATGCCCTTTTCCCTGTTCCACCTGGTAGAAAGAGTTCAATTTTTGAATTTTTAGCTCTTGATTTTAGCATAATGCCTGGAATATACTTGATATGGTACTTAATAAATGCTTGTTGATATATGAAAATGTTATAACTCATTCCATTTTTTTCAGACCTTCTTTGGATATTTGTGCCCAAGATGGGAGAACAAAAAAGACTGTAGCTTTGACAGTTTGCAAGCTGCGTGTATTGGAGTGTTTGGGGAAGAGTTATACTCTTGCTACTAGTGGGAGCTGCACTCTACCTGCTCTAGCTGAGAGAACATGTGGTGCATGTTCTGTGTGGGAAAAATGCAACGGTAAGAGACATGCAACACACGTAATTGTAAGAATAATTACTAGTAATGATAGTTTTGCTTTGTGGGGCTTTTTTGGGGGGGGTCATTGTATCCCTGAGCCTCATATTGTGCCTGGCACATAGTAGGTACTTGATAAATCAATAGACAAGTATTAAGTAAGTGTATTAAGTCTGTTCCAGAAGCTGCTTAACAATGGGGACTCTTGAAAAACAAAAGACAGTCCTTGATTTCAAGGAGCTAGCAGTCTGATAGGGAGACAACATGCAAACCATTACATACAAGCAAGGTATCTCTTTCTTTCTCTATCCATATATCACATGTATTATACATAACAAATAGTAGATTATTAGTGGAAGAAAGGCATTCGTATTAAAAGAGATCAAGAAAGGCTTCTTCTAGGAGGTGAAATTTTAGCTGAGACTTGAAGGAAGGCCAGGGAAGCCAAGAGGTAGAGAATTAAGGAGGGAGAGAATTCTAGACATGAGGGACAATCAGTGAAAATGCCTGAAGTTGGGAGATGCAGTGTCTTGTTCAAGGAAAAGTAGGGAGGCCAGTGTCACTGGATCATGGAATACATGGCAGTGGTGGGAGTGTAAATAATAATGACGGTGGGAAGAAACTAGGTTTGAGGGGGCTTTAAAAGCCTGAGGAGATTAAATAGGGTCAAGATTGTGCTTTTGAAAGATCAGTTTGACAGTTGAATGGAAGACTTATTAGAGTTGGGGGAGACTTGAGGCGGGGAGGCCAGCCAGAAGGCTATTGTGGTAGTTCAATGATGGGGACCTGTAGCATGGTACAGGTAGTATCAGAGGGGAGAAGAGAGATATATACAAGAGATATTACAAAGGTTTGGCAACTGATTGGATATATGGAATAAATGCTTGCAGTTGATTTCTGAGCACAATTTAAAATCCTTGAGTTTTCTAGGTTTTTACAATAGAGATATAAACCACCTCCCTAAGGATCTGAGGGACCCTTTCCAGCCCTTTCTAAGTTTGAACTGTCTTTTGGTCTAGCCTAGCTCTACTACCTTCTATGTATCACTGTCAAAATTTAACCTGAGGTTGACATGCTGAACTTCAGCCACATGCATTTTTCTCTGGCTTAGAAAATTCCACAACTACTTCCTTCATAGGGATAATAACTTGCTCATTATGTTGTGCTCCCAAAGTCATTGCAGCTGATGTGTTAGTATTTCCAACCCCAGAGCTCTGTTTATGAGGTATGGGATCAATCTTTCTCCTACTTAAGACCTTGAAGTCCTTCTTAAGACTTGCAGACTTGGTCCATTGACTTTCAGAGAGAAGATATCAGTCCCTGGTTTGGGACTATTTTGGGAAATGTAGATCATTTCTCCAAATGTATTGACTTCTTTCTCATTTCCCTATGAACATTTTTAATTTCAGTTTTATGGAATCTTGTGTCATATATTAGATGTGAGGGTGGAAGTGGATCCATTTAATGTTCTGGCTCCCCCTTCTATCACTATTTGAATATGAATGTAAAGAACTGGAAAGAACATCAGCATAGGATTCCAACCAATAAAAGAACTGGTATTAGCCCCACTGCACATTTAGTCCTGGGAGAGTAAAGGAACATTAATTCTTTCATGCTTGGTTCAAGAGCAAATCTCTCAATCACCAAATCTGTGCCTTTTCGAGACAAATATTTCCAATTTGTGTTTAACCCCTTCCTTCTGTTTTCCAGCTCAGGTAAACAAATGCGTGTGCAGAGAATCGGCAGCCAATTGTGTGGAAGGAGGACTCAACATTTGTGTGCAAGTGGATGGGAATGAACAGACCATGACTGAATGTGAGGCTGGTGTCCTCAGATGCCAAGGCCTTAGCATCTCCATCACCAGTGTAAAGCCCTGTGGTGCATAAAGCAAACAAGTGCCATTAACTTGTTCCATATTTAGCTTATGACCTCTGCAAATTATTTCTGTATCTGTTTAATTTGGGCAGCAACATTCCTGGCCTTTTTGCTCCCCATCATTCCAGTCATAGATATATCATAAATGTTTCATTCTCCAAAATATGCTTCAAGGACTCTTTATTTTCATTTTACAATAGCCTAAACCAATTAATTGATCAAATAAGCATTTATTAAGTGCTTGTTGGATACCAGTTACTTCGCTAAGTTCTGGGAAATCAAAACAGGCAAAACTAGCCCCTGATCTCAAGGAGCTTACTTGCTAATAGGGAGACAAATTTATATAAATATATACAAAATGCACACAGAGCAGAAGGAAATTAATCTAAGGGGAAATAAAGAATCATTCCATTCCCTGCCCCCAATGAGTTTGTATTCTACTGGGGACAAACTGTTTGCATACCACTGATAAAACACATTATGCAAATTGGTCAGGAAAACACAACCCACAAATGCTTTCTTTACACAGATGGAGGTTGATGAAGTTCCTTGCATACCAAAAAAGAGAAAAAGTATAATTTTTCCTTTCCAGTGAAATAAACGTACTCCCAATATATCTTACTTAATCAAATAGAGACTCTCTTCTTGTCAGGGAGCCTTTAAAGTTTTGAAAGGTAAGAGTGTTATGTATTTTATCATAATGAAAGGAGGTACTTTCAGTTTTCCAAATGATTATAAACACATTTAAATCAATATCAGTCCTTCAAACAAGCGTTTTATTAATCACTTCCTATGTGCCAGTCTTTCTTTCAAACACCGAAGATACAAAGACAAAAACAGAATAGTGCCTGTTCTCAAGGAGTTTACATAAAGGACCAAAATTTACATACAGGGATACATTCAAAACACATATTAGGGAGGTGCAAGATAACCTTAAAGTTGTTCAGTATTGTCCCACTCTTTGTGACTCCATTTGGGGTTTTCTTGGTAGATATACCAGAGAGATTTGCCATTTCCTTCTCCAGCTCATTTTATAGATGAGGAAACTGAGGCCAACAGGATTAACTGACTTGCTGAGGGTCACACGGTTATTAAGTGTCTGAGGCCAGATTTGAATTTAAGAAGATGTGTCTTCCTGACTCCAGATCTGGTACTCTATTTTCACTTTGAAGGGGAAGGACCTAGCAGTGCCTCATTAAGACTTTTCTCATAAAGTTGTTTCTTTATTACTTTTCCCTTAATGTGGATCAAAACGGGAGCCCCTTTATCCATAGTTTTGAGAAAATCCATGTGCATTACAAAGACTGAATAAGTTTCACAAGGTAATATGTTCCCAATTGTTATTTTCCCTACCTAATGTATACATATCCTTAGCCTTTTCACAGGATTTGAGGCAAATTTATTGGAAGTTTTGTCTATTATCTTCAACATGGAAACAGAAAAAGCAGGTGGAGGTAGCGGATTGAGTGGGATTAAAATAATAAGAAATAGATTTATACACCCACACACACACACACCCACACACGCACACCCACACACGCACACACACACACCCACACCCACATCCACCCACACAAACACACCCACACACCCACACCCACACACCCACACACCCACACACCCACCCACACCCACACACCCTCACCCACACACACACCCACACACGCACACACACGCACACCCACATCCACCCACACCCACACACCCACACAAACACACCCACACACCCACACCCACACACCCACACACCCACACACCCACCCACACCCACACACCCTCACCCACACACACACCCACACACGCACACACACGCACACCCACACCCACATCCACCCACACCCACACACCCACACACCCACACAAACACACCCACACACCCACACCCACACACCCACACACCCACACACGCACACCCATACCCACATCCACCCACACCCACACACCCACACAAACACACCCACACACCCCACACCCACACACCCACACACACACCCACACTCACACCCCCACACCCACACACCCACACACGCACACACCCACACAGCTCTATTATTTTGTTGTTGATAAATTGAGACAAATGGCCATAATTCTTAACTATAATTATTTTAAAACTTGTATAAAAGAGAATGTTCTTAGCATTGTTTAATTATTTGTTTGAAAGTTTTCTCTTTAGAGAAAGTTCCCAGGAAGTTATATGTGTGTATGTGTAAGTAATGTATTCCTTTCTTAAATTTTATATGAAATCCAATCACATTTACATTTTTTAAAAAGGGGGAGTCCTTTAAAAAACATACTTCTATTGGTATCTTTTTCTTTTTACATCAGAGAAATTCTGTTTGCACTCATCTTCCTGCCAGTCTCCCCTCTACCTTAGACTTCCTTTCAAACAAAGAAAAAAATAGTTAAGCAAAACAAACCAGTTGTATCTTAAAGCATGGATGACATTCCATACTGTTCATTTAAAGGGAGAGAGGAGCCTATGTTTCCTCATTTTTCTCTAACATCAAGATTGGTCATTAATACATTCAGCTTGGTTCCCTTTAATTTACATTGTAATCACAATATATCTTGTTTTCCTGATTCTGCTTATTTTGCTCTGCCTTAATTCATGTCTTTTTATTTTCTCAGAATTATTCATTTAGGCTTTTCATTATAATAATATTACATTATATCCACATTCGATTTTTTTTTCAGATGGATACCAAATTTGATTCCAATGCTTTGCTATCACAAAAAGTGATGATACCTACTCTTTGGCATATTTGAAACCTTTTTTTTTTCCTGTGTTTAACCTCTGGTAGGAGCATTAGCTTAACTCTTCTCTCCATATAGGCTACATTGAGGTAGCCTAAAAGGTGCTGGGATATTCCTTGAGACTTGGTTGGCTCAGGTGAGTAAGAGATCAGACTGTTGATAACACTTCCTCATCACCTGGGTATGAAGGTAAGCTGCTTGGTCCTCAGTGAATGATGATGTTCATTCACTGAATGATAAGTTCATTCAGCTCAGTCAACCCCCAAAATTCTCTATTTCTATTCTCATTGAGTATTCTTATCCTGATATTGCTTAATAAATCTGATGAGTAACTTTGAGTGTCCCATTTTATTATAGAATCAAATTTAAGCCACTGGGGGACTGGCCTGAGTCATGTTCAGCCCAGAGCAACCTACTTGGAGGTTTTTATTCCCAAGAGTGGGATCTTTGGGTGGAAAGTTATAAAGAATTAATTCATTTTTCTCATGCATGTCTAATTTGTTTTCCAGAATGGTTGATCCACCTACAAACAGTTCACCAATAGCTTGCCTTCCTTCACATAACCCCTCCAACACTGATCTGTCTTTCATCATCTTTGCCAGGTTATGAGACACTAAGTGAAACCTTAAAGGTGTTGGATTTTCATTATTATTTTTAGTCATTTAGAATAACCCATCAATGATTGCTTAATAGTTTGCAATTCTTTCAAGAATGCTTTGTTCCTATCCTTAGACCAATTACTGATCTTTTGAAAACCTTTTAAAAGTTTCTCTGAGGTTGGATTTTTCTTCCCCACAGGAATTGTGCTGTCACCTTGGTTTTAAATGTCCATCTTTTGTCTTTGAAAAGCATGTATAGTTCAGCTGAAAACTTAATTTGAGCATCAAGCCATATTTTTCAACTTTGAAGTTAGTCTGTTCAAGCTTGTGCCATTTCTTATTTTTATAGAAACTTAGTTAGATATGATTTAATGGTGACACTTCTTTGGCTGTTCACAGCATTGTCTCTTTGTCCTTATAATTTAGGAGCTTGCCAATGACATGCCTTTGTGAATTTGATTTTGAATTCTTTTGCACAGAGTTTCCAACTTGATGTTACTAAAACACCAACCTTTCCATTACTTTCCTTTTATCAGAATGGTTTGGGCAAGGGCAAGAGGTGACCTAAAGACATATTTTTGGATGTGCTCTGTTGGTATCAAATATTTATTTATGAAGCACATGCTATTTACCAGACATGGGAGGATTGAAATAAAATGAAAAAATCTCTGTCCTTAAGAAGTTTATATTATAAGAGGAGAGATGAGTACATATATTAATATGTACAGAATAAATATAAATAGATTAAATACATATAAATACAATGAACTTAAATATGTGATAAGGAGAGAGGAAACTAGCAGGTAAGAAGGTCAGGGAAGACGTTATGACAAAGTCAGTGTTTGAGTTGAATCCTGAAAAACAGATGGAATTCTATTAATTATATAGGAAGAGAGTATCTTCCAGTCATAGGGGGTGATCAGTGCAAAGACTCTGAAGTATCAGGGAATGAGGAGGCCACTGGTCTACTGCACTGGATGGACTACCTGTAGTAGATCTATGGGAAAGTATAGATAAGAGATACACAGTATAGTTAGACATGAATGTGTTGCCAATGTGCATTATTGGAAGAAATAGTAACACTGATGAGATCCCAGATGTGTTGGAATATTGAAACGTCTTTAAAGGAATATGATTAAAAAAACATTGTGCCACTAGCCAGTGTAAGTGATTCAGCTTCCCCTCCCCCCATTTCATTTTCCCCTTTTATAAGGGAGGGAGTTTCATTCCTCACCTCAACTAATATGATCCTTGAAGGTATAGAATGTAATAAAAAAGTACGAAGGAGGTTGTAAGGAGTTTTTCTACAACTCCAAATTAAATTGTGATTGTTTCTTAATCAACTTGAGAAGAATTTTGGGACTTGGTCATTAGATATCTCTGTTCCTTGTTCCAAAGTTGAATTTGATAGACCTTGCCAAAAGATTGGATATAGGTGGTAAGAAATAATGAGGAATTCAGAATGACACTTAGGTTGTGAGCCTCAGGAATTGAAATCTGGTGTGGTTGATAGTAATAGGAATATTTGGAGGTGGAGAGGGATTAGGGGGAAAGATAATGAGTTTAGTTTTGAACATGTTGAGTTTAAAATATCTACTGAGAATTCAGTCTGAGATATATGAAAGGCAGTTGGAGTTACAGGAGTGGAGCAGAGAAACTGGGTCAAAAAAGATAGATTTGAGAATCATCACCATAAAGATGATAATCAAATCCATGGGTGCTGATGAAATCATAAGTAAAGTAAGACAGAGGGAGAAGAAAAAAGAGTCTAAGATAGAACCATGTGGGATACTTATAGTTAGAAGGTGTGACCTGGATGAGGATCAGAGAAGGAAGTAAAGGAGGGACCAGATAGGTAGAAGGAGAACTAGGAGAAAGTGATGTCTCAAAAAACTAGAGAGAAGAGAGTATCCAGGAGAAGAGGATAATCAACACTTGTCAAAGTCTGCTGAGAAGTCAGGAAGGATGAAGACTGAGAAAAGACTGTAGATTTGGCATTTCAAAGATCATTGGTAACTTTGGAGAAGGGAGTTTTAGTGAAACGATGAGGTTAGAAGCCAGACTATAAGGAATTAAGAGGAGAGAGAAAAGAAACTAAAGGCATCTATTATAGATAGTCTTCTCAAGGAATTTAGCCAACAGTGGGCATGAAAGGATCAGTGAAGAAGGATGGGGGAGACATGGGCATTAGGGAAGGAATCAGGTAGATAGGGAGGTCAGCAGAGACAGGGAGAAGCTGAAGATAAATTGTAAAGTTGGGGTGACAGAGGGGACATTGAAGGAGACAGGATGAGATCATTTGTGCAGATAGAAAGTTTTGCCTTATTAAGGACTAAAGCCACCTCTTTGTGTGAGACAGGAGTGAAGGAAGACCTTGTGGCAGAAAGTATATTCAAACAGTGTGGCCTCTTGTAGCACAGAAGGCTGGGTATGAACATATAAGAAGGTAGCAAATCCTGGGAACTTATCTAAGTGGCTTGTCCAGAAGAGACACTGAACCTAAAAGAAACTTCATGAGGACTCAATAGAGAAAGGACTTTTAAACACTGCTGTTCCAGGAGACGTTAGTTATCCTTTGCCATATGTGTATCTTATATGTATGCCTCACTACAATTTTAGTCTCTGTTTAGGCTTACTCTTGTGAGCCTGTGAATCCTTGATGTTTTTGGAGAATGTTTTGTACCAATTGGTCTTTCTATATTATAGCAGTAAATGCCTTTGCTAAGAACTAATTAAGTCCACTAGCTGGTTGTTAATGGGAAGGATATTGATAGGGGCTTAGGAACCACAGTAGTAGGAAGAGTTACCCATAGGATTACAAGCAGGACCTAAGATAGTAGCCATTTTCTGGGGTCCTAACCCACCAGTACAAGTGAGAGTTGGAGGAGTAGCGAACAGTTATCACAGTAGACTTAAAACAAATGAAATAAAATGTCCCATACAAATTCTTGACAACCATAATTATATTAGCTGCCACAGCAACAAGGCCTGAAAAATTGTCTATTGACATAAATATGTCTTACTTTTGCAATGAAAATTTCCCTTTAGATCAAAGTGCAACATTTATTCTTTTCTCTGAAGGCTTGAGTTTGGTATGGTTGTTTTGCGAGGTAATCCTGGGATACTCTAGCGTGATATAGGAAATATAAATCTAAATTATTATTGCTGAATGTCCCACAGCTTACTCCATTTGTCAATTTCCACCCAGATACAAATAATATTTCACTCTTCAAGTGGACCAGGAAGCACACATCTGTCACAGCACTCTTCTGCTAGCAAAGTCAGATTTTGGAACTAATGGAGTTTGAAGAATTAACAATTGTCTTGAGAGACACCATAGGGACAGTGGAGTGGGTTTGAGAGCAGAGAGGGCAGCCCAGAGGGAAATAGGGGAAGTGTCACTGGTGGTGGCAATGCTGCAGAACTAGAATAGAGGAAGGCATAAATAAAGCTTCTACAATTCTCTGCGGTTGCAACCTTTTCAGGGGTGTAAATTCAGTGGCTACTAGCTTTCGTTGTTAAGTTGTTTTAGTCTTGTCTTTGTGATCCCACTTGAGGTTTTCATGGCAAAGATACTGGAATGGTTTGCTATTTCCTTCTCTAGCTCATTTTACAGATGAGGAAACTGAGGCAAACAGGATTAAATGACTTGCCCAGGGTCACAGTGTCTGAGGCCAGATCTGAACTCAGGAAGATGAATCTTCCAGGCTGTGGGCCTGGTACTCTATCCACTGTGCCACTTAGCTGCCTACCAGCCTTTTATACGAATGCAAGTCAACATGGACACGGCCGCTTAGCTCTTGTTTATTCAGGAAGAAGTTATCCATACTGTGAATTATTTCATTAGTAGCTTATCCAAGCCCTGTTTTTCTTATCTCTTTTTTCTGTTTTAATTTTGATTGCTCCTTTTATGGAGGATGGTTCCAGTGAAAGAAGATGATTCTTAGTCGATCAGCTTTTACTATTTGCTGGGAGGCTTTGCCACTCAATTGTATTCAATCAAAGAATTTGTTGAATGCTTTGCATTCTGGGCACTACTGGAGTCAGTACAGAAGTATGAAAAAAGAGGACCTGCCTTCAGGAGGGTTTATCATATCACTGAGGTAATAAGAAATACAGCAAAATAGCAGGGTAAGGCAACTAAGTGCTGAAAATACATCCATTATATGAAGTTGTAGTAATGATCAGGAAAAGATCCACATGGGCTGAAGGCACAAGGGACACAGAACTAGGGTTGGGTATTTCATGAATAGTATTTAAAGAAGTGGAAAGAAAAGGGAGGATGTCAGGGGTGGTTGGGCACTGTGAAAAACATCACAGAAGACTGTATGTAGGATATGCAATGTAGGATAGGTGAGAATTATAATAGTAACAGAGCTAATTGATATCCTAGGTGATTGTTAAAGGAAAGTACTCTGGTGGGGGATCATAGTTTTGGGAGTATAGTTTTTTAGGGTTAGAGGCAACAATTGCTTTCTGTTGAACTAACCCATGAATGCGAGAGCAGGTTGGGGGAGTAGCCCAGGGAGGAATGGTATTACGTTAGGATGTGTAAAGTAGGAGAAAAAAAAGAAAGAAAAACAGAGGAAGAGTCACATGGATAAGAGACAGAAAGTGAATGAAGGAATGCAAGACCCATGGGAGAGTTAACGGACCCTGAGAGGTAAATATTGGGTTGTGGTGGGAAGAAGGAGATGGAAAGAGAGAATATGGAATGGTATTGTCTTGGTGGCCCCAATCTCAGGAATCCTGAGAATCCTAGAACCATGTTAAATGGCTTCAATAAATTGTAACTTTTCCTTAGGACTTTAACAGATTTCTATGAGGAAGATAGCATTGAAATTAGTGGGCCATGAGTTCAGAGTGAATTATGTTTCTTTCTGGCTCTTTTGGGGATAGTGGGAGGGAAGAACTACTAGAATAGGGTGAAGACTAGATTATTATCCCTGTGGACCCTTTAAAGGGATTTGTACCCCTTTGTATTTATGACAAAATAATAATTCTTTTATTTAATTCCTTGAATTTTCATTGTCTATGTGCTGAAATCAATACTTTTGGATTTATAGTTTGTATTGTCTTTAAATAGAGTATTGCATGGTGAGTTCATGATTTGTGAAAGTGATTATCTGAAATGGATCAAGAAAAAGTTGCAAGGGCATTGACGACAATATCTCTTGTAGTTACATTAATAGTGATTTTTTTTGTATCATACCAGTTCACCCAGAAGATTATAATAGTCACTCAGATTCAAGTTGTAAGTAAAAAAATACTGTTGCTGGTTCTTGTCCAGAAAAAAAATGTATAAAACCAGATCAAAGCAAATTTGTGAAATAGGCAGAGTTTGAATTGGCATTCCCTCAACTCCTTTCACATCCTATTGCATCTGCCCACCCCTTCCTTCTTTCCCCCATATCTCCCGACTCTCAGTTCCATTCCCCATGTGAGCAGACTTACTCTTGCTTCTTAAGGATTTTTCTCAAAGTTCTGCTCAGTATGGGTCCTAGGAACAGACTGGGAGCTCTCTTTCACGTAGATAATAGTATTTGGTAGTTTCTTTCATATTTAATATTTCTTTAATATTCAATAACCAGGAGTTAGGTCATGCCTACTTTTCAATTACTTTAATCTTTCAGGCAATTTACACATTCTTAGACAAACAAACTGATGCCTTGACAAGAGACCTTGTATTTCTACTTGTCATCCCCACAGCCAAGGAGCAGCTGACTCCATAGTTAGTCCCAAAGCACCAATCACTTAGAAAAAAAATTGCTTTTTCTGTAAGGGTTAAGAAATACAGGTGAAAAGATTATTCCAAGAGTGAGGGAGGTTAGAGAGGGAGCCAGGGGGGAGGAGCATCACAAAACCTGGTAGAATCGATAGGCCCAGAGCAATTTCCTGTCAAAGTCTCAAGGCTAGCAATTGCTCCCTTATCACCTTGCGATCCCTGCATTTCTATGAGAGCAGAACCAGACCATCATCCAGGACACAGGGCATTAGGTCCAGACTGCAGAAAAATAGTAACCAAAATAGAACAGAAATATGGACTGTGAGACTGCAGTCCTTTTCTAGGTCCTTTTATAATAACAGTCCTGGGGGCCACTGGAGAGGTGAAAGTCAAATGATTAGACGAGATTTCTTTCAGTAAGAGAAAATCATTCCTGGCGCAGCCAAGGGAAAGGTACTGTCATTGAATGCTTGAGAAAGGTGTTAAACAATTTCTTATTGTTTAGAGATGTTGAACAATTTTTTGTTTAGTAGTTTGAGTCATATCTGACTCCTTGTGACCCCATTTGGGGGTTTCTTGGCAAAAATACTGGAACAGTTTTTACCAATGCCTTCTCCAGCTCATTTTACAGCTGAGGAAACTGAGGGAAACAAGATTAAGTGACTTGCCTAGACATAGCTAATGTGTTTGAGGGCAGATTTGAACTTAGGTCTATCTGATTCCAGGTTTCAGGCTCTATCCACTGCATCACCTAGCTGCTCCCTTAAGCAAATACATAGCATAAATAATTCCTTAGGACTGTCTGGAAAATAAAAGGTGAGCCTTAATCACAGCAATTCTCCTTTATCAATCAATACACATTTATTAAGCGTTTAGTTAAGGATGTGTTGAACACCGTACTAATTAAGTTCTGGGGATACAAAGACAGAAAGTAATAGTCTTTGCCCTTGAAGGGCAAACCTTCCTTTGGGGGAGAAAACCTATACTTGTATAAGTATATGCAAAATATACCCACAGTAGATACAGAATAACTTTAAAGAGGATGGCATTAGCTCTTGGGGGAAGTCTTTTATAGGAGACAAATGAATCTTATAGGACACCAGAGATTCCAAGAGGTAGAGATGAGGAGAGCGGGCTAATGAGCTCTAGAAGGTGATCCAGAGGGGTGTTGATATGAATCTATCTATGAATCAAGCAATAAGGTAATTTATTAGGTATCTGTTGTGGGCCACACACTGAGCTAGGCACAGAGAATAAGAAGACAAAAATTCTATAGTTCCTGCTCTTATGTTTTTAGGAAATAACGTGTGGATATATGTGTGTGCAAAATATGTACAAAGTCAATTCAGGGTAAATTTTGTTGAGAAGATGTTAGCAATTGATGTTACTGACAACAAACCAAATATGATCTTAGACTTCATTATCACAAGTATATTATCAAGGTTGAGGACGGTGATGATTGCATTCTACTCTATAATGTCTCCAACAAGAGGTTATGCTCTCTTAGTTTGAATGCTACCGGCAGCAAGCAGGGAACTTAATTCTCATTAAAGCCGACCATTACCTTGTTTTGGTTGTTTTTAGTTAAAAAGTTCTGTCCTGTAATAAGATTATGCTTACCATTGTGTATCTTCTCACCATTGGTCGTTTCCTTGGACTCAGATGGACAAGTATAGTCTTCCTTCCTTCTCTTGTTTCTTTGCCTGAGCATAGCCCTGTGTCTGGAATTTTCTCCTTCCTCACCTCCCCACCTTGCAATCGCTGTCTCTCTTTAAGGATCATCTCAGCTACGTTCCTCTTACATGAGGATTTTCTTGGTGTCTTCCTCAAAAATTACCTTTTTATTGTTTATTTTAGACATGTGATTTCTTGAACTCCTGGTGAGGAAACTGTTGACCAACACAGGTTAAAATTTTTTTCTGCAACTTAAAATCTCATCCAGTTTTCCAGGTCACTGAGAAGTTAAGTGACTGGCACAAGGTCACACAACCAGTATATGTCAGAGTTTGGGCTTGAAGTCAGGTCTTCCTGATTTTGAGGCCAGATATTCATCCGCTATACTATGATTTTTAAAAAAAAAATTATGTTTTTTCAATTTACATGAAAAGACAATTTTAACATTCTTCATGAGAAGGAAAACAATTTGATATGGATTATATATGTGTAAATGTGCAGAACATATTTCCATATTATCCAAGTTGCAAAAGAAAACACAGATAAACTAAAACAAAAATAAGAAAAATAAAGTAAATAAAAAATATGCTTCGATCTGCATTCTGACTCTATTACTTCTTTCTTGGAGGTCCATCACTATGCTAGGATTTGTGAATATTTTATATTTCCTTATCTATGTACATGTTGTATCTCCTTAGACTGTAAGTTCCTTGAGGAGAGGGCCAATTTTATATTTAACTTAGCAGCTCCAGCCCTTAGCTTACTGACGTACATGCAGCAAGCATTTAATAAATACTTGTTGAATTGAATGTCAGATCACAAACCTTCATATATTTTCAGGCAGTGATCCTTTCTCCTTCAGGGTGGCTTTTTTTTTATTTTTAAAAAATTTATTTTTTTAGTTTTCAACATTCATTTCCACAAGATTTTGAGCTGCAAATTTTCTCCCCATCATTCCCCTTCCCCCACCCCAAGACAGCTTGCATTCTGATTACCCTTTCCCTCAATCTGGCCTCCCTTCTATCATAACCCTCCATTCCCTTATCCCCATCTCCTCTATTTTTTTGTAGGGCAAGATAGATTTCTATACCGCATTACCTGTACTTCTTATTGCCAAGTTGCATGTAAAAACAATTTTTAACATTTGTATTTAAAATTTTGGGTTCCAACTTCTCTCCCTTCCTCCCTCCCTACCCATCCCCATTGTGAAGGCAAGCAATTCAATAAAGGTTGTACATATATGGTTATGCAAAAGACTTCCTTAAAAGTCATAATTGTATAAGACTAACTATATTTCCCTCCATCCTATCCTGCCCTCCATTTATTCTATTCTCTCTTTGACCTTGTCCCTCCCCAAAAGTGTTTACTTCTAATTACTCCCTCCTCCCATTTTCTCTTCCATCATCCCCCCTACACCTCACTTATCCCCTTCTCCCCTACTTTCCTGTAGAGTAAGATATTTACATGTCAAATTGAGTGTGCATGTTATTCCCTCCTTAAGCTAAATGTGATGAGAGTAAGTTTCACTTTTTCTCTCCCACCTCCTCCCTTTTCTCCTCCATTGAAAAAGCTTTTTCTTGCCTTTTTTATGAAATTTGCCCCATTCCATTTCTCCCTTTCTCCTCCCAATATATTCCTCTCTCACTCCTTAATTTTATTTTTTGAGATATCATTCCTTCCTATTCAATGCACCCTCCAACTACTTAAAAACTGAGCAAAGTCTCAAGAATTACAGATATTATCTTTCCATGCAGGAATGTAAATAGTTCAACTTTTGTTAAGTCCCTTATGATTTCTCCTTTCATGCTTGTCTTGATTCTTGTGTTTGAGAGTCAAATTTTCTATTCAGCTCTGGTCTTTTCATCAAGAATGCTTGCAAGTCCTTTATTTCATTTAATGACCATTTTATTCCCCTGAAGTATGAGTAGATGATTCTTGGTTTTAATCCTAGCTCCTTTGACTTCTGGAATATCATATTTCAAGCCCTTTAATCCTTTAATGCAGAAGCTGCTAGATCTTGTGTTATCCTGATTGTATTTCCACAATACTCAAATTGTTTCTTTCTGATTGTTTGCAATATTTTCTCTTTGACCTGGGAACTCTGGAATTTGACTACAATATTCCTAGGAGTTTTTCTTTTTGGATCTCTTTCAGGAAGTGATTGGTGGATTCCTTCAATATTTATTTTACCCTCTGGTTCTAGAATATCAGGGCAGTTGTCCTTGATAATTTCATGAAGGATGATGTCTAGGCTCTTTTTTTGATCATGGCTTTTAGGTAGTCCCATAACTTTTAAATTGTCTCTCCTGGATCTATTTTCTAGGTCAGTTGCTTTTTCAATGAGATATATTACATTGTCTGCTGTTTTTTCATTCCTTTGGTTTTGTTTTATAACTTCTTGATTTTTCATAAAGTCATTAGCTTCCATCTACTCCACTCTACTCTTTAAGGAATCATTTTCTTCAGTGAGCTTTTAGATCTACTTTCCCATCTGGCCAATTCTATTTTTTAGGGCATTCTTCTCCTCATTGGCTTTTTGGATCTCTTTTGCCATTTGAGTTAGTCTATTTTATAAAGTGTTATTTTCTTCAGCATTTTTTGGGTCTCCTTTAGCAAGCAGTTGACTCTATTTTCATGATTTTCTTGCATCACTCTCATTTCTCTTCCCAATTTTTGCTCTACTTCTCTTACTTGATTTTCAAAATTCTTTTTGAGCTCTTCGATGGCCTAAGACCAATTCATATTTTTCTTGGAGTCTTCGGATGGTGGAGCTTTGACTTTGTTTTCTTCTGTTTGCATGCTTTGGTCTTCCTTGTTACCAAAGTATGGTTCTATAGTTTGATTCTTTTTCTGGTTTTTGCTCATTTTTCTAGTCATTTATTTGACTTTTGAGCTCTTTGTCAAGGTAGTTCTCTGCTTCCAGTGTAGAAGGGAAGTGTACTATCAGCCTCTCAATCCCCCCACCATCTGTGGACCTAGAACTCCAGAATCAGTCTCTGTCTCTGCCCCTGCTGCTGCTGTGGTTGCCATGGGTTCCTCTGCTCCCTTTTCCCTCTGCCATCTTGGAATTGGGGCTGAACCACTCCACTCTCCCACACTGGTCCCACAGGCTTTTCCCACTGTCCTTCCAATTTGTACTTGGCATTTTGGGATCATGAAATGTGGAAACCACCACATGTGTGAGAGATTCAGTCTCCCCAAGGCCGTTTCAGATCCCCTCTGTGCACTTGAGGTCCATACTAGACTGCACTCTGCCCCCTGCGTGGCATGATAGACACTTCCTGGCAACCTTCCAGGTTGTCTTGAACTGGAGATTTGCTTCACTCTGTCATTCTGTGGGTTCTGCAGTTCCTGAATTTGTTTAGAGCCATTTTTTACAGGTATTTGACTGGGCTTAGGGGAAGCACTCTAGAAAGTCCATACTGTTACTCTGCCATCTTGGTTCTGTGCTCCCTCCCCCACAATCATTATTCCATGGTAGCTCTTTTTTTAAGGCAAATCATCTCAAATACCTTTTGAGTTGATTTTAATACCACTTGATTTCTAATTTCCTTCCTATCTCATTGCCTTCTACTGTACAAACTTTAGTTTGCCTTGGTCACTCTAGGTTGGGTGTTCAGACTTGAACACACTATCCTAACTGTTGTTATACTGGTATTAAGTATGATATAACTATCTACACTAAACCCTTTATTTCTTTCTATTACAGCTGTCCCTCCTAGCTCTGTGTCATCAGCAGGCTTGATACAAACAAGTATTCTATCTATCTTGATCATTCTTAGATAAAAATGCTAAATAAGACAGTTACCAGTAGAACTTTGAATTATAATAACATTTATATAGGGCTTGAGCATTTTAAAAGTACTTTACACATGTTATATCATTTTACCCTTGCAGAAACTCTGTCTGAAAAGTTCTCCTTCCTTCACTCTTACTACTGACGTTCCTGGCTCCTTTGGTCCAAGCTGAAATCCCACCTTCTACAGGAGGCCTTCCCCAACCTTCTTTATTCTAGTGCTTTCTCTCTTTTGAATATTTCCTATTTTACCTGAGCTTGCTTTGTATATGTTTGTTTAAATGTTGTCTCCCCCATTAGAGTGAGCTCCTTGTCTTTTGCCTCTTGTTGTATCCCCAGTGCTTAGCACAGTGCCTGGTGCATTGTAGGTGTTTAATAAATGTTTATTGATAGATTGATAGTGCCTTTCCTCTGCTGTTGTCTCCTATTTATCTTGTATATATCTTGTATGTTCATAGACGTTTTTATATTATCTCCTCTTTTTTGACTGTGAACTCCTTATGAACAGGGATTGTTTTGGTATTTTTTTGTATCCCCAATTCTTGGCACAGTGCCTGGCACAGTAGGAGGCACTTAATAAATGATTGACTTCATACTTGCCCTTCCTTCATTTCCACCTGGAATTGTAGAAAAGGTCAAACTTTTCCTAAGCACTTATTGCTTTCTGCTGCCACCTCTGGGTTGAGAAGGAAAAGCAGAGAGGCCTCTTTGATTTGCTTTGACATCCCAGTAGGGGCAGATAGGTGGTGCAGTGGATAGAGTGCCAGTGCAAGGATTCAGAAGGACCTGAATCCAACTCTCACCTCAGACACTTGATACTCATTAGCTGTGTGACCTTGGGCAGGTCACTTAACCCCAGTTGCCTCATTCTGGGTTATCTCCAGTCAGTCTGATGAATATCTGGTCCCTGGATTCAGATGGCTCTGGAGGAGAAGTGAGGCTGGTGACCTGCACAGCCCTCCCTCACTCAAAACAAAGTCAAGTGCAAGTCATGTAATTATTTCTCTGATGGCACAGTCTTCTTCGGCAACAAAGGATGAACACACACACATTGTTAGTTTCCATTTTACAGTTGAGAAAACTGAGGTAGACAGAGCTTAAGTGGTTTGTCCAAAGTGTAAGTGCTCTATCCATTGTCCCTACCTCCATTTGATCACCTCCTCTTAATATAATTTGCCCAGATAGAAGCATCAGTAATTGGTACTGAGCATTCAAGAAACAGCATGGCAGGGTATAACTGATAGAGTAAGAGACTTGAAGTCAGGAAGAAGTTGTTGCCGTTCAGTCATTTTTGAATATTCATGACCCCATTTGGGGTTTTCTTGGCAGAGATACTGTAGTGGTTGACCATTTCCTTCTGTAGCTCATTTTGCAGATGAGAAACTGAGGCAAACAGGGTTAAGTGACTTGTACAGGGTCACACAACTAGTAAGTGTCTGAGGCCAGATTGAAACTTAGGTAGAGTCTTCCTGTCTTCAGGCCTGGCACTGTATACACTATGATGCCACCAGCTGCCTTTGAAATCAGAAAAACCTGATTCCAAATCTCAACTGTGTTGCTTAATGGTTGTGAAACCATAGATAAGTAATTCAATCTCTCTGATCTTTAGTTTCCTCATTTGTAAAGATGAGGGGATTGGTCTAAATATCTTCCTGATCCAGGACACATGATAGGATTCTCTATAATAATAGCCAACATTTATATCACACTTGAAGGTTTGCAAAGTATTTTGCTCACATTACCTCATTTGATTCTCACGCCAACCCTGGGACCTAAGTGCTATTATTTTACAGATGTGGAAACTGAGATAGATAGAACTTAAGTGACTTTTCCAGGATCACAAAGGCAAGATTCAAACATAGGTCTTTCTGACTCCACATCTAATACACTATTTCCTATGAAAGAGATGTCAAGCATGCCCCCCCTTCCCCCAGGCTGAAATAGATTAAAATTTTTTTGGGAAATACTTAGCAAAATAAATCAGGCATCTAGGTGGCACAGTGGAGATCGAGTGTTTGACCTGGAGTCAGGAGGACTCATCTTCCAGAGTTTAAATACAGCCTCAAATACGTCCTAGCTGTATGAGCTGGCCAAGTCACTTAACCTGGTTTGTCTCATTTGTCTCATCTGTAAACTGAAGAAGGAAATGGCAAACCACTCCAGTATCTTTGCCAAGAAAACCCCAAATGGGGTTGTAAAGAGTCTAAAACAACTGAAAAACAAAATAAATAAAAATACAATAAAACATAGATTATATTACATTTTAACATTAAGTTAATAGATGACCAGCAGGTAACTTAATATGGGGATTAATGAATATAGGGCTGGGTCTGGAATCAGGACGACCTAAATTCAGATTTGTCCTCAGACACTTAACACCTGCATAAACCTGGGCAAGTCTCTTGACCTGTGTTCCCTTCACTTTCTTCATTTGTAAAATGAGGGTAACAGTAGCACTTACATCCATTGGTCATTGCAATGACTGTAAAGTGCTTAGCAGGGTGCCAGGCACATAGTAAGTACTACATAAATATTAGCTGCTACAATGACTACTACTATTATCCTTAGTGATCCCAGTTTCTGTGTCAGTTTGTCAGTGCTTCCTTATGCCACTTTAGCTGCCTAGAAGTGCTAACTAATTTCCACCTGTTTGCTGAGTTTGCCAAGCTGCTACTGGTTCCCAGGCTTGGGACCCTGACCTAAGTCACAGGCTCCTTCTAGCTCCTTATAAATGGAAGAGAGGGGCCCCTGTCAGGAACGGTCTAGGGTAAAGACTGAGATTAGCATTGTACTGTTGGTTCATTCATGGTCTGGGGAGGAAGGAGACAATGAATTCCTAAGGGATGTGGATGAAGCTAAATTGTTTCAGTCAAGAGCTGTTGAGAAACTCCTCTTGGACACCAGCCTTGTTGGGGAACGGTGGCAGATGAAATTTAGTTTGTGTAAATGGCAAATAATGCAAAGAGACCAAAATAAACCAGTTGAGTCTGATTCATACCCCGTGTGTGCTTGTGGAAGTTCCCCTCTTGAATGACAATGGAAATGAATCCGATGCACCAAAAGCCATGACTAGCTCTTGCGTTCAGAACTTTTCTGAGAATAGAAACTACAACGTGAGTTTACGTTGAGCAAAGCAGTTGTCTGAGCAGTGATTATGTGTGGTGGTTGTTGCTAAGTCGTGTCTGATTCTTAGAGACCCCCTTTGGGATTTTCTTGGTGGAGATACTGGAGTGGTTTGCCATTTCCTTCTCCAGCTCATTTTACAGATGAGGAAACGGAGGCAAAAAAGGGCTAAGCGGCATGCCCAGGGTCACATAGCTAGTAAGTGTCTGAGGCCAGATTTTGAACTTAGGTCTTCTTGACTCCAGGTCTGGCACTCTATCCACTGTGCCATCTTTATGCCCTGTGGTAGCTTGTCATGAACATAAAAGGCAGGCTAGTTTTGTGGAAAGAGAGCTGGGCCTGAAGTCAGGAGAGGTCTTGGTTTAAAATCTGCCTCCAACACTTACTTGTGGACTCACTGGCAGATCATTTAAGATCTCTGAACCTCAGATTCACATGTGTTGAATGGGGATAATCATACCTGTGATATAATTTATGTAAAATACTTTGCAAACACTAAAGTGCTATATAAGCATCCAATACTATTATTAAAAACCAGACTGGCTATTGACTCCCCTTCACAGTAAGTAGGCAACAACTGAGTAAACAGTATGTCACACTAATCAAGTGCAGGTTCTCATCTCCTTAATCCTTCTCAGAAAGACATGACTGTGTCTTAAGAGCTGAATCTCTCAATCTGATCCTAAGCACGGGTTTAAGAGGGTGTTGGTCCTCTACCTTTTGAATAATTCCTTAGACAAAGTTTTAAGAAGATGATGATGGTAGTATGTGTACATGGCAGTGGAGGGAGGGGATGCAATATCCATTTCACTAGAAACAAGTTGAATGTGCTATGGAACATGCTTTTTACTTATGGCAATGAATGATTTCTGAATATATTCTCCAGTATTATTGTCTATGATATGCTGACTTAAAGCTGAGGTATCAAACATACTTCAGATTAAAATGTAAATAAAAATATAATAGACCATAGATAATGTTAATATATGGTTTTCCAAGTCAATATGCAGTCTATAGGGATAGGGATCCTTATGTATGATTTAATGGTCCTCTTTCTATTTGAGTTTGACACCACTCATCTATAACATGGCTCCAACTTCCTCTTCAGTGCTTTGAACTTTATTTTCTTCAAGATCCTTATAGAATGTAGGGAATCCTTTTGTCATTTGGAGTTTTGGTAGGACACCTTTCACAACAGTATTAAATATTTTTGGAGAAATTAACTTCTCTATTCTTAGCCTCATGATGTTGATCACCAGAGATCCTTGTTCAATCAAGTTGCTTCCACCAAGGAACCCTGTAGTAAAGTCTTAGTAGCTACTTAGAAGATGCTTAAATGGAAGAAGACTTTTCAGGCTGGTTTTTTTGTATACAGTCAAATTCTATTTTTGTAATCAGTAAACAATAAATTGATGTAGTAAAAATAATGGCAACTTTGGGGTCAAGTGACCATTCCATAATAAAAATCATAATAGAAAGGGAAGCCAGGCAATTCTATCAGATGGTCAAGGTTTTGAGAAAGCAGATTGAAAAGGATTCAGTTAAAGTTTAGGAAGATTCAGTGACTGATTATTCTGTAGCAGGAGTCAGTCCAAAACTCTGGATGCTCTGAAACAGAGGTTCTAAAGACACAAGCAGAAATTATTTCTGATAAGTAAGCAAAGGAGGAGAAAACTGCACCCGCAATTTTTTTTCTTCCTTACTTTCCTTCCCCCTCCCAAACTGAGACAATTAGCTCTTTTGTCTCCTGTAGTTTTCATTTGGAATTTGTTGAAATATAGCTCTGGGAAACCAGGCTTTGATAAAGCCCATTGGAATTCAAATGGAGCTACTTGACTATGCTTTTAAGCCTAAATTCACTTTGGCTCTTAACGGATTGGCCAATAACAGGTCCTAGACTAAGGCTCTTTTGCTAACTGTTTGGGTTTTGATGGTTCAGAGTGAGTGAAAGTAGCAATTGTTTCTGTTCTGGCCAGAAACTCCGAGAATCTTCCCCTACCAAGATAATTCTTTTGGGAAGGTAAATTAGGCCATATTTTGCCTCCATTCTTACCTAGCCTTTAATTACTGAATGCTGTTATCTCAGACAAACTGAGACCTGGGAAAGACCAAAGTTTAAAAATGGCTCCCACTGCATCTGGAGTCATCTCCAGTCATCTTGACCTATGTCTTGCTACTGGACTCCAGTGACTCTGGAGGAGAGTGTGAGGCTGAAAACTTTGCACAGCTCTGACTCACTTAAATCCAATTCACCTGCAAGTGAAGAAATCACCCTCCTGATGTTTTTGGTCCTGTTTGAGAATGAAGTATCAACAACAAATAACACAACTGCCCTTGGAACTTGTATGCCAAATTAAAGAGATCCTTCACAAGGTCCTTTTCAATGCTTCATCGGGCCATGAAGGTGACTTTGGGTTCTCTGACAAGGTGAGAAATACTAGAAAGGTTTCAGAGATTAAGAATTAGAAGGGATGTTAGAGATCATTGTGTCTAATTCCTTCATTTTACTGATGAGGAAGTTGAGGGCCATATAGGTTAAGTGACTTTCTCAGGGCTATAGATTTGAAGGTAGGTCTTTGTGACTCCAAGTTCAATGCTTTCTACTCACTAGACCACATTGTCTTCAAATAGGTGGTTAACAAAAAAGCTGTTTCCTTTCCTAGGAAAAAGCTAAGTTTGGAAAAGTTTGTCATCTATAGGTTCGCTATTTGGTTATGACTTCTCTGGTCATGCAAGCCATGAAACAAAGAAAAATACCAGATGGGCCTTGGTCTACTCTGTAGTGATGGTAGTAGAGTGATATATAAGTGGGAATAAGGTTTTAGAAATAGACCAGATTTTAGAACTTAGCTTTTTTAACCTTAAATGTGAGATCTTTGGCTAATGACCAAGGTCTCACCATGCTTACTGCTAGTGGATTATGTTTTAAAAAATACTTTAATAGACTCCTGCAAATACAACCTTACAGATTTTGCCTCAACAAAGTATTACCCATTATTTCTGCATTAAAGTGATATATGAGATTCCTTGAAAGATGAAACAAAAGAAAAGTCTTGTTTCAGGGACCCTCTGATATGCAAAATCAGGCAAAGTATAAAACAGATAGTTGTGTACTTACCAAAAGTATACTTCAGTACTATCATGGAGGATATCTAGTACAGAGTCCTAATGGAAATGGCATTTCCTATATAATTGTGAGGTCCTCTGAATGATCATATTTTAGGATATTAGCCTGGTTGTATCCAGCCATATCATACTGCAGAGCCTCCTAAATGAATAATGATAATCAATGATAATGATTAATGATAATCAGTCAAAAGAATTTGATCCAATCATCTACACAGGAAAAATCCAATTAATGAATATTTATGGTCTAGTCTATGATATGCAGTTGGATGGACAAGTCATTGGACTGATTCAGCAACACATATATCTTGGATAGACACTTCATATTGTCAACAAAGTGGTTACAGAGTTCAATTGGAGCAAGAAAGTAGGATGGATTGCTTTTGGGAAACTGCACAGGCCTTTCAATGACCCTAGGATTTCCTCTTAAAGAAAAGTTAAATTTAAAAAATATCAGTGCTTTTCTAGTAATTTTTATAGCTATTAGTCAAAAGAGAGATATATGGTAGACATAAACAGGCTACAACCTATTACCAGCGAATAATTTTTCAGAAAAAGTAGTATAAAGGATACCGTTAGACAAATTTATGAACAACATGAAGTAAAACAGAGGATTTTTTTAATTGGGAGTCTTCCAGCTAGATAGTCACTTGATATTAATACTGGAGAAGGGTTTTTTTTTTTGTGTGTGTGTTTTTTTGGTGGTTGTTTTGATTTTGGTTAAGTATGGGTTGGCTTAGATGTCTTTTGAGGTCTAAGTCTTAGATTTTTGTGGTTCTATGGCACATAGATCTTTTATTTTCCTTACCTTGTTTTATTTACCTTACCTGCCTATTTGTATTTTCACTTTAGGATACACTTAATACATGCATAGACCATTCTCATGAAGATTTTAAAGAGATTAGAAAGTAGGCATGTATTGGGTAATTACTGCTTTATTTTCAGTCTCTTTTTGGGGCAGTAATACTATCCTATTCAACACCCCCTGTGGGGTTTGAAAAATCACTCACTTGAGAGCCTTTGAGATTATGCTCTCTTAAAACATGGATTTCTTTTATTTTGTTTCCATTTTAACCCCTTTGCCTAATATCGTTCTTCTGGACAACATACATGGCAGATTTCATATTCAGATATTAGTCTCTAAATGTGGTTTCATCACCATTGTTGTCAAGAATAGATTATTACAGGAAAGATCTGGTTTAATGTGTATCTATTTGTGTCCTTCTTGGTTAACGTGTAATTTTGATTCTTTGTAAATCATGGCTCATTAAGAACTATGCTAAACTTCTTAGAAGCTTATTTTTTCCGTTGACTTTTACTGCTTAATCTTTCTTTTAATCTGATTAAACTTTTTTTTTTTTGCTCTAGACAGTCAGCTGATGCAAAGAGCTGATTCTGCAATAATTCACATCTTAGGAATAAGTTGCTCTTTGACTCTAAAACTATAGTCAATTTCATTTTTGTGTGTGGCTCAGCTTTTTTACACTCTCTTCCTGAAGAAAATTTCCATGATATATAAGCAAGAAGTTTCTGAGTAACTTACAAGATTTTGACTTATTTTTCTTACTTCTAATTCATATTTTTCAATATATTTTCTCTTTTCTAATCTTCTAATAAGCCATAAAATTATATGTTGTATTGGTTTGAAAGATTTTATCAAATTCTTGTAGTATTTTTCCATTAATTCATCTTCTGCAATCGATTTTGATATGTAAATTGTTAATGTGTTCACTGTGGCACCTTTATCTATGCTCATCAGAAGTGCTACAAGGAAAGGACCAAATATTGCATGTAGTGATATTTCTCATGGACCTCCTTGCCTCTATCTGGAGTACTTGTTAGCCATCCTTCTATATACATGCAATTTCTTTATGCTTTCTGTTTTCATTTGCAGGGAATGTTAATGTGAATATATGTTGGAAAAAGGTCTTACATTTAGAGTACCAACTAATATTTACAAGTAGCATAAAAGCTGCAGTCTTTATTGTTTTATTAAATAATTTCCATAACAGGGGGACCAACAGAAGCCATCGATAACTCTTTTATATTCTTTGCCACCATCACTGTTGAGGTAGAATGGATCACAGAGGACCAAAGGGCATTTTTTACTATCTCATGTGTCGTAATGTTCATCAAATATCATCAAATGTCAACTTGTTGGTAATGGACCTTTTCATACTTAGCCTGGGGGAGATTTGGAAACCAGATTTTTTTTTGGCTGACTGTTCTTAAAACTTTTTCAAGTTGGTTGAACCTGTCTAGCTGAGGACATGCTTTCTCTTTCCCTTTCCTCTTTCTTTCCTTTCCTCTTCCCCTCTCTTTCCTTCCCTTCCTGAACTTTAAAAGAAGGATTTGGTTCACTGTCATTTGAAAAATTGTTTTCTCTGTAGCTAAAATTGAATAGCTTTTTAAGGTGTTTTCAATATAATCTCTAGAATTAGCTTCCAAATAGGATTAACCATGGAATTCCATAAATGGAAATTGGAGAAGATCCCTGAGGGAGACCAATGGCAAACCTCCCCAATATCTTTGCCAAGAAAACCCCAAATGGGGCCACAAAGAGTTGGACATGACTGAAACTACTGAACAACAAGCACAACAAGAAATACATAAGGACAGAAAATCAAGAGATAGAAAAGATGTGCAGCCTTCCAAATCCTAACGTGGCTCTGGTTTTGGATGGAACTCTTTGTTCTTTACTAGATCTTGGTTCTTTTGTTTCACTTCTCCGTGTTCATTATAGCTTAAGGATGTTAATAAAATATAATAAATTAATAGTAAAGGAAAGAAACCAAAACTGAGAACCTTCAACCAATAGTACACTTGTCAGAGTGGTGCCCTTGTTTTCAAGCTTTCAGTGGGTTAGAGTCACACCTTGTGCTCATCTTAAAAATTTCCTTCCAGCTTTAAGCACTCTAAGGATACAGTGGGGTAAGGGATGAGTCAAATAATGCCAACTGGAAACCTCAGTCTGTAGACTCATTCTTGGCTTCTACATGAGGCATCAGAAAATGTTCATTTCTCATGTACTTTTTTTGGGAAATGATGAAAAAAGCATGTAGAAAGTCCAATTAAGCAATAGTTCTGTTTTCTTTCTCTGGACCTTTGGTCTCCTCTTTCCTTTTAAGCTAGGTCAGCCAAACCAAATGCTTGTGATTTACAGGAAGGCTCCTATCTCTCACTAGGGGGTTAAAGGGCAGAGTGAAGGATTGCAAAATAACACGAAGGCAGAGCTCTCTGGGACTATGCGGAACTTGTAAGTTGTCTGAGCACACAGAGCACAGCAAGTTCAATCTAGACATTATTTATGAACTCATTAAAGCACTAAATAAAACAAGCAATAATAGAGACTGAAAATCACATGGCTGCTCTTCAGGAGTAAGTCAATATGGTAGCCTCTGTTTATATATTTCAGCAAAATTCCTATAGAATTCTTACATTGTGGCCCTGGGGGACAAAACAATCTTATTTTTTGACATCATTGGCCCTACAGTCTCAGTATTTTCTTGGGGGGAAGTGTCATTTTTTTAATATTGTCCTTATAACTTTGGGAAATTTTTTCCCACAGGGCAGTTTAGTAGGCTGGTACCAGTTCCTATTTGCAATCAGACTGACTGTCAGATTTCAAAAGAACATTTCATTAAAAGGAAAGAGAAAGCAACGTCACCTCTATTCAAGAGAGCTGGAGTTAGAAGTATGAGAAATTGGGTTTGAGTTCTGGTTCTGACTTTTGCTAGCTATATGACCATAATCAAGTTATTGAGTCTCTCTGAATATTACTTTTATCATTGTAAAATGGGGAGAATAATATTTGCATCACCTGCTTCCTATGAGGAAAATATGTGAAAATCTTAAAAACACTTCCTGAAGATGCTATTATTTTAATTCTGAAAGAAATGTAGTCTCACCTGAACTTATAGTCAATATTTTCAGTATCACATGCAGTGTTTATATTATTTCTCTGAAATTCATTCCTCTGTGCCTATTCTGTGGAGTCTGCTGCCATCAGCTGTCAACTCCTCATTTGCTTCCTCTACTACCTGCTGTCAGGTATTGGCATCCTCTCTCAAGAACAGGCATCTTGGCACCCCAGGTACTAGTAGAGGAAGTCTGAGTTTCTCTCCCAGTTTTGCCTGGAATTAAAGTTACTCCCTATGGAGCCCAAAGAGCTCACTATATGGTGCCTAAAGAAGCTTTTATCTGCACCTTTTGGATCTCTACTCACTTATCTTCAGGATTGCTTCCAAAACTACCCATGAAACACACACTAATCCTACAGCAATGATTCTGAGTGTCACATCTAATTCGCTTTCCAGGTAGATGTAAAGGGCTGTGGGAAATACTGAAGAAATGCCCTCATGGAAAGAAAGACATCTTGGTGAACTGGGAAAATAATGGTATCATTAAAAGAAATAGAAAACTCAGGAAAGAGCTGGTTTCAGGGGAGAGATGTTATATATAGTTTTAGGCATATTGAACTGGAGATGATAGTAGAAAGAAGGAAATAAACGTTTATTTAGTGCCCACCATGTGTCAAGTTGGGCAGCTAGGTGGCACAGTGGATAGAGAGAAGTTAAAATTTTAGAGGAAAAGAATCAAGACAGAGAAGAGGAGAGGATTTAAGACTTCAGTTGCCTCTGTGGCCATCATGTGACTGATGGTGCCTCAACACAACTCTTGCTCTTGGATTCATGTCAGTTGGCAAGAAAAATTTCAAGGGGGGGTTCCATGCAGGATGCTTTTGTACATCCCTGATGTACAACACAACAGTGGTTGCTTCTGTAATTGAGAGTGCCAGGTGCTGCAATGGATAAACCTCTGGGCCTGGAATCAGGAAGATCTTCAAATCTGACCTTGGACACATACTAGCTGTGAAACTCTGGGCAAGTCAGTTAACCTCTGTTTACTTCAGTTTCCTAGACTGTAAAATGAAATAATATAGCACCTGTTTCACATGGTTGTGAGGATCAAATGAGATATTTGGAAAGCATTTGGCAATACTAGGTGGTGCAGTTGCTAGAGTCAGGAAAACTCATCTTATTGAGTTCAAATCTGGCCTCAGACACTTATTAACTGTGTGACCCTGGGTAGGTCACTTAACCTTGTTTGCTTCAGTTTCCTCATCTTTAAAATGAGCTATAGAAGAAAATGGCAAACTATTCCAGTATCTTTGCCAAGAAAACTCCAAATGAAGTCACCAAGAGTTGGACATGACTGGACAACAAACCAGGCACTTAATAAATATTCGTTCTTTTCTCTCTTTGCACTTATGGCGTCAGCTTGCGTCACTCCCCTCCCTCTATCATCTCACATCCCCAGAGTTCCCTTCCCCATGTCATAAAGTTTGTTTTCAGCTTCCTCTCACTTTCCACTTTGATGGTTCCCTTAGCATAACTTGGGTTCAAGTGCCCTCTCTCTCAGGTCATTGATGCAATGATCCAACAGCATCACAAATGGTCTTCCCCATCGTTTTGTTCCTCTGTTTCTAAGGAAGGTAACTTTGCTTTCTGAGCCTCAGTTTAATTAGGTAGAAACTGAGAGATATAATTTCTAAGATTCCTTCAAGTCTTAAGTCAATTATCTTATGATCTAAGTGTTTGATCTACAAAGGTGGGGGCCACGGCCTGATTCATATGTGTCATCAGCCAACTGGATTTTATTTTGCCATCTGTCCAGAGGCTGATCATAGACTTATTTTTAATACAACTACATTTTCTTATATCTCCAACTTTCCTTCCCCTAATCCCCACTTCTTATGTATAAGCTCCCAGCCTCCACCTTCCTAATACCACAGCAAATGCTTCCTGACTCTTAACAGCCAACACATGACCCCCAATTACCTTGTGGTTTTAGCAGGTGCCCCTCAGTGGGAGGTGTTGTGTTTTGCAGACAGTTTCTGATTCATAGACTGAGCAGTTTGGGATCTGAACTGCTGATCTCATTATATGACCTTCTCTATTCCTTTTGAGGAAGCTAGTCTTCAAATCATTCAGATTCAGAATTTCAGTGTTATCTTCTACCCCTCAGTTTCCTTTACCACATATGTCTAATCAGCTGTCACATCTTTCTATCTGTATCTCCATAACATCTTTCACATTGGTCTCCCTTTCCCTACTCACAAAGCCACTGTCCTAGTTCAGGTCATTTTCTACCTGGTCTCCCATTCTTGAGAACCTCCCCTTGAGAACCTTCTAATCTGTCTATCCTCCAGATAGCTGCCAAAGCAATTTTCCTAAATTACTCATCTGACTGTGTTACTTCCTTACTCAGTCTTTTGTCAGAAAGTCATATTGCAAACACAGTCTGTGCTAATTGTTGGTTCCCTGGGTATATTGAGACTGCTGGGTATGGGAACAAGACAAATGGCAATAGGTGAGATCTATCTCATTCTTTTTTTTAAAATTTATTTTAATAAATTAATTAACTTTTTGCATTCCTTTTCACAAAATTTTGGGTTCCAAATTTTCTCCCCATTTGTCCCCTCCCCCACCCCAATACACCAAGCATTCTAATCTCCCCTATCACCAATCTTCCCTCTCTTCTATCATCCCTCCCTTCCCTTGTCCCCATCCTCTCTTTTGTCCTGTAGGGCCAGATGACTTTCTATTCCCCATTACCTGTATTTCTTATTTCCTAGTAGCAAGAACAATACTCAATGATTGTTCCTAAAACCTTGAGTTCCAACTTCTCCCCATCCCTCCCTCCCCACCCATTCCCTTTGGGAAGGCAGGCAATTCAATATAGGCCTTATCTGTGTAGTTTTGCAAATGACTTCCATAATAGTCATGTTGTGTAAGACTAACTATATTTCCCTCCATCCTATCCTGCCCCCCATTAATTCTATTCTCTCTTTTGATCCTGTCCCTCCCCGAGTGTTGAGTTCAAATTGCTCCCTCCTCCCATTGCCCTCCCTTCCATCATCCCCCCAACCCTGCTTATCCCCTTCTCCCCCACTTTCCCGTATTGTAAGATAGGTTTTCATCCCAAAATGAGTGTGCATTTTATTCCTTCCTTTAGTTGAATGTGATGAGAGTAAACTTCATGTTTTTCTCTCAGCTCCCCTCTTTTTCCCTCCACTAAAAAGTCTCCTGCCTGCCTCTTCTATGAGAGATAATTTGCCCCATTCCATTTCTCCCTCTCTCCCCCCAAGACATTTCTCTCTCACCGCTTCATTTTTTTTAAGATATGATGCCATCCTATTCAATTCACTCTGTGCTCTGTCTCTCTGTGTGTGTGCATGTGTGTGTGTGTGTAATCTCACCAACTACCTAGATACTGAAAAGTTTCAAGAGTTACAAATATTATCTTTCCATGTAGGAATGTAAGCAGTTCAACTTTAGTAAGTCCCTTATGACTTCTCTTTGCTATTTACTTTTTCATGCTTCTTCTCATTCTTGTGTTTGAAAGTCAAATTTTCTTTTCAGCTCTGGTCTTTTCATCAAGAATGGTTGAAATCCCTCTATTTCATTGAAAGACCATTTTTTTCCCCTGAAGTGTTATACTCAGTTTTGCTGAGTAGGTGATTCTTAGTTTTAGTCCTAGTGTCTTTGATTTCTGGAATATCATATTCTATGCCCTTCGATCCCTTAATGTAGAAGCTGCTAGGTCTTGTGTTATCCTGCTTGTATTTCCACAATACTTGAATTGTTTCTTTCTAGCTGCTTGCAATGTTTTCTCCTTGACCTGGGAATTCTGGAATTTGGCCACAATGTTCCTAGGAGTTTCTCTTTTTGGATCTCTTTCAGGTGGTGATCAGTGGTTTCCTTGAATACTTATTTTGCCCTCTGGTTCTAAAATCTCAGGGCAGTTTTCCTTGATAATTTCATGAAAGATGATATCTAGGCTCTTTTTTTGATCGTGGCTTTCCGGTAGTTCCATAACTTTTAAATTGTCTCTTCTGGATCTATTTTCCAGGTCAGTTGTTTTTCCCATGAGATATTTCACATTCTCTTCCATTTTTTCATTCTTTTGGTTTTGTTTGGTGATTTCTTGGTTTCTCATAAAGTCATTAGCCTCCATCTGCTCCATTCTAATTTTGAAAGAGCTATTTTCTTCAGTGAGCTTTTGAACCTCCTTTTCCATTTGGCTAATTCTGCTTTTGAAAGCATTCTTCTCCTCATTGGCTTTTTGAACCTCTTTTTCCAATTGAGTGAGCCTATTTTTCAAGGTGTTATTTTCTTCAGCATTTTTTTGGGTCTCCTTTAGCATGGTGTTGACCTGCTTTTCATGCTTTTTCTTTCATCTCTCTCATTTCTCTTCCCAGTTTTTCTCCACCTGTCTAACTTGATTTTCAAAATCCTTTTTGAGCTCTTCCATGGTCTGAGCTCATTAAATATCTATTTTGGATGTTTGAGATACAGAAACCTTGACTTCTGTGTCTTTCCCTGATGGTAAGCATTGTTCTTCCTCATCAGAAAGGAAGGAAGGAAATATCTGTTCACCAATAAAGTAACCTTCTATGGTTTTATTTTTTTCCCCTTTTCTGGGCATTTCCCCAGCCAGTTACTTGACTTCTGAGATTCCTTTCCACACCCATCTCGCCTCCAGATCCCTATCTCCTTATTCTTATCTCCCATTAAATAAATGGGCAGGCAGGATTTCACTATACTGTGCAAAGATATTTGCTGGTAGCCCTGTTTGTAAGGAACTTAACTGTAGCAAGTTGTATCTATGTGAGTAGTCCTTTGGGTGGCCTTTTTTGGTGGTGCCTTAAGACTGGCATGGACCAGAATCAAGGCCGCCTCCTCTAACTTTTTGCTTCTATTAAATCTTGTCTATCCTGTGCTCTGTTCCCAATGAACTTTGTGTCCAAGATTTCAACTTGCTACTTTCATCTGGGAATATCTAAGTTTTGTTTATTTTTTAACTTTGATTTTATTTTACTTTCTGTTAAATTAAAAAAAATTAATTTCAATCACATTTAGCATTTTTAATTAAAAAGTGTTAATCTCTTCTCTGTTAAGGAAATAAAAATGAAAAAGAAAACTTTTATAAAATATGTACATAGACAAGCAAAACAAATTATCACATTGTCAGTGCCTAAAAATATGTGTCATTTTACATCTTGAGTCTATCGCCTGTGATAGGTGGGTAATGTGTATGAAATATTTCAATGTTATATGCGTTGAATTGTGGTTAGTCTTTGCTTTTATCAGGATTCTTAGGTCAGCTGAATTCTAATTAATTTTGCGTCAGCTTTGTAACTTTGTGGGCATCTTTATGTTTCAAGAGTGTTTTTTTGCAATTAACATGTTGAATTATGCTTTTTAATCAGGTCTACTATCTTCTGTTCAATGGTGAATTCATCCCTTTCACATTTATAGTCATGATTATTGTATATTTCCTTCCATCCTATTCTCTTATATTTTTCCTTCTCATTTGTCCCTATCCCCTCTTTATAAATAAGGAGAAGATTGTAAGAGGGAAGGAGTGTGTTTAGTATCAGTCCTCTAGGTTTGGTATAATCTGCTTCTTTTTTCCTTCCCTTCTTCTTTTTCTTTTACCTAAATCCCAATCACAGGTTCCGAAACTTTCTTTCTTTCCTTTCAAATCATTCTTCAAGATCTATTCTGCTTGGAGTTAGTTTTGCTTAGGACTTATCTCTCCCTTTTATTCTCCCCTCTCCCTTTCCCTTTCTCCCCCCTTTTCACTTCCCTCCCCCCCACCCCATTTCCCCATTTGATGAAATATATGTTCATCAAATATATGCGTTCTGGATATGTATGTATATGTTTGTATGTGTTTGTTACCCTCCTTCCTTTGACCAGTTTGGATGACAGTGCAGTTTAAATGCCATCTACTTTTTTTCCCCTTTGAACTGAACTAAAATACTGAGTATTTTACCTATAATGTTCCTAGGAGTTCTTATTTGGAGATTTCTTTTAAGAGATAACTGGAAGATTCTTTCTATTCTACTTGACCTTCTGGTTCTAAGAGATATGAGATGGTTTAAAAAAATTCTTGAATTATTATGTGTTTTTTTTGGAGTTAGGGGAGTTATGGATTTCAAGTAGTCCAGTGGTTTTTAAACTATTTCTTCTGGATCTGTTTTCCAGGTTAGTTGTTTTAGATATGTGGATATACACACACATACATACATATATGCATATATATGTATATATACACAAATATAAATATGTACACATACGTATATACACAAATATGCACACACATGTATACATACACACACATATATGTGTGTATATATACACACATACATACACACACTTATAGATACATATATAAACATGTATATATGCACATATATAAATATCTATAAATTTTTTTCAGTCTTTATTTCTTGATGTCTTTTTGAGGCATTAGTTTCTATTTGATGCATTCTGATTTTCAGGGAGTGTGTTCCTTGGGTAAACTTTTGTCCCTCTTTTACCAAACTGCTAATTTTATTTCTAGCATTATTATTTTTTTTAAGTTTAGCTTGTAGGTATTTTGGAGTCATCCTATTTTTCTGGGTTTGGCTCTTGACCATCTCTGTCACCATGATGGTTCTTTGTGGTTGTATCCTTCGTTTGTTTACTCTTCCAGACTACTTCCTGGGTTGGAATTTTGTTCAAGCTGACCCATGTATACTTCTTGATGGGGGCTGAATTTGTGTTCTCTTGGGTTTGGCTCCTGCTTTCTGGGACTATTAAATGCTGTGCTATTTCAGGCTCTCAGAGACAATTCAGTCTGGGGACTTGCCAGCTCTCGGTGCTTCTAAATGATCTGATCACTGCCTTCTTGGTCTGAGCTCTGCAGGTTCCCCCTTGGGTTTGGTTCTGAGTAATCCATTCATGGGCTTGCTTCTTTTAGGAGTTCTGGTAGACTGCTCTGGATCCAGTCACTGTCAGCCAGCTGCAAAGCTCTGTTAGTTCAGATGATCCAACTAAAGACTTCATTTTGCTTTCGTTTCTTTCACTACTTATTCTGTTGCAGGCTTCAAACTGGACTAGACCCTGGAAATGGAAACCATGATCTGATTTGCTACCAAGGTTAGAGCCACATGGTTGCTGCTTGCTTCTGAATGTACTCCTTTCTCAGTACATAGTTTAAGGTCCACCATTGTACCTCACCCTGCAATGCCACTTCTAGGTAGAGGTCCCCTCCTCAGTCTGTCCGGTATCTGTGTCCCTGAACTGAGTAGTGAGTGACAGAGCTCCAGGTTGGCCCCAGTCCTTGCTTTTTGCACAAGGTCAAGCTCCTCTGTATGGGTCTGGAACTTCTTCTTGTCCCATTGCAAAGCTTCAATTCTCTTTTGGTTCTTGTGCTAGAGTGGTCCTGGATGGTCCTTACTAGATCCCATATCAAGTGTCTAAAGACCTCTTGTTCCATCTTCATATGAAAATCTATTGTAGAAAAATCATTCACTATGACTTTTATTGAATTTTCTAGTCAGGACTCAGTCTGGTGGGTTTTCTGGATCTTAGTGGAAGAGTAGTGAGGGAAAGACTGGCTATAATTCTTCCTGCTACTCTACCATCTTCTGGCCCATAAGGTTTAAAGGGTGAGCATGAATTGTTATCCATTGCATGTTTAAGACTCTGGATATATAATGAAATTATATCTATGCTCATCTTTTCCCTGTCTGAACCTGGCCAGCTCATAAAGCCCAGTGTAGACAAAAAAGGCAAATGAGTTGAAGGGGTGAAGGTAAGGAGATAGAAATGGTGAGAGATGTTGGCGAACCCAACATCTAAAGACTGTGTGACTTGAAGTTTGGAGGGATGCATAATAGTCAAAGGAATTTCTGATTGGGTTTGACCTGTCAACATCACTAATAATGAACAATTGTGGAGGCCTTGGAGTCCTGTATGGGCTAGTCCATGAGCAGCTGGTAGGAAGCAGTCAAGAGAGTAGGACCTCCAGAATTGTGATAGAATGACAGCTCCAGGAGAAGTCATTTTTTTGTTTTGTTTTTGTACCCCCTAATGCGTCACATAGTCTGGGATAGAGTAGGCAATTAATATTTATTGAATGATGGATAAATTGATTAGAAGTTACTGGCAAAGTCAGACTACTGAAGGGGAAAGGAGAGACATCAGGAGTTGCTTCTTGAATTCCCAACAACTTGACTATAATTCCTTTGGAGTCCATGAATAAGAAAACTTTGAGGATATTTGCTAAGTTCAACACTGGGGACCTGATCAAGGAGTGTGAATTATGCCTAGGAACTCCTGGATTTAGGGCATGTGTAGACTGGCTGGCTATGAGGAAACAACTTGTGTTTGAGAGAAGGGAGAATACATCCTACATAGCTTGTAGGATAGCTGTTTGAATAGCTTTAGATTATATGCCTTTTGCTTTCTGGGTCATGAATAAAGACTATATACAGTTTTAAAATATTTTATTGATACTTTTTGTCACTCCTCCTTGAAAGGCCCAGCAAGTAGCAAGAAACCTCTGGGGCTGAGTGGAATGTACAAGTATTAGGGGGAAGGAGGAGACTGAGGAAATATTGTCAGCACTTGGTCCCTTTTCACTACAAAAGGCAGAAATCTAGGCAGGATACTCTATGGTCACCTAAACATATAAAAGGCATTTTCTGACACCTCCGAGGCTTAACTTAAATGCCCCCAAAAAGCAGTGATACAGGCAAGTTGTTAGAAAATCAGGAGCTATACCTTAAAGTTAGTAATCTTGCTTCTGAATGGAAGGATATATTTTATTCCCATCCATTCTAAAGGCCTTGTTTGCTTGGGAGAGTAGTTGTATATATTTTTCTGTGCTCAAATTTGTGAGCTGAGGCAAGTGATGGTTATGATGGGTCTGACCAAGGATCTCAATTCTTGCACTGGGTCTGTCACAAACTAGTTATGTGACTTTGGAGGAAAGGTTTGTATATCTTTGGGCCTCAGTTATGTTTTTGTTTGTAAAAGGAAAGGTTTGGACCAGATGGATCTCTAAGATCTTTTCCAACATTCAGTGATTCCAGTAGTAGATACTTTGAGCACTGTGTCAGGCAGGGGCTATTGTGGCTGAGGGTTCATTTTCTACATTGTGTTTGGTGGCCCATTTGCCTACTCCATTGATTTATGAGGTCCTGTAGTCTAGAGAGCTAGTATGAAACAAATGGATAGGGCCACTAATCTATCCGTAAGGATCTGTGGCTACACATTAACTTAGTTTTAAAATATGTTACCTATGTTTTATTTTATTTATTTTGTTAAATATTTCCCAATTGCGTTTTAGTCTGCTTCAGACCACATCAGGAGTGTTGTGGGCAGCCTCCACATCTTGTGTTTGACACCTCTGGTTGAGTGTAATTTATCTACAAGAATGGTATTATCATAGTTTAAGGTACCAAAATCACATACAATGGCTGTGCAAAATAAAGCAAGCAGTTATTTGGCTCCAGTTCATTTTAATTCTACCATATCCCAAAGGTCCTAAAGTCAAGTGGATAGATATGCAGCACAGTACTTTCTAATGCTCAATAAATACTAAATGGAATTGAAATATGCAGGGAGAGTATTACTAGATCATGGACTTGTGGAACAGTCTTTGACTTAAGTGGATGAGGAAATCAACTAACCAGTCGGGCAATAATTACTAGTTCTTTTATGCATAAGACTATGCTACATCATGGTGGAGCTTACAGAAGAAATCTAAGTCACGGGATTTTTCTGTTGTGCCGAAGTGGTTGAACATAACCACATAAATAGCTCTCGCATTGTATCTTCTTATTCCTGAGGGTCATCTAACTGAAACCAACCTGTAAGGCAGGTCAGCCAAACGCATATGCCTTGCCTCTAGGGCTCAGATGGGTCCCACTTATGGAGTCTCACTTGGTGTACTGAAGGTTCTAAGAGACCAAACATACATCCAGAGCTGGATGATTAGGTGGAGTTCAATCTAGTAATAGAGTCTAGGAAGGACATTAGGATAAAACAGGAAAGCAGTCATCAATGATGTTTGATGAGGAGTGGAAGACAGATTATAGAAAAGGTAGAAACAGAAAAATAAAAAATATCTCTTACCAAGCTAGACGTTTTGAGATACAAATGAAAAGGAGGTCTATTAGAATGTGAGGTCCTTGAGAACAAGGGATTTTTCCCCTTGTTTTATACCCATAGTACTAAATATAGAGCCTGGCACATAGCAGACATTCAATAAATGCTTACTGAATGGCTTTCAGAGAAAAAAGTTTCTTTCACACACACAGACACAAAAGCCAAGTGATAAATCTTAGCTTTTACATCTGCCTTTGATATTTACAGGATTTTCTGAAATCTTCTCGAATTTGAGCTTCCTGGGAGCAAGGACAAATCTGACAAAAGCTTGTGGGAGAAGAGGCACTACCAGATTGAGTCAAAGAAGTGCCCTGGAAATTAAAGGCTGGGGGTACTAATCATGCCAGGAGTCAGACTGTCATGGTGGTGCTCACATCTAAAGAGGATTAAACCACCACTGTGACAAGGTCCCCAACTCTCACAAGCTAGCCCTTTCCAAGTTATGAGGGAGTAGGATAAAGACTAGGTTCAGTCATATAAAAAGTCCAGCACTTTATTTCCTGACAGTTACGAACGGTTGCCTATCTCTCTACATCTTTTCAAGAAGGTCTGCATGGCGGCTTCAGCAGCTCTCTGGACACTGACACAGGGGTCTTCCCTAAGTGCCTGGAGACCTGAAACAGAAGGAAAAGGAAAGGTCAACGAAGGAGAAGGCATTTAGAGATCACAGCTGGAGGGACAGCACAAAACCTGATCCAGCCAGGGCTGCCTTGCAGGGTCAACTCCATAACTCAGCTCTCAGGAACTGATGATAGCAATTCATATTTATATAATACTTCTAAGTTTTGCAAAACACTTTCCTCACGACAAACCCTAGAGATAGGTAGAGAAAAAATGATCTTTCGTTTATGGATGAGGAAACTGAAGCGCAAGGTCATTCAACTAAGGATTCAAACTTAAATCTTGTCTGACTCCAAGTGTAGCTCTCTTCCTCCTTCCCTTCCTTCTCTACTTTGTCTTCTTCCCTTTCTCCCTTCCTTCCTACTTTGCTCCCTCCCTCCTCTCCTTCTTCTTCCCTTCCTTTCTTCCCTTTTCCTTTCCTCTTCGCTTCTCCTCTTTCTCTTTCCTTTTCCTTTCTTCCCTTCCTCCTCTCCCTTCCTCTCTTCATTCCTTCTTTTCTTCCCTTCCCTCTCTCTCTCCCTCCCTCCTTTCCCCCTTTCTTCCTTCCAGTATTTTTGTAGAAACCTATGTTATTTGCCAATGATCCCTCTCTCCACCAAATAGAACCTTCCTTTAGAATAAAGAAGGTACAGACTAGCGAAAACAAACCCAAACCACTGAGAATACTTAGCTCTGCATCATTCTATGCCTATAGTCTTCTACCACCTTTCTGGGACAGGCACATTGACTGCATCATCACTCTTGAGGAATCAAGATTAAGTATTGTATTGCTTCGAGTCCAGATGTTTTAGTATTGCTATGGTCACTGTATCTTTCACATTTCCATTTGCCTTCTTAGTAGTCACTACAGCTCACGTGGACATACTACTTTAAGGTTTGCAAAGCAGCCATTTAGTTTTTCCTCACATCCCTGTGAGATACATGTTATTATTATCTCCATTCTACGATGAAGGAACAGAGAGGTTAGGTGAATTGTCCTGAATCACAAAACTATCAAATGTCCCACCTTTATTCATTAGCTCACTTCACCTGTTAGCAGGTGGGTGAAAGGATCCTCTGCTATGAGGAAGAGAAGAGCCTGACCTTAGAGCTTAGATAGTTGATGCAGATTGGCGATGACTCCTGGGAGTAGGTTTCAGTAAATGGTCTTGAACTCTAATCTGAGTCTGGAGTTCTTGAGAAATTTCATTCTCTAGGATTTTTTAACTTTGATTTAAGTGTATCAAGCAGTGCCATCTTTTCACAGCTTCTAGGTTCATCTAGAACTCAAGGAAGCACATTATTGGTTCCTTTTTGTATACAGGACCAAGCTAGGCGAAAGTTCCATTTGGTACTTACATGAGTCCAATTGTTCTCGGTCCAGCATCTCCAAGAATTGAGGTGTCACATTCTGAATGATGGCATCTAAGTGCAAGAGGAAGAGGGAACATTTACTTTATTACTAGAGATAACAAGTGTTAAAATGGGGTGGTGGTAGGGGAAGAGGAGGAAGAAATGGGATCTTATTAAAAACCAAGCTATAATTTTGGTTATATACATGGAAAGCAAATTTTCACTTTGGATTTTTCTTCTCAAGGAGATGTGAAGATGAATGCTTTGGCTGGAATCACTCAACAAATATTGAGTGGCTTTTATATGCCCACGACTATGCTAGGTGCCAGGGTGAGGGGGTGTGTGGAATCAAAAAAGGTATTGCAATATCTCTGTCCTCAAAGTAATGCCATTTGAGTGAGGAAAATTAGACTAATAACTATGAACAATCAAGTATAAGCTGAAGATGCTGTGGGAATTCTGATAAGGAAGAGATCAGTGTGGATGGGGGGGCAGTTAATCGGGGCAGGATCAGTGAAAGAAAGTGTAACTTGAACCCTAGAATTTTAGAACAAGCGAGACCTTAAAGAAATCATTCTCTATATTTCACAGAGAAGGAAGTTGAGATCAAAGTCATTTAAGATCTCATAAATGCTAAGTGATTCTTAGAGAACCCAGGCCTCCAAGTTAGTTGATCAGTCCATGAGCATTTATTTGTCTGCTACATGACAGGCATTGTGCTAAGTGCTAGGGATACAAAGAAAGGCAAAATACAGTCCCTGCTCTCAAAACTCACAGTCCAATGGGATGAAAGCATAGAAATGACTATGTGCCAATAAAATGTATACAGGATAAATTAGAGATAACCAACAGAAGGAAGGCATGAGCATTTAGAGGAATCAGGAAAACTGCTTATAGAAGCTGAGACTTGAAGGAGGCCAGGGAAATCTAAAAGCAGAGATGAGGAGAGATATTTCAGGCTTGGGTGATAGCCAATAAAAACACCAGAACTGGGAGATGAATTGTCTTGTTTGAGGAACATTAAGGAGGCCAGTGTTACTGGACCATGGAACTCCCATAGAGCTGTGGAGTAAAATATAAAAAGACTAGGAAGGGTGGAAAGGGGCCAAGTTATGATGAAGGCCAAACAGAGGATTTTATATTGGATCCTGGAGATGACAGGCAGTGACCATTGTTTATTGAGTATAGGGGTGACATGGTCAGACTTGTGTTTTGGGAAGATCAATCTGACAGTTGAGTGAAGGATGGGCTGGAGTGGGGCAAGACTTGTGGCATAGAGAACAACCAGCAGATTATTGCAATAGTTCAGGCATAAAGTGATGAGGGCCTGTGCTAGGGCAGTGGTAATGTCAGTGGAGAGAAAGGGCTTCATAGGAAAGATGTACCTTGTAACTAAAGGTAAGAATCAACAATACTTGGCAACAGATTAGATACGGGGGTATGCATGAGGATGATAAGGATGATACTTAGGTAGTTTTCAGATTCCCACTTTAGTACTCTTTCCATAATTGAGAAGAGAGGTCTTAAGAAGGGAGGCATTTCTCAGCAATGCAAGGACCTAAAACAATCCTGGAGGACTCAGATGGAAAATGCCATCCACATCCAGAGAAAGAACTATGGAGTTGGAATGCAGGGTGAAGCAGCCTATTTTCTTTTTTGTTTTTTCCTTTTTCATGCTTTCTCCCATTTGTTATAATTCTTCTATGCAACATGACTAATGTGAAAATGTGTTTAATAGGTATGTATGTGTAGACCCCATATCAGATTGCATGCTGTCTTGGGGAGGGAGGGGGAGAAAATTTAAAACTTATGGAAGTGAATATTGAAAACTAAAAATAAATAAATTTATTTTTTTTAAAAGAAGGAAGGCATTTTGGCTTGTAGGAGGGTTTGAGTGTATGTGGGCAACATGGGAGATTGGAATAAGGCTAGTATACCAGAAGGGCAGTGAAGAGCAAGTTCTAAATTGTACTTGGGAGTTCATGGTAGGGAATAAGAACAAATATGCAAATCTGAGTTATAATCTAAGAAACGAGTCCCTTTGAGGAAAGGCATTTTCAAACGATGGGTGGAAGGTACATAAGTGAAATCTTAGTTCTGATGTGGGAAAACTTTCCTAATCATTGGAGCCAGCCCAAAGAGGAGTGTGCTGCCTCCAGGGGTTGCCCATCATTGGTAATTTTCAAGCAAAGACTATCAGCCCCTTTCAGGTACACTGGGATACAGAAGTGATTCTTGTTCCATGTTGTAGTAAGCTGCCCCCAGGGTCTCTTCCAGCCCTAAGCTTCTGGGATTCTTTGACTGGGGGACACACAAAAGGAACCCACAAAGGGAGGCAGCCAGGATTCTCTTTGTGGGGAAGGGAGACCTTGTCTATTTTTCGTGATCACACTCTGTTTTCACTGAGACAGACAGAGGGAAAGGAAGGACCTAGAAGAAAGGGAGGAGAGGCACGTGGGGCATGTGAGGGACAGAGGATGCTTGGCCTGACCTGTCAGCTTGGCTGCACCACTCCGGATCCCTTCCCAGGAACTGCTGAAGTAGGCAAACGTGTGCGTGTGGAGGATCCACAGCAGGTCCTGGTTCTTCTTTGCCTGGAAGAAATCAATATTAAGCCAGTAGTATCTGGAAGAGGGTCTAATTGGCTCGTTTCCTCTCTCAAACCCGACAAATAAAGATTTAAAAGGGAGTGAGTAAATAAGAGAGCCCTTAGATAGCCTCTACCTGGCACATAAAGGTCTTCACTACCTCTCCTTTCCCTGTCTTTCTACTCTTCTTGCACTTTATTCCCACTCCACACATTCTGGTATGAGCTGCACTCAATTTCTCCTTGTTTTTGCAGAATCCTCTAAGACTCTAAGTTGCAGAGAAGATAGCATCCTTCACTGATAGATTTTGCCTCACCTGGTGGTCTCCTAGACCAGTGAATGATTTCACGGGTATAGGCCCTATTCCTACACTGCCCTAAATTCAGTAGTGACACACTGGGCTTGGGGAGCTAAAGAGCACTAACTTCAGCTAGGGTGTTACAGTGGAAGGGTAGGGATGGCAAGAAAGTACTACTATCCCTGATGACATTCTCACTGTGGTCAGTGTTCATCTGCTCCATTTGCCTAGCTGCAATTTTCCCTCAATCATTCTGGAGAAGTATGTGACTTGTCAGCTCGATGCAGCCTCTCCCTTTTCTTAGAACCCGGGGCATTCATTGACATCCCTGTCCTTTACTTACCAGCTTCATGCATAGATCTCTATAGAATTCCTTGTTCTTTGGCATTTCCTGGTAGTCAACAAAGCGGTCCAGTAGTGCGTGTAAATCTTGGACCCCAAGAAATGGGATACAGGCAGCCAAGGCATCACGGCAGGCCTGGAAAAGAAACTTTCCTGCTCTACTCTCTCTTGACAATTAGAGTGTCTCCATCTCAGCTGAGAGAGAATCCTAGGGAGGAAAGGGCATCAGAAACAGGGAGTACCAATGGTACTAGGAGCCTTATTATCATTCATTGGTGCTGGTTGTAAAGATGACAGAGAAAACCCTGAAGGAGATTTGGAGAGACCATAGATATTACAGAAAGGACTTTCAGATTCTGTCACCTGAATGGCATTACCAGAGATGGTTCCTCAGTTGAGCAGTGGAGGGGGTGCGCAGGCTCTCTCTTCTCTCTCAGGGGTGAGGAAGAGAGCAAAGAGGGGTGGGTTTCTGTGCTATTTCACTTACCGTACCTATCTTTGGGTTGGGATCCCAGAGGTGGAGAACGAATGAAATCATGCTCTTTTTAATTTCTTCAGTAAAAAACATTTTCCACCTTTTTCCTGTTAGAGATGCCAGATCTTCAAATAAGAAGAATGCAGTCAGCCTCACATCATCCTGCTCCTGTAGCCATAAACACATCCTCTAGGTGAGTGACACTCTCAGCTGCTAGCCCCTCCTCCCACCCATCCCTACAATCTGCAAAGGAGGTACGGGACCAGGGATCTTGACCCTTGTATGTGACACGGACACATGGAAGTCTAGTGAAGCCTATAAACCCCTTCTCAGATTGTTTTCAAAAGCAAAAATACAATACATAAGATTACATGGGAACTATATTGAAATATACCTCTATCTTATTTTTTATCTATCTGTAGCAAATTGATAGACCACAGGTTAAGACCCCTTGGAGTGGACAGGAACTGTTTCCTCCCCACATCAATAACTTCGTTCCATGTGGATTTAAAAGAAGTAGGTATGGTTATTAGGAGATGGGGGAATGGTAGAAATGGGGGGAAGTAAGGTGGAAAAGTGTGATGCAAGAGAAGTAGGAGGCATAGCTTTTGCCTTTGAGGAGCTAAGGAAGATCTTGGCCATTGATGGTAATCCATTGCCACAGCTGAAGCAAAATCCTGGGTCTGAATTCTTGACCTCTCTGGGGACTTTCTGGTGTTGTACTCAGTCATGATTTATCTCCTTTTACCATTAGACTAGGGTCTATGGGACAAAGTATTCTAAGCTGAACAACAGGCATGATCTTAAATAATCTTTAGTAGATGTCCGGGAAACTCAGAGATCGGGACTCAGAGGGATAGAATGCAGCCAGTTAGACATCTACATTTTTCTGGAATATGATTCTGTGAATCTTCCTAAATTATAAATAGTTTTTTGGTCTTCTGTATAACATCTCAGTCTATAATTAGAACAATCTTTAATGGCATGAGGAAGGGAAAGGTGGGAGAAGGGTTGGTGTAATTCAAGTTGGGATTTTTGGTTGTCAGAAAAATGTTTTGTAGCCATAACTTGAGTCCTAACAAGAGGAAAAAGTCAGAAAAATACATTTGAAAGATTTCTTCAGATTTTGAGAAATGTTTTAAATGACCCATTGGAAGAAAGAGACAAAAAAGGTCAGAGAGCATTGGGCATTTTTAAAGGAAAATATTAAAAGTACAATAAAAATCATGGTGGTCTGGTTTTATTTTTGATTTTTTTTTGGATCTAGTTTTCTTGAAATAGGTTGTCTTGGTTATAGATATAACCTACTCCTTCCTGATACCCCTTCATTTCTGGAATCTTTTATGCCTGTATCTCCAGTGCATTCACTCTAATCAGCACTTTCCTGCTTGTGGCATATGAATAAGGAGGCCGGTCAGATATACCTGCTAAAGAACCTGTCCCTACCTATAAAACCCATGGCTTTCTTCAATATCTCTGAACTGCTCTGATGCGTATAGTGATGGACTGAAGACTCCTAGACTCTGAACCTGGGAAAACTAACAACTTTTAGTGCAACAATGCACTGATTATAAACAATGGCCTCTGTAAGGTGTTGGCTGCTGCCCTTTTTTGAGGGTGGATACTGCCCCGGTTTCTTTCCCTTGCTGCTCTGGAAAGGCAATTGATGTCCAGGTGTTGTCCTTGTCTAACCCTCCATGTTCTCACCTTTGGGTATCTCAGGTGAAACTATTTCACGTCTTCTGCTATGTGCCAAAGTCTATTGCTTTGCGTTGAGTGACAGTTCTAATTCTTCCATAAGTACTCTTTCGTCACACTGGTCTGAGGTAATACAAATACTACCTCATAATCATTCATAGGAATGATTATTTGTCAACAGAATGAAAGCTGTGTCTGATCATCCAAAATGCATAAGAAGCAATAAGAAGTAGTTGGGACTAAAGGAGGCATTGGGGATTGTACAATTTACGTAGAGTAAAGGGAAACAGGGTTAAAAAAAAACACTGTTCTTCTTTCTCACAAGAGGAGAGCAAACTGAGATAATGATACAAGAAAAAGCAGCCATTTAATCCAGCAATTTCTATAGCTTTAAAAAGAACAAAATTGTCTAGATCAATCTACTGCACAGAATTCTTCCCCTTGTCTCCTGCTTCTCCAATATGCTGCTCTGCCTTCCTATGCGTAACAAGACCAATTTCTGACTCAAGGTGATTTGCATAAATACCATTTTTGAGAAATCCTAGACTACTGGGGCTATGGGGATTGAGGCAGGGACAGAGGGCATCATGTCTGGAAATTAGAGAAGAGTAATACAATATCTATATTTTAAAAAGAAAGGCGATGATTAAAAATTACAGATCTATTCCAGAAACTTAAGCAAGACAGTGAAAAATATAGGCCGAAATAAACCACAAAATAAATTTGTAAATTCTTCGAAGAAAACAGGCTGCATGCATAACAAACAAAAGGGCTCTGTGAAAGCCCAAGGACTATCAAACTAATCTAATTTCCTTCTGTGATAAACTGACAGCCTAGGTAGATCTAGACGAAATGATAGGATATAATCTAACTTGAGATTCCGTCTTCTACAATGATACTGAGAACATCTCCATTCTACAGCATACAACTGTTATGTAAATGCTAGATTGACAGGAGATTCAGACCCAGAGAATTGTTATAATGGATCATGCCAAACCAGGGGACAAGAGTATAACATGGTTCTCTGTAGAGGTCATTCCTGGGCCCTGGGTTAAATCTGATCATTAATTATCTGTGTGAAGGAGCAAAAGAAGCATGCTTATTTGTTTTGGAGAACGCACTGAACTGAGTGGATATGGGCTAGCCATCCTGGAGGACAGGATTCTAATCCAAAATGACCTTGGTAAATTGAAGAGATAGTTAAAAGCAAGCAAAATAAGGAAATTTGCTGAGGTTAAATGCTGAACAGTACGCATAGGTTGGGAAAAAAAACCCAGCTTCGTAAATATTAACTAGAGGGTGGATTATGTGCAAGCATAGCTAACAATAATGGAAAGGTCATTGAGGTTAACAACTGACAATAAATCAGAATTATAAAGCAACACAAAATCAGGAGGAGAAAGTAACCTTTCATTTTTCATACATGTAAATCCACTGCTTAGCAGAGTACCTGGAACATGGAGGTGCTTAACAGAGACTTATTGATTGATCAATGAACAGGAGATTGGAATTGTGGAAGAATTTTACCTTACATGTTACATTCAGTCCTATTTCAACATTATCTAGATTATTTTGTCCAATTTTGGGCTACAGAGCTGAAGGCAGACTTGGAGAATTCAGAGAGAGCTCAGGGGAGAACCACAAGGGACCAGGCAATTGGTGCTGGGGGAAAATGGAAAGAACATCAGACTTTTTAGTCTGGAAAAAGGGCAGGTGATTGAATTATACTTTTCAAATGTTTCAACTCTTATACAGAGACTGGTGACTAGCTGTTTTCCATCTTCACTGATACCAGAACAAGAGGAAGAAACAGGATTTGGGTTAGACAAATATATGATTTCCTGGTATTGGGGGAGGATAAACATTGGAAGGGATTGCTGAGAGAAGTTATCGAATCTTTTCCTCTGGCAGCCGTTAAATATAGAATGATTCTCGCCTGCCTGGGATGTTTTAGTGATACTTCCTGAAGTCGGGGACATGGAAGAGATGAATGTTTCCCCGGTTTTAGGATCCGATGAAAACTTAGGAGGAGGAAGAGCTAGGGTAAATAATAGGAGGGAAGCCGTCCTTGCCCCTGCCCCTGCCCTTTCTGGGGTCTGTGTTAGGTCTCCACACTTGACATCTCACTCCTCCTGGCGGGGGATTCCTGGATTTGAATCACTTACGTCTTCAAAGAAGGTTCTCGTTTGCAGTACTATTTCTTTGAAGTAGAAGCTCACATCTCTGTCTGTGAGCAGTTCTAGGATTTTTTTCAGTGCCTTCAGGCTTTCACAGATGACTTCCGTGCGGGTCAAGTGGTAAAGACCCCTGATGACTGTTTCTAACAGCATCTGCTTATTCTTCTTCACCTGTTGAGAAAAGATGCCTCTTAAGTGCTAACTATTGCAATAGGGGCTGGGGCCGTAGGAACTAGGGAGCAAAAAACCCCAACTTCTGTTGGGTCTCACATGGATTCATGACTTCCATTTCAGTATTTCACTCGGCAGCGTCTTAACTTAAATTTTTGGTAGCCAGTGGATCCATTTGAGAAAAATAATAAAAATCTCAGCTTAAAAAGTGACAAGATGATGTGAATTCTCTTGCAATATCACAACCTCTCTTACCTTTTGTGGTGATCCAATGGCCACATTCCCAAGCCCCCTGATCGCCATTTGCCTCAAAGTGGTGTTGGTGTCCCAGGCACTCTGGTCTATTACAAACAGAACTTCTCTTAGATTCCCCTGTTTCCAAAGGAGTGGCTCTTTCATGAGCTGAAATGAACATACTAAGCATTAGCCTTGGAATTAAGAGTTTTTCTTTCCTTTTTTAGAAGACAAGGAATCAATGAGCCCATAGTTTAGAAACAGGTTGTAATTACTTTGGGGGATAGGGAAGAGAAAAACTGGATCTAGGTATGTTAGTCAGCAACTTGGTGGTTGTTGGCAGAGGCCAAGTTTCTGAATATGAACAGCTCTGAGGGTGAGGGTCTATACAGAATTCTTTCCACAAATTTTGTGACATGACAATATTTGCCAGGGTTGTTGCAATCAGGAAGACATGGAAGTAGATTTGTGGAACAGGAAGGTAACAGTTACTTCCAAGAACTCCAATGAGGACATCAACTTTTCTCCCCTTCTGATATATGGAATTGATAAAGCAGAAAGCCTGGACTTCTGGGGTGGCATGGAGATGGTTCACTATAGTTCAGCTTTGTGTTTTGAAAGGTGGGAAATCCAGAGAGGCGGGTGAGGCCTTTTTGGAGAGGACGGCCCAACTTTGTAGAGTGTGGATATGTGTGTGTATGTGTGTGTGTGTGTGTATGTGTGTGTGTCTGTCAAAAGAGGGGGGGGGGAAGAGAGAGAGAGAGAGAGAGAGAGAGAGAGAGAGAGAGAGAGAGAGAGAGAGAGAGAGAGAGAGAGAGAGAGAGAGAGAGAGAGAGTTTTCCTTTGGAGAGTGGTTGTTTCCATTGAAAATCTTGTGCATTGCAATGTGCTGTAAGTGTTCTGGGATTTTATTCTATCCACCACCAAAGGTCTGGGCAATGATGTCTCTGTGCTACAAGGTCAATGACAATTTTAAACTCGACAATAAATTCAGAGTATTTCCAGCTTTTATCCTGTGTGCCACTGTCAGAATTCATAGAATCCTGAAAGTCAGTCTAACTGGGAAGACAAGGTTGGGGAAACGGTAGTCAATGACATTGTTTTTGCCTCTGACTTGGCCACAGTGGTCTGAATCTCAGTGGCTGAAGAAGTTTTACAGTCTGAAAAATAACTCAAAGTAGAAAAGTAGCACGCTGTGAGCTGTGCTGGGCCTTGCCTCAGAGAAGAATGCTGTGCCTGTTATTCGGAGGGTCTCTGAGGCTGAAGAAAGTGATGGGAACATGTGCTCCATGATGCCTATCATGATGTCTTGTTGCCAGATGACTAAACTCCTAGAAAAGGCAAGGCCAAGATATTGACACAGAGAATGTATTTCTAAATGGGGCAGAGCTTCTTAACCTAGGGTCCATGGACCCCTGAGAGGTTTGTGGATAGGTTTCAGGAGATGGAAAAAATTATGTCTTTATTTTTCCTAGCCTCGAACAGAAATTTCTTATTTCCTTCAGTTATTTAAAAACATTATTGTGAGAAGGGGTCTATAGGTGTCCCCAAAATATCGCAGGGATCAGTGATGCAAAGAAGGCTAAGAACCTCTGAGTTAGGGGAAGCATCAGATCTTGGAGCATTTCCATAAGAGTACCTTATAGGGAAGGGATGTCAGGTGTGGAACTTCTGACAACTGATCCTAAAAAATTGCCCTTAACTAACAACTTTTATTTTTCCTGTGTGGGTGAATAAGTTTTTGACTGCTGATTCTTACGCTTTGCTGCTTTTTCCCACTCCTTCCTTTCTGCTCTCTAAGTTTTTCTTTCTTGATCCTGAGTGAGGCAACCGATATAAATAAAGCTAATTAAGAGCCCTAATAGAGACCTTTCTTTGTTTTTTCCTCCCTTTTTTATTCATTCATATGCATCACATCTATTCAACATCTAGTGTGTTTATAATTGTAATTTATTATAATAAAGTTTATAATAGCTTCTTGTTTTCTAATTGCTTGTAATTGTTTCCTCCCCAGCGCCAACCCTGGAGCATCCATGTAACCCTTACCTGGCCAGCACGCACACCCCTATGTGGTGTGAATGGGGGCTACTCAGGAGATTCCATAAATTGTCTCCCTCTTCAGACTCTTTAGCCAGGCCCTCTTTTATGGCTTGGTTCTGCACACATCTCAGGGTGTTAGTTGAAAGCCTGAAGAAGACAGCCAAATTAGAGAAATGAGCTGGTTTAGACTCAGTTCTTTTCACAAATATAGTTTATCATCTAGGATTAGTAAGTGATGTGTGGCAGAGAATACAACTAGATTGACCCAGATGGATCTGCTGAGATGCATGGAGGCAGTAAACAACATCACAGTTTCTCACCAGTCTTAGAAGTCACCAAAGCTCCAAGGATGGAATGAACAAAATATTGTTTTTCCTTTCCTTGGGATTCTTGGTTAGCAGTAAAATTGAGCTGATCTGGAAAATGGAAGCAAAAGGAAATGCCAAGTGCTATTTTATGAAGAGAACTTTTTGTTGGACTATTCTGAGTCCAAGTAAAAGAGAGGGTGGGAATGGGCAAGAGGGAAAGGAGAGAGAGGAGTTGAAAGCTAACTATGAGATTTAATGATAATAAAGGGAAGAAGATGAACTATGTTTATGAAAACAAAAAGGGAGGCTCAGGAGGGAAACCAGACGGATTTGCACTAAACTGCAAGGTTGCATCAGTCCTGGGGGAGACAAAGGAGACATTGTTCCACAGGTTGGGCTGAGGAAAAGGCCAGAGAGTATTTGTGGTCTCTGACAAAGCAATTAAAATGATATAAATTTATAATTCATATAATTACATATATACAAATATAATTATATAATTTATCATATATGATATCATATATTTGGAGGCAACTAGATGGTACAGTGGTTAGAATATAGGTCACAGAGTCAGGAATACCAGAGTTCAAATCTTGTCTCAGCTTAGCTGTGAGACTCTAGGCAAATCGTTTAATTTCTGTTGGCCTCAGTTTTCTTATCTGCAAAGTGGGGATAACAACAGTAACTACCTCCTTGTGTTGTTGTAGGGATCAAATGAAATAACATATGTAGAGTGCTTAGCGTAGTGCCTGGCACATAGACATTATATAAATGTTAGCTGTTACTGTGTGTGTAGGATATTGTAACTCCTGTTAGTAAATAGTAAAGATAAATGAGTACTAGGTTTTATTCAATTAGAAGCATGAGTTAAAGAATGATCCAATATATTTTTATATATACATATATGTAAGGGTGTACTTGTGTGCATGTATATGTGCATATATATGTGTGTATGTGTATATACATGTGTGTATATATCTATATCTATACATCTACCTATATCTATAAAATACAAGATAGCACTATAATGTGGATAGGTTGCTCATTAGGACTTAAGAGTGGAATGCACGCCTTGCTTGGGGATCATTCTTTCTTCTTGGGACACAATGAAACACCAAAGTAAACCCTCTCAAAGGGAATCTGACTAACATCAAGGAATAGCAGCTTCTGCAGACATGAAACAAATTCACTGGATGATAGGATTGTAGTATCATGGATTTGGAAGTGCAAAGGACCTCAGAGGTCATGTAGTCTAACCCCCTCATTTTACAGATGAGAAAAATAAAGGCCAGGGAAGTTATGTGATTCGCCTGAGGACACATGGTAGAAAGTGGCCAAGATGGGATTTGAACTCAAATGTTTTGACTCTATAACCAGTGCTGTTTCCACTCCTGGTCACAGAAGAAGGAGTGTATCGCTGCTGGGAGCCAGAATCCAATTCTCTCAGAGTCAGAGAGCATTTAGTCTAGAGATAACTGTCCTCTAGAGCATCTTGGAGTGAGGGTGGGGTAAAATGGAAAGAAGCAATAATAGCCACTACCAAGGTTTCATCCTATTGTGGGATCATAGGCCTCATAGTCCTGGAGAAGAGATGGGGGTCCCTGGAGGAACATCTACTGTATCAGTGCATATGAACAGGGATAGTCAGAGACCATACACTCTGTTCTCTTTCTCTCTAAAAATCCAGCATTTTTAAGTCATTTCTCCTTCTCTGTAACGGTTTTATGTGGCCAACCAGGCACATGAAGACATATTATAGCCCAAGATGGTGAAGTCCTAGCCGATTTCCCACAACTTTATTAAGTGCCTATTGTGTGTAAGGCACTGTGCTGGGAAATGGGGAGACAAAGATAGGATTAGAGCAGTCTCTTGCACTGCTGAAGCTGGTGGCAACTGTGTGGAGGCTAGAATGTAGAACATACAGTCTAGGGGAAGGAAAAACAAGTAGAAGGTGATTATGGCAGTTCAGGCAAGAGACAATGAGGTCCTGAATCATGCTTGTGACTGTGTGGGAGGCTAGAGAGAGATGAATGGGAGACATGGTGTGGATATAGAATGTGTTGATAGGGAATCTGGTCCCTCATGGTGAACCACTGAGGTCATGACTAATCTACCTGCCAGATGGATAAGCCCTTATATTTCTTCTGTTTCATGACAGAGACAAGAGTACCCTGGAAAGAGCAACAAGTTTGTCATCAGAAGACTTGTGTGTGAATGTGAGTTTTGCCATTTACTGCCTACGTGACTTTGGGCCAATAGAGTCAGTAAGCTGCTATTCCCTCGTTCATAAAATGAGAGGACTGGATGAACTAGGTAATTCTTCTCTAAAACACCTTCCAGCTCTTAATCTCATGATCCTGTGACGTGATGAAAGTAGTTATAGGAGACCCCCTCGTATTTGTGATTTACCTGCAGGGATCCCCCTCCTGATGTCTGTGTCCCTGCTGCAAGACCCTCCTTCTCTCATTCAAGGTTGGAGTTGGCATCTTCTGACCCAATGTGTAGCTAATGAGCTTCAAGAGCAGATAGAAAAGCTCAGCATATGACTCCTTGATATGGATGCCTGTTGACACCACCTCATATATAGCACAGGCAACCTATGGGAAGAGAAAGAACCCCTTGTCAAGAGGTGGGTGAGTTCTCCTGGGAAATTCTGAGGAAAAGGACAACATTATTGGGGTTCCTACTATCAAGGGCTTTGGACACTTTCTGACTTGATCTTCAGACCTCCCTATATCCTTCATGGTCATCTTGTGCTAAAAACACTTCACTAACGTAGGCTTTTGATATTTTTTTTTTCTTCTGAAAATGGTCTAATCAATACCAGGGGTTCTTCCCATTTCTTGAAATTTTGAAAAGGGAAGTATTTTTATGTTGCTACTGTTATCGTCTTTGTTTGTCTGTTTTTTACAAGGTTGTACACGAAGCAGAAAACACAGACTTTCTTTGGTCTGATGGAGAAATTGACTTCTCAATTTGAATTGTGAAGGGCCTTTATCCAAGTGAATCATCCACAGACAAAATTGTTGCTGCACTTGCTCCATAGACATTGGTGCTGAAATTGGATAGGCCCTTGGGAAAGGGTATGAATAATAAGGAGCTTCAAGGAGACAAGACTGGGGAGATTGAGCTTGGATACTCATTGAACTTAGTGATGAATAGTTTAACTTACTGCAATTGTCTCTGAGTCTACTGTGTCATTCTCCAGCCCATTCTCCAGTTTATCCATTAAGGCTCTTAAGACTTGGGTGTTGGAGGAGCTATCCTCAGCCAGTGCCTTCCACAGTGCTTTTATGTCCCTAGAATTGTGAGGAAGTGGAAAATCCGTGAGGTAGTTCCTGAGTACCATAAAATCTATCATTAAGTTACTACTTACATTTTTTACATTATCAAGTTTTTTTTTTTAGTTTTTAAAAAACTTTTTATTCCTTCCCACTTTCCGCTGGGGAAAAGGGAAGAAAAACCAAACTCTTGTAATATATAAGCAAACAAAATTAATTCATATATTGGCCAATTTGTGCATATCATTTCATATATTAATTTATTACTTCTCTGTTAGGAGGCAGGTAATATTCAACACTGGTCCCCTGGAATCATGATTAATTATTGCATTAGTCAGAATTCATAAGCTTTTAATTTTTTTGATGTTTTAGTACAGCTGGTTCTCCTGGTTCTGCTGACTTCATTCCGAATCAATCCATATAAGACTTTTCAGGTTTCTCTTTTATTTCTTATGGTACAATAGTATTCTGCTACATGAATACACATAGTTAACCTTCAACTTTCTCAGAAGTAATGTTCCTACAAAATAGCATTAAGGCCAAAAGTGCAAATGTTGATACATTGAACCTATGGGAAATGGGGGTTGGTTCCTATGACCACCAAAAATGATCTTTCACTAGAGATTGCCGAAAATACACTTTTCTGTGTACATATCTTTATAATGACGTTAATTCTGATAATATGCACTTTTCTTAACACAGTAATCATGAGATGTAGCACACAAAATAAAACTGGCAACATGCAAAACATTTTTCTCAACAGAAATTCCCTAAAATTCTGTCACCTTTTTGTGCTAACATCTTAATAAAAACAACAACATTGATAACATTGATTTCGGATGCTATTTACTTTTCACTACACATGAAATCTACAGTATCATAAATATTGTACAGGAAATAAAATTCATAAAGCATCTTTTTAACATGAATCTTACTCTTCATTGTGTCAGATGGTGGTGTGAGGGCATTGTACTAATTTGCTATAAATCTCTCTACCTTGGCCACCCTCTGAAGAACAAGGAATAGTTTACTGGGACTTTAATTTCTGCTTTTGGAAGATGTTGAGACTGGTGAGGTCTGGACATTATCTTAGAAACCAAAGGATTGCTCTGTGATTTGGGAACACGATTTCAACATAAAATTTGAGTTTTAAAGGCAAGCAGTGAAAATATGCCACAAATGCATGGAGACCTTTTTACTCTGAAACACTAAGATGAACTAGACCACTGAAGTATGTAGTATTATAATTACCACTTCATAAACTTGCACACATTACACCTCTCATTTTTTTCCTGCATTGGCACAAATGTACATAATTGTGAATGTGAAAATGAGGTTACTAATAAAATCACATAAATGCTTGAAGTCACAAAAGTTAAATGTATAAACATTCAAGATTGACTGTACCATAATTTGTTCAACCATTCCCCAATCGATGGGCACCTCCTTATTTTCCAGTTCTTTCCCATTACAAAAAGAGCTGCTATAAATGTTGTTGTGAATATAGGATCTTTTCTTCTTTGATCTCTTTGGTGTGAAAGCCCAGTCATGTTATCACCCAGTCAAAGGATATTTATAATTTATTAATGACATTTAGAAGAGGAAACAGATCATGCTCTTCGTGTGGGAGATATTAAACATTTTTATTTAACCACTCAGAGTGCTCCCAAGGACCATTATTTATTACTAAGACATGAGATGGTTACTAGGTCTATATGTCTACCCTTAGTCTCCCTCAAGGTACAATTGTGAATCACCAATAGCTTGTTGTAGGTCTTGAACTGGATTTCCCATAGACATCTTAAACTCAACATGTTCAAAATAGAATGCACTATTTTTCTCCCTAGACCTTCTTCTCTTCCTGACTTTCCTCTCAGCCTCTGGACCATCTTTGACTTTATCTCTTACTCACCCCATAGATCCAATGTTTCCACATTTTTTCATTTTTATTTTTGCAGTATCTCATATATTCCTCTTATTTCCATTCATATGGCTACCACCACAATTAAGGCCCTCATTACCCTTCTAGATTATTGCAATAGCCTTCTAATTTCTTATTACTGATCTAATGGTTCTAAGATGGTCTTTTCCCATTCTAAATCTATTTTCCACAAAGTTAGCAAGGTGACTTTTAAAAAGGTATTATTCTGGCCATGTTATCTCCCTATTCAATGAGTTTCAGTGACCAACTGTTTCTTGGTGACTCTAGGATCAAATATAAACTCCTCTGTTTGACATGTAAAGCTCTTTATAATCTGGCTCCTTCTTATCTTTCCAGAACTCTTACTTCTCCTTAGGCACTCTATGATCCAGTTATACTGACCTCCTACTTTTCCTTAAATGAAACTCTTCATTTCCCATCTCATGCCTTTGTATTAGCTATCTAAATTTCTTATTATACTTAGCCCCATCATCTCTGCCTCTTGGTTTCCTGACTTCTCAGATTTAATTGAAATCTCACTGTCTTCAGGAAGTCTTTTCTAGTCCCCCCAGTCCCCTCTTTATTTAATTTCTCTATATCTTGTATATAACTACCTATTTACAAATTCTCTACTCTATTAGAATATAAAATCCTGGAGAGTAGGAACCATTTCTTTTTTGCCTTCATTTATATTGACAATAGTAAATGCTTAATAGATTGTTGATTGCATTTTTGGGGTGGCAAGAATGACACCCACAGTTCAAGGTATAGACAAATTCCAGCTCAAAACAAGAACTTCCTAACAATTAAAAAACAATTCAGTTCCCAACTGTTCAAAAGTGGTGTGGTCTGCCTTAGAAGGCAGTCAGTTCTCCATCTTTGAAAGTCTTCAAGAGGAGGCAAGAAGGTCATCTGTTTGGCAATGTTGTGGAAGCCTTCAGGAAGGAGTTGGACCAGATGAATCATGAGGTCACTCCTTACCCTAAGATTTTATGACAAAAATCTTTATCAAGCTTGGTACTAAGAAAGAGGAGGAATACAAACCGCTAACGATAAATTTCAGAATTTTTTAAATTGCATTATATCTCATCTAATAAGTATGTATATGAATAATTCAGATGAGATATTTTTCTTCTAATGACTGAAAAGTTTTCCTATATTTTGTTCTCAAATAATTTACTCAAATTTTTTTATCCTGGGGAGATAGATGCCCCATACTAGGACAGAAGGACAAATGTCAACTAATACCTACCTATCAAAGGGTAGAGGTTTATTTAGGAGATTGCAAACAACTGCGTCAAGGTGGAAATTTGCGATCTCAGTGATAGCCTGTAGAACAAAATTGAAGTTTTGCTCCTTAAGCCTGAGGACGGGCATGTGATGATAAATTAAACTCAAGATATCCAACAACTGCAAGAAAAAAAAAAGATAAAAATAATTACCACTTTTTATGAATGTAATTTTTGCATATAAATAGTGAAAAATTGCTGGACTTCTGAAGGTCCCATCCATTTTATGGGTCCAATAACCTATAATTGGTTAATTAATAATAGTTATCCATACATATAGCAGATGTCTTTCTCAGTCATGAGTCTTCTTCCTGAACCAACAGTTTGCACTCCAGACAAAGATATCTGAAATAACAATAACTGAAGTCATCACCCACCCAAAACCCCGCTATTCTTTGCCAGGTTCTTGAATGCAAGTTCACTTTATTGTAACATCCTTGTCAAATCATCTGTGATGACTGTTGTCTGTAGCTAACTTCGGAAGATAACTGTAATGTCATGCTGGCCTTTGGCACTTTTTTGGCCATTCCCATCTGAAATCTCATTTTTCTGGTTGTAGGATGGTATTTGGACACAGTGATGGGATTGTCTGTCCTCAAATACCTTACCATTTTACTTAGTACTTCTTCTTTTTAGTCCCAAGCAAAGGAAACATCTTTAGGGATCTTAAAGCTCAAGATGGATTTACAGATTATGCCTCATTTCTGAATGATAATAACTGTTTATTTATGCATGTATATAGCTGGGAATTGGAGATAGTTTCTACTGTCAGGAAAACAGTGTCTGGTTATGTGAACCTCTGGGAGAAGCTGAAATGACATCTTAAAGGAACAGTGTTGCTTTTCCCTTGCCTTGGAGGATAGGATGTCATGAGAGGCAGGCTATGAACATTGGTATGGGGGTGAGAAGAGATGCTGGGTTCAAGCAAATGATTGAGATTGATGGAGGGGGTGTCTAGAAGCCAGATGCTATTGCTATCACCAGAATCACCAGAAGAAGGTGATGGCTTTCAAGTTTGCCAGTTCTTAGAATTCTCTCTGTCCTGTTCCAAACACATCCTCCAGATGGTTTCTGTCAGGTCAACAAGTAGCTGTCTGTGTATCCCTGAATAGGCAGTCTGCAATCACTCCTACTCTTCTTCCTCTGCCAGTGACTGGATGACTTTCATTTGGTGACAGGACACAAGAAACTGCTGCTTCCAAAAAGGTCCTACAAGGAATACAGTAGCCTCCCCAACCCTTTCTGTATCTACATTTTTTTCTCTTCCTTATTTCCCTCTTGAAGCCCCAGGAAAGCTCAAAACTCCCTGAGTGGGAAGCTGAGTCATTCCACCAGAATAAGACCAGCAGTAATGACCCAAAGTCCCTTCTTTGAATCTCAATTAGCCTCCAATTCCCTTGGGGAGGGGGAAGGGCTGTTTTCTCTTTTTATCACTATTATGAATTAATACCAGTCCTCAGGTCCAGGTTTCTTGCTCCCTTCTCCCAGTGCCTGGTGCTCTGTTAACAACCCCATAAAAATCTATGAGACTATTGATCTGGGAGAGGTTGCTCAGTCCTTCCAGGGATCCACCAGGGTACCTAATTCCAGCCAGGACTCCACTGGACCTAATTGGTTTCTATCTTTAACCATGACTGCCCTTCATTTTATATCTCTCCTCAATAAAGTTAGCTTTCTTTGCTGTCTTGTGTATTCCATACATACCTATACAGGAAGCTGGTATTCTGAAGCTTTATAAATCTGCATTAAGACATTCTTCCTGAAAATAGTCTGGCAGAAACTAGGCATACCTCAACATCTCATACAGCATACAAAGACAAGCTCAAAATGGTTTAGATAGACATTTAGACATAAAGGGTTGTATTATAAGCAAATTAGTGGAGCATGGAAGAAATTTCATGTCAGAACTATAGATAGGGAAACAGTTCATGACTAGAGATAAGGAGGTTCACAGGAAGTAAAATGGCTAATTTTTGATTATATCAAAAATGGTTTTCCACAAACGAAACCAATGTAGTTGAAATTAGAAATAAAGCAGGAAACTGGGCATAAATTGTGGCAATTTTCTGTGATGAAGGTCTCATTTCTCAAACATATAGGGAACTGAGTCAAATTTGCAAGAATAAGAGTCATTTCCCAATTAAGAAACAGTCAACAGATATTGCTAGGTAGATTTTAGAGAAAAAAATAAAACTATCAATAGTCATATAAAAATGATCTAAATTATCAATAATCAGAGAAATGCAAGTAAACCCTCTGAGCTACTACAATACACTTATCAGATTAGCTAAGATGACGAAAAAGAAAAATGACAAGTGCTGGTATGGATGCTGGCAAACAGGTACACTGCTGTATTATCGGAGGCTGGGGGGTGGGTTCTGAACTAGTTCAGTCATTCTGGAGAGCAATTTGGAACTATGCCCCAAAAGGTGTGAAACTATATGCATCCTTTGACCTGATATGTACAAAAATACTTATAGCTGCTCTTTTTGTGGTGATAAACAATTGGTAACTGAGGGGGTGCCCATTGATTGGTGAAATGGTTGAACAAGTTATGGAATATGAATGTGAGGAAATACTATTATGCTATAAGAAATGATGAAGGTGATGGTTTCAAAAGAACCCAGTAAGACCTATATGAACTGATGCAAAGTAAAGTGAGCAGAATCTAGAGAACAAATTTATGTAGTAACAATATTGTGCCCAGGCAAAGATTATTGGATCATAAATTTATTGCTGGACAAGATCATGGAGTAAAGCCCAAACTGCTCATTTTACAGATGAGGAAACTGAGGCACAGAGAGGTGAAGCGATTTCCTCAGGGTTACACAGTTACTAAGTATCCGAGGTGGCTTTGACCCAAGTCTTCCTGAATCCCAGCCCATTTCCCTATGCTTCTGCCCACCTCCTTGTTCTCCTCACCCTATTTCTATTGCTCCTTAGGTCCACTCTCTCCTGCCCTTTTCCCATAATAGCTTTCAGGCTTACCTCTTTTTCTAAGGCAGCTCCTTTTTCCCTTAGGATAGTGATTACCCACACACCACATGCCTTTGCACATTCAGAGTTGAGGTTCTCCATACTGTCTAGGGATTCTTCTAGGAATGCTTGGATTTCTTCTTTAGGGATGAGTTGGCTAACAATCTAGGATTTCAATCAGAGATATTTATTGATGTTATTTATCATGCTTTCTCCCTAGATTCAATTTGACATTGCTTGTTCTAGTGCCCTAACATTCATGTGATTTTTCTAAGCCTCTTACATATGTATAGTAAAGGGCTGAAAAAACCCAGGGTATTATTACATTCATTTTGTAGATGATGAAATAGATTCAGGGGAGTAGGTTTCTGGCTCAGTGTCAGTAGCAATGAAAAGAATGACAGATAGCTCGTCCTTCATTGCCGAAGAAGACCATGACATCAGAGAGATGATGACATCAGAGGAATGATATGACTTGCACTTGACTTTGTTTTGAGTGAGGGAGCACTGTACAGGTCACCAGTCTCCAGAGCCATCTGAATCCAGTGGCCAGTTATTCATCAGGATGACTGGAGATAACCCAGGATGAGGCAATTGGGATTAAGTGACTTTCTCAAGGTCACACAACTAGTGAGTGTCAAGTGTCTGAGGTGAGATTTGAACACAGGTCCTCCTGACTCCTGCATTGGTGCTCTATCCACTACACCATCTAGCTGCCCATTTTTTTCCAAGTAACTTTTTGTAGAGTCAGAGAGTTATGGGTGGAAGGGAACTTATAGATCCTTTAAATCGACTCCCTTAATTTATAGATGGGGAAAGTGAGATCCAGAGACATAAAATAATACATACAAAGAGATGAAGTAGTATATGGCAGAGACTGGCTTCAAGGCAGAGGTCTTCTGCCTCCAAATCTAGCACTCTATCTACCACATCATGATCTAAGATCAGATTTATTGAAAGCCAACAAGGCTGAGGATGTTGTTTTTTTTTTTTTGTTTGTTTTTTTACATTTTTAGCTACTGCATATTCCATAAGGGGAGAGAGATATTCTATAGTGGGAGGGAAGGATGGGGTACTTAACAATGGGCACAATCTGGAGGGATTTGGTGTTTAAAAAGAGACCCCTGCCTCTGAGAATGTTATATTTCCATGGATGACACCCTTTCTTGGAAAGGGAATCAGAGCACCTGGAGGTAACTGATAGAGGGTTGGCACATGGGCACGGAGATATTTCATGTCAAATGGGAAGAAATGATCATGGGGAGGGCAGTGGGTAGTTATGAGCTGAATAATCAGGGACACAGGAACATTTCTGCTGTAAGGAAATGCTTTTAACCTCTCTGTCTCCTCTTGAAAGGAGAAAGGCAAAAACATATAAACTGCTTAGAAGAAGGAACTCAAAATAGTACTTTGGTAGCTTTAATTCTAAGCAGAATTCAGAGACTAAGGAAGGAGTAAATAAGTATAATGACCAGGAATCAAAGAATAAAAATAGACAGAATAGACAGAAAAGGAAGAGAAATAATTATGAAAATGAGGGAAATAAATTTCTTTTCAGAAAAAAAGCACAGAAATTTAAGAAAAAATCACAATAACTGAAATAAGTTAAAGGGGAAGAGAAGAATTTTACTTGACAACTTAGCCGATAGGAAAAAAGGGAAATAAATAATTAGATTAGAAGAAAATATAAGTGGAATTATTAAATTATATACTCCAAAATAGGGAAACAGGAGATAAATAAGAAGAGGTAGGACTTGACTAGTAGGAATAGGTTTGGTCTAAAGCAGATTAAGCACAAATAGAGTTGAAGTATTGTCTTTACAAAGAAAGAGGAACAAAACAAATCTAATTTTAAAAAATAGACACAAATGGAAGAAAATAAAAACCTTACTCTCATAACTTTAAATATGAATGGATTGAATAATCCAATAAAATGGAAAAGTGACATATTGGATAATGTATATGGAACTGAGGAATATGTTTATGGGTTCCTTATTCTAAGATCTTGCCTTTGGCAGATGAAAGCAGAATCCTGTGAAGCTTTCAGGAGCCATTTCCAACTAGGCAACGCTAGAGATGAGACAAAAATTTCTTTAGGAGAACTGAGGACACCTACTAAAATATGAGGTTTGATTACTTAAGGTTGGTAAATTTAACTTTACCCTGTCTAATAGTAAAAAAATTAAAGCTAGTGTTAGGAGCAGTTTTCACCCCACCTTTGCATTAGCATTTGCACAGATCTTTATGGTTTGAAAAGCAACTAATATATCTCATTTGATACTCACAACTCTTGGAGTTAGGGATTATTATTTTTATTTTCATTTACAGATGAGAAACTTCAGTCTGAGAAAGGCTAAGCAGCTGAGCTGGAGTCACACACCTAGTGAGTGTGTGAGAAAAATTTGAACTAAGATTTTCCTAACTCTAGCATTCTACCCACTATGCCACCTAGAACTCTATTTCAGTGTTTGTGACAATCACTAATCAGTCAAGACCAAAGCAGTTACAGTGGTTGAACTGTGTGTTGCAGAGGACATCAAAGAATTCTTGTTATCCAAGTCACTTGCATGAGTGTAGTGTGAATATTTCTTAGCAAGTTTTATAGATGAGGAAACATTTTCAAAGCAGTTGGCCTCTAATGCTGGGTCAGGAGTAGGAACAAAGAGATATCATCAGTAGAACCCCAAGCAGCTTTCCAGAGAATCTGAGAATTGTAGATTTAAAATGGAAGAGATCTTAATGGTCATTGGGTCTGATTCTTGAATTTTACAGATGGAAGAAATATGAAATTAAGAGGGTGATGATATCCACAACTAGCTATTTTAATGACACAAAACGTTCTTTCCAAATCTGATTGCCTTCAGGCAAGGGGGGTTGTTAGCTTATAAATATCCAGATTAGGAGTGGGAAACCTGTAGCCCCAAGGCCACATATGGCCCTCTAGGTCCTCAAGTGTGGCCCTTTGACTGAATCCAAACTTCAAGACCACAGATTCCCCACTACAAATGATCTTTTATAGACTTAATCAGGAATAGTATTCTAGGATTTAAGAGCCATTCCTTAATTAATAAATGGTAAAAGGATATGAATAGACAGTTTTCAGAGGAAGAAACCAAATCTATCAATAGTCATTTGAAAAATGCTCTTAATCACTACTAATTTAAGAAATACAAATGAAAACAAATCTGGGGTACCATTGCATATTCATCAGATTGGTTAAGATGACAAAAAAGAAAAATGACAATTGTTGGAGGGGATGTGGGAAAAAAAAACTCTATTGGTAGAATTGTGGATTAGTCTAACCATTCTGGAAAGTAATTTGAAACTATGCTCCCCAAAGTATGAATGGTATTGCTAATACCCTGAAGAAGTCAAGGAAAGAGGAAAAGGACCCATATGCACAAAAATATTTATAGCAGCTCTTTCTGCGATGATAAAGAATTGGAAACTAAGGGGATGCCCATCAATCGGCGGCGTGGCTGAACAAGTTATGGCATATGAATTTAATGAAATGCTATTGTCCTGTAAGAAATGATGAAAGGGATGGTTTCAGAAAAATCTGAGTGGTATAAACTGATTCAAAGTGAATTGAGCAGAATCGGGCAAACAATTTATACCAAAATAACAAAATTGTAAAGAGAATCAACTCTGAAAGGCTTAGTGATGCTGATCAACACAATGAGCCACAGTAATTCAAAAGGGCTTATGATGAACCCAGCTATCTATGTCAGGATAGAGTGCAGATTGATGCATATTTTCTTTCTTTTTTCCTTCCCTTTTATGGAGGAAGGGAGACATGGCTAATGTGGAATATTATTTTGCAGGACAATACATATTTATGATGAGTTTTGTTTTTCTTGCCTTCTCAAAGGGTGGAGGATAAGGGGGAGGGAAGAGATTTGGAACTGAAAATCAGATAAAATTGAATTTTAAACAAGTATTCCATTGTATCCAACAGTTAGGAAGTATTACACCTCTCATACTTATCCATTTTTTAATATTTATCATGATATTTGTATCAATTTTGTACAGCATTTAACCTTCGGGTACCATCTAATCTTTATATTTACCTTTTTTGTGGCCTCCCGGTTGTTCCCTATACATGACATCTCAGCCTCTCCATTTATGCCTTTGTACATATGATCCCCACTATAGGGGCTTCTGTACCTCTTGGAATTGGGACCTTTATTCAAAGCACGGATCAGAATCTATACTACATATGCAGCCTTTCTTTGTCCCTCTAGTTATTAGGATTCTTTCCTCCTTAAAATTACTTTATCTCTATTATTTTGTCTTTATTTAGTTTTGTGTGAACTACATCCTCTCTACTGGTCCCCTGAGTAGAATGCAGGCTTTTTGAGGACAGAGACTGTTTTCTTTTTTGTCTTTATATCATAACCTTTAGCATTTTGTCTTACATACAATAAGATACAATAAATATTCTTAGAATCAATGAATTTTGCTTCCATGAGTTGGTGGGCAGCCCAGTGACCCTTTTTAATGCAGTGGATCATCTAGAGTTGTGGAATGAGTACTAATAAAGTTGTGTTCTAGGTCACTAAGAGGCACAATTTAAAAGTGACTATGGGTGAAAGAAATATCTTGAGCTAAAAAAGAGTTCCCTTTGCTCCCTAGCTCCATTCTTCCCCCAAAGTTACCTTAGCCATATTAGATACAATACAAAGTTGGATGTGTTTATCAGTAGAATGCAGTCCTTCCTGTAGATGCCTTAGTTTCTCTGTTTCCTGGGGCATATCTAAAATCACCAGAGGAAAACTGGATCAGAATTCAGAATCTGTTCAGTTAAAGCAAGAGTTCTTAACCTGTGAGTATGTATGTGTGTGTGTGTGTGTGTGTGTGTGTGTGTGTGTGTGTGTATGTGTGTGTACGTGTTTTGTTCCCCTTTGGAAGTCTCATGAAGCTTACTGACCGCTTCCCAGAATCATGCTTTTAAATGACTAAAATAAGATACCTTGAATTGCAAGGGAAATCAATTATATTGTAATACAATCATTAGAATATTAAAAAAAAACAACATGTTCATGGACCCCAGGTTAAGAACCCACAGTGCTAGAGGGACTATTCATAATGTGATTTCCCAGCATAGCAGCTGTAGCAAGACTTTGGCTTATAGTCTTTATTGAGTTTCATGCGGTAGACAAGACCTGTTTCAAAAACATTAGATAAACAGGCAAAGGTCATTCTGACATTTGTTTCCAAGAAAAAATTATACATATATATGCATGCATATATCCATATGTATGTATGTATATATGCATATATGTGTGTATATATATATATATATGTATACACACATACATATGCCACAAAGCAAGTTACTATCTTGCCAACTTATCTGAAATATGAGTTGACTAAAATATTCTACTCTAGTCAAGACCAACTGAGACTTCAACTTTCTTCCTGATGCATCCCTGAAATGTCCTTCTCTGCTATGTCATTCACTCAGTTTGTTTTTCTTCTTTCTTTCATGAATCAGAAAAACTAGTTCTTCAATAAATAATAGCCCCATTTTCCAAGGGAATTTTGAATCTTATCTATTTATATTCTTTCACTCTTTAGTCATCCCCAACATCTCTCATGTTGTATAAGCTGAAATTTCCAATTAGAACATAAATCCCTCTGAGTGATCATACCCACTTAAAAAGAGTTATAAGATCATTGGTGCTTGTCCTTTCTATTTACATGTCAGAAATCTGCTCTCTGTCTCTCTGTCTCTCTGTCTCTCTGTCTCTCTCTCTCTCTCCCTACCACTCTCTCCCCACATGCACATATATACACATAAATACATATTCATATATAATACATATAAATTGAAATATATACTAATTGAAATCTCATCCCATGTGTATATATGTATATATAATACCCATCCAATGACACACAAATATATGTGTTTGTGTATGTATGTGTGTTTGTGTACATATGTAAATGTATGTGTAATACATATATATACACATATACATAGTATGAGATTTAAATTAAATAGAGAAAGTGGTGTTTTCCCCCCAATTCCTCACCTCTTGGTATAAAAACATAGTGTAATATGCACATTTAGGGTTTGAAAAGTAGTGCAATTTTCTATTAAAGAAAACCATGTAGCAGAGGAATTTATGATAATATGAACAGCTGCACTGTACTTTAATTTGAAACTCATAGGATTTAATATATACTAATAGAAATTTACAATGCTTGCTTAGGAAGAGAAGTAAGAAGATGGGAGGGGAAAAGGAATGTTTGGCAGAAGAAAGGAGATAGTCTTCTTTTTATTAAGTGGTTCTCTCATGTCTTTCCTCTCACCTTTGAGCAAAAACAGACCAATAACAGCATCAGCAGCCCATAGACGGATGGTAGGTAGGGTATCACAGCAGTGAGGTGCAAAAATTCCAAGAAGAGGGCCAATTTTAAATCTTTCTGGTGACTACAGAAAAAGAACAAAGATGACCTCAAGATTTCTCACACAGGATAAACGACATTCCATTGCTATCACATTAAATTCCACTCATTTCTTTCCCACAAACCCCAAGGACTAAAAATGAGATTAAATTTTCCCTTAAAAAAAGGTTAGTTTTTTGCTATCATAGCAAAAATGATTTAAGGTACATCGTGAGAGTCATCTCATTCTATGTTTGTCATTCTTGGGCTCGTGAGTTTGGGGAAATCCTCTTTTCAGTAAAAATTTATTTCCTTTGGGGATAGAGATTTAAAAAATTAATAAACTATTTAAGTATTTTATTTTTTCCTAAAGACTTTTGTTTAAGATTTCTTCAGATTCATTCATCTAAAACAGACTAGGATACTTACTTCATCATTATTGGTTAACACCTTTGAACAGATCTGCAAGGCTCTTTCTCTTTCCCATTCTTTTGTTGAGATAAGCCAGATTCGCAGAAGCTATTGGTAATAAAGAAAAAGAAGTATATTCTTTATAGTTTTAGTTTTCTTTGTCACAGAACTCTCTTTTTTTTCTCTAACTGTGGCCATGGGGAAAAAGCTCAGCATTTCTAAGTTCTGAGTATCCTTGATTTTTCTTTTTTGCATGTGAAAGGGATCATCCATCTCTCTATCACTGGAGGGAGAAGGTTGAGGCTGATAGTGAATGTTCTTTGTATGAATATATTATCTCCTTTTCTAGGTTTTTGAGAATTGAGGATAAAGATTGTGTTGTTTATATCCTCTTTATTATCCATTATACGCAACATCACGCTGAGCACAGAAGAGGAGTTTAATAAATGATTATTGGACAGATGAGTGAGTGGCAGGAGCAGTGACATGCTATGAAAGGAGGAGGATGTTATTTCTCCCTTTTCCTACAAGTCAGAGAGGCCTGTGAAATGGGTGTCATGGAATAGGAAGAGATAAAAGATAGTTAGAGAGGGATGAGAAGGGGAATAGAATAGGTTTGGGGTAATGGGTGGAGTCTCAGAAGGGAAATGAAAGAGAACGAACATCAATTCCAATGGGGTCAACTCACATTAAACATCTCTTGACATTCTTCTGGATCATGATTACTCCACACCAGAGTTCTCATAAGTTGCCCAAGGGCTTCCATGGATCTTCCATAGATAAACTGAAACCAGAAATGCATCCGTGAGGCTCAGTTTGAGCCAAGGTAGCTGATTTACCATTATTTTTCAGAGAATGCTCAAGTAGAGTATAAAAGTTGGATTTATAGTTGGAAGACTTGGACTCAAATCCCAGTTCTTCAATTTACTACCTATATGATTTGGGACAAATCACCTCATCTCTCTTTGTCTCAGTTTCCTCTTTTGTAAGAGAATGAGGCAGAATTAGAAATCAGAGATTCTTAAGGTGGGGTCCATGAAGTTTTTTAAAATTTTTGATAATATATTTCAAAGAAATTATTTTTTCTGTAATCCTATATATTTTATTTTGTGAATTTAAAAACATTATTCTGAGTGAGGTTCATAATCTTCCCCAAATTGACAAAGATGTTAATGACACAAAAAAGGCAAAGAACCCTTGAATTAGAAGATTTCTAAGGTTCCTTCTGGGATCAATCCAGTGATACTGTTGTCCTGAATTGAGAATCCAGACCTCCCTCCTTCATACTTGGATGTGTGCTTTATCCTCGGCAGTTTGTCCATCTTCTATGATTTCAGTTAAATGAGGAAGGGGAATGAGACTCCGAAGACTCTCTTCAAGGATATTTAGGTTGTCATTTATAGGTAACATAGGTTTCAGTTTGCTGAAATGATAAAGATGTAAGGGGATGCATGTTAGACTAGGAATTACTGAAAGCAGGAAGATGAAGTCAACGGTTGCTTACAAGAGTCATTGCTCTGATCCTTAGAAGTATATGTTTCTTACAGATGGAGATGGAGAAAGAAGTAATAAGGACAGGAGTAAATACATACATATATTGTTGTTGTGTTTGTCCTTTGTTGCCGAAGAAGACCATGCCATCTGAGAAATGATGACATGACTTGCACTTGACTTAGTTTTGAGGGAGGGAGGGCTGTGCAGGTCACCAGCCTCACTTCTCCTCCAGAGCCATCTGAATATATATATATATATATATAATATATATATTATATATATATATAATATATATATATAATATACATACACACACATACACATACATACACACACATTATATATATATATATATATATATATATGAATATGAACTGGGCAATATTTGTGGAGAGAGACCTCAGATATCAAAGAGAGGACTACAATGAATCCTTTTTATATTACTCAACACATTTTTGTTATACTTATATTTCTTTAACTGCTAATTTACTCCTGTCTTTATACATTTTTTTCTTGTATAAAGTGCTAGATTGTATTATCTTGGGAACAAGGATTCCTATTTGTTTTGTATCACTGACTATGTTTACACTAGTGTTATGCATGCTGTCGGTAATTAATGAATATGTCTACGTAACGATTGATACAGTTTAGACTAGTTTTCTTTTTTAGGTAAACAGAAGGTTGTTGAAGCTAATCCAAGGGAATGAGAACAAGGTGAACATCTTTTAACCCAGAAGATGAACGTTTGCTCCCAGGCAAATCCTTTAAAGAATGTATGTTTGTATCCTGTATTTCATAAAAGTTGGCTCTTCTGACTGACCATTTGCTTCTTGATGGTTATCTCATACATTTAGTTTGTTACCTTTTGGAAAGAGAAAAAGTTTCCAATCCAAATCACGTTTATGGGATTCTGTTTTTTTTTTCCCAGGGCTAACAAACAACCAATTGATCTGAGATGAGGCAGGACGGCAAGAGCGATGAGAGTAAGTTCTTTACCTTAGGCATCTAATAGCTATTAATGCTTTCCATCGGACAGGGCTAGCTAAGGAATCTAGAGGTTCTTCTCTGATTAAATCCTGAAACACAAGCAAAGAGGCAAAATGGATGATAAAGAATATTTTTTTGGGGGGGAGGGAACTCATTCCTTTGATTTCCTACTTCACCATCTTGGAGCTGCTGCCTCCTGGAAGTGTCAGGAAGGTCATATTAATGGGAATTGAGACACTGGCACCCTCATCAAATGAGACAATATTTATAAGGTCCTTAGCACAGAGCTTGAAAAACACTGAGTACTTAACAAATGCTTATTCACTTCCCCCTTTCCTTCCTTGGGGCTGATCAAATTCAGTATTTCTTATTTGTCCGTTTTTAGAAGGAAAACCCTGAACTGTTGATAACACAAAAAACAAAAATCTAAGAGATTTTCCAGGGCACTTTTGTACACTCACCAGCATGTACCCAAGGAGTATTTCCTTACTGGTAAAATTAAAATTCAGTAGTTCTTCGGTGTCCCGAATAGCGATACAAATTTCAGTGATAGTTTTTGTGAAGCTCATTTGCAGATCCATGTTCTAAAGGGAAATGAAGCATCATGTATAATAAATGAGATACTAGCAATGAGGTACTGAATAGAAAAGATATCTTTGATGTCTATCTCAAGAAAATCCAACCCATCCCTTTCATGTATTGGGTTTGTTGCCTTGCTTCTAGATAGAAGAATCCAACTTTCAAACTATACTGAATGAAAAGTTGTGATGCCAAATTGTTTTAGAGCATGCTTAGGTTCCATGATTCCAGGATAAGAGAAATCCCTAATTGCTGAATCTATTGTTGGGAACCAAATCAAGATGATATAGAATTTTGAGTGATTTTTATTATAGACTCAAAAATAGACAGAAAATAGAAGCATTGAATGATAACTCACCTTATTTAAAACAGTCATTCCCAATATCTAAAAGTCAAAGATGAAAGCAAAAATTCAGTGAGTGGTCATAGAATAACTGTCTTTTTGAAACTAGCTCCTGATAATTCCTGATAGGGAACACTGAAGCATGATTCTACATCCCATCATGGCTTTTCTTAATTCTCTCAAATTTGGAATCCTCAGAGTCAAAGTCTCAAGGGCTAACTATACTTCTCAAGGTAATCCTTGACTAACTAACCAGTGAAATACAAGTTAGAGAACTGTTCTAGGAATGTCAGAGTTCAGAACCAAATTGTAAGTGTGAGCTTTTGGGTTTTAGTGCCATATGATTAGTCTAAAAAGCTATCTCTGATAATGGGAGGAAAAAATGCTGTGTGAGTGGAAAAATAGAGCTGGAAGCTTATAAAATTTAATGCAATTGGGCAAATGAACCAAAGAGAAACAAAAAAAACCAAAGCTATAAAATTCCAATGACCTTGCACTATCCCAAAGAAGAGATACGAGAATGGACTTCCTTGCCTTCTTTGCAGAACTGGTGGTATGGTCTGTGGTTATGAAATAGTGTGTGTAAAGTTAGACGTGGTTGATGAGTTGATTCTGCTCAAATTTTTTTATCATAAAAGATGACTTTCTAATAGGTATTTTGTTTGTTTAAGCTATAGGACTATAGACAACGAGGGAGGGATGACTCCAGAATTTTTTTTTTCCTTTAGAGGCAATTGGGATTAAATGACTTGCCCAGGGTCACATAGCTAGTAAGCACCAAATGACTGAGGTTGAATTTGAATTTAGGTCCTCCTAGTTTCAGGGCCAGTGCTCTTTCCACTGTACCATCTAGATAGCCTGACTCCACTATTATTGATGGCTATAAAAGTTAAGGTGAATTTTCAGTGTGTGTGTGTGTGTGTGTTTTTAGTGCTAAATTTCATGCAACACAGCAATGTTTTTCCTCCATACTTTTCAAGTAATGTTTACTATTTGCATATTTTCACTTTTTCATCATATACCAAAAAAATCAGTACACAAATAGTGATTAGTCCATTGTGCTTATGCTGTGAGGAATAAGATACAGTATTTCTTCTCAAGGACTTTACAATGGAGTTGGGTGGACAAGACACGGCTGATTGTAACGTTAAGTAACCCCACCCTCCCATATAAGACATATCAGTAAAAGACTCACTGCTGAAGGAATTACATACACACATTAAGTGCTGAGCGTAAGTCAAATTCCTTTGGGACAGCATCCTAGAAAAACCTGGGTTTTGAAGGACTTGTATAAGCCTTCAATCTTTCTTACAGAGCATTTTCTTATTTTTTCCCTATTCCCTTAGGTTCTCCATCCCAATTATCTTGAGGCTGAGCCATCAGGACTCAAAGTCCAAGCAATCCTCCTTTGACTCTAAGGAATGCCTGTGAACCGAAGATCCACATGGTTCCATGAACCCCACTTGACAAAAACCATGAGTTAGACCCCCACCAGTGTACTGATGTTGTGATTGTTACCTGACAGCTGGAAATATAGAGATTTAGGACCGGTGTCACAATGTCCTTTTCCACAATAGGGAGAAGTTGTCTTTTAGGAGATTGGAGAGCCACACATCCATAAATTGCCATGAAGTCAATCTTGGTCAATGCCTTCTTTCCATACAAGAAAGCCTAACATTAGAAAGGGGAAATACGAAAAAGATGACTGAGTCAATTTCTTTTTTTCCTCAGGTTATTTGCTAATCTAGAAATCCCAATTTCCTACTAACTATAAAAGGGTTCCTCACAAAAGAACTGAGGTGAGAAAACATTATTCTCCTGTTTATAGTGCCTATTTAGGGTTAGGTGGTTTGTATACACTCAGTACCTGGTAATTAATAATGAGAATTATACTCATTAGGACACTTGAAACCATTTTTCAATAGGGAAGTCCTGAAAGTGGTATGCATATTTAAGTGGGCTTCTTGGTTTCTGAGAAGCTCAGAAACAGACACATAATAATCTTATTTAGGTTTTCTTTATTAGTGTCAGTAAAAGAGATTATATTTCTCATATAATTCTATATAACATCAACAGGAGAATACTGGTATTTGGAATATTAATCCAAAAATTAGAAGACATGTTAAGAGGTTACCTATTACCTGATTCAGCCCTCCTTTCTTATATTTGTCAGTCGATGGTCTTCTATTCCCTATCTGAATACATTTTATTGTGGAGAACACGCTACTACTCCCTGAGGCCTTCCGTTTCATACTGGCAGCACTTGTATTAGGAAGTTCTTCCTTGTAGTAAACCCAGAGCTGCTTCTCTTGTATTTTCAGACTGTTGATCCTTGTTAATAACAGCATCTGATCCCCAATCTACTACAGTAGAGACTTTGGGGCATTTCCCTGTGGGTAAGATATGGGACTCCTGGTTGAGCTGAGATATTCCACTCCCAGTGGGAGAGCCCATTCACTCGGTGTATTGTTGGGTATGTCATCATTTACATGTGTTCTCTGACTTCTAATTGTAATTGGTTTGGATAATACATTTTTTTTTTACTATTTGCTCTGTGTTTTCTTTGTGGAACTAGCACTTGGTATCAAGGGAGTCAAGTCTTGAATATATAGGCTTATATATTTATAGTAGTGTATATTTTCAAGTAGAAAAAAAGAAAACTTTTGGAGAACTCTTGGAGCAAATATGCTTAGTTAAACAAACAGCGCATTGGCAATGTCAGAAAATGTGTCTTGTTCTTTTGATTGAGTTTATCCCCTCCCTATCAGGAGTTAGATGGCATGCTCCCTCACTGGTCCTCTGGAATTGTGGTTGGTTATTGCATTGATCAAACTTTTTAAACTTTTCAAAGTTGTTTTCTTTAAAAAAATGTGACTGTATAAAATGTTTAAGTGGTTACATCAAGATATGTCAGAGTATATAGATTATTTTATGAGGGGAGACTCTTGCAGTGGAGGAGTCTGGAAAAATACTACAGAAGGTGGCATTTGAGTGGTACCTTGAAGAAAGTCAAGACTTCTAAGAGGTGGAATAGAGGAGGGAGAGTATTCTTGACATGCAGTGTCATGTGCCAGAAATAGCACTAGTGTAACCGGATTGTAGAGTTTGTGGAGAGGCGTAAAATCTAAGACTGGTTATGTCGGAAGGGCTCAGACATTGAAAAGCTTTAAACATTAAAAAAAAAGAGGAGCTTATATGTGATCCTTGGTGTAATATCTCCCTCCAGGTGCACCACTCTTCTAGAATATACTAACACTTGTTTTTGATTGGAGGATTAGACGGTAGAGAAAAACAAAATAAAACTCCTCCCCAAACTTCCTTTAAAAGGAGACCCAGAAGTTCAGTCAACTCTTTATTTGCCTCCAACTGCACTGCTTGGTTTTGACTCCACTACCATCATGCTCCTGCACTGGATACCCTCTACCCCATCCCCTTTTCAGCTGCCTTCTGTGTGTTATCATCCTCCATTGGATCACAAATTCCTTGTCTTTCTTCTTCTTTTGTATCCCCAGCACTTGACACATAGCAGGCATTTAATAAATGTTTATTATATTGTAATATGGATTGAATAAGGGATGACATAATCAGACTTACATTTTAGGAAAATCACTATGGCAGCTGAACAGAAGAGGGATTGAAGTGGGGAAAGACTCAAGGCAGAGAGGCCAATTAGGAGGCTACCTCAGTCATCCAGGGCAGAAGTGATGAGAGCTAGACCTAGACTTGTGGCTGTGTGAGTAGAGAAAAAGTGCTGGAGGCCAGAGCATCAGTGAAGTTGGAGTGACTCTGGCTAATTATCCATACCACCAACAGGGGCTGTTGTTCGCCAAGAAACTGTAGAACAGACCTGGTATAGTATGAATTAAGTTTATCCCTAGTTGGATTGATTTAGACCAAGCTAATTTTTTGGATAAGGGGAACATAAAAGTGGTTTTTAGGATTTCGGTGGAGGAAATCTGGGTGACTGGGAGGATGGTGGAGACCTTGACGTAACAGAGACATTCAGAAAAGGGGAGGATGTGTGTGTGTGTGTGTGTGTGTGTGTGTGTAGACAATGGGCTGTGTTTTGGACTAATTATTTGCTGGTAACTTCCACATGGATATTTTGTAGGCATCTTAAACTCAACAGTCAAAATAACACCCATTTTGCCTCCAATTCCCCATAAGCACACTCATATTTCTACTTCTTTTTTTTCTGTCAGAATACAGCCATCTTTCCAGTCACCCAGATTTGCAGTCTTGGAGATATTTTCTTCTCTTTGCTTTCTCTTACTTTCCAACTACTCAAATAGAAACAAATAGGTGCCAAGTTTTGTACGCAACATCTTTCACATATACCCTCTTCTCTCTTCTCATATATCTACTTCTTAATCCAGGTCCTAATTACCTCTAGTCTGGACTATTTCCTGTGTTTGTCCTTCATTCTTGAAGAGGACCATGATATCAGAGAGATGAGGGTATGTCTTGCAGTTGGCATTGATTTAAGTGAGGGAGGGCTACCTCCTAAATAGTATCATTACATCAAGGTTTCCTTCTCTACAATCAATCACACAACTTCCACAGTGATATTCCTTAAAGATTAGATGGTATTATATTATCCTCCTGATCAGGAAGTTTCACAAGCTTCTTCTTACGTCTAGGGAAGAAAATAGCATCTAATATGTAGGGCATTTAGAGACTTCCACAGCTAGATTTCAACAGTCTTTCTATATTGATTTGACATCGCTTTTCGGAGACTCTGGGTCCTAGCAACACTATTACTTGCCTCGGTACATGTTGTTTCCTTTCTTTCCAGACTCTATGCCTTTGTCCAAGCTTTCTCCCACATCTGTATCCCCTTCCCTCCTCACCTCTGGCTTGAAGAATCCTTAGCCTTCTTTCAGGCTCAGCTTAAATGCTTCTGCCCAGAAGAGAATTTTCCTGATCCTGCCTCCTCCTTCATGGTTAGTGTTTTCCCCACTCCCACATAACCTTACATTTACTTTTCAGATAATTTATATCTATCTGTGTACCTGTTGTATCCCTCTTTTCCACTCCTGACCAAGTAGAATTTAATAAGTTCCTCAAGGATGGGAACCGTTTCATTTCCCCAGTGCCCAATATGAAGCCTTGTACAAAGTAAGTACTTATTAAATGCTTGTGAAACTGAATCTTCAAAAGAAATCTGTGAGGTAACAGTGATTATTTTGCTCATATCAATGATGAGGAAACGGAAGATTAGAAAGTTAAAATAACTATTGTCAGAGGTGAGATTTAAATCCAGATCTTTTCCTGATTCTCAGTAAAAGTTAGCTCTAAAGAAGAGTTAACTCAAACTACACTAGGTCTACTCTGTAGCTCCTTGGCTCACAATATCCCTTGTTGGTGATATGGAAATTAACCAGAGCCACCTCAATTTCACTGATGCCCTGGTCTCCCAACACCTTTTCTCTCACACAGTCATAGGCTCTTCTCAGTTCTCCCCTGGAGCACTGGAGTATCCTCCTAATTGGTCTCTCCTCATTTCAATCTTTCTGCTCATCTGCCATAGGAATTTTTTTTTTATTACATCATCTGTTTTTCTACTTTACAGTTCTTTTTCCATAATAACCATCCTTCAAGAATTTGAAGATCGATCTGGTTTCCCATTTAAGTCTTTTCTTATAAATGATAAACTTCATTTCTTAGAAAATCATAGGGTTTCATGTAGAGACCTGGAAATCACTACAGTTCACATTTAGTTCAATTGTTTCCTTTTGTAAGAGATGAAATTTAAAGTCCAGGGATCTTTAGTGTCATGGCCAAAACAAGGAGCAAGTCTGATACAATATCATCCTTGACTACTGAAATATGGTGCCCAGAAATAAATGCAATATTAGAGAGATACATACTGGCCAGTATAGGATACAGTGACAATATTTTCTTCCTTAAATATGTAGCATCAATGTACTACCCATAGCAACCACTATGGATAGGCAGGCATATTTCCAGGGTAAATTCACAAAATATAAGCTCTCTTGTTCAGAGATGAAACCAAGATATTTATTCAGATACCAGAAAGCCAATTCCACTATGGTAACAAGGAAGTTTGCACATATTACCGAAAGAGGGAGGATTGCCATCCCCAAGCCTTCCCTCTGTCAGGCCTCCCCACAAACAAGCTCCCTTAGTTAAAATCACTCCTCTCTCACTCATGCTAGCTGCTCTGCTCTGCCTCCTCTCTCTCAGCTCCACCTCACTCTCTCTTCCTGCTCCATCCATTCAACACTCCTCCCACCACTGGCACCATGTGGGCCAAAGCTCAAAGCAGTTCACATGGGCCTATTAAGGGACAGGGAAGATCTTCAAATTCCCTTGCCATTACAATATTAAGATTTTCATTTATGTAGCCTAAAATTGTATTAATTTCACAATACTAATTCCCATTAGTTTGCAGTCAACTCAAATCCAAAGTCTTTTTTTATAGAAACTCTCATCTAGGTATATCTCTGCTATTCTGTACTCCATTTTGGTTTATTGAAGTGTAGTACTTAAGATTTTTTACATCAACTTTGGCCTATTTTTCCAATTTATTGAGGTATTTTGAGATATCTATTCTGTCATTCAATGAATTAATAAGCCTATTTCTCAGCCTATTTCCCAGCTTCACGTTATCTACAAGTCTCAAATGTGTGTTACCTTTGCCTTCTTGCAAAGTATAGGCAAACAAACAACCAAACCAAAAGGTTAAATGCCATAGGATGAAGGCCAGAGCCTTATAATAAGCCCCTTGATGCTTCTGTCTAGCTCAGAGATTCTTAGCTTTCTTTGGCATCATGGACTCCATCAGCAGTCAGGTGAAGCCTAGGGACCCTTTTTCAGAATGATTTTTAAATACATGAAAATAAAATACATAGAATTACCATGGAAATCAATTTTATTGAAATATAAGTATCAGAATAATTTTTTTTAAAAAAAGCTTCAAGTTCACAGGTCCTGCTCTAGTTAACAGTGATTCAATAGTCACCACACTTTGACTTACATCATTTACTTGGCTGTACCATTTTACATTCCCCTATCTTGACCATATGTGTATAATATGAGAGACTAATAAAAACATGCATAGCTTCCCACTTCTCATTCTCATTTCCAGAAGACTGCTTTTGGCTACGTCTCTGACATGATTATAAAGACTTAGGTGTTAGCCTAAGGAAATGGTTATGGTATATGCCTGACATTACAAAGTAATTTAAGGGAAAATTGTATTTTTTACCTTACAGCGACTTGCAAAGGACTTCCGATCTTCTTGGAACTCTTTAAGAACCTTTAAAACAATATCCATATGATTCTTGGAACAATATCCCAGAATAGAAACAGTCCCCTAGGAATTGAGAATGATAGAATATTTATTTTAACCTAATGCACATCAGATTTCACACTTGGGGGCCTGGTAGTTTTCTTCTTACCCTTGATAAGTCTTTTTGCACTCACCTCTGACTTCCTCTGGACCCTGCTGACATCCTCATCCTGCCCATTTTCTACCCTGCTACTGCCATTCCACCCTTTAAATTGGACTTCTAAGAATCATACCAAGGGACCTAATGCACTCAGCTCTGAACTCCCTGGGGCTTTGCAGCCTCCTAGTCACTCTGACCATTTTCTTTCCTGGTTTCCTCCAAAAATACAATCAGGTCAACACTGCTGTGACCTCTGGAGAGGCCATATCAATGGATCGTCCTCTCATTCCACTCACGTTTTCCTGGCCACTGCTTGCTTATCTGTGTTCTCTCTATTAGAAATCACATTCTTTCAACCATAATTCCAGAGGACGGGGGATAAAGCATGCTAACCAGCTCTTTACAGAGAGGTAACGGCCCAAGGGGCAGAATAAGACAGAGATGTTCAGACCCAGTTGATATGAGAATATGCTTTGTTTGCCTATCTATGTTTCATTTGAGTGTTTTCTTCTTTTCGGTTTTTTGTTTTGTTTTCCACTGGGGGCTGGAGTAGGTGGGAGGGCAAGGAAGCATAGGAATAGTTCTGCAAAAAAAGGGAAAAGAAAAGAAAAGAAATAAAGAAAGAAAACATTTGAGGCATAGATATATATTTAAAGCAGAGATAAGAAAGAAGGCTAGAAAGAAACAGAGACTAGCAGGGCAGCTTTGAGAGCTTTTATATACTTATACAGAAAAGCAAATGGTACATAGTAAAAATCTGTATCTTCATGTACAGATATCTACTATGTACCATTTGCTTTTCTGTATCTTCATGTACAACTTTCATACAATTCTACTACATTTATGCAAATTCTCTTTTATTTGAAATTTAAGGTCAGAGTAAAAAAAGTAATTAAAAGTCATTAGTATAAAATAATAAAAATTAGTATAAAATTAGTATAAAAATGAATGCAAGTCCTAGAGAGCAGAGACCATTTTACTTTATAATTTTAATAAGCTTAGTTATCTGACTGCCCAACCCAGCAGATTAGCAGTAGCAAATTAGGTAGGGATCTGCTCTATACAGGTACACTGACAAAGGTAAAAGAAAGAACTGAAAGTTTATTAGTAAAAGAGGAAGCAGGAAAAAATATGAAAAACGTACACAACTCAAAAAGCGTAACATCTTGAGGGGGTGGAGTGGGGTGCATTTCTTGGAGAAGAAAAGAGTTCTCCAAACTTCACCAGTCCATGAAAGCATCACTATATTACAATAAGGGATAACCATTCTTTTCATAATGATTGAATGATCACGATACTTCTGGATAATCATTCCCTATGAAGGCAGAAAGATGGGCCACAACTCGCCAAGTTGTGTCCTCTCCTCCATTAAAGCAATAGCTTTTTATAATGTTTTCCATGAGAAACGCTGTACAAGGTGGTAGGCTTCCATTTTCTGGAAAATTCCCTAATGCACAATAGCTGGAGTCATGAGACTTATTGTCATTTCAGTGGGAGGTTTGGAGACTGAGTCAAACCCAAAAAATGAAGTGCCTGTGTGGCGAGGTGGGGGAAAGATTCCTTTACCTCTCTCTGGTCCCCTAGCTGGCTGGCATTCACTAAGGTGTCCTTCAGCTGGGCAGTTACAAAGTTTAAATCCTGGCAGCATGATAAGGTGGTTCCCAGAGCCTTCCAAAGGAATTTCTGGGCGAAGAAAAGGAAAGACAAGCATCAGGAAGAGAAATGTTTCTGTTCCTTTTAACCATTGTTCCATCTGCCTTATACCTTTCCTTGCTTTGTTTTAACTCTGTAAACCACCTCTAAGGTATTTTTGGAAGAAGGTGGAGGATATTCAATAATAATCACTTTTGAGAATAAAAGAAGTTGCCTGAAGAAAAGCAAAGAGTTGGAATTATTGTTTGAAGAGAAGGCAGTAGTTTAACTTAATAAATGTTCAACGTTAGGATTATTTTAAGCAGCATTTTTACCAACTGTTCTCCATCTTTACTGGGAACAAGTAAAAATAGAAATGTGAGCCTAATTTGGGACAGGAGAGATTTTGGTTACTTCAGCCTCTCTGATCGTATCTGACTATCGACAGCTCTACATCCATCTCCATCTACTCTAGGAAGGGGAATAAGGCATCTGGAAAAGTCAGGAAGTGGTGCTACCAGAAACTAGCATGGGCCACATGGCAACCAGCTCTGGTTTCCAAACCACCTCCCTCTTTGTAATGACAGATATTGAGGATCTGAGTGCTGAGTTGAGGGGTACTGAGGTATGAACTGAGGGAAAAGTACATAGCAGAGGCACAGTTGAGGATGAGGAAATGGTATCAAATAGTCCTGTCGATTCTCCCTCCTGACTTCAGGTTTGAAGGTAATGGTTTCATTCTACCCCATCTGCTTCAGTCTCTTTCTACCTTTGTTACAGCTGCTTCTAGAGTTTCTAGAGGGAGCTTCTAGAGGGAGGGAAGCCAAGGTTTCTTTTCCTCTTCTACCAGAAGTCACGAAGAATTAAGAGCTAAGACATAAGAAATCAAAGGAACACTTGTCCTTTGTTAATAAGACCTTGTCATAGGCTAAAAAGTTATTTCCTTGATGAGGTTAGAGATACAGGAGCACTTCATAGGATCATAGAGTTAGAACTGAAAGGGAACTTAGAGATCAACCTCCTCATTTTACAGGTAAGGAAACTGAGGCACAGACAAGTCAAATGACTTGCTCAGTGTCAAAAGCAAGGCCTGACCCCCAGGTCTCCCTGATTCTAAGTCCAGGGCCCTATCTATTACTCCGTGTTGCCTCTCAGAAGCCTGAGAGGAGGATGGTTCCTCACAAGAATACTGATGCAGTTTAGGATGTATTCTTCAATGGAATTTTTTGGTAATAAGTGGATACAGAACCTAAGATAGTTTAGGGACAAGTGTTTTTAGATACTCAGGGCTCAACTTGATGGCTTCTTGTTTTTTTTCCTAGGTCTAAGAGTCTATGAATTTATTTCAATTATACTGGAAAATAATCCTTGTTAGGAGCTGGCCCATCTAAATCTGAGAGTGAAGCATCTAAAACTAGAACAGAGGTCATCATGAAGAAGAGTTTTAATTTCTGGTTTGACAGCAGATAACCATAAGCAATGATTTTATGTTCCAAATAAAATTCTGGGTTGCATTGGAACTCCTTTTCTTGAAAACTAGCTGGCTTACATAAGGAGTTAATTTGAGAATTTTAGTTGAGAACTGACCTTCTCAAGTGAGGTGTTGTAATAGGCCCCCATCTGCTGGATGAATTCATGGGTCAGTTGGATACTCCAATTTTTGTCATTGATCTTCCACAAAGATTCCCTTAGAATCTATTAAAGGGAGCCAAAGTTGGAAATAAGGCAAAGTTTATTTCCACAGGCTATTTTCATTTTTCTGGTACTTTTGGTTTTAAAAATTACAAATATGAGAAATGAGAGATATAAATAATTCTAGTGGAATAAACTGTCACCTTGGAACTCTTTTTTTGCTCATTTCCCAGACTTTTCCCTAAGTTTCGGTTCTACATAGAGAGGATGAAAATGAAAAGAAGAACTCATCTTGAATGTACTTCTTTTGGAACAGGCTGACAAATAGATTAGAAACAATATCTAACTTAATTTCAAAATCAAGTTGAATTTTTTCAAAGTTGAATTTTTTTAAACACATAAAAAGAAGAAAAAGTTTTGACTCATAATAGTAATAGCAACCATTTATATAATGTTCCAATCTTAGCTAAATACTTTATATAAATAACTTTACTCACCAGTCAGAGCCCTCATTACTCATCTTTTAAAAAATATATATGTGCATATAACATTTTTGTTAAATATTTCCAAATTACGTGTAAATTTTTTCATTCCTTTTAAAAATTTTTGAGTTCCAAATATTCTCCCTCCTGCTCCTACCCATCCCTTGAGAAGACAGCCAATATGATATTGATTATACATGTGACATCATGTAGAACCTATTTTCATATTAGCAAAAGAAAGTGCATGCAAAAATTCTGAAGAGAAATAAAGTGGAAAAAAAGTCCTCATTACTCATCTAATAACTGTCCTGTTCTATTAACCATCTTTGTGACTTCCCAGACGATTACAGTTTTTCCTGGCCACTACTCTCCAAGTTTGTCCTCTCCCCCATTAATGTGCAACCCCTACTGTCCAAGGTTGGTGTTTTTATTCCCACTGCTTAGCAAAGTACTTGACACATAGTCAGTAATTAACAAATGCTATACATTTATTCACAGCACAATTCAGTTCAATGATCCATACATTTGCCTGTGAACTATATTAGGTGATAGGCAAAAAAGGCAAAAACAAAGCAATCCTTACCCTCAAAGGACCTTACCTCTTGTCACATTTAGGGACAAGAAAAACTCATTTGCTTTTTCCAAAATCTAGGATTCTTCTTTTTAAAAGAATTCAATCTGAACTCAGAAAAAAAGGGATCTGTTTAAAATGAAAGTTAATGGAGCTATTTCCAGATTAAAATCCTCCACTCTATGGATCATCCTAGTGGGGGAAAGGAAGGAGAGTCTATGGAGATTGTTCATGAATGGTTTGGGATGATAACTTGCTGAGGAAGCTATCTGTAGACAGGTAAGGACAAGGAATGTTATTTACTATAAAGATTAAAAAAGAAAATGTCTGGCAAAGATAGTGCCTTTATGGTAGAATATCTATATCTAGAGTAAGCAAGGCAGGAATTTTACATAAAGGAAGAAATGGGATGGCAATGAAGGACACTTTAACTGGCTAGGTTGTGGAGTCATTTTCAGATGCCACAGGCCAAGGAGAAGAAGGTTAGAGGCGAGAATTCTCTCTTGACCCGCCAGTGAATCATCAAATCTGTTTCAGACACAACATCCTCCTGCTGTCAGCAATCAAGCATACTGTCATGATATGGATGTCATTCTTGGTTTATTATATTTCTCCAAAATACCATTTTGAGGACTGTGAGGAAGATCCTACTGAGGAGTTTGGATTTGTGATTCTCTCTATGATTCTTGGTTTTTGGTTTTAGTTGAGAATTGGTTAAAAGTAAGAGTTTAAGCTCTTCTAGGAAAAGAACTGCCTCATTTTTGTTATTTGTATTCTGTACTTTATACACACACACAGACACACACACACAGAGTTGTTTTGGCTGTTCATTTGTTTTCAGTTGTGTCCAACTCTTTGGTCCAGGGTCACACAGTTAATAAGCATCTAAGACCACATTTGAAATCAGAACGATAAATCGTCCCAACTGCAGGCCTGACATCCTATCCATTGTACCACCTAGCTGCTGTATATAGGTACATGCACACATGTGTATGATGTATGTATGTATGTATATGTGCATGCATATGTATATATATTTGTATATCATAAAGTATTTGAATCTATTTCCTTTTTTTGTGTGAAGAGATGAAGAATGTGTGCATGAGGAGGTGGAACCTAGAAAACAAAGAGGGAAAACATAACAAAAGTATAGAATGAATTGACATTTATCTTCAAAGTTCACACTCACTTTATCAAATGAAGGTTTTATAGGTTGATGTACAAGTTGTAGAAATCTGTGTCAACTGAGAGAATCCTTAATCAAGCAATTAGACCCCAAAGTCAATATGAACAAACATTGTGATAGGACCTCCAAGCAAGCTAGCATGATGTGATGTTACACTTAGAAAGTCAATGTCCAGGAGCAGCAAATCTCTTAGTGCTCTGTCTATGTTGGACTGCATGTGGAATAAATACTCTGTTCATTTTTAAGTGTCACATTTTAGGAAGGACATGAGAAAGTAGGAGATTATCCAGAAGAAAACAAGTAGTGCTGTAAGTGGCTCTGCGATCATGCTGTGCAAGGCCAAAAGGTCTGGATATGTTTAAGCTAAAGAAGAAATTCCTTATGTGGGCATGAGAGTTCTTTTCCGGTATTACAGAGATTAGACTTGTTCTGCTTGGATGCCTTGTGTGTAGTGAAGGTTCTTGATTCATCAGAGTAGATAATCTTTTGGGGTCCCTTCAAATATAAAATTCTGTGAAAGACCTGTAAATCCTATGGAATTGCATTTTTTAGATGAGAGTTTATCCCTTGTGTAAATATTAATCTCTACCTGATTTCATCTGAAAACCTCTGGCATTATAACTCAAAGCCCCACTCACCTCCAGCAGCATTTCCTCCCACAGTGTGACTTTATAACAGTTTCCTAGAAAAAGAAGTTGATTCAATGACTTGCAAGGCAATGATAATTAGAGCAGTTCACAATCTCCCATTTGGTTCATTTCTATCTAACAGAGAGAACTTAGATGTTGATGTTAAAGCAAATGATAAAAGCACATGGACTTTGGCATGGTTTGAGACTTAACCTACCACAGTACCCAGGATGCCCGATCATGATTTGTCCAGTTTTGTCAGGATTCCATCCTGACGGGTCACTTTTGAATTTTGCCATAATTGGGGAGATGAAAGATTCACCTGTATTTTGCAGTATTTATGATTCTTTCTTTTTTTATAATTCAACCTACACTCAGGGTAGGAAAAGAACCTATTACAAAAGTCAATGAAAGGGAATGCAGCTATTTCTAGATGAAAATTCATCCCCTGAAGGGGGGATTCTTTGACAGAGATCCCTTTTTTTCTAGGACAAATGTATCTGGAACCTTTGTAAATGAAGTATTCTATAGTAATACATCTTTGAATACATCTATCATGAAGAAGTTTGTTTCGGATACAAATAGAGGTTGGAAAAACTCTTCTGGTACTCAGGCTCTACATTTAGTCATTTTGTCTGTTTCTGTCCATGTGTTCCTGCTTTTCCCTTTGGTGGAAGGGACCTTGACTAGCCAGGCAGCTTCACCCACTGATACCGCAATTCATTCTAAACCTTTCTCCTTGCTTAAAAACAACTTCTCAAATAATACCAATTTGGCAAAATTTGAAGTGCTGGCTAGGTAGAAAGGGAACTCCAATTCGTATCACAACTCATGGTTTATTTCCTTTCTTATTTTCTCTATGGACTATAAAAATGATCCTGTTATCTGTATCACGAGATGAGTGTTTTATTAAAACCATGGTTTCTACCTGTTTCCTTCAATTACCACTTCCTGGAATGCTGAAATCAAGAGTCCCTCAAACCCGTAAGAAAATAGTAAAAATATGGTCCATTTCCTTCCTGTGACTAGGCAACTTGTCCCCAGAGAAAGAGATATGTGGAACCACCAGGAGAAACAATTAGATTTATTCAACTCACATAAAAATCGAGTGATATCATTGTCTAAAAGCAATGATTATTTTGGAGTTCAGCACATGATGCTGAATCCATTTAGGTTCTTCTTTATTTTTTTTATATAAATCTGACCCCACTTCCTTTGTACCTTCCAAAGGGAGAAGCAGCTGAGGGATGAGTTCTTTCCACAGTTCTACCAGGTTTGGGTGGATTATACTGGACAGATTCTTTAGGAGACCTAGTGCTCCAGTTCCTGATGGTAGTCCCTCGCTGGCCAGGACAGCAATCACCTACAAATGGGAAAAGAAAAGGCTTATAATGGATCTCTTCTAGCACATCCATCTCCCTTTCATCATAAATTCTATTTTGGGTTCTCCTAAATCCTAATGTCTGATCTTTACTCTTGCCAAGGAATTAATTGAAGGAGAAAGATCAACCAACTCACAATCTATTTTCACCTTCCCTTCTTTTCTCCTCCCAAGAGGACTATGAAAGTTTCCAGTAGGATATAGGTGATTCGAAGGCAGGGACTATTTTTATTTCTTTATATTTCTAGGGTCCAGCATAGAGTTTTCCTTTAAAAGTACTTTTAAATTGATTTGAATTACTAGGATCTAAAAAGGAAAAAATGCAAATGAGGATAACTCTGGGAGTCATCATCACATAGCTACTTTTATAGTTGAAAAAGGGCACCTAAGAAATCGATGCTAGATATATAACAGAAAACACATCCTTCAGTGGGAAGGCTGACCAACTGCAGTGGAAAGCCAGTCAACAGCTTGTGCAGATACTGATTTACTTTATTTTGGGAATTTTTATTTTATTTTTTCAATAAATAATAATATATATTCTCTCTTTTTCATTCCTCACCCCTTTGCTGCCACACTGGGCTTGGAGTTAGGAACACCTGAGTTCAAACGCACTCTCAGGAATTTTTCAGCTAAGTGACCCTGGGTAAGTCACTTAACCTCGGTCTGCCTCAGTGTCCTCCACTGTAAAATGGGAATAATAATAGCACATTAGGCTATTATGAGGACAAAATGGGATATTTGTAAAGCCCTTAGTACTTACTGTGCCTGGGAAACAGTAGGTGCTTAATAAATGCTTATTCTCACTTCCTTCTCACAACCATATTGAAAAAAAAAAGCTTGCAATAAGTATGGATAGTTTGGCAAAGCAGACTCCCACACTGGCTGTGTCCCCAAATGTGTCTCATTCTGCATCTTGAACTTGTCACCCGTCAGTAGGTGGGTCTCATTTTTCACCATCAATCCTCTGGACATATGATTAGCCACTGCATGATTAGAGTTCTTAGCTGATTTATTTTAATAGTTATCCTACAACTGTTCATTAATACTTCATCACTTCCAAGGATTTGTGATTTCGTTGGATCCTCTTTCCATGGATTCACGTCTATGCCTTAGGAGAAAGTCTTCATGAGCTATCAAAATGGCACCCATTCCCCTCTTGATGGCCCATCCTCTGGTGATTCGTCTAGCTTATCTAGGTTCAGCTAGCTGGATACAAGGATGCCAAGCTTATACTTTTATCACAAAGTTTTGAATAAAAGCCTTTGGTGGTACCTCTTGGAGTTGGCACCTTACTGGCCTTAGCCTTTGTAATCCCAGCACCTCCATGATGAAGCCCTGAAGTTTCTCCCTTATGTGGAGAAACTTTATTATAAGTGAAACTAACTAAGTAGATGAGAGAAAGATCTCATCATTCTTGAGTAGGCTATAGATACAACAATTCTTCATCAGTGTTATTGGTACAAATGACAATTCAGGTTATATAACACCAAAGAGAAATAATTTGGTACCGAGTTGCCTATGTCCGTGTAGGATCATGAAGTCATGGATTTAAAACTGAAAGAGATAGTAGAGATCACCTAATTTTATTCCTTGTTTTTTCAGGGGAGAAATTTAACCAGAAAGGTTAAATGATTTCCCTAAGGTCCCCTACAAAGTATAAGCAACAGACCTTGGATTCCTCTAACTTCATCCCAGTATTTTTCTCACACGTTCCTCCCCTGCTTTGTTAAACTGCACTTACCAGAAGTCTGGCCAGCAGCTGTTGGGCTGAAGGAAGTTTCACTAGAAAGAGAAATTAAATAGTAGTTTTAGTGGGACTGGAATGATTCTGATTAGATTCAGAGCATGCTTTCTCTTGCATTTAGTTGGACAAAATAAAAGAACCATGTTTGCTCTGGCAATGTGTCTATAAAGAGAGAAACTGGAGGTATTTTATTTTGTCAAGTACAAACCTGGTCCAGCAGAGATGACAAGAGCTGTTGACTCATCAGTATATTGCTTCTTCTCCTCTGCCATCAGCAGGATCCTAAGGATATTAAACAGATAGGGCAGGACTCCAGTATATTCCATCGGCACCACAAAAGTCAGGAGTTTTGGCCATAGGACCTGTAGAAAAGATAGTGCAAGAGATCAAACCTAGGCTATACCTTTCCATTTTTCTGTGCTTATGGTTTGCTTCCTTTTGTCTTAGAAAGCTTCATTAACATTCACTTTTCCTTCTCTCTCTATCTCTGTCTTGATGGCCCCAATGGGATCTCTCAGCTCTACAGGTCAGCTTAGCCTAGGTCTCTGGAAAAAACAAACAAACTATAGAACTATGAAAGTCCAAATTCCAAGTGGTTCTATCCAGACTTTCAACTTTGTATTCATTTGGACTTTCTCTGTTTCTTGTTTTCCCTATCTGGTAAATCACTGACTGGATAATTCTTTCTTCTAATGCGTCTCCATGAGTTCTTTCCTTTCTCATTTCCCTACAGTGCTACCATTGTAATCCAGTGTTTCACAACTTCACAATGAACCTTGAATCTGGATTATTGCAATAGTCTTTACCTAGGCTCTCTGCTTCTAGACTCTTTGTCTCTCTCTATCCCTTTGACTTAACAAAATAATCCTTCTAAATTACAGATTTGGAAGGAGTGAGGTAAAACTTAAGACTTGTTTTAACTTGCATTTTTCTTATCATTTATAGTTTTCAAATACTTGGGGATGTACAGCTTAGTCACTTTTATTTGCATTTCTCCAAAACTGAAATCTAGAACAGTTAAGCTACTTCACAGCTCTGCCATTAGTGCAGTAGCATACTTATCTTCCCACAACCCGCCCAACATAGACTGTTCCAATCTCTGTCTTTTTTAAATCTCTGACAGCGAAGATAGAATCAGAAAAGAAATGTGAGAGTGGAAAAATCACCAATAAAAGCCAGCTATCAAAATATACAGGGAATCAACACAAATATGTAACCCTAACAGGCACCCTCAGTAAGTGATTGCTGATTGAATTCACCATTTGAGCTCAGATTGTTCACTAATTATTCTATTTCTTTCGCTGCCAAGAGCCATACTTTGAATATTAGGTCCATATTAAATTATTGTTTCAAGCACAAAATATAAAAGACACACTCTTTGTTCCCACAGAATTAGATACCAAAAAGGAGAGTCCTTAGGAAATGTTTCAAAGCAAAGAGTGGAGTCAGGATGGTGGAATAAGGCAAGAACTCATGTGAATTCTCCCAAATTCACCTCCAAACAAACATGGAATGACACCTTAAAATGAATCCTGGAGCTGGAGAACCAACAAAAGGACGGGATAAAAAAATTTCCTTGCCCACGACAACTCAACATGAAAGGTTTGTCTTGGGTGAAAGAGGAGTACAATCCAGCCCAGGTGGTCTTTGGGCAAGCTTTGGGCAAGCCAGCAGCACAAGTCAACTGTGAGGACCCAAGCCCTGGCACGGATCAGGACAATGCTCTGTGCCCCTGACACAGCAGAGACAAGTGTCAGAATTCTGACAGTACCACCCCACATACTGAAAGCCAAATGAGGGTCATATATAAGTGCTACAGGAGTTCAGAGGAAGGAGATATATTTGTAGCTTGAGTAACTTGAGAAGGCTTCACAGAAAAGAAGGGACTTAGGTCTTGAAGCTTGGAAGTTTGCAGTTATCTTTTGTTCCTACCCTTCCCCTTTCCCTTATTATCCAGTTAATAGTACAAATCCTATTGATTTTCCTCCTGAAATATTTCGGTTTGTCCCCCTTTTCTAGTCTGTTTTGTTTTGCTTTACTGGGCTTACTTTTTCCAAAGTGTTATTTTTTTGAGGGGGGAAAGGAGGAGTATATGTATGTGAGAGGGGTACCAACAATACTGGTGCTAAAAAGTGGGGATTATGGAAGCTTTTCTTTTTCCTTTTCCTTTCCTTTTCTATTTTGCACACAGGCAAGAACAGGAAGAGACAGACACAGACACAGACCAACAACTTTGAAACTAGCACGTTGAATTTGTTAAAGAATTTTCAAATTCAACCTTTATTAATAGAGATTCATGATTTCATTTGTGTTCTTTGTTATTCTTTTTTCAGGAAAAGGTTTATGTTTATCAAGGTCAGGAAAATAAAAAGAATAAATATTATTGTAAAAAAGAGAGACAGATACAATAGATTGGAAAAGGGCAAATGCCCAAATTAAAAAACCAAAGAAAGGAAGAAAATGAAACTTGTAAGCTTTATACCAATACGTATTACTTGGATTCCTGGTAAATTTCTAGAATGTATTATTAAACAGATGGTTAGTGAACATCTAGAAAAGGGAGCTATGAACAAAAGGGACTGGTGTGGACTCACCAAGAGCAAGTATAGACTGGCTTCATTTTCTTTTTTTGATAGATTTTTTAAACATGTAGAAAAGTAGAATGCTATAGTTACAATTTTGGCCAGGAATTTTAAAAAGTCTCTCATTATACTCTTGATGACAAGATGGAGACATGTGGGTTATCTGATAACACACTTAGGTAGATTCAGACCTCACTGAATAATTGGACCGAAAGATTAATTATTAATAACCTGAAGTTCACAGGGAAGCAACATCTTGAGGGAAATAATCCAAAGATTAATTCTTTCCTTATTTAATACACTTCAATAAATATTTGAATAATGAATGGCATACTAATCAAGTTTGCAAATTACATGAGCTGTGAGGAACACCTTAGATTCCAGAATAAGATTCTAAAAATATTTTGACTAGACCAGGGGTGGAGAACCTGTGGCCTCAAGGCCACATATGATCTTCTAGGTCCTTGGGTGTGGCCTTTTGACTGAGTCCAAGTCTTACAGAACAAATCCTTTTATTAGGGGGATTTGTTCTGTGAAGTTTGGATCAATCAAAGAGGCATGCATGAGGACCTAGAAAGGCCACATGTGGCCTTGAGGCTGCAGGTTCCCACCCCAGACTGGAACCTTGAGCCGAATATAATAATATTAAATTTAATAGGGGTGAATATGGTTCTACTTTTGGGTTCAGAATGTCAACTTCCTGAGTACCTATGAACAAGGAGGGGCTAGACAAGTCTTCACTTGAGAAAAAAAATACCTGCATTATTAGTGGACACAAGGTCAAAACGTCTCCACAGTCTGATACGGCAGTGAGAAATGTTAATACTTTCTTAGGCTTCATTAAAAGAGACACTGTGTCCAGAATGAAGGAATTGGTAGGCATCAAGGAGTTGATTTTTTAAAGAAGGAAGACAGCACAAAAAGTGAAGATGGGAAGAGGAAACCTGTAGTATGCATATAGAAACATGAGGGCTGAGAAATGAGGAGGAGGCCTGGCTTCAGGGAAGATAAGGTGAGAGTTCACCAATTAGAGCCTGAGCTGGTTCCAAGAACAGAGTTCATGGTCCCAGTAGGGAGGAAGAGGAGATTATGTGGTCTAAGTAGAGGAGGCATGGTCCAACGATGACTAGGAAGTGCTATTAGAGAGAACAGCCTTAATGGAAGGTGAAGAGGGCAAGGAGATTACAGTCGGCTAAAGAATGGTAAGAGAGTGAAGACATTAGGTGTTGAACTACTTTTTTCAAGAAGTTTGGGAAAGAGAAAAGAAACTCAAAGAACTGTGAAGAGTGTTGTACACATCAAAAGGAATGCTGAAATATTGAATGGATGAGTCATCTATTGCCAATTGCCACATCTATTTTGACTAAATGAGTAACCTCAGTTTGTCAAATTATTAGATCAGTTATCTGTAGGCAACAAGAAGAAGGATTTACATGAGGTAAGTAAGGGAAGGAGAAAGGCTGAGAGTGGGTAGGACTCAGAGAAGGCTAACAGGGGCTTTGGGACTTAGGTAAATTAAGTGAGTAAGCTGCTTTTATTCACTTTAAAATCAAATCCAAGATCCCAATATCAATGTGACCACTTACTTCATGAGAGAGACTCAGATTATGGCTCACCAAATAGCTTGTGAAAGGCTTTCTATATTTCCGACTGAGCTGAATTCTATTTAACAGTTCAGCCCGCATGAAAGGGGTATGCTCACCAAAAAAAAAAAAAAAAAAAGTTTAATCTCTAGCCCAGGGACAGCAATACGAGATTACTTACTTGAGGCATGCCATTAACTAGTGGGTCCAATCCCCGTAGGACTTCGAGGGCCGTTTCTAGGACAGAGGTTTCTGCCATTAAGTTCTCCTGGATGGTGGGCTTTATTGGAGCCACCTTTAGGAAAGACAAAACTGGTCTAAGAATGAGATCTTTTAACTGGTTTTCACTTTGGCAAATCTTTGGTGGAGGATATACTTTGTCAAGAATTTGTATTTGTCCTTCGTGTTCGTCCTTTGTTGCCGAAGAAGACCATGTCGTGACATGGCTTGCACTTGACTTTGTTTTGAGGGATGGAGGGCTGTGCTGGTCACCATCCTCACCACTCCTCCAGAGCCATCTGAATCCAGTGACCAGATATTCATCAGGATGACTGGAGATGACCCAAGATGCACTGGGAGACCTTAGGTCCTTTAGGCCAAGGTTTGCAGGTGCTCACTTAGGGTTAGGTAATGCCCATTCACTGAATAGGATTGTTTAAGCAGTAGCCAGGGCATGGCTCACTTATTGAGGCCAAGAAAAAGAAAGACATCAGGCTGGGAGGAAAACAGCAACACTTACTATTGATAATCACTCTAAAGCTAGGGGGATCCAGAAGAGCTCTTAGGCAGGGGTCCATTGGCATCCCAGCTTCAGAGTGCAGTAGGTTTAAGGTTTTGGGAAAGGAAAAGACGGGACAGGAAAGGGAAAAAAAGGAAAGAAAAGGAAGGAAAAGGAAAGAAAAAGAAACTAGCTAATAAAACCCAAGTCAACTGGCTATCCATGTTTACCTTCCTTTGGAGAGGAGAAGGAAGGGGAGGGGGAGGCAGACAGGAGAGGAGGAGCTGAGTTACCCAGCTAGCTGAGTCCCCATTCAGCCAACTGTGTTTACTCACAGGATTGTTTGTCTTTCATTGCCAAAGAAGACCATGCTATCAGAGAAATGATGACATGACTTGCACTTGATTTTGTTTTGGGTGAGGGAGGGCTGTGCAATTCACCAGTTTCACTTTTCCTCCAGAGTCATCTGAATCCACTGACCAGATATTCATCAGGATGACTGGAGATGACTCAGGATGCACTGGGAGACCTTGAGCCCTTAAATTTTGTGGCATTTCTCCACAGAATTGAAGAATTATTGAATCATAGAATTGAAAGGGACTTTGGAGGTCATCTAGTTCAGCCTGAAGAATGAATTCCTCTTACAACATCCCTGACAAATCATTTGCCTTAGGAGATTGACCACATGATAAAAAAAAATTGGGCATAGAGAAGTGGTTAAAATTATATACACACCATTCTCTGTGATGCTTAAAACTGAACAGAATTTTCAGATAGCTTAATGAGGCCAGAGGAAGTGGGTGTTGTTCATTCAGCAAGTTTAGCTAAGATGGCCTACAAGACTGTGTCAATCTATCCACTCAAAGACAAAAAGTTGAGTTCTTGATTTTTTTGGTTTGTGTGGTGAAAAGATGCTAGAGAATAAAAGAAATTTTTTTTTATTGAAACAGAAAAACCTGAATTTAAGCTATTTTGTTTCTGGTCTTTCTTACACAGCACTAGACCAGAGAATCATCAGTCAGCCAGGGTCCAGTGGTAATCTCAAAGAGCTTATAGTAAGCTTCAGTTATTTTATTGAGATGTTTCTTTTTGGGGGGTGAAGGAGATTCAGTTGTAAATAATGAATCAGTTACTGGAATAAGCTCTGGCCCATTCATAGACTGAAAATGCAGTGCTAAGAGTCCTACCAAATTCTTTCTGGAAAATGCAAACTGGAAGAAGATGTATTCGATCAGTTGCCATCCTTCGCTCGCTTCCAGGTAGCCCTTGTCACACATGCTCTGGATGAGGAGGAGGGTAGAAAGCCTCACCTAGAGTAATGGAAACATGTACACAACTTATGATGTTGGAGGAACAAGACTTAATTTCTTTTACTTTACTGAGCCACTCAAATAAAGTGTTCTTTAAAAGTAATATAGGGAGTGAGAAAGAGCTGCTAGCTATTCCTTGAACATGATGCTCTCTATCTCATCTCAGTCCCTTTTTGCTTGTTCTTCGTACCTGGAGTGCTCTTTTTCCTCACCTCTACCTCCTAGCTCCTCTGGATTCCAATAAGATCTAACTCAAAGTCCCTGGTGCTTCTGGTTACTTACATCTGCTTTGTGTATTATGTGCTTCCTCCCCATTAGAATGCTGTTTGAGAGCAGGGTCTCTTTGTATCCCTCAGTGTCAATTCCCCCTTGCCATGTCATTTCAAATTCTATGAAAAGAAAAATACCTTTGATGATAAAACATTACCTCTTCTTTTCAAATGCTCAGAGTAGTAGTAGTGTACTCAAATCTTATCAGTCATTTACTGCCTAATAGTGAATTAGTTTATCTGGTTGCTTTCTCCTCAACCAGTTGAAATCCACACACTTCATTGGTGGACAGCAGGAGAATATTTGAGCATAGGATGCTGACAAGGTAGGGCAAGGCCAGGCAGGAGAAGGCAGCCTAAGAATACTGAGCACAGAAAGAGGAGCTGGGATAGGATCTTGTACCTTACAATTTTTCCTTGGATCAGTTTTGTCTTTAAGGATTCAGTGATTTTTTTCTTTGGTCTCAAATACTCCCCAGAAACTTTCTTTGATCTTTACTCCATAAAACATCACCTGACCACTCACTATGCCTGACTGTGTAAAGTCAATGGAGCAATAATTATTTATGGATCGTCTATTTTAAGAGCAATCACCATATACGAGGAAGAAGCTAGCTACTAAAGGCTCTCAGGAGAATTTTGGTGCATAGATAATCTGGAGGTTTGATATAAAGCCTATATTTTCTATAATTGAGGCCTTCATCCATCAAAGCACCTCTTATCCATAAGACACTTTATTCTATTTATGATAAGAACAAAGAATAAAAGTTTCTTCACTAAATATTAAGGAGAAAACTTTAATTTCTCATTCAGAGATTTCTTTAGTACCTATTTTTATGCCAAATTCTGAAGATATGTTAGGAAAAGTAGTAGGCAATTTATTAACAATTGAAATGACTCAGTGACACAATCCAGATATATCCCACCAAGTTTCTTTCTGAAATCTGTTTACTCTATAGAATTTCCATTTTGTGGAGTGGACTTTTTTTTTAAGAAAAAGGTGAATTAAATTTTGGCCACTGTGTTTCTGACACTGTTCTTTTTGTCATTTTCATTTACAGTTTAAAGTCTCATGACCATTTCATACATTTCTCTTCTGACAAGCAAATGAAAGATCCTATCCAACCTCTTACTTTTATATTGTAATCATCCATGACGAGTTTGACTGTCCTTTCAATTATAGTAATACAATCCCTCAATTTGGGCTCTGAAAAACACAAAGACAGAGAGGCACTAGTAAGTAGAAGCCTAAACTATTCTGGGACTCAAGAGAACTCCTCAAGAGATTTGAAGATAATCACAGTTTCATTCTCTAAAATCAAAAGTAATATTTGTTACTACTGTCTTCTCTAGTTTTAGTGCCTCAACTTTTCATGTGTTTTGGTTATTCTCTTTTGAATCTATTCTCAATTTTTCTTAATTCCTCTGAAGTGTGATATGATTGAGGCATGATAGTAGGTGCTGGTGGGCAAGGTGACTGCTTTTATTTCTTTGGCTTCCTCTTAGTGATTAGTTCTTTTTGTTAAGTTCTCATAACTGCATGGTACAGGGAATTCAAATATATGATTTGTGCCTAATTGGCAGCAATAAATACGCTTCAATTGGAAGAATGTTTAGCTCCTTGTGTTTTCAATGACTCAAGTCTAACCCCAAATCAAACACAGTCCCTTAATGCCATCTCATTGAGCTGGGTTTTTTTTTTGAGGGGTGGGAAAGGGGTTACTTTATAGTCTGTACAGGATCTGTTCATTTGAATATGATCTGGCTCTTATTTAATTTTTAAAACAATAATACTACTAGTCCTAACTTTGCTTGGTTTGGCTATTTACACTCTCCATTATTAAAGACTTAAAGTTTTTTTTCCTTCCTATGTATGATTGCATCCTCTTCTGTTCTACCTATTTCTCCAGTGAATTCTGTCCTTCTGCATTTTTATCCTATACTCCAGTGCACGACCAGATTGTTAGGAGACCTGACTCCCAATTATGGTGCCAAGATCAAATATAAAGTACTTTGTTTGACATTTAGCATTCTTCATCACCTGAGTCCTTCCTAAGTTTCCAGATCTCACTGAATGTGGGCTCTTGGGAAAGTCTCTCTGAGTCTACCATCATCTGTGAAATAGAGATAACAATACTTACATGACCTTCCTCCAAGGGCCATTATAATGATCTAAGAAGATACTATATGTAAAAGCGCTTTGAAAACAGTTGTATAAAACTTATTTAATGACTTGTAATCAGCAGCAGCTGTAGCAGCAGCAACTTTTTTTTCAGCTGGTGTATGCCAGTAGGAATGCCAGCAAACAACTGATGCTCCGACTTGTGAGAATCCCATACCTGCTTTGAAAACTATTCTACGCAAATGTAAATGCTTTATAGGGATATGCAGAGAATGGGGTTGGAAATGAGTGGGATGGGGTAGTCAGGAGGAGCTGGGTTGCACTTGCTTGGGGAGGAATAGGGTGGGGCAGGAGCCAGGCTCTGCAATCAAATCTTGACATAGGGATGGGGTATTATGGGTCAGAATGGGGAGGATTGTAGGCTGGACTGAGTAAAGGAAGTAGGTGGGAGAGAGGGATAGTTTCTTAAAAAAAAAAAAAAAAAAAAAAAAAAGGTCTTTTTGGAGGAAAAGTAAAACTCTCCCTAGCTATCCAATCCAACAATTTCTATGAATATGACAGAAAAATAAGCGAAATGAAAATGTATGTTTTGAAGAACCCAAGAGTCAGAAGTTCAATAACACTAGAGTCATGAAATGATAAAAATAAGTCCTCATCTTAACGGAGCAGAATATAAGGGAATACGCTAGACTTTGTGGTTTTGGAAGCCTCTCAGATTTTAGTTTCCTCATACTTACCCTCAGCGTAGATGGCAGATCTTAGAAAAGAGAACGTTCCCACCCGGATGTGCTCGCTGCTGTTTCTCACTTGTTCCTCAAAAAATTCCAGCAGGTCTGCTGTGTTGGAATGCACTGCAGGAGGAGAAGGATCTGGAGTCAGTGAGGACTTAACCTCATATCAAATTATCCATATGAAGAAAGCAGCCACTCCCAAAGCAAAACCACCGATTGTGGCATGATGGCGAGCAAAATTTACAGAATCAGAATTGGAAGTGACCTACAAAATAAACCAATTTGTAGCTGGAAAGGACCTTACAGGTTACTTAATTCATAGGATCATAGATTTAGAGGTCAAAGGACCCTTAGGACTAGTGACACATAGCTATTCAGTAGAATTTGCTTGCAGGACTTGGACTTCTTCATTTTTCAGGAAGAGGATGAAACAAGAAGAGGGAGGTGTAGTGATAAGATTACAAAGGTAGCAAATGACAGCATTGCGTTTCCAGGAGAGGCCACTTGATTCCAGAGTCAGTGATGTTTTGTCCTATAACAGGACCCAAGGCAGAAATTCTGCCTGTAACATCTTCAACCACTGTCAATCCAGCCTCTGCTAGAAAACTGCCAGAATCTGCTAGCCAGTCTGTTATTCCCCTTCAGGACAACCTGGTTGTTAGGAGGCTTTGCCTTATGTTCAGCCCACATTTTTCTCCAATCTAGTTCTTCCATTTAAGGCAGCACAGAGTAAGTATTGTTTCTCTCTCAGTAATTTTGTCACATTGGATCACAATTTCTTCAGTGTCATGGAGTCACGGAGACCATATTTTGTTTCTATTTCCACCTCCAACCTCTACTTAGTGGTATTCTGGTGGTTACAAAGAACATAAATAAAAACAATCCTTTGCTCCCAGTAAGTGCACTTTCATCCTTTCCCTGACTGGTGGAAGAGCCAGAGATGAAGGAAGGAATTTATTATGTGCTTCTCTCTCTGGACCAGTACTCTCCAGGTATGGCCCTCAGCCCCAGACTGTATTGAAGTAGTCACCAGGACTCCTTCATCCCACTTGTCAGTATTATTGGGCAAAGATTTAAAGACAGAAATTAAAAGTCATCAAGGTATCTATGAAAAGCAACAATGCACAATTCACTGAATTATTATGGAGCTGCTGGAGTGTCTTTAAGGTCACGAGTAAGCATATGCGTTCTAAAGAAAGATGTGGAAGCTTGTGGTAAAAGTTGGATGAGTACAGAGACAGTATTCAACTCAATGCAATTTGAAAAGTATATTTAATGCAAACATAGGCCCAGTCCTAACTACTTAGGTTATCAGGGCTATCTCCCTGTCATAGTGCCCCCTAATCATTATGTTATCTTTTCCATGAAACATAAAAAAAAAATATGTAAAATTTTATTGAGGAAATACCAACCTGTTTAATCAAATTTTTTTGAGGGAGGTGCCTTGCTTGAATCAGCCATTCCATTATCCACCTGTCACCTTTTCATCCCACGGCTCTGCACTGGTTGCCTTGTTCCTATGTGGGTGCTCTGTTGCCACCCTCCCCTTTCAGTTATAGACCAGTTGTCTGATGCTTAGGGACAACTCCACTCTGAGACTGACTTAATGATTAGTCTGACTGGAACCTCTATATCATGAGAATGTCCAGCCTCACTGCTCATTCTGCACTATCAACCTGCCCTACCTACATACCTACTGCTTACGGAATGATAACAACCTATCAGAATTCATTCTTCAGTAGTTAACATACTCCCACCCCATCATATCCTATTCATCCAAGTGATTTTGAACCTCCAATTTATCGTTGTACAAATATCATTCTATGCCCCACTCTCACTTCTTTACTTCTATCCTTCTTAATACAACTATCCCTCCCCACCCCCAAACCCCATTCCAAAACTGCCTACCCCTTCCCCTGTGTTTTCTGGAATGCCTGCTTTACAGGTAAAAACTTGTTTCTATCTTAAATCTATTACTTTCTTACCCCTTTTCTCTTCTTGTACTCACTGAGACCTAATTCTCTTTGAATAACACAACTTCTCTGCCCACTCTTTTCAGGACTGGCTATACGCATACCTTTTCATGTGCACAAGCAATCCCATTCCACCCTGTCTTTCTTAGCAGATTGCTTAGAATCAAATGAATATCCTCATATTTTAGGAAAAGAAATTTCAAAAAGTTCAGAGAAATAAGACGTATGATTTCATGGCTTCAGAGTCTAAAAAGAAAACTGGACGAAGAAGGATGAGAGACCCTCTAAAGCAAAATTCTCCTAATGTAATTGCTACCTACTGCAATGAGGAAGAAAAGGAAGGAAAAAACTACAAGATGTATTTTCAAAGGGGGGCCACCAATGGGCTCACATTTAAAATTCAAAATTGCGGGATGGGCTTGTAAGAAGGATTTCCAGGAGACTAATGACTAGAATAAGTTGAGGCCTGAAAAAAGTGCCAAAAGATGCAAAGGAGATTTTAAGTTTATTTTCAGAGCAAGAATAAGGAAAGGATAGCCCCATTACTTGAGGCAGGAGGTGTAATGTTTGTCATAGACAAAGTACAACTCTTCAATTTCTATTTTGTTTCTGTTCTCTCTATTGAGAACAACCTTCAGTTTGAAAAGGCTGAAAGCAAACATGGTTAAGAGGAAATTAAAGTCTGGAAGACAAGTCCAGTGAAGGCAATGATTATGTTTGTGCTTACCTTAGCATTTCATTGATGTAGGGAACTCCCAAGAAGGATACTCATTCTACCAATAAAGATTTAAAAGGTCTCCTTGAGGTATAATCTTAGAGAGCATCCTGGGATGTTGAAAAGTTAAGTGTCTTGTCTGGGGTTACATAGTCACTATGTGTCAGAGGTGGGTCTTGAACTGAGGACTTCTCAACCCAACTCACTATGTAACACTGCCTTTCCAAGGAATGATAATGCAATCTAAGAAGATAATTTGCAGACATAATCACTAAATTGTCCTTGACAGTCACTGAGGAATTTTGAAAACTATAAGAGGTGTTAGAGATGAACAAATATCTTCTCACTTACTTAGAAGTAGAAAAAAAATACAGAATAGACTATTGAGTTTGACATAAATACCTAGCAATATTCCATAATATATCATAATGGATTATCTGTAAGGACTCAGAAGGGGGAAAAGTAAACACTAAGAACTAAATGGGGTCACAAAAAAATCATAGCAAATTGACCTCAGTCTCCTTTTATTCATTCATTTATTTATTTGTTTTTGTATAGAGATAGCAGATGACTATGAAAGAATTAATAATTATCAATTATTATTTATTATACCTGGATTTCAGCGAGTCATTTGACAAATTGCTTTCTGGTATTCTTGTGTACAAGATGAAGAAATGTAGACTAGATGATAGCACAATTGAGTGTACTTGTACCTTGCTGAATAACCATCCAACTGTACTCAGACTGTAGCTTTAATGGGTTGATGCCAACCTGGAAGGACATCTCTAGTGGCACACTTCAGGCTCTGTCCTTTATTCTGTACTGCTCATCATTTTTTATCAATGATTTAAAGGAAGATGTGACATGCTAATCAAATTTGCATATGACACAAAGCTAGGAGAGATAGTTAATTAAGTGGAATTCAGAATCAGGATCCCAAAAGACTTCAACAGGCTGAAACAATGTGTCAAATATAATAAGATAAAATTTAATAGAGAAGACATAAAATCCTACACGTTGTTTTAGAGGATACTGCATAGGATGGGATGACCTGGTTTCAAGCTAGCTCATGTGTGCAAAGTCCTAGAGACCTGAGCTGATTGAAAGCCCAATATCAGTTAAAAATGTAATGTGGCTGGGAAAAAAATTATAGTGTCCAAAACAGAGGAGGCAATGGTTTTGTAGTACTAATCAGATCACATTTGTAGTATTGTGTTCATTCATTTCTGAGTGCCACATTTTAAAGTAGATGTTAGCTAACTGGAACATATTCAGAGAAAGCCAACTACGATGATAAAGGGACTCAAAACAATGTTGACAGAAGAAAGGTTGACAAAACTGGGAGGTATTTATTGCGGAGAAGGACAAACATAGAACATAATTACTTCACTTTAATGTTTAAAGGACTATCTAAGGGAAGAAGTACTGACTTTTTCCTGTATGATTTCAGGTGAAAGGACAAGGATCAGTGAATGGAGGAATAGGGAGGAAGATTTATGGTATACATGAGGAAAAACTTCCCAACATCTAAAGATCGCCAAAAAAAAAAAAAAAGAATGAAGAGTTTCATAAAGTCGTGAGGTGTTGTTTGTCTTTCATTTCTGAAGAGGACTGTGACATCATGGGGGTGCTGCCATGCCATGACTTGCAAGCAAATTGGATTTGAGTGAGATAGGGCTGTGCAAAGTCACCAGTCTCACTTTCTCCTCCAGAGCCATCTAGGTACAGTGGGAAAAAATAGATCAGGATGACTGGAGATGGCCCTGGATGTAGTGGGAGACCTTGCCCTTTTTAAGCTTAACAGGTTTCAGTTTGACTGAAGCAATGCCAATCCAGAGATTAAGGCTAGGTAAGAAATGAGGTAGGGAATGACCTTTTTCACCCAGTAAAGTAGTATCAATCTGGGAGGGAAAGACCCTCAGGGTCAGTGAGTGCCATGTTCCAGAAAGGGTTTAAATAAATGGTGGATGACCATTTGTCATTGTATTGTAGATAAGATTGTTTTGTGACCTCTAATGTTCTTTCCTTTTGAGTCTACAATGGCCCCTACAGAGAATAAAAACATGATATGAGAGATGTTTCCAAGGATGTTACAGTATTAATTCATTGGGGAGATAGGAAATATCTAAGTCAAATAGATAAGGAGGTAATTATGTCATTCAATGGTAAAACATAGGATAGGATCCTACTGGAATTCAGAGAAAGAGTAGTGTATATACCAATGTAAGTGGAGTCTTGCTTTGAACAAGAGGGAGGATCAACTTTGAGCAAGAGGATCAAATCAACTTTTATTTGAAGGAGCAGAATTTTGAAAGGTGGAGAAGAGAGGGCAGGACATTTACTTGAGCTTTTGAGATGGGATAGTATGACAAAAGTGAAGAAATAGAAGGAATGGATCATGTTCAAGGAAGAGTGAAGTGACTGATTTATCCAAAATGGAAATTTCATCTTAATGATAATGGGAATTAGAATTGAATGGGAAAGGATGGGCAGTCTGGACAAAGAGGCAAACTTGAATTTTTGGTATCAGATTAGTTGAGTGTGATTTGCAACTTAAACAAAGCTATAGATATATAGTATTGCTTCTGGGAGCTATGACCAGGAACTACCCATCCCCTGCAGCTCACCACTCACAGTTTTTCACATTGGATCCCCCTGAGGGTTGACTGTGGTTTCAGAGGTACCTCTGGTTCATAGGTTCTCCCTGAATCTAGACTCCTGAAACTCTAGACCACAGCACTGACCAGGGTGCTGACCTTTATTAGTCAGTCAGTAGATCCTATTAGTTTGAAACAAAGACCTTTCCTAAGATGCTCTCACATGTGCATATGGATTCACTGGGAAAAGTAGGAATATAAACTGCCCTGGTAGTTAGGCATAAAGGTAGGGAATGAATATGGTCAAAGCATGTTACCCGTCTGTCACTTCAGCACCCCAAATTATCTTTATTTCTCATGTTTTCCATAGTCAGTTCTCCTTTCTGCCACCAGGAATCAACATTCTTTGGAGCTTTTTTCACTCTCTGCCCCTTTCTGGATTCAGTGACTCCTATTAGATGAGTATTTCTTTTGTGAGGCATCACAAATTTGGGGGGTTGGGGGAAGGGGAGAAAGGAGTGCTCCCCTCCTGACGTTGTCTTCTAATAGACACACAAGGATTGACCTTCATAAAGCTGCTTCCTGCTTCAACTACCTTGACTGCCTCTAAGGATGGCAAGCTTGATAGTTTTCAGGCAAAAAATATGAGCCAAGAGCTTCCTAGGAAGAAATCTAAGCTATTTCATACCTATCACATTAGCAACTTGACAAAAACGTAAAATAATAAAGATTAGAAGGACAGAAACATCAATTCACTGTAGGTGAAGCTATGAATTTGGTCTAGACATTCATTCTGGAAAGCAATTTTGAACTATATTTAAGAAGTTAAAAAATGATGTATACCTTTTGATTCAGAGATGCTACTTTTAGGCTTGTTCCCCAAAGCAAAGGAAAAAGAAAAGGAACTATATTTGCACAAAAATATATATTACAGCTCTTTTTGTGAGAATGAAGAACTGGAAACTCAATGAGTCCATGTTAACTGGGTAATGGCTGAACAAATTATGGCATGTGACTATAATGGAAGATAAACTAGTCAGATCTGTGTTTTGTAGAGTGAAATAAACCGAACCAGGAAAACAATTTCTATCATAATTATATTGTGAAGACAAACAACTTTGAAATATTTAAGATCAACCATGATTCCAGGTGACCTGTGATGAAACCTGCTACTCATGTCCGGACAGAGAGATGATGGACTCAGAGTACACAATGAGACATATTTTTTGGACATGGCCAATGCAGGAATTTGTTTCACTTAACTATCCATATTTGTTATAAGTTTCTTTCTCTCCTTTCGCTTCCCCCCAATGTGGGGCAAGAAGAGGGAGAGAAATTAGATTTAATCGAAAAAGAAATAAAGGCTATTAGGGGAACAGACATACTTTTGTAAGCCAATGGCAAGTTACATTTCCAATTCATTAGAGAATACCTTTATACTTCACATAGAACTAATAGAGCACTGAGAGACTTTTTCAGTGACTTGAATGTGCTTACCAAGTATGCATATTACCAGAAACTAAAATGAATTATTAGCATGTACAACAGAATTGGAATCCAAAAAATTTCTTAATTAAGCTGATTCTGATAATACGAAATGTAATTTGAGATGAATTTAAGTTCCTACGCTTTAATTCAAAAAGTCATCTGCGGAAGAACAGGACGTGGGAAGGATGACTAGACAACAGTTACCATGAAAAAGATTTTATGGTTTTAGTTGATTGAAAACTTAGTATTGATCGACAATGTAAACTAATAGCAGTCAAAAATTCAAATGAAACCTTAGATTGCATTATAGAAACAAGGAATTCAGAAAAAGGGAAGCAATAGTACTTCTGTACTCTGCCCTAGTCACAATGTACTTAGTGTTCAGTTCTTAGTGCTACATTTTAGGAAAAACTAATGAATGAGAGAGTATCCAGTAAGGGCATCTGAGATAATGAGACGATTGCTATCCATACTAAATGAATTCTGTTTAGAGAAACTGTTTGTTTAACCTGACAAATAGAAGGGCTTCCATATGGAAGAGACCTGTATTTGTTTTATGTGTCTCCAAGAACAATAGGTGGAAGTCACTGAGAAGCTGATTTCATATTAATGTAAAGAAAAATTTCATAACCCTTAGGGCTGTTTAAATGTAGGATAAGCTGACTTGACAGGTAGTGAGCTCCCCATAAAAGAAAATCTTCAAGCAGAGGATGGATGAATACTTTTTCAGGGATGTTATAGAAGGCCTTGTTCAAGTTGGATGTGTTTACCTCTCAGGGGGTTTGGGTTGGTTTTGAAGGTCTGAAGCAAACACTGGATAAATGAGGAGAGAACTGTCAGCTTCATGGAAGAGTATAAGAAGGAATCCAAAGAAAGAAGGACAGTATTAAGTGAAAAGAAGTTAGTCATGTGCCTGTCAGTCTTTTCTTCATCACCGTCATTACTGAGGATGCCCTGGGCCCCATTTGTACTGAGTGCTTGCCACTCTGCTGGGTTTTCTGCTTCCTACTAGATATTCTTCTTACCCAAAATGAGGAAACATTGCACAGCTTCATTTTCGTTTTCCTGAACTTTAGACTCTGAGGTGCCACAGATCTGTAGAATGGAGAGGAATCATTATGAAATGGAAGCGGGGGGGTTGGGGAAAGCAATCTGTTAGGGAAATAAAGGCATAAGTTTACTTCTTACCTGTTTGTGTAAGACAGTAAAGATGGCCCTTTTTGTATTCTTTGGAATGTAGACTTCATAAAGGTTGGCTGCAGTCAATAATTGTTTTAGACTCTGAAATAATAATGACTCACATTTACCTCGAACTTCCAAGTTTAAGGTGAAAGCTGCTCAAACAGGTTACCTGGCAGATGTATGTGGAACAGGAACATAATGTGTGACAGTGGATTAACATCATTTTGGGAGGCACAGTGACACAGAACCCTCTTGGGCTGCAGAGCTTATGCTTCATTTCTGTTCATTTCTGGAATGTTTCTCCACCTTAGCTGTGTGTGTGTTCATCCTTTGTACTGAAAAAGACCACGCCATCAGAGAAATGATGACATGACTTGCACTTGATTTTGTTTTGAGTGAGGGAGGGCTGTGCAAGGTCACCAGTCTCACTTCTCCTCCAGAGCCATCTGAATCCAGTGACCAGATATTCATCAGGATGACTGGAGATGACCCAGGATGAAGCAATTGGGTTTAAGTGACTTGCCCAAGATCACACAGTTAGTGAGGGTCAAGTGTGTGAGGTGAGATTTGAACTCAGGTCCTCTTAACTCCTGCACAGGTGCTGTATCCACTGCACCACCAGCTGCCCCTACACCTTAGAAGTCACAGATGGAGACCCCATAAGGGAATTGAGCATCTTTGTTGCCTCGCTTCCCTCTTAAGTACAACTGCCTAAACTCTTTGAATCACTAGAACACAAGACTTTTTTTTTAAGTGAGAAGGGGCCTTAGAGAAATGTAGTCCAATGTCCTGATTTTACAGGTAAGGAAATTGAAGCCTAGAAAGAGTAAATAACTTGCCAAGGTCACACAGTAAGTGGCAGAGCCAGAATCGAGGGGCAGGCTATTTGCCTTCAAATGCAATGCAACTTCTCCAAAACTCTACCACCTCAAGAATGTCACCCCTTGTTTTTCTCATGATTTCTACCATTCATTTTAATTCTTCTATGCAAAATGACTAATGTGAAAATGTGTTTAATAAGAATGTATGTGTAGAATCCATATAAGATTGCATGCCATCTTAGGGAGGGAGTGGGGAGGGAAGGGGAGAAAATTTAAAACTTATGGAAGTAATTGTTGAAAACCGAAAACAAATAGATTAAGAAGAAAAAAGAATGCCATCTCTTACTCCTCAGTATGGTCTGTGGGTGGGTCTTAGAACTTGTTTCTCCAGTGACTGACTCCTGACCTACCTGAGTGATATAGAAATCTGTTTCAATATCCTTATATTGGTTTAAGAGCCAAGGAACATGGCGCAAAGCAAACTCCTGGAGGTCTTCCCGGTGAAGTAGGAGGGCCACTGCTGGGCCATGAGCCTTGATGATTGCTTGGTTGATCTGCAAAAACAGGCATAAGAAAAATCTCTAATGCTTAGCTATTCTGTTTCTCAAAATGGACACAGCTTTCCTTAGAGCCCCCATAAGATTCCATGGGCTCCAAAATTCAACTTCCATCATCTTTCCTATCTGTGTCTAGGTGAAATCAGAGGTCATTCTCTTGTCCCAATCAGAGAAGAGTATACAACTTTTAAAATAATGCTTAGACTGGGTCCTTTATATAGCTGGGAATAGGGTTAAGAAAGGAAGAAAATATTGTCATAAACAAAATATAAGTACTACTTGATCATTATCTTTGGCATTGTATAAAATCAGAACTGAAACTTTACCAGACATTCCATTTTTATAGTTACGTTTTTAAAAGGTTTTCTTTTCTTGTTATCCTGCAAAAGCAAGGACCCCAACATACACAGGAAGGCCTGATGTATAGGTGCTTTTCTAAAAGAAAAGGTAACTTTTGAGGGGTCAACAATCACTTTAATCAAGCACATGTATCATTCAGTTAGTTCTCAAGGGAAAAAGTCAGCACCCTGAACTTCAGAGAAAACACAGAGAAACAAAGGTCAACTAACAGACAGGCCTTCCAACTATCTTCCAACTATCTTCCAACTATCTGACTCTAAGCAATACATACATAACAGATCAACAGACAGATAATTGTCTGACCATACATACATAGTTACCAGAGAGAGAAGCAACAACATCTGGGTTTTCAAAGCTGGGGAGAGAGGGGAGTTTCTTAGTGGCTGCCCAGAGTCTCATCTGGTCAAACAAACACTTCTAGTGAGTAAGCTCCAAAGTAAAACTTCACCTTGGAATATTTATATACTTTGCAGAGCCAGAGTGCGTCACAACTCTTGAGAACCAGTGCCTCATTAGAAAATTAACAAAAGGTATGGGCCTCCCCTAATCAAGTTTCCCTTAATGGGCAGGCCCATTAATGGGTGGGGAAGATCTTTAACTCTCTGATTAACATTGCATGTCCCAAGGGAAAATAAAGCCTAAAGGAATGTTTTTGTTCATGTATGAAAAGAGTCCAAGATGTCCTAATGAACTTATTTGATGACTCAGTGTGAAAGACAGATAAAGAGACAACACTCCCATACAGATCTCCATTATTTCTAATATAAAAGGAGAAAAAGTGTAGATGCTACTGTAACTAGATGACTTCATAGGATATAATTAAGCATTCTTGGAAGATATTATAGCAACTAAACAAAATTAAACACATGTAGGCAGAACAGTACATCCTCTCAAACCTGAGTGTAAATGACTTGAGTCTCCTTAACTGATGTATTAATACCATTTACGTTATTTCTTTGGCTTTTGTTCAGACCAAATTATAGCAAATACAACAGAAGGAAAAACAAATAAACTGGTATTATTAATAAAGCAAATCCTATAGATTCTGAATGGAATTGAATGTTGGTAGATAGCATCATAGAAGAACAAGAAAGCTGACTCACAAGTAAGAAAAGCAGGGATAAAACCACTTAGAGCTCCTCCTTACCTCATAGGTCATATTCATTGTCCACTTGTCCATTATGAACCGAAAGAGCATGTAGATTTTATCAGAGAGCCGGTTGGCGTTCATTTTAGGATAAGGAAATTCTTCCCAGTGGTTGATATATTTGAAAATGGCCTTACTGAAGTTCTCAAGGGCTGTGTTTCAAAGACAGAATTGGAGACAAATCAGGAAGGGATGAAAAAAGGTGGATGAAGGGAGGAAGAGAACTGATCAGAAATTAATCAATGTAACAAATGACTTTAAAAAGTTCATGGCTGAAAAAGTAACATTAGGACCACCAATTTTGCACCATCCTTATTTACTGATAACAGTTCTCCCCAGCTATCAGCAATCATAAAAGACAAGTGATAGCTAACACATGTATGTTCATTCTCAAACATGGAACCTCATGAAATTCTCAGGAAAAGAAAGGCAAGGTAGGGAATTATTGTAATTGTCCTGGCTGATTTTCATTCTGCCTGAAGCCTAATTTCTTCAAGTCTTGTTTTCTTTGGGTTTTTAGTCACCTAAGCCAATGGTTATTTTCATAGCTCAATAATAATGTTCTAACAGTAGCGACTCAGTGCAAAGTCACTTGCTTCCACCAAAACTGAATCTCACCTGGCCTTCATGAGCTCTAGAAACTCATTCCATCTGTAAGATGACACTCTATTAATTCATGCTTCCTCAGATCATTTCCTACCCCAGTTGTAGGACTTCATCAAGTCCCAGTTCCAGGTGCCCTCCTGCCCCCTCCTCCTTTTTTGTGCTGTCTTTCCTCATCAGATTGTAAGCTCCCTGAGAGTAGGGGCTGTCTCATGCTTTTTTTTTTTTTAAATATCTCCAGCTTTTAACACAACGGCTGCCACACAGAAAGTGCTTAAAAAATGTTTATTGATTGACTGTGAGTGTAACTCATGTTAAGATCAGAATCCACCCTGGAAAGTTCCCTGTACGAAAATCAGAAAGTATCTTTGAATCCTCCTCTTATATCAGTTAACTATTATAATGGCAATCAAATCTGTCCATTTGGCAGAGATAATTAACATACACAGATATGATACCAGGATATTCAAGCCCAAATTTTACTCCTTTCTTTAGCTGTAGTCAAAAGCGGCATGTCTGGATGCCTGAGCAGCGAATTTGTATAAGGAGAATCCTAACTATGCTCAAGCCTAGGAAAAGAAGTTAGTCATTCTCCAACTTTACTGGGAATAAGACAGGTAACGGGCCCAAGTTTAGAAGAGTAGATGTGTTTTATTGAGAGGAGGTATTTCATGGCAGTATAGTAGTTTCTTGAGCATTAGCATCGATTCTAGAAAAAAAAAGTCTGGTGATTCTCTTTTCCTCTAGAACTTCAATCATAAAACACACATCTAAATGGATGTGTGGAAAAGGGTAACAAATGAGATGATTCCTGAACATTCCAGCTCTATTTTTCTCCATGACCTTATGATGCTTTTTCCTTAGGTGAAACTGTTAGCTAATGACTAGTGAAACATTGCATTTTGAAGTAGATATGGAATTTAGCCTAAATTTTGAAACCCACTTGATCCCTGTAACTATGAGAATAGAATGTTTTGTGGTCAAACTAAGGAATGAGGATGGTAGGGGTGTAAAAAGTGAATAGTAGAAGAACACATTTTCACTAAAAATAAATATAAACTCTTCCATTCCTGCTATTCAGAAGAAGAAAAAGCTGCATACTTTCTGGAATTTTATTAAATGAGAAGGAAGCTGAGGAAATGCTCACCGATACAGAAGGCTTTCTTCATCTTTTCTTCTTTAGCTAACCTTACCATGGTTTGCATAGTGAGTAAGGTCATAGCCATGAATGGTATGCTCTCGGATACTGCAGAGAAGAGATCAAAGATATTACCTTCTTCCACTGGACGGTTCTTCACATTATTCTCCCTGGACTTGAGTATCCTATTAATATCAGGAAGGTGTTAGCAACATAGTTTCAGGTACAGGAGGGTCTAGTCGAGAATGGATTAGGAGAGATCAGAAGAGTTTAACTGCTGGACTCCCTTGATTCTCTACTTGAGCCTGTTTACGCCATGCTATAATTAGAGAATGAATCGAACCTTATCTGATACACCAGGTACACCAGATACACACTTTGCACACATTCAAAGAAAGACTAAGTTAAGGAACTAGACTTTGCAGGCATACATGAAAGCTATTCGTCTGCCTCTCCTTAGGTGGTCTTCTCTTGATTCAATTTCATTAGTTCATGACTAATTCACTCCATTGGTGAGTGGGCCATGTTAACAAGAGTTACTTTGTTAGCTTGATCATGGTGTAAGGTACTTAGCTTTCTTTGGTGATACGGTAGTAATGATAATTGATAAAGCTCTTTGAAGTTCATAAAGTGTTTGAGCCTCATAACAACTCTGTAAGGAAGTGCTATAGGTATCTTTATCCCTCTCTTGCAGATGAGAAAACTGAGGCTTGGGGAGACTAAGTGATTTGATCAACGTCCATAGCTTGGATGTTTTAGAGGCAGCGTCTGAACCCAGACCTTCCAGACTTCATTGAGCACTATCCACTATGACATGCAAGTTCTCCCAACCCTGACCAGCTACTTTGCAAATATGTGCCACCAGAACTTAGATAGAGAGAATCAATAAGGCATGTCAGAAAATATATCCCCAATATCTGTGCAATGAAAATCTGCATCCCTTATTAATGATGCATTATTACTGTCATCTTTATAGATAAAGGACATCACAGAACATCTCTATTATAGCATTCTAGTCTATAATATGGAAGCAGACTTTTCTTTCTCTTTTTACAAATAGCTTGCTATCCCTGCTAGAGTATATGGAAAGGTGCCTGAACCACTGGCAATTAGTTTAGTTTGGGTCATTTCCTACAGAAAGCATCATTTCCTCATATTTTGCCAACAACCACATAGCAAGACTGGCAGAAGGACTATACCATGGCTGGTTGCCAGTTCAGCCAGGGCAAGGATGGTGAATTCATCGGGGAGCTCCAGGATCTTGAAGTGTCTTTGTACTTCCTCCATCACAGAGTTGAAATCATGTTCAGCAAGAAACACTAAAACCTCTCCGGCTAACATTCTAAGTTCTCTTGAGGCCTGTGAATTAACCATAATAATGACCGTGATGAAAGAGCTCCACATTAACATGTGGTTTATAGAGACTTTACATATTTTATCTGGGTGGATCCTTCCAACAGCCTTAGGAAGCATAGGAACCACATTAACCAAAGCTTTACTCACGCAATTGCTCCTCATGTCCTTTGAGGCATGAAAAATCATTCTTTGAATAGCTGAGTTATTCAAGTTGTCACTATTCTGGATGATGGCAGCAAGACTACTGTAAATGTCTTCCTGTGAACACACAAGCATGAAAACAGAAACTAGTGTTGGAAAATCATAGTAATCAGGTGATACTCAGAAGTAAAAGGACGACAACAATGCTTATTGATCTCCACCAAAAAGAATACTCTCTGGTTTCTACATGGCTTCCTGGCATATTCTTAGGAATGAATAGTTTATATTTGTAGACTTAATATAAAGATGAGTTTAGTGTTTGCTGTTGTTTAGTCATTTCTCAGTCACATCTGACTCTCCATGACCCTGTTTGGGGTTTACTTGGCAAAGATACTGGACTGGTTTGCCAGTTCCTTCTCCAGCTCATTTTACAGAAGAGGAAATTGGGACAAATAGGTTTAAGTGACTTATATGGTTACACAACTAGAAACTGTTTGAGTCCAGATTTGAATTCAGGGAGATAAGTCTTCCTGACTTCAGGCCTGGCACTCTATCCACTGTGGCACCTAACTGTCCCCTGAGTTTAAAATAGATAATTTTGAAAAAACAGCATAAATTTTTCATCCTGTTGGGATGGTGTAACCCTGAGAAGGAGGTAGATCAGTTCCCAAACTCCTTAAAATTTTAAAGGGCTTGATTTTCCTCGTTACTTGTTGTAGTTCATCTTTTGTTTTGAAGAATACCAGTGACATCGCAGGGGATGTCTTTACTCGTGTATGAATCAGTTGAAGTGAAACAGAGTTGTTCAAAGTAGTCTGACTCACTCTTTCAGAATCATAGAAATCCAAAGACAAAAATCAGGACAACGGATGATACTCAGAACGCAGTGGATGATCTTGGAATCTTTGACGTCTGACCAAGCTCTAAGCTTCTTTATCTACCAATTTCAATGACTTTCATGAACACTGGAACAAGTGGTCATCATCATGATTCCCATTCCACTGGGGAAAGTCTTCTTGGGGCAGGATCCCGCACCATAACTTTCTAAGGAGTTTGGGGCCTGTTGGCTACACTAGACAAGATTGAGTGTAACCCCATTCCTTACAGCTTTGCAGAAGCATGGTAAGGACATTAAATCCTTTCGGCCTCATCTCTATTGCTGAGCAAGGATGGAAGCACTGTGGCATATTAGTTTTAGATCTAGAATCAGAGGCTCTGGGTTCAAATTCTGATTCTGCTACTTAAAAAACTGTGTGACCTTACACAAGGTATAAGAAAGAAAAGATTCTCAGGAGCAGATGACCTTTGAATTCTCAACTCTTAGATTCTATAATTCTCTCTGGGCCTTGGTTTCCTCATCTGTAAACTATGGGTTGGACTAGAAGGGAAACTCCTTGAGCTTAAGGATTGTTTTATTATTTTCATTTGTATCACTATATATCCCTAGGGATATATACTCTATCCCTATATATCCCATATATATATATGTGTGTGTGTAGTAGATATATGTATGTGTATATCTATATCTATATAGCAGTGCCTAGTCTACTGTTTTTCAGTCATGTCTGACTCTTCATGACTTCATTGTGGGTTTTCTTGGCAAAGATACTGAAATGTTTTGCCATTTCCTTCCCCAGCTCATTCTACAGATGAGAAACTGAGGCCAACAGGGTTAAGTGACTTGCTTAGGATCACAGAGTTATTAAGTGTCTGAGACCGTATTTGAACTTGGATCCTTCTGATTCCGGGCCTAGCCCTCTGTCCACTACACTATCTAGCTGTGCACCTAGCCAGTAAGCGTTTAATAAATATTTATGGATTGACTGATGGTTCTATAGATAATTCCTAAATTGCTTTATAGTTCTAAATCCTATGAACTTAAATGGCTTCTCAGTGGGCTGGTAGTGATCATGTGCCCCTCTCTTCCAAACCCACTGCCCAACAGAGAACTTCAGATAACAAATGTTTAATAAATGTATTCTAGAGCTCAGTTCATGTCACCGAAGAAAACTAGCTTATTTTCAGAACGTTACTCAGGCTTTAGTCAGGATCGAAAGAACTGAAAACATAAAAATGGCAAACTTTAGATTTCCTATAAAATAGAAACCAAATGAAAATCTTTATGATTTTTCACCATTTTTCACAATAAATTCAGTTTTATATTCAATCAATAGATTTGAGCTTTTACCTTCTAAACATGTCAGCAATGTAGAAATATAAAAGTCTTTTTGAAAGAGAAATGCTAATAAATTTAATGATATGTTAACCAGTCAAAAAGGCTCCCAAAATGAGGACTATTGGTTCCAGAGAGAGATTTGAAGGAACAGAAGTTTGGGGAATTATACCATGTGGTCAAAGGAATTTTTCCACTTTTATTAAATAGGAGTGGGACTGATAAAGTTAAACTTTTATCTTCTTAAGGGAACTCTTTTTAATTGACCTGAGGTCTGAATAACCTACTAGTTTAGGTATCAATTCAATTCAATTCAACTGAATTAAGTTCAATGAACATTTATTAAGAGTCCTTTAGAAAGAAGTTACCATGTTGGATACTGGAGATACAAGAGCAAAAACAAAGCTGAATGTTCCCTTTAGGTACTTATATTCTACTGGGGAGAAGAGCAAGTTTTTCAATTAAGAATTTAAATTAGTTTTCAGTTAAGAATTGATTAATTGATTTTCAATTTTTCAACTGAAATTTTTCAATTAAGAAATAACACTAGTTAATGAGATTATAGCATGTGAATGAACATGAAAGTGAATAATCATAGACAGCTTGCACTAATGTGTGCTTTGCACTAATGTTAATTCTAAGTTTCTGTTTATTAAGCTTTCTTTGGAAGATAAGTTTGGTGGAAAAGGTTCCAGCAAGTTTACTAAGGGTTATATTTCTCAGACATCTTTGAGGCTAGGGTGGCGTGGGATGGTTTGCAGATGTGATTACTGCTTTGAAGCAGTTCTCTTGGTTTTATCTAGTCTTCAAGTTGTTCAGTTTTCCTGGGGGTGTAAAGAAGATGTGGTGAAGTAACAATGAACAGACACTGTTGATTGTACTTTCAGTGCAAGGGCTGCTGGGAAAAGACCACAGAGGTCTGGTACCTTTCACTATACTCATTCCTGCAAGGAGAATCACTTTTCTTTCTACTTTGCTCCTTCACCCCCATCTCCCAGCTTATTTATTCAAGGCAAACTTGTGAAATAAGCAAAGTCAATCTTTGTGAAAAGTCTACTTTTTTCTCATTCATAGATATTTAACATTTTAATAGGAAGGCTTCCTCCATATAATCCTACTCTGATGCCTAATGATGTGGAGGTAAGCTGAAACTGACGAGGACTGTGCTAGTGATGTTAAACTTCTGGCTGGGTTCAGCACATTAGAAAGATTTCCAATACAATCCCAACGCCACAACACTGAGTCTGGAGTCTGAGGACCGACCTGGCTAAAGGCAAAGAGGCTCATCACCAGTAGGTGGGCCGCTGGGTGATGAATTGTTCAACCATGACAAACCATAGAACAAAAGAGGTAGAGAATGTCTTAGTCTCATGTGCCTCCCGTATGCTTCTGTAATAAAAATGGAGTGGCGAAAAGAGAGGAGAAGGTGCTAAGGATGACACACGTAAAAAAAAAAAAATCCTTTCATTTATTTAAGATTTTATTTTCCCCCAATTACATGTAAAAACAATTTTAACATTCATTTTTTTAAAAAAATTGCGTTTCAAATTCTCTCCCTTTTTCCCTCTCCTTCTACTTCACCACATTGAAAAGGCAAGCAATTTGATATAGGTTATATATGTGTAGTCATGCAAAACATTTCCGTAAGTCATGTTGTGAAAGAAAACACAGACCAAAATAGAAACCTCAAGAAAAAACAAAGTTAAAAAAATGTATGCTGCAATCTATACTCAGACGCCATGAGTTCTTTCTCTGCGGATGGAGAAATGGATAGCATTTTTCATCGTAAGTCTTTCAGAGTTGGAATGACACACTTTGCAAGTACAGCTAGGTAGCACAGTGGATGGAGTGCTGGATCTGAAGTGAGGAAAATTCTTCTCCCTGAGTTCAAATCTGATTTCAGACACTTATTAGCTGCGTGACTCTAAGCAAGTCATTGAACTCTGCCTCAGTTTCCTCATCTGCAAAATGAACTGGAGAAGGAAAGAGCAAGACCCTTGGCAGTATTTTGCCAAGAAAACCCTAACTGGGATAATGAAGAGTCAGATGTGACTGAAAACAGCTCAACAACCATAAATAAATATTATTAACTTCATTGCTGATATCCAAAATTTCTTTGTTGGTCCTCAAAATTTGAGATCTTTCTCCAATGACCAACCAACTAACGTTATTTGGAGAATTAACTGCATCACTATTAATATTATTCTGATAAACAAAATCATAAGACAAAAGGTGCAGCCAAGTTGGAAATGTGACTGACAGCTTCTCCTTATATAGATAAAAACAAAGGAATTGATGAACTTGCTCTTACTATCCACTCAAAGACATTAAGAAATATAATTTAATTGTACACTTATCTTACAGTGCTCACGGCGAGCACAAGCGAGAAATCCACCTTGAAGAGAATTAAAAAAAAATTGTGCTAACGTCTTTGTTAGAGGTAGAAAATTCTATCAGTCATGTGATAAGATCCTTTAAACCAAGTCAAAGTACAGTGATACTCAAAGTGAAAGCAGAAACATGGAAGGCTAGAATATTTTTGATACTTTTCATATAAGAAGCAGCTGAGACTTGGGATTTCAGTGATGCAGATTCTGTTCTTCAACTTAGAATCTTGGTTTCTTGGAGGACTGAAATGTTATATGACATTTACAGGATCGCCTAGCCAGGAGGTTATCAGAGGGTAGATGTGAACCTGGTCACCCTGACTCTACCCACTATGCAGTGAGGTCTCTGGTTTAAGAGATAATATCCAAGACATGGAAGAGAAGTGGGCCTGCTAAAGCCAAGGAAAGCATGGGGACAGTCTGGGGGATACACTAGTATCCATGAAATATAGAAAGAACTAGTAGAGCCAATATGTTGCTTAAGTACTTTTCAGAGGACCTGTGGCAGATCATGGTCCAGAATCACCCAGGACAAGAGAGCACAAATGAGCTATAATCTGTACTAATGGAGGGAGGGAATGTTGACATCAATGAATGAGATCATGAATTCATTGAAGGATTGAAGAAGGGTTTCTTGGAGCCTGGACTGACTTGGAGACACAAAGGAATGAATGTCTAATGGTGAAATTTACAATAAATCCATGCAGGAAGATGTTCTGGCACCTTCCTAGTAACCTTTTAAATTACAGAATTTAAGAGGCTTCCTATTTGACTTATTTGTAAGGTTGGCTTATTCTTCCCTTTCCTGCCATTAACACCTTCAGTGGAAGTCTTAATTTTATTACATGATTACATTTAATTATATTTTCATCATCATAGAACATAGTTCTCATCTACTTCAGTGCCTCAAAAGAGCTATGATTTCTTCAACGTGGGTGCCTTTTCTTTGCAAGAAGACAAAACCTTCTCCATTAGAAGTGTCATGAGTTGCAGTTAAAAATGAATAAAAACCACTGTTTTATGGGCAATTTTTTTTGTTGGTGAGCCTATATCTAAACTTAACCACTGCCAGCTGCATATTCTATCTTTTCCACTTTGGATAAGGCATACCAGAGCTTATGTTCCATTGGTTTTGCTTTCGACAACCCAAGAACACCTCAACACTGTGATGAGGGACCAATCAGAGAATGAATTTAGTGATTTGAAATAGGGCACCAAATAATAGCAATGATTCTGAAGAGAACTAGATTCTGTAATTGTTAAAATATCACTAAATGCAATCATTTAAATATAATCAAGATTTATATTAAAGCTGTTATTTCATGGAAAAGATAGTACTATGTGAAATATGACTAATCTGGAGATAAATGTAAGTTGAAAAGACATTATAATGAGTAGGCAAAAAAGGAATGGTGTGAAATTCTACAACAGATTTGAAAACTGTCAACAAGGATATATTTCTCTGTAAATTTCCATTCCTTTATCGGTAAAATGAAGGTTTCCTTTTTCTTTTTTTTTTGTCTTCTTTTTTTTTTAACCAAATAATCTCTAAGGTCTCTTCCAGCTCTAAATCTATGATTTTACAACTATGTGATTTTGTCCGTTTACCGTACCTTGCCTTCATTGTCCTCTTTGTCCAGCATACCAAGAGTGATGTGAATATCTCTGGAAATTTCTGCAATACAAACAAAAGGAGATACTGAGTGGTCTGCTGAATTTGTAAGACCGAGCAAAGTAGAATCTTTGACTGTTCTTGTTTTACTAAAAGTGACTCTGATTGAATAATGTGATTAAAGAAGATCTTCCCCATACATTGATGGGCCTGCCCATTGAGGGAAGTTTGATTAGGAGAGTTGTTTTGTAGGAGGGTCCCAAATATCTTCTGTTTTTTCTATTGAGGCACTGGGTCAGAGGGTCATGCCCTCTGGCACTGAAAAGTATATAAATATTCTGAGACTAGGTTTAATTTTGGGGCTTACTGACTGAAAGTGTTTATTTGGCCAGAGGAGGACTCTGGGAAGTCCTCTGGAGTCCCCTGCCTTAGAAAACCCAAACGTTAAGTGCTTCCCTCTCTGGTAATTGTGGTTAGACAGTTGGATCTGTGGATCTTTGATTTCTCTGTATTTTCTCTGAAGTTCAGGGTGTTGAATTTTTCCCCTGAACTAATTGAATGATATATAAAGGAATAATACATGTGCTTGATTAAAGTGATTGTTAACTCCTCAAAAGTTGGCTTTCTTTTTAGAGAAGGAGATCAAAGAACCTGTGGTGGCGCCACCCCTGTGTATGTTGGGGTGCTTACTGTTACAATTGTTCCAGGGATAGTCATTGGGAAGTTTTTATTTAACTTTGGTAAACATTTTGACCAGTAATTATTAAGCTTATGATTTTTGTGATGGGTATACCAGGAAAAATAGTTATGACATAGGCCTTGCCTTCAAAGAGCTCACATGATAATAAAATAGATGTGTGCCAGCATAGACTTGTAATTTCATTAGTGCAGGGGAGTCTTGCTTCTGAAGCTCCCTTCAACAATTCAGATCAGAAGCACATCTCCCAGGGCGGTCTGGGGCCATAATCTGGGGAACTGAGAGCTTAAATGACTTGTCCATGGTCACACAGGTAGGTGTGTGCCAGAGACAAGACTCAAACCAAGACTTCTGATGTTTAGAACTATTTCTGATCTTTGTCACAGTTTATGAGTCAAGGTTCATGGTTGTCCTTCGTTGCCGAAGAAGAACCTTGCACTTGACTTTGTTTTGAGTGAGGGAGGGCTGTGCAGGTCACCAGCCTCACTTCTCCGCCAGATCTATCTGGATCCAGTGACCATCAGGATGACTGGAGATGGCCTAGGAAGCACTGGGAGACCTTGGGGCCTTAAGGCCAAGGTCTCTGCAGGTACTCACTTAGGGTGAAGCAATGCCCATTCATTGAATAGGCGTGTCTAAGAAGTAGCCAAGGCATGGCCCCTATAATGAGGTCAAGAAAACAAAGACATCAGGCTGGGTGGGAAACAGGAGTCAGAAGCCCTTGGCAGGAATCCAGGAAGAGAACAGAAAAGGTACAAATAGCTATGTGGTACAGGGAATAGAGCATCAGCCCTGGATGAAGGAGGAACCTGAGTTCAAATTCAGCCTCAGACACTCACCTGCTGAGTGACACTGAGCAAGTCACTTAACCCTGATTGCCTCCAAAAATAAAAAGGTGTTCAATTTCTACCCATTGGTCACAGAAGTGGCTACTCATTTCTCCTTATTCCTACATTTAAAAGGCACTAAATCTGACATCTTGTGGGAACTTTCCTTCATTATCCCTGACTGATTAGTTCTTTGTCATGGTTATCTTTAGGAAAAATGAGCACTTGACTTTGTTTGGAGTGAGGGAGGGCTGTGCAAGGTCACCAGTCTCACTTCTCCAGAGCCATCTGAATCCAGTGACCAGATATTCATCAGGATGACTGGAGATGACCCAGGATGAAGCAATTGGGGTTAAGTGACTTGCCCAAGGTCACACAACTAATGAGTGTCCAGTGTCTGAGGTGAGATTTGAACTCAGGTCCTCCTAACTCTTGCACTGGTGCTCTATCCACTACACCATCTAGCTACCCATTGATGTTAGTAGATAATAGCTTAAAGTATAAACTTTCTCTGGATATTACTATCTTAGTAAGATGTTCTGGAAGACTATGTAACCTCCAACAACCAAAGGAATAAATCTCGTGTTGGAATTTCAGGCACTGAGATGTCAGTTGGGAGTGGTATTTGGGGACAAAGAGATCCCTCAGAGAAAGCATCACATCAGACCGCAGAGGACTATTTCTAGCTACCTTTGGGGCTAGCCCTTGTTGGTCCCAAAGAAGGTAGATAAATCAATGCACAAAATAAAACGTCCAGTACGTTTTTTAACACAAATTTGAGATATAAAATTCATGACTGCTGTTGCACAACAGCGTTGCTGGACCTCCTTGTATCCTATAGATATGTCCCTTTAGGTTGTGGATTAATCGAATCACAGATTGTTTTATGAGAGCTCACTTTTTAAAGGAATCTAATAATTTGCTTTCTGGAAAACAAATGATCATTCCCTAATTTACTTGTTTTCTGAATCTATAATCTTCTATGCAGTATTGGACTTCTTAAAGAGACATACACTTAGGCTTAGCAATTATGTAAATAATATAAAAGTAATTTTATCAGTAGGAAGTCATGAGGAGTTGTAGAGGCTAATTTATGTATTATAAAACAGAAATATTTTCCATACCACTTCAGCTTAAGTATTAAGAAGTGGGGTGCCTGGTGATGATGAAGGGCTACAATTACGCTGAATCTCTATCCAGGTCATTCTTAGATGGAATTTTTAAAGAAAAGAGGCATCAAGTCTAGAGTTAGACACTGTTTAATGAGTAAAAGAAGGAGTAGAGAACAAATAGATCTTTATTCCCCCCATGAAGCCTGGAGGACTGAAGTTAGGAAGGGTGTTTTTGCTTAAAATCCAATTTAAATAGTTTATTTTGTAAATTCACTGTCCTACACACATCTCATTAAGAAGGACCCTTTCCTTAGGCAGAAGTGCTGCTTTTTGGAGAGAAAGATAGGTTTCTAGTTTTCATTTAGAATTAATTTCCACAGCTACTTAAAGCAGGTGCACACTTCTTCATGGTGGATCAGTGTTTTGTTTTGTTTTTTTTTTCAGATTCTCTTCTAACAATATACTAGCTGAAAGGTCGTTTTCTCTTTCTGCATGCCATATACTTCAGGGAGAAGCAGGGTAGAAACTGACACACTGTTTGGAACATTCGTAATTATATTGACTATATAATTTCTTCTTTCAAAACCTGCTCTACTTGCTACTTGAAAAACTTCCTGAATACACTCTCTTTTTTGCAGTTATCTCCAGGGTAGTCTTGAATAGTTAAACTTAAATCAGAAAATTTCCTTTAAAAGAAATTAGCCCCCTGATACTCTGGAGGCTGCAAACCTTTAAAGAGGTAGAAAGCCCCAAACAATGCATGAAATATTTAAGGATGCATACAAATCAACATTACTCTAGCTACGCTGGAGCAAAAGGAGAAAAGCTGTATACCCAACCTCCCTTTAGCACACAATCAATTAAAACATTTAAGGCTTAGAAAGTTTCCTCTTCCCTCTCCTCCCCACCTTTCTCTCTCTGTCTCTGTCTCTGTCTCTCTCTTACACACACACACACACACACACACACACACACACACACACACACACGAGATATATCTCAGAAGATGAGGTTCCTCACCACCAGTTTCCTCCATGATGCAGGCCATATATGGTTGTTCTCTGTCGCTTTTTTACTTGAATCCAGAGGCAGCTTTTTAAAACACAAATGATTAGGTTAAAGAATAAAAAAAACCAAAAACAGGTTCACAAGTTTCTCACAAATTGCTGGCAATATTTTCTAACAGTAAACCCTGTCTCCACTCGGTTGACACTAAGGTCTGAAAGCCATCTGGGATGTGGTTGCTGGCAAAGAGAGTATTACTGGATGGTGCCGCTAAGACATCTTGCTTCTGAACTGCTGCTGACCAAAAAAATGGCTGCATTTCACCTTGTGTTGTCCCTTTAGTGGAGACCACATCCAGAGAAGATGATGGTAGTATGGAGAATGGGGCTCAGACCCAGGGCACAGGACAAAGGAGCACTTCTCCTTGAGCCTGGGTCCATTAATCAAGTGAAAACAGGGAGAGATTAGACACAATTTGGTTTGGGAATCATTTTCCGTGATTGTTTTTCCTGGCTTGAGTGTTAGGGAAGCCTCTCGGGTGGTCTTGTAAGTTGTTCTACTTGGTGACTGTCCCACAATCTGCTCATGCTCAGTGGAAATAGAATTTCTAGGGTGGGCAGTTGAGAGGAATGTGTAACTGACAGCACAGTGGAAAGTCCACTCCCCAAGCCTCTTGGGGACTGTCACTTGGCCTTGTTTCTAATCTTACTATGATAACACCTTAATACCTCAGCCCTTTAACCCTAACTTTACTCAGTCTTTGTTTCCACTCAACCTCTTGGTTTCATTCTATCAAAGTTTTTTGGTCTTTGTCTCTTTCATTTTTTGGCACGAGAGGTGGTTATAACCCCACTTCCGTTCCCAACACTTGCCCATTCATAATTTCCTCCAGTGCTTGAATTGTATGCCTTAGTGATAGGGTTTGGAAGGGAGTAGTAGTAGTAGAGGGCCATTCTCAGGACTGGATTTGAAAGAAGACTTGAGTTAAGTTTATGGGGGCCACTCTCATTTGCTACTATCTCCTTGGGCCTCAATTGTCTCCAGAAGATTTTCTGATGGACAAAGGGGCAGTGTACTTCTACTTAACTATTGGACACTGGTATTATGGGAGTCAATTATATGGTAACATCTAGTGTAGATGACGATCAATGACAATAGGTCAGATTCTCTCGCATGGTCCTTGGGTCTAGTTCCTTATCCAGTGAAGGACTGACCACTTTAACTAAAGGAGTACTGGAAAGTGACTTCTTCTGGAAAGTTGTCTTCTCTACCCACCATACTTCTTTTCTATAGGTAGGGAGCCAATTGTGAAATTTATATGTCAGGGAATGTCTGGAAACAAATTTACAGGGCTCTCCTGCTTGCCTCCCTAAGGAGGTAATAGAGTCTGTAATATCTAAAATTTTGGAGTTTCTCAATCAATGCCATGTATGTCATAGAAATCTATAAAAAGAAAACTACCAATTTATGTACTTGCTGTGATGTATTTCATAGTAAGTTTGGATAGGTTGACAAATGGTTATTTTTGCCTGACTGTATATAAAAAGTTCATTTACTTTAGAGTACAAAGGTAACTATTGGGTTTAGAGCATTCTTGCTTATACTGGCTACTTCAGTTCATAAATGGATTAATTTCATCATTGTGAGTACTTGTGCTGTTGCACGTTGTGATCTCTCCCCTTCTCCTTCAGTTTGATTCTTGACCATGTCCTTCTATAAACCCTCCATTGGATATTTACCCAAAGTGCTAGAGGCTTTCCTCAAGGTATCTCAGAATTCCTGTCAATGTAACCACTAGGTTCCTTCATCCCTTGCTTTTACTATGACTGGTCTATCTCTTTTCTGGGGTCCATCATGTCCACCTGAATGATAGATTTTGGTGTCACTTTTTTTGTGTACAAGTCCTTCCTTCCTTCCTTCCTTCCTTCCTTCCTTCCTTCCTTCCTTCCTTCCTTCCTTCCTTCCTTCCTTCCTTCCTTCCTTCCTTCCTTCCTCCCTTTCTTTTCTTTCTCTTTTCTCAAAGACCTAACTGTGAACCCATTTCCCTCTGGAGCTCATAAATTGGATCACAATAGGTCCCTGCCCAAGCATCATTTAAAGACTGTAGTTTGGGCTCTCTTGGCTCAGAGCAAATGTCAATAGTGACTCTCTCTTTTGACCAGCAATCCTGAGGATATTTCCCTTCCACTTTTTTCAATCAAAGGGGAATATCCCTTGGCTCACTTCTTTATGAGGCCTATACATTGAATGGATGTTACCTCACTCAAAGTGAGAACCTGAAAAGGCCTTAGCCTTAAAGGACCACAGTCTCCCATTGCATCCAGGGCCATGTTTAGTCATTCAGATGAATGTCTGGACACTGAACCCAGATGACTCTGGAGGATAAAGTGAAGCTGGTGAACCTTGTACA